>JARLTB010000122.1:10670000-11350000 GCA_030141615.1 Unio pictorum
GGTGCATAAAAGCTTTCTTATTAATATTAAAGAATATATTTTCACTTAACAGGTACTTGATGCTGTTACTATGGTGATAATAAACGCCAATCATTTCGGTCTTTAAAAAATGAGGTCATTGAATCGGTAACGGGTCTGAAAAAAGTATCAGCAATATTTATGACGGTGTAATTGACTCATAAAATGAAATCCATGAGCAGGCAAAGGCACTAATGGAAATTAATATTTCGTACTTACATTTATATATCATAAATTTTGATTTTTTATCTTTTGTTTTAAGATAGTATTAGTTCAAAACGAATGGTTTTAAAGAAGTGTAAATCTATTTCGTTTCGCTTATATTTTTGAAGGACTATATCAAATATTTTGACGTATTGGAAGTGTATCAGTTGTTCTGCTGGAATTGATGTTGTTATTACCCGCAAATGATGTGACAAACCACACCGCCTTAATGTCAGCGTCCCTACTTAAAGATGCAAGAACATCTAAGGGTGTGGCAACGACAGTGACATGCCCGACATGCGATTACACTGTTGCACAGGGAGAGGGAAACAGGCGAACGATTTGCCCCAACTGTGGACACTTCTACAGCCCAGAAGCAGCGGAGAGAAGGGAACCAAGAAGAAGACCACAGGAAAATGTATTTAATATATTTTTATTGTTATAAGTACGATATATAATAAACCCAAAACTATTTTTGGCTTCAATTCCGGAGATTTTGAGAGATCTTGCATAATTATAAATTTAGAAGAATTAAGGATTACTTTGGGACAGTAAGATTTAGATTAGTCCTACCCGTAAGACGTATCACATGTTGATCTTGATTTTAGTGCCAGACGCGAGCAAACATAAATATCAGCGTCGGGGCTTACATTGTAGGACTAGATTTAGATCTGTTCAGTAGAACTTATTATGAAATAATTGGGATAGCTCATGTACGCGGTCAAAGACATACTTCGAAGCTTCAGGTATAATTTTGGAGAAGTCGTTTACATACACCTTTAAATGGCATTTATTGACTTTATTACGTACAATGTCCATCAAAATTCCATTGAAGATTATTCTATAAATTCCTTGAAAAAATGTTAACTGCTTTTTGTATAAATTCCTTGAAAATTGCTTAACGGCGAATTCATTGATAACGTACTTTGACATTTTTATAGCATAAGTCACATTGGTCATGTATAAGCATTTACTAATTTTAGACTAGACAAAAATTGCTCTTTTAAAGTCAGTTCAGTGATGATTGGATGCACTGCACCTTAAATATCACCAAGAAACTTCCAGACAAAAATTATATATCGCTATGGACTTTTACAATGGCAGAAACTTGGTAAAATAAGATCATGCACAGTGGAATCATCACAATTGAGGGTAGTATAAATTTATTTATCAATATGTGTAGCTTTTAGTGTGACATCACAGTCAATCTGGATTATACTGGATCACACCTTTAGGTTCATTACATCCAAAAATGTATGTGTACTTTAACAACGATTTTGCTGCCTGCACCTCTCAGGGCATCAATCTAGTAACCTTCTAAAGGAATATGGATGTGTGCTAATTCAAATGAAGTCAAAACTTGCCATTTAATGGTATGTAGAATAAATTTGTAATAAACTGAACCCTTATTGAAATAGTTGGCATCAAATTCCTACATGTCCCATGCAACTTGTACTGAAGGCATATTCAAGCAAGTGGGGTGATTTTGTTTAAACTGGTTTCATAATGTCTTATGATGTAATATGGAATGCATCTGCTGTAGGAAAACAGATGCATTACAAACAGAAACAGAGATGCAACAATGTCATCATTTATAAACAAAGCCTGCAGAAAAACAAGCAGGAAAAATTTGGCACACAAGTCCAGCAAATTGGATGCAATTACATAACTTTGTTTATATCTTCTGTATTGTATGTCATATCATCTATATAGTTTATATATCATACCTTTTTTTACAACAGAAATATGTGCTTTCATAAATGACTAGAAAGACAGCTGTCAATTTAGATTTATTTTAGTTAAATTAGGCATCATATCATTTTGAAGAAATGCTATATGTAGACGCTAAGACCAAAACTTATTGTATGTTACTTCTCTATTCTATTCATAGTTGAACATCTCCATACAGGAGATGATTAAAGATGCATGCAACTTCTTGTTCATGTGATTGTATAATTGATTCCTTTTGCACTAGTAGTAGTTTAGTCCAAGATTTAAGTCCATAGTGATCGATAAGTGGAATTTTTATGAAAAATAATGTGTACATCATTCAAATATCACGATTAAATAACTTTTATTATAACTATATAATGATTAAATGTTAGAAATAAAACTGTTTTCTAAAGTTATGTCGGTAAATGCACTTTAATCACTTGTTACAGTACTATATTTTACGAATGTTGACCAAGAAGTTGTTCTCTACCTTTTTTCTAACATGATTAGTGACTCAGAAATATTGTCTTAGGCTAGATTTGTGCTGGAGCATCAGTGTTGTTATTGAGGTTTATTAATGGTTCACTTGCTACTGATTAATAAATTTATTTCGACCAGCCTTTGTACGCAGATGGTAAATATGATTCATCTTCTTGTGGGCAATGGCATTAAACCCTTTAGAAAACTCACTTTTTTTCAATGATTTACTGACAGACTAGAACACCTATATACAGCGGTCACTATTGACCTTGGATTTGAATTGCTGATGCATGCATGGAAAGCAGCAATAGCAGCGCATGGCAAGAGCAAGCAATCATAATCATTAAATCTAAAGTTAAAATGAAACTAGTGAATTTGACATTATGCCAGAAATTAGCCCTCTCAAGTTAAATAACACTATTTCATTATATAACCATTTAATGTTGGCCTGGAACACTGTATTTTTGTGGTATTTAATGCTTTTATTGGGACATGCTAAAACCTTTCTCCTATTGCTGTACAGTACAGTTTGTAAGTGTCTATGACATTCCATGACATGTGAAAACATAAAAAAAGAGTGTTTGAATGTCAGTTTATGAGCTTTCTGTATAAAATTGAATTAATTAGAACTAATTAATTAAAACTAATTAATTACTCTTAGTCTGTACAAGTTGCTTTGAAATGGATCGAGTGTCTGTAGTGAGTAAGTAGAGAGTGAGAAAAATGGTCACTTAATATTCCAAAACCTATGTTCCATTTGAATAGGTACAAGAAGAAAAAAATCCCCTTGCTTGTGACTGCAGTTGAAATCCATTCAGCCTGTGCAACATTTTAAAAAATTCAGAGCTAAAGAGCAAATTTTTATCTGCAATGCAGATAGACCAAATGGTGCAACTACACAGTATATATCTAAGCCTAGCCCCAGTTACATACATGAGGGATCTTTCATAAAATGCCAGATGCCTAATTCTTTTGTTTTTAACATATACATGTATATTAAAACAATTTAGGAGAATGTGTGAATAAAATGAGGATATGTTGTAAATTCAAAGCCACATTAGTGTTTTGTTCAGTCTGGTAATAAAGAAATCTATAGATTATGGGGTCTAATGGTCAGATGTCATGATCTTACAATTAGGGTAATGAAGAAATCTACATGTATAGATTATGGGGTCTAATGGTCAGATTTGTCATATCTTACAATTAGCGCAATGAAGAAATCTATAGATTTTGGGGTGTAATGGTCAGATGTCATGATCTTACAAGTAGGGTAATGAAGAAATCTATAGATTATGGGGTCTAATGGTCAGATCTTGTAATCTTACAATTAGGGTAATGAAGAAATCTATAGATTATGGGGTCTAATGGTCAGATCTTGTGATCTTACAATTAGGGTAATGAAGAAATCTATAGATTATGGGGTCTAATGGTCAGATCTTGTGATCTTACAAGTAGGGCAATGAAGAAATCTATAGATTATGGGGTCTAATGGTCAGATCTTGTGATCTTACAATTAGGGTAATGAAGAAATCTATAGATTATGGGGTCTAATGGTCAGATCTTGTGATCTTACAAGTAGGGTAATGAAGAAATCTATAGATTATGGGGTCTAATGGTCAGATCTTGTGATCTTACAAGTAGGGTAATGAAGAAATCTATAGATTATGGGGTCTAATGGTCAGATTTATCATATCTTACAATTAGCGCAATGAAGAAATCTATAGATTTTGGGGTGTAATGGTCAGATGTCATGATCTTACAAGTAGGGTAATGAAGAAATCTATAGATTATGGGGTCTAATGGTCCGATCTTGTGATCTTACAATTTGGCTAATAAAGAAATCTATAGATTATGGGGTCTAATGGTCAGATCTTGTGATCTTACAATTAGGGCAATGAAGAAATCTATAGATTATGGGGTCTAATGGTCAGATCTTGTGATTTTACAATTAGGGCAATGAAGAAATCTATAGATTTTGGGGTCTAATGGTCAGATCTTGTGATTTTACAATTAGGGCAATGAAGAAATCTACAGATTTTGGGGTCTAATGGTCAGATCTTGTGATCTTACAATTAGGGCAATGAAGAAATCTATAGATTATGGGGTCTAATGGTCAGATCTTGTGATTTTACAATTAGGGCAATGAAGAAATCTATAGATTATGGGGTCTAATGGTCAGATCAATGTCATATTTTACAATTAGGGTAATAAGCAAACAAAACCAAAAAAAAAACAATTTTTGAGCTATTGTTTTTATTTCATCTCATCATCGTGTAGAACCACATCCCACAAAATACAGTGCCATAGATGACAAGTTATCTAATTTCTACTATACTGACAGATTTAATCTTTTTTTGATAGGCAAGCTATATTTGAATATTTACTGTCCCAGGCAGAAATCTTGCCCCAGGCAATGGGCAGGGATAATGTAAAATACATGGGCGTAACTTTGTGTACCACATTTAGCCTTCATTATCAATTTGTCATACTATGTTTCAAACCAAGGTCTTTGATTGTATGGCTCTATTTGCTGAGTGTTTTTAATCTAATTGAGCACAATATAGCCAGAGCTTGTTTCGAAGGCATTCCAGAGTTTCAATTGATCAGTTATTATAGAATAATAAAAGCATTGACTTTTTTACTGCATGAGAAGTATACTGTCAGAATTTGGCCTAGTTTTTAAAATAAAATATTTGTTTTGCATTGTTTGAATGTAAAAAAAAAAAACACAATGATGTGTTTTTTGTCACTTTAGTTGCCTAGAAAATTTGAATATGCTACTTGTCTCAAACTGTTTGTGCTGTTAAAATATTGGTCTTGTTTTTAATTTATTGAATTTAATGTAACAGGTCCAGAATATTGATCTATTTGCAGAGACATGTGAAACTAAGTAAATGCAGGAGTTGAAATTGGTCCATTAACGGTTTAAACCACCATATATAATTGTGTCTAAATTGACTCAAGTTACATAATGCACCAACTGTTCAGGGTCTGTGTTGTTTGTTCTACTGATCACTCCCAACCAACTGCCTAGATCTAGTGTTTGTTCTATTGATCACTCCCAACCAACTGTCTATATCTAGTGCATTATATGATTCATGGTCACATTGTCACTTTGTTGTTTCTTTGTATTTGACACCATTTCTTAGTGGAAGGTAGGCTATATACATGGTGATCAGTTTAACAGGTTAATAAAAACCCCAGGAAAACCATTGTAAGAATCGCTCACTGGAAGCAGCTGACAAGCTTTCTCTCATAACCCTCACTGGCATCGCCTGAGACTCGAACCCATACAGACATGTTGCTTTCTCAGAAAAAAGGAGAGCTGTTGATGGAATCAGAATATTTGTTTAATCCTGGCTGTTTAAAATGTTTTGAGCAGATTATTGTACTTGCTCCATTGCTTTTACTTTCATTTCACTGTACATGTATATTATTAATTTTTGTTGTGTATTGGAAAACAATACATAGTGTAGCATTGCCTTTGGCCATTGTGCTGGTGGCTGTGTCAACAGCAGTTTGTTAAAGTTTTTTATTTGAAAATAGTTCCTAATGCTTTTGGTAAATTCTCATCATACTTGCATAATGACTTTGATTGTTTTTTTTTTAATGGTTTAACCCCATTTTTAAGCACAATATTGGTTATACATGGCGGCCAGTATTATTGGTGGAGGAAGAAGCCGGAAAAATCCCCGGAAAGAACAACTGACCCATGAGAAGCTACTGGCAATCTTTCTCACATAACTACATTAGCTGAATCTTAGACTCGAACCCACGCAGACAGAGGTGAGATGGCAGTGATCCGTAACGGAGAGCGCTTTACACCACTCGGCCACTCGGGGCCCCAATATAATGACTTTGAAGCTAGGACAATTATTTCTACGGCATTCTCACTAGCCCATATTACTTTGGGGCTAACATACTGGAAAGTCAACATTTCAGTATTGAAAGGTCTGAAACCATGGCAACTGTGGTTTAGATAGAAACAATTGTTTCTGCTCAATATTTAGAGTTTTTCACCAGCTGTAGTTAAAATCTTTGTTGATTTCTTGCACACGAGGTTAAGTAAGAAGCCTTTCACTGGTAGGGGTAAATAGGTAGACAGGTGAATTGTGTCAAGGTCACTGTAACTGAAAGAAGAAAGATGTTTTCTGCAAAAAAAATTCCGTTTTGAACCATATATCTTGTAGGTAATTTGGACAACACTGACTGAAACTGTTTGATTTTCTGGTCAAAAGTCACTGGTTGATTTTATTATGCATTAATTCTAGTTTTAGACCACATATCTTAACCAAGGTTTGTAACAGGTGTGCACTCACATGACTTTTGCTTTTTTGGTTTAATATGTCACTGATCAAAGTCAAGACATTATGGTTTTGCAGAATAAGTTTTTTTCTTAAGTTCCTTTACCAAATTTTGGTATTGCCATGAAGCGACTTGTTGATTGTGAGGTCTAAAAGTCAAGTTCATGGTAACTCTATAAGAAAATAATGGTTCCTGTACTTTTAATTCAAGTTCAAACTGCATACCTGAACCAGAGGCTGTGGTCATTAAGGCCCAGTGGTTAATACAGTAAACTCTTCATAGTGAACAATACACTAGTCAAATTAGACACATGGTGGACATATAACATAACCTTCATGGTGCTCTTTTTAACTATTTGGATGTGCAAGTGACCCCAACTACGTTATGATTATTAAGACTGGAATTTGACCAATTCTGAAAGAAAGCATAAAGCGTAAAGCTGTGTTAGTCATGGACAGGTGATACAATCAAGTATGTATGAAGGTATAAATTATTGATAAACCATGAAACAACTGTTTTTGTAATACAATGTATGCAGTTAACAGCACTGGAAGAAACTTTCACATAGAGTATTCTTAGAAAACTGGCATAGATTTCTTGGTTAACTGCTCTTGTATTTAGATTTTTTTAGGGTTCAGGTAAGTGATCTCAGCCTCTCTTTGGCCTCTTATTAATGTGCTTGTTCTATTATCATGTTCTTTAAACAACCAAGATTGAAATAACAAGTAATGTACACATTTTTGACAGCTTACAATCGATTAATGGCAAAATTTTGGAGCATGTTTTGTTATTAAAGCAAATAATTGTGTTTGCACCGTTTGTCGTGTATTGTTAACAGTAGACAGGCAAAACATTGAGATAACTGGCGTGGACTTTTATTTCCATGAGCAACCTTTAATAAAGCTTAAAAAAAATATGCATATGGGTTGTAGTTCTTGCTTCATTGACTTGGGTTAATGTTTACATTTAGGTTACATTTTGGTTACATTTAGATTACGTTATGGTTACATTTTGGTTACATTTTCAAGTACTTCATGGTAAGGTCATGAAACTTTATTAAGAAATCATGCTTACCATATGTACTTGCTTATAAGTCAAGTCTAACTGCATCCAACAAAGATCCTGATTTGCAGTAGCATAAAGCATGAGCAGATCCTGGTCTGTGTTTTTTCTTCTGATTACTCCTTTCAAACTGCACAAACCCAGATCTGCTGGCACATTACAGATCTAGACCTGTGCAGTTTGCATTTGGATTCAACTTATAAGCAAGTAAATACAGTACATGTTCAGAATTCTGTTTTCATTTCACATTTCAGGTAGTGAGTGAAGTGTTTAAAAAGTAGTTTTCCATGATGTATTTCCCATGGACAGACACTTTTAAACTGACAAACTACCTACTGATGAGATTGGTAACCCTTCTAATGTGAAATGTCAACTTTGTGTAATAAAACATGACAAAGAAATATTGAATGAGTTTGTTTTGGTCTTTAACCTGCCAGGTGACAAGTCTTAAGTGAGTTGCTATATGTCTACTATCCATCAACGTTTGCTTGTTGCTATTCTGGTGTCCACATTTTCTTACCAGAATTTAATCAAACTTGTAATCTCTGTTAACTAATCAAATTCATGATTAATTCATTAATATTACCAGAAATATCATGATTAATTCATTAATATTACCAGACCTATCATGATCAATTCATTAATATTACCAGACCTATCATGATCAATTCATTAATATTACCAGACCTATCATGATCAATTCATTAATATTACCAGACCTATCAGAAAATAATGGTCTTTTATATAAGATGACATTGCCATATAATCAATCAGTCTGTGCATGGAGAACCCTGTATTTCAAGATGGGGGTTAATATCTTGATTGCCTCTATTTTATGCATTTCTTCATTTTCCACTTAAGTCATGTTTAGAGTCATTTAAACACTCAATAACTTTTCTGTAAAGTGAACAAGCTTCTATGAAAACTAATTGTAAGGGTCATGTGCACGGTCTAAATGTGAACATAAAAGTCAGTCTTTTTGTTGTTTGCCATTCTTTATCTTCCATTAAATCAAATCATATTTGGTGTAATTTTTAAACAAATTCTGTAAATTACACAAATATTTATAAAGTTAATTTCAGTTTTAAAGGTTGTAATGAAGTCACTGCTTTTCCATTGCAGCTCTCAAATACATGTACATAGCAAAATCGTTCCACTTTATGCATTTTTTTTTATCATCACCAATTAAATCAAGTCATATTTGGTACCATTTAAAAGTTTACAAAAAACTTCTGCAAACCACTTATCAAATCTTATATTCTTTTTTTAATGGTATTATATATTCATGCATAAAATTGTATGAACACATTTAAAAACACTTTTTTTAATCCCTTTTTTATTTCTTTTTTGAAGGTGTGGGTACTCCTTGATTATGTTTTCAACTTGTATTTGAAATACTTTTGAATTAAACATTAATTTACTAGCATATATTTTTCAGTAGACCTCAATTGAGGAAAAGAAAATATGAGCAGAGAAACACTTTTACTAAAATGTCTGAATGTTTGCATGGTATACAGTACCTTATGAATGCACTTATAAGCATTTATAGGCTGTAAATGAAACTGTGCTGTTCAATTTGTTACAGACTTAAAACTGCAATTTCTCTCTCTCTCTCTCTCTCTCTCTCTCTCTCTCTCTCTCTCTCTCTCTCTCTCTCTGCAGTTATAGTTGTTCTCAATTGGTGATGATAATGGCTTACAGTGATCTTGACAGCACCCAAATCAAATATAATTTAATAGCTGATTGTTGTGTCAAGTTATCGGGTCTGGAAATCTGATTTATTTGTAATAATAGCTACATTATAAAAGCTATATTTCAGCAGATCTTGTTACCTTATTGACTTCATGATTTGGTAAAGTACAAAATTCCCTGATCCAATTAAAAAATTTGAAGCATATCCTCTTTAACAAGTGTTGGATATATATCCACCACTGGCATAAGATTGTGGTTTTTCTCTGATGCCGTTAGCAGCTCATGTTGAATGTTGCTATGCAGAATTTGTGGAACCCTCGGTGGTTGAGTGAAATTAGGGCACTCGCTTGTATAGATCACTGATCTGACCTCTGTTTGAGTTCAGGGCTCAGCTTGACCAGTGTGGGTATGTGAGAAAGCTTGCCAGTTGATCACCTGAAATATCAGGAATGGTTACAGTCATTGCCAAAACAAAATCCCCATCTCCATCCTTAATATTATTTTACCTACAGTTAGAAATGCATGTGTGTGTATTGTGGATTTTTAATGTAGCTTGAACAATTTTTCAGTCTTATTGCTATGATATCTGCAGTGTGGCATTTTATAGTGCTGTTTAGCACTGGGACATCATGCTGCAGACATGTAGCATCATGTCCCACCCAGTCACATTATGCTGACACCAGGCCAACCAGTCCTAACACTAACCTCTTAATGCAGCTGCTAGTGCCATTTTGTTAGTCTATGGCATGACTTGGCCGGGGTTTGAACTCATGACCTCCTGCATCTGAGGCTGACATTCTAACCACTATGACCATCAGAGCAGTCCTTAAGAAATGCAGATATCAGGTAAAAATTACATTTATACAAGGGGGTCCTGAGAGGTGTAAAGCGCTCACCGTTACAGAACTCTGCCATCTCACCTCTGTCTGCATGGGTTTGAATCTTAGGCTTGGCTAATGTGGGTATGTGAGAAAGCTTGCAAAATAGTATGAAGTTATAGTTAAAAACATAGGTTTTAATGAATATAGGTTTTCCTTTGTTTTTAAGACTCCGCTGTTCATTAGAGATCTCTCTTTAGCAATGGAATCAAATTGTTTACTCCCAAAATTTCATCAAGGCAGTTATTCACACTGGTTGGATTATTTGTTTCATGTACATTACAAGGTCAGTTTTCTTGACCTACTGTTTGAATTTCAGTTTCTTTTTCAGAAACTCCAAATTTTTTTATTTTTCCTATTTTTTTTTAGGATTAAAAAAATTGCATCCATTTGATTTGTCTAGTAAATGATGAATGTTTTGGAAAATACTGTGTGTTTCGTTATTTTGTCAGAGTTTATTACCAAGAAAAGAAGCAGTTGGGTTTGCATGGGATAATGACAGCATACCTAATCTTCACAGATCATATTAGACGTTAAATGTGAATTTGATGCTGTGATGGTTTACTTTGTCAACAGCAAAGATGATACAAACGTTATGAACAATGTGTTGTTTTTAAAAAAAAATGTAAATTGTTTTATTTCATGCAAAAATGTATTTCACTCATTTTAAACCAGAAAAAAACCAATTAAGATAATTGTGCCCTGAACAGTAAAAAAAAATATTTTCCATTGTGAAGTATGCAATGATGTTTTTAAACTTTATTTTTATTTTTGTGCAGAGTTAATTTAATATTTAAAAATTTCTTTTTGTAAACTCTGACAATTATTTGCAAAATAGGAGAAAAATGGTAAGTTATAATTCTCTGTGTGACTCTCACCAAATTGATGAAGAAAATTACTGCATTTAGTTAATGACCAGTAATTGTTTGTTTTGCAGAGAAACAATGGAGAAAAAAAGCCTGGTGGTAGAATTCAGTCAATAACAAATTTCTTCAGTAGGATAACACCCGGTGGTAGAAATGATACTGAATTTACTGCCTTACCATCAGAACCAAGTCCTGGCCATTCACAGTCAGATAATTCCAGCAGTAACCACAGTACAGAGTTACCTCCTATTAGGACAGGCAGTTTAACTGTCCAAACCAATCTAAGGGCCACAACTCCATCATATGCCCAAAATCAGCGACCAGTCAGCCAAAATTGTCTTTCAGAATACACTGGTAGGACTAATCAACGAGTTTCTTCTAATTATTCTGTGAAGAGTGATGTTGGACAAGCAAGAAATGCCAACAGTCCATCAAGAAAACCATTTACGGTAAACATGGAAGAAAATCTTACCATTGGAAATAAAGGCAACGTTAAAACATTTATGGTAAACTCGGAAGAATATCATACTAATCGGAACAAAGTCAAAGTTCAGAAACCAATTGTGATAAACTCTGAAGAAAGTCATACCAATGGGTACAAAGATGAAGTTCAGGATTCTATACAGACAACAACTTCTGATCAATTGGGGTGAGTTGAATGTACATACATCAAAATTATTAGTATTATTTAGATCTATATGAAAGAATAGTGTATTTTTTATTTAGCTTCATAGAAAAGAATAGCAATATTGAAACTAATTTAAACCCAGACTGTCCATTTTAATTCCTCTTTCTCAGCTAGACTGGTTGCATATTTTAGTCCTAATAAAGCTGTTTTAAAACTGCTGTGTATACTCATTTATTAGTGGAGTCCAAATGCAAACAACCAAGATCCTGATGTGCCACTACATAAAGTTCCATAAAATCAGAGTCTGTATTCTACTGATTACTCCAAACAGTATTTATGAACTCAGATCTGCTGGCTTATTGTGTGATGGACAAATCTGGGTCTATGCAGCTGGACACAGCTTCTAAATGTGTTTGTATGGTCAACAAAACTTTTTATAATGGACATCTATATAACAAGGACACAAATTTAGCCCAAAGCAGTGATCCATATAGGGAAGATTTACTGTAATAAACAATTCCATATATACTAACATGCAAGATGTGTCCAGCTGCAAACTGTACAGCTCCAGATCTGCTGTCACATATTATGCTGTTAGATACGGGTCTGTGCGGTTTGTCAGGAGTATATAATTGAACATACAACTTAATCTGCTGGTGCTTTATGCAATAATTGTAGATCAGGGTCTGTTGTTTGCACTTAATCTTGGCTTACAAGCAAGTATATCTTGTAATTTGATCTCATGGACATAAGTTTGTGTACATCGGGGGGGGGGGGGCATTCCAATATTTGCTTTCCAGATATGACCAAAATGTTAAAAGTAAGAATCATTCTTCTGAAAACTGGTTTTTGAAACACAACACCCCCACTTTTTTTATAGCTGTGTTACATAACCTATCACAGTTGTGTAGATTACTTATGTTTCATGCTGAAAAACCTTGTCCATTTGATATGAATACATCCTCCCACAGAATGGAGAATTGTAATTATTACATAGTCCACTTATTCACCTTGCATGACCATAAACAGAACCATTATCTTTATCAAGAATACCACATTAATGGACTTGTGTGAATTTGTGAACAAAGAACAATTTCTTGTTGCTGTGTAGTGATTTATCACATTGTGGTCTTCCTTCAACGAATATTAAATCTCAATGTTACATTGATACATTCTGTATTCATTTTACATGTTGATTCCACCTCCACTTCCAGAAAAGTACCATTTGAGCTGGATCCCACCCTTGAGTATTTAAGATAATTCATATTCAGTATCAGTTAAAAGGATTTTTTCTCTGTGACCCATATGTTCATAACAACATGTTGCCCAACATTGAGTAATGTGTACTCTCTCTCTCTCTCTCTCTCTCTCTCTCTCTCTCTCTCTCTCTCTCTCTCTCTCTCTCTCTCTCTCTCTCTCTCTCTCTCTCTCTCTCTCTCAAAAGTGGAGTATATTCCTTTTTTCTTCTGTTTTTGATCAGTGTTACATATCTGCCTGCCCTCCTAACTGACAGATTCCCCTGCACATTACGATGGACTGTGTATTACTGCAGATAAAATACAGTTGGGGTAAGCTAATTTTACCTGCAGTTACCCCTCCCACCACACTCTGATATAATACTACTACTACCATTACTACTTCTACTACTACTACTAATAATAATAATGAGGACTTTGTATAGCGCCTAATCTTTAGAAGCTCTAAGCGCTTTACAACATCTATAATGGTATGACTACACTACACTAATATCCTGGCATAATAGTCAGCATGAAGAAGATGACTGTTCTGCACATGGGAATGTGAGATGGATGAGTGGATAATTGTCCTATTAACAGTTCTCCATGCTGTGGAAGGATGTATTTACATAAAAATATGGACAGGTTTTTAAGGATGAAAATAGAGTAAGGTATACAGTAGCTGTGGGTAAGTATTACTTTATTCAAATTTAAAATCAGTTATTCCACAAACCCCCCCACACACACACACACACACTATATTTTATGTAAAGTAACCTGAAAATTGCACTTCTTGCCTGCTGTGTAATGTGAACATCGTAGATATTTTTCTGCAAGGTATTACGGATATGACTTGCTTGTCGAACTACAAATATTACAACATCAAACTAGTTTTACCTGAAATGCCTTGCAGAAACTTGCCCAACGTGACTTGCACAAATTGTTGATTTTGTACAATTTATCTATTTGCAAGTTAATCAATATTAATTTGGTGATTCAATATTTTTCAGTGTACAAATCTATGACAGTAAAACTAAAATTATCCTTATCAACTCTGGAGATATAGATTCTAGTCAGAGTGTTACTATTCTGGATCACTCTTAAATTTCTACAGAGTTTATTGTGCGTGTTAGGTGGTGACACTCTTCTAGTCTGTTTGTTCATCCATATGATGTTAAACTGATGACACAAAAATGATCAGATAATAAGCAATTATTTGCTGGTTTTGTAAAACCATTTTTAGAAATCTCAGCTCTAGTAAGAATGCACGTTCTTGATATTTTTAATGTTACAAAATGAAAGAGCAGAAGGTTGCATTGTCAGATGAATTGACCTGATGATGTCACATGTAACAGGATGTGTTGTCATGAAATGGAGTGCAAACATTGTCCTAATGTTGATACATGTAACAGGACATGTTGTCATCAAATGAAGTGCAAACATTGACCTAATGTTGATACATGCAACAGGACCAGAAGTCGCTAAATGGAGTACAGAAAATTACTTGATGATGTTATGTGTAACAGGAACTTGAAGTCACAAAATAGAGCACAAAAATTGATGTTACATATAACAGGACCTATAGTAATGAAATGAGCACAAATTGGACCTAATGATACATGTAACAGGACCAGGAGTCACCAAATGGATTACAAAAATTGAACGGATGATTATACATGTAACAAGACTTATCGGGTAATCATAAACTGGGGCACAAAAATGAACATGATTATGATACTTGTAATAGGATCAATTAGGTCACAAAATGGAGCACAAATACTTAAATTGATAATGGGGCATGCAAGAGAACCTGCCAGTAGTTGCCAATTATAGTACAAAAATTGAGTTTATGGCATGTGTAAAATGACCTTTTTTCATTAAATGGAAAACAAAAATTTACATACCGGTAATTATAATAATAGATAAAAATAATAGTAATGAGGAGTTTGTATAGTGCCTAATCTTTCAAAGCTCTAAGTACTTTACAACTTCTACAAAAACAAAATACCATGAAATTAGAAAACATAAAAATGCTGAAAATATTTAAGGTAGGAAACTTTATTAGGTCTTTTAGTTTATTCTTGCAGTCGAGAAAAGTGAATTTTAAGAGCATTCTTGAAAGGGATCACTATGTCTTTGTGTCTAATTTCAATGGGCATTTCATTCCACATTGCTGGGCCCTGGTATGCAAAAGAACATTGACTTTGATTTCATTGTGGGAATAATGAATATACGATTGTCAGAAGAGGAGCGCAAGTATCTTGCTGGTGTGTACACATGGGTGAGGCCAGATAGTTATGCTGGACTGGAGTCCATCAGTGAAATGTATCACGGAGAACAAATTTTGTATTTGATTCTGAATTGAATGGATAGCCAGTGTATGGTACAAAACAGCGGGGAGGTGTGCTCTGATCATGGCACTTCAATGATGATCCGAACAGCTGTGTTTTGAACTTTTTAAACTTTCTGGAGTAGATATTGAGATACATGTATAACCTGCCTGTAGTCACAAATGAACCTGATGATACATGACACATGTAACAGGACTAGTACTCATGTAATGGAGCACAACAATTGAACTCCTAAAATTCCAGTTTTTTAAAATCATGCTTAATAAATGTGATCTTATACATAAAATCTTTGAATGTCATTGAAATTTGGCCACTATGCAGAAATCTGACAAAAGTGATTCAATACCTTTTTTTAACCTTTGTGATGTGTTCAACAGTTAAATATAAAAAGATGTGTATGCTGGTGCCACTTTTTGTCCTTAGTTTCTTGGTCTGCTTTCAAAATTTTTCCAGTAACTACCAATGGTAGCAGTGGAGGTATAATTGAAAATATCTGTGTGAGCATAAATCCCCTTGATAATACCGTGGCAACAACAAAATATATGCTTGGTTATAAGTTGGGTTCAACTGCAAACAACATAGACCCAGGTCTAGTGTCACATAATGTGCCATCAGATCAGGGTCTGTAATGTTTTTTCTACTTATTACTTCTTACAAATTGCATATACCAATTTCTGCTAGCATTCTGCAATGGCAGATCAGGATTTTTTGCAGTTGAATCCAGCTCACCTGAAAGCATATTGCAGCATTTCCAGTTCCACACTTTTAGACCTCTCCCTCCTTTAATTCACCGTTACTTTTTATATCGTATCTATTTCATCCCATAATTTTTGTTATCATACTGTTTTCAAAATCTGATTTATATTGACTTTGTTTCTGGAAATTCTTCTTATATTGACTGTTACCATATTTGTTATTTGTTAAATAATTTTTAAACTTTGTTTCACAGGCAGGATGTAAGGAAAGCAAGAGAAACTGGCGACTGGAAATGGGTACAAGATTTCTATGCAAAAACCTTTGATTCCTTTGCGGATGTTAACACTACATTTAAGGTAGAGTACCGTCAATATAATTTTGTGCTCACTGTAGAAGATTAGTTATTAGTTATTAATCCTGAAATACATATTTTTTCTAAATTATGAGAATTTCTTGTTTTAGCTGTTGGTCCCAAAAAAAATTATTCCCAAATGATCAAGTTTAATCATGTCACAAAATGTTGAGCCAGCATTGCTGATTCCATTCCTAATCACCTTTGAAAAATCCTAAACAACTTTTTTATGAGGCAGGTTTGTTTAGGCATTAATGTTTGAAACATTATGAACTTTAATTTGAGCAAACGTAATGTCAGAGCATTGTTTAGTTATCAGTAATGGAATTTGTCTAAACTTTATGTTTGTTGGATACATGACACTCTCATTTACTGTAAAAGAAATCATTATGCCATATTAAAAACATCCCCTGCAGGTCTCAAGGTCTGTTTTAGGATATACCATTTTGTCATATGATAAATATACCCCTGCAAGCCTAATGGTCTTTTTAGGACATGCCAATGTTCCATATAGTAAATATCCCCTTGTGGGATATAGGGTCTGTTTTAGAACACGCCAATGTGCTATATGATAAATATCCCACAGCAGGCCTCATAGTCTTTTTTAGGACATGCAAATGTTCTGTATAATAAATATCCCTCTGCAGACAGTTCCATATAATAAATCCCCCCTCCCCTTGCAGGCCACATAGTCTGTTGAGGACATGCCAATATGCTAAACAATAAATATCCCACAGCAGGCCTCATAGTCTATTTTATGGCATGCCAATGTTCCATATAATAAATATCCTGTCCCCCGCAGACCTCAGAGTCTATTTTAGGACATGCCGATATTCCATATGATAATTATCCCACAGCAGGCTCAATGGTTTGTTTTAGAAGATGCCAATACTCTATATAATAAATATACCCTCACCCCTCTTTCAGGTCTTTCTAAGTGTCTGTTTTAGGACATAACATTATGTGCTATAATGATAAATATCCCAAAGCAGGCCTCATTGTTTGTTGTTGGTTATGCCAATGTACTATATGATAAATAACCCAGTTGCTTTAGGATTTTTTTAACGATATGCCTTTTCACACAAGAATTCAGCATCTTTGTAAGAACTATATTAATCTGTTCATCAAATTCCTTTTGTGATGAGAAAAATGCAGAAAACTATACCCACATTTTTCAGTTCAGTTATAGAAGTTTGGGTAAGTGGAATAGACCCAATTTGTTTTTATGTTGTAAGAGGTCAAGAGGTAACTAATGGAGGCAAATATTTTGCTGTGGCATGCATCCAATGATAATGTTCACTCTGGGAAAGTCTTTTGACTTTTTCAAAGACCTTGGTTTAGGCAACAAACAAAATATGTGTTTCTGGTCAGTACATCATCCCTGTTTCTCATTGCCATCCATGGTATTTTTTCCTGCTTGTTTAATTATGTTTCTTTAATTTAAATTTAAAAAGAAAAAAAAATCATTTAAATATTTGTAATTTTTTAAAAAAAATGCATGCCTTTCTCAAATTAATAATCGGTGCAGTAGGTTACATATATTGGGTGTGGGAGCCATTGGTTACCATTTATTTGAATGGATTTTACTGTCTTTCTACCTTTATCTTGGTTTTGTATGCTTCTGTTGAAATGCCTAAACTTTCTTTCCACAATATAGCAAGGATTGTGTTGGTCTGCCATTCAATCCTATACACACACACACACACACACACACACACACACACACACACACACATGATAACATTAAATACTTTGAACTCTGTAAGTGATTAGGTAAGATGTACATATTGATAAATACTGAACTATGATCATTTAATCCTATTTTAGAAGTTTTTCCAAATTGTGCTAGAAGTGTAAATAGACATTTGGTAAAGTACGTCTAAGTATTGATACAGTGGTTTATATCAGCCTCTTTTATTTTAATGTAGAGAGACCCAAACAAAGATTACAAAACAATAGAGGACCCAGGACTCAAATTTGACCTCATTGATACAGTGTATGATCTCCTTTTAGGACTGGTAAGTATCTTAATTGACATTTTGCCATTTTATTTTGGATCAGGTTTTATATAATAGACGTAACATATATGTTGACTTAACAGTTTTGTTTCTTCAGGTGCATAAGAACACAGGTGATTTCATATTTGTTTGGACACTAAGGAGATACAATTGTTGTATTAATCTTCCTGTTTCTCTGTATGTATGTCTCAGTACTTTAGTCTTAAATCATAATGACAGTAACCAATGATAAAGTGGCATCACTCAGTACTTTAGTCTTAAATCATAATGACAGTAACCAATGATAAAGAGGCATCACTCAGTATTTTAGTCTTAAATCATAATGACAGTAACCAATGATAAAGTGGCATCACTCAGTACTTTAGTCTTAAATCATAATGACAGTAACCAATGATAAAGTGGCATCACTCAGTATTTTAGTCTTAAATCATAATGACAGTAACCAATGATAAAGAGGCATCACTCAGTATTTTAGTCTTAAATCATAATGACAGTAACCAATGATAAAGTGGCATCACTCAGTATTTTAGTCTTAAATCATAATGATAGTAACCCATGATCTTATTGAAATAGGGGCCATGAGTGGCAGAGTGGTCACCATTATTTATCATTGGCTTCTTGTCTCTGTCTGCATGGGTTTAAGTCTTGGACTCACCCAGTGCAAATACATGAGAAAGCTTGCCAGTAGCTTCTTGTGGGTTGGTAGTTCTTTCTGGAGTTTTCCTAGGTTTTTCCTCCACCATTTATACTGGCTGCCATGTATAGCTTATCTTGTGCTGTAAAATGTAGTTCAACCTTATAACAACAACAACTTGTTGAAGTGAACTACAATAAATCACTGATTAATTTACGTCATAACTTATTATAGTTTTGGATTTTATCTGCTACTGAAACATCTACAGTACGTGTGGGTTTTCAAAGATATATGCCAGAATTTTCATATACCTTACTTAAAATATTATCATGATCCCTGAAACAACAGTAATACTTGAAATCTAAAGGATAAAATTTCAATGGAGTGGATAAATTTAAATGATGTGGATAAATTTAAATGGAGTGGATTAAATTTAAATTTAGTGGATAAAATTTAATTGGAGTGGATAAATTTAAATGGAGTTGATAAAATGCTACAATTGGTGCTCTTCGAAATAGCCTAATGTTAAATTCTTTGATGCAGCAGAGCCACAGTGTGATTAACTAAGCACTATTCAGAGAGATAGTAGAGATTTTCAGTGAATTCAACATAAAAGCATAAATCTCAGTTGTTTACAAGTTTGGATGGAATTTATGTGAGGTCCAGGTTAGTTGTAAAGTTAAATAAAACTTTCGGTATAATGAAGATGTTGACTTGCCATTTCCAACTATTAAAAAGAAAAGATTCTCATTTACATAATGTAGTCATGTTGTTGAAAATATTGAGATTTTGGAGCATTAATTGAGAGAACAGAAGGATCATGGCTGATGATTCATAGACTTGAGCCATATGTTTGTGGAGAGTGAACTAATGTGTGTGTGTGTGTGTGTGTGTGTGTGTGTGTGTGTGTGTGTGTGTGTGTGTGTGTGTGTGTGTGTGCACTCGGATTTACTACATTGTGGGCACTGATCCAAAGTATAGACCTTCGTTGTGGACAGTTTACATTGTGGACACTACATCTTGGTGTCCACAAGATACACACCTGTAAATTATCATTTTGGTTCACGTACATGATTTTAAAACCAAAAGAGCAAACCAACGTTGTGAATCATATCCCGCCATAAGTGTGTATCTTGGCACGCTCCCGCGTAGCATCCAGTTTGTGTGAACCCACCTCACATACACTGATTGCGGTTTGCGCATGTCATCGCCATTCGATATCACGATCTCTCACTTCTTATGGGTATTCTCGCAATATCTATAGTCGTCATTTTAATAAATGTTTAATCTCAGTATACTTTGGAAATACTTGCAAACTCTTATATTTACTTACTACGATTTGTCCCTGTCCAGTGAATCATTTCATAGAACGGAAAAACGAACTCCACATGATTGCACTGTATACAAGAAGTACACACGAAATGATTCGGTAGATACAATGCAAAATTATAATAATACAATATTCTATTTAAGCAATATTAGACTAGACCCATGTGTATGAGTTTCCTTTTACTGAAAAATGTATAAAACGTTTTGCGTACATACTTTATTACTTTAGTAACAGTACGAGTGACCATAAACTCTCTCTCTGTCTCTCTCTCTGTTAGACTATACAAATTGCAACAATCTCTATACTTGTAAATTAACCACTACACAATATATTTGTACTTACTGCATATTTTGACAAGATATATATATATATATATATATATATATATATATATATATATATATATAATGTAATAAATATGGAGTATATGCATTTGATAGCACCCCCGTTCTAAGCAAATCTTGGATTTGTGTGATTATTACGATTTGGCGCCATGAAAAAATTCCTAGCCCGAAATAATTAGCCAATTACTAGGAACAAACGTCATGGAATCGAGTGTTAGTGAGTTTGAACGATGCCAAGGTTCGCTAGTTGTGAATTTAGATCCAATCCGAATGACTGTCCCTTTAGTAACATAGTCTATATTAAAAATCAAGTGGCGTATAATAGTGTTGTGGTTGAGGTGGCAGTATTTACGGTAGGAAACCTGTAATTTACTCGATGGAATCAATAAGTAGGGACTTGGTAGATACCGTTTATGTGTCCATAGTGGAAAATATATGCATTTATATTGGTGTAATGCGCCGGTAAAATCGTGTATTGACTGGCCTAAGGTGGTGTAGTGAAATAGTTCCCAATGAAAAAGGGGATACATGGCATAACCGGGTAGCGGTACGGAAATCTGATGATTATGAAGAAAAACCAGGCAAATGTACGGTTGATGGACTTATGGCAAGTTGTTTTATCTGTGTTCTTGACTTGATTAGAGTAAAATTTAGCATAAAAAAGCAGACATGTCTGGCTTTCCAATTTCCAACTTAAATTGTACGGAAGTCTTTGGAAGATTGGGGAAAACATATGACTTCCAGCGGGATTCGCACTACGGTTTGAAACCGCTCGGTCAAGTGAGACCCCTGTACGTGTAACAATACGTTCATAAAGCACTACGAAATTATTTATTTCAACACGAATAACGCTTAATTTCATCACATACAAAATTAATTTTTTTTCTTCTTTTCCACTCGCTTGCTCCCTCTATCCCGACCTTTACCATTCATGTCAAATTGTGTGCTATTCTTCGTAAAAACACTACCTGTAATTGTGATAAAAGTAATCGGTTCATAACAGAAGTATAGCTTCGTCGCAAAGCTAACTTTTTCCTAAAGATTTTTTTCTTCTCGAAAGATAGCGCGTAGTTAGTGACATGAATGGTCATATATTAAAATAATATTATAATAGACCTATTTTCATCCGACTTGTTGACACATGGTTCACAATTGGTTCCACATTAATAAGAAACACACACACAGCATTATGAACACCATGTCCATAACTACAATATCGTGTCCACAATGTCGCGACGATGACAATCAATAATGCATTTAGTGTACTGTGTATAAAACATATGTTGGTAAAAACAGCACCAATAGAGGATATTTTCACCTTATTTAGCTTGTATGTGTTGTTTAAATGATTATATAAGGATGTATCCATAACCCGGTCCCTAGTCGGATGGTTCACAAGTATAGCAATCCACGTGTGTGTGTGTGTGTGTGTGTGTGTGTGTGTGTGTGTGTGTGTGTGTGTGTGTGTGTGTGTGTGTGTGTGTGTGTGTGTGTGTGTGTGTGTGTGTGTGTGTGTGTGTGTGTGTGTGTGTGTGTGTGTGTGCGTGCGTGCGTGCGTGCGCGCGCGCGCGCGTGCGTGCGTGCGTGATTTTTTATTCTTTAATGTAGCTTTTCAAAAATATCATTACAATATCTGTAGTGTGGCAGTTTATTTTGATGTCTAGCACTAGGGCAGATATGTAGCATCATGTCCCACCCAGTCACATTATCCTGTCACCAGGCCTAACATTAACCTCTTAATGTTCTGTACCAAGCAAGGCAGCTGTTAGTACCAAGATAATGTCACCAGGTGGGACATAATGCTACATGTCTTTGACATGATGCCCCAGTCCTAGACATCACTATAAACTGTTACACTGCAGACATTGTAGCGATATGACTGAAAAATTGTTAAAGCTATGTTAAAAATCAAAATCACACACACATTGTCTTTCTCTTTCTCAAAAAAACAATAATTAAATACATTTTAAGCTTTTATTTAGTATGAAAAGAAATGCCAGTGATTTGTTTCTTTTGGCAGCAGATAATAATAATAATAATAATAATAATAATAATAATAATAATAATACTAATAATAATAATAATGATGAAGATTCTATTTCATACTATTCTCAAGAACACTTACAGTAATAACAACAGGGACACATACAATATACATGATGATAAGCAATGTTTCAGAACAATATAATTTTATTAATAATGTTTTTTTTCCCCTCCCCTTTCTGTAAAAACAATTCTCATTGATTTGAGCATTGATAATTTATGGAAATGTATATTAGCAGGAAATAAAATTAGAATCATATACTTATCTTTCATCTGTACATAATGGATTTATTATTATTATTTGTAGTAGTAGTATTAGTATTATTACCATTATTAGTAGTATTATTAGTATTATTATCATTATTAGTACATGTAGTATTATTAGTATTATTATCATTATTAGTAGTATTCTTAGTATTCTTATCATTATTAATAGTAGTATTAGTATTATTATCATTATTAGTAGTATTATTAGTATTATTATCATTATTAGTAGTATTATTAGTATTATTATCATTATTAGTAGTATTATTAGTATTATTATCATTATTAGTAGTATTATTAGTATTATTATCATTATTAGTAGTATTATTAGTATTATTATCATTATTAGTAGTATTATTAGTATTATTATCATTATTAGTAGTATTATTAGTATTATTATCATTATTAGTAGTATTATTAGTATTATTATCATTATTAGTAGTATTATTAGTATTATTATCATTATTAGTAGTATTATTAGTATTATTATCATTATTAGTAGTATTATTAGTATTATTATCATTATTAGTAGTATTATTAGTATTATTAAGTTTTTGTATTTACCACTGTCAAACTAAAAATATATTTATTAAGTAATATTAAATATAACAAAATGTAATTGCGTGAAATTGTTGCTATCTGAAATTGTTTAAAAGTTATTTGTAGTTTATATGCATATAACAGGCAAGAAACAGAAATTATCTTAGAAATGGAGTCTGGAAATATGTGAAAGCTTGCAATTTTATAAGCCTGTGAAGATGCAGATGCTGGTAAGAAAATGACCAGAAATGGAGCCATGCTTGCACAAGCTTGCATAAGCTAAAAATATTTATTTGCAAGCTTGTTTTGTTGATACATGCTTGTCGCAACCTTGTGGCAAGAGCTAACCACAGGGATATTCAGGCTGCCTCAGTGTTTCCTTGGGAAGTGCACTTAGCTTACATTTTCTCTGCTTGATATAATCAGTAATGTGTTGAAAGTGCTATTTCAGTGACCCCCCCCCCCAAAAAAAAAAAAAAAAAAAATAATTAGACAAAACAAGCACCTGCAGGTAACTGATAGTCAGACTCTACTGGGAAATTAAGCATGTCAGATCTGTGGCTTGATCAAACAAAATATTTTTTCTGAAAACAAAGCGGGTGCAACTGCTTATACAAGCAAGCGTTTTGTGTCCAACACTGTTACATCAATCAGGAAATGTTGCTTGTGAAATAGGCCTGAGCTAGGAAAGAAGCTAATGCAAATCAAAACTTCAATTGCACAAAACAATCACTGTTGCCATGACACAAAATATAATGTAAACATGGGTATTTCAGACATTCACAAATGGAAGCATTAGGCTTACTAGTAAACATCTTTGCTTATTTATTTTGTCTTTTGTCTCTTAAAGTTTATCTGGTATAATATCAAGGATGATAAATTATAATGCCAACAAGGATAATTTATAATGTCAAGAATGATAAATTATAATGCCATGAAATGATAAATTATAATGCCAACAAGGATAATTTATAATGCCAAGAATGATAATTTATAATGCCAAGAATGATAAATTATAATGCCAAGAATGATAAATTATAATGCCAACAAGGACAAATTATAATGCCAACAAAGATCATTTATAATGACAACAAGGATAATTTATAATGACAACAATGATAAATTATGCCTCAAGGATAATCTATAATGCCAACAAAAATAATTTATAATGCCAACAAAGATAATTTATAATGCCAACAATGATAAATTATAATGCCTCAAGGATAACCTATAATGCCAACAAAGATAATTTATAATGCCAACAGTGATACAATAAAATGCCAACAAGGATAACTTACACTTCCAGCAAGGATATCTTTTGGATTTGCTCGCAAATTTCTTTGAATTTTCTAATCCTTGCCAATGCTTTTATATATTGCCAAACAAGATAATACTGGAGATCATGGCTTCTAATTACAATACAGATTCTACTGTTAGTTGTCTTTGGCAGAAACCATGACTGTTACACTCAGTCAGCAGCCCATTTAAGGGGCTTTGTCCAATGATGATTGCACTAATAAACCAGTCATATTTCTTTGAACTGAATCCAGTCATTAAAGAAAAAATCTATGGTAAATAAGTGTTCCAAAAAAATATCAAAATTTTAAATGTAAATAACATTTAACACAATAATGTCTGTATGGAAATATTCCTGACATCGTTGTACGATCATAATCATACACCATAACACGATTTATCCCCATGCCAGGTCTCAGTTTTAGACAAAAATACTTTAATGTGGCAATCTGCACAAAAAGGTGACCTCATTAAAATAAAAAAACAGTGGGGCAAATCTTTCATAACAATAAACAGAGGATTTAAATTATTTTTGTTATTGGTGATTTAGTTACTATATTAAATCATTTTTTGTGCTAGGTGTATGCAAGTATTAAACATTAGCAAATCATTTTTGGTGTTCAACAGCAAATAGGATCTGATACATACAGAAAATAGTGAATGAGAATAATGCAGCACTGGAATTTTTCATTCTGTATCTAGTGCATGAGGGTATTAACAGTTATCAACTTCTAATTTGTTTTCTTCTTGTTCCCATCTATCTGAGATTTTTCCGCTTAATGAAAATTTTGCTTAAAGTATGCATTCTTGCATGATACTATACAGTAAAACCTGTCTTAAAAGATCACTGTTATGTGAGACCACCTGTCTTGAGAAACCACATTCTCAGATAAACATTTAATGATTATATAGTGTTTTGACCTGTTATGAGAGTCCACCTGTCTTGGCAGACCATAATTTTATGACAAAAAGGGTGGTCTTTCAAGACAGGTTCTACAGTAATCTGATTTATAAGTTCAGACCAAATTGAAGAAACTTAGTCATGGGCTTCCATTGCATAGTGTGTTGGCATCAACTTCTATATTGTTTGTTCTTCTGATTACACCAGACAAACCTTTTGAACTCAGATCTGTTGGGACATTCTGCAGTTACTGTAGCAGATCTGGATCTGTGCAGTGTGCAGATGGACTTGACTTTTAAGTGGGTATACATTGTACTTCTTTTATTCTCATAAAAAATTCATATTTATTATTTATTACTAGTACAGGTGTCACAAAACAGGTTTCCCTTAATGCACCTACCTTATCCCAAACTGAGTAGTTTCTAATCAGACCTTTTACACTCGCTATGTTTTATTTGTATTTTGTTCTCAAAGAAAGTTTTTTTTTTATTTCCATTTAACAACCAAGATAAATTATGTTGCTGTTATTTCAGTATACATCATCTTTTCTGCATGTATTTATACCCATAACTCTTTGTACACAGGTCAGATGAAAAAAAAATAAAAAATCCTTGAAAACCTAGCATTAGCAATAACTGAGAGTGATTACCATATTAGATAATTAAGAACTACTTGTACTTAAGGTCACGTCTGTGGATTCCATCAAGACATTCAAAGACTCCATTGAAAGAGTATGATGTGCAACAATCAGTACATATTTTAATTGATATTAGAAATGTGATTCTTATGTACGTTATTGATTTGACATTTTAATAATGTAACACCATTATGTTATTAATAGTCAATTATAAGGAAACAATTTCCCATGAGATGAATATCTACTATAAACCAGGTGGAGTATGTCATGCAATGAAATCCATCTGTGCTTTAGTACAAGTGACCCACAGAGTTTAATCATGGAACTTACTGTACAAAAAAATTTATCATACAAAACCCGTACAGTTTACAAATTTTTGAACAATAAATGATGAAGAATTTCAAGATTGCATTCCCAGATTAAAATTTCAGTGTCATTGATACGTGTTAGTCATTAATCTCCAAAGTCAGCCATGTTAATGCAAGGGGCAGACACATATGATCACATTCCCAGTTATATGGTTTGATTCTCTTGGTTTATAGTTAACATCAGCTAAGGAATCAGACCATACTTGGATTACTGTCATAATGATGCAAAACTAAAGTACTTAGTGATACCACTTTATCATTGGTTACTGTCATTATGATTTAAGACTAAAGTACTGAGTGATGCCACTTTATCATTGGTTACTGTCATTATGATGCAAAACTAAAGTACTTAGTGATACCACTTTATCATTGGTTACTGTCATTATGATTTAAGACTAAAGTACTGAGTGATGCCACTTTATCATTGGTTACTGTCATTATGATTTAAGACTAAAGTACTGAGTAATGCCACTTTCTCATGGGATTCAGTGATCATGACGTAAGACTAAAGTAATGCCACTTTATCATGCGATTCAGTGATAATGATGTAAGACTAAAGTAATGCCACTTTATCATGGGCTACATTCATAATGATGTAAGACTAAAGCACTGACTAATGCCGCTTTATCATTGGATTCAGTGATAATGACGTAAGACTAAAGTAATGCCACTTTATCATGGGTTATTGTCATTATAATGTAAGACTAAAGTTCTGAGTAATGACACTTTATCATAGACTACAGTCATAATGATGTAAGACTAAAGTACTGAAAAAGGTGTATTTTTGGTCAATATTCTTGTTTTATCACTCAGATACAAACATTTGATATTCAGAATACGAGATAAACTGAATTGCAATATAAATTGGTTCAATTTGACATTCCATAAATTGTTCCTATTTTTATGATGTAATAGAGGGACTACACCAGTTATAATGTGGAATACATGACTATCTGGTGCTAAGATTGCTACAATAATAATAGTTGGTACTGACAAATGAACAAGACTGATGTATGCAGAGTAACTCTTAATTAATTGAACTGCTAGGGATGTCAGAAATGTTTTCCATCAAGAATGAATTTTGTTTTAAAAATGCATAAAGGTCTTTATATGTCATTGAATATGTTATATTTACTGGCACTGCCTTCTCTTACAAGGACCTTTTTATGGGAGTTGTATTCCCAGATGAGATACATACAACAATATTGCACCAGGATAGTGCATTTTCACCATTTTGAGCACCTTTTATTGTGGTCGCTTCTTTTGTAAAGTTATTAAATAATTCAGAAGAGGTAGCTTTACAGGAGAGAGAATGAGGAGGGCCACAGCAGTGACTTCAATCAATACTTTTTATATGATTTCCAGCAATTTTTTGTGTGCCAGGTTGTCATAAATGGGTTTCTAAGTTGACACAGGATTGTTGGAATTCAACCATATTCAATAATTTTATATCGATGAGAACTTAATTAAATTCAATTTCAGTAAGACCATGACAAAATTTACATGAGTTGTTCCTCCCCCCCCCCCCCCCTCCTTAGCGTCTATCTTCCAGACTTGCAGCATTACTTTACTGGGATGGCTGAATTCCAATCAGGTTTGGCATGCAGTTTATATTGATGAGAACTTAAATGAGGTTGATTTCCCTTGTTCATGAATCATTTATGAGTTATGTCCCCTGATAGCCCTTCTAATGTAGGTTTCTACAGCATAACTTTACCATGTTCTTTGATTTCAACTAAAGTTTAGTTTAAAGCTTGATGTTAATTGAACCTGACTGAATTTGAATACTAATGTTCCTGGACAGCATTTACAGGAGTTATTCCCCCTGATTATTTTGGTTTCTGCCGCATTACTTTGCCTAGGAGTGTGTGATTTCAATAAATTTGGATTTAATTTATACTGACAAGACCTCAGACAATATCAATTTCTAGAGTTCCAGAACATTGCATGCTGGAGCTATGCCCCAGATTACCCATTATTCTTACATTACCTATCATTCTTACATTACCCATCATTCTTACATTACCCATCATTCTTACATTGGCTGATGCTGCATAACTTTAACATGGTTTGATGGATTTCAATCAGGTTTGGCATCCAGCTTCATGCTGATGGGAACTTGATTGAGTTCCATGACATCATTTATAGAAGTTATTTGTCCTGAGTGCTCTTTTTTTAAAATTGGGTTTCCAATGCACAAATATTCCTAGGAATGTTCTTTTTTTTTTTTCTTTCCAAATTTATTGTATGCCTTTATAATGATGAGACTTTTAACTTAGCTGGATTTCCAATATTCGAAGTCTTTAACATAGTTATGGCTGCAGACAGGGTGTTCATATAAATTTGGATTCTATTCGCAAGTATCTTTTTTCAAAGCCTTGTCATGCAGATTGTTGCTAGCCATTGACCCTTGTGATGGACCCATTGACACTTCTGAGTTTGACTCTAAAGTTTTACTACCTGCAAGTTTGTCACACCCAGGATGCAAAAATCACAAGCAACTCAATTCACAAATTTAATTATTTCAATAAATATTTCAGAAATTTGTTCCAGTGCAGGATATTTTTTTGTGGCAGTGTACAATTCTTCATGATGTTGCTTATTGTTTCTTTTTTTTTCAGCCTCAGGACATACAGAAAACAGTATTAAAGAGTACTATAAACTGTCTATTGAAGGATAAAAGGTAAATTATAAATTTCATCATTAATGCAGAGCTCCAGAAAATAATTGAATAAATTTGGTATTGGGGATATTAGAACAGATCTTGTATTTTCTTGAAAAAAGTACTGATTATCCAACTCATATGTCAAACAAGTCCATGACTTACATTTATTATTGATTTTAAATACCAGTTTATTGTGTTTACATTTCTTGCCAACATGGTTATTAGATAGTTTTGAAATAAGCTGGACAAATATGATCCATATCAATGAACTTGTAATATTCTCTCTTCCTTTAGTTCAGCATGAATTATTGATTTGATCTGGTCTGGGTTTTATAGCTTCTCATTGATTAGCACCTAGTTCTGGCATGTATCTACATTGCCAAGATAATGAAAAGAGTTGGATTATTTTACTGTATATTTAAAACCAGTTTTGTAGTGAACTCATAGATGAACATGTATACAGTATACCAACAGTATAGTATTAGGTATATATGTTTTATATTTGCAGTACAGCATGATGTATACCTTATGTATACCATATGTGCTAGTATATTAATCGGATCTAACTGCAGACTGCATACCGTATTTTCCAGCTTATAAGTCGATACTTTTTTACTTGAAAGTCAAGTCTTTGTCTTATAGATGAAGGTATACTGTATTAAAATTGCTCTATAAGTGGCATAATCGAAAACAGGTCACATAGAAGTACAAATTCTTGTTAAATTACTATGGCAATAAATATGACTGTTTATATTTTTTGTCATTATTTAGTTTGCATTCAGGATGGATTTTCTTATTTCTCAATTATGAAATAAAATTAAACAATTACCGTTAAAAAAATTCACTAGGTCACATAGCATACTTACAGTCTATACTCTATTGTGTACTGTACACGTTCTAAAAAAGATATGAAATAATTGTTTTATTCATCCTTTTTAACCATACCTCATTCTTTCTGATCACATTTTAGCAACTGGTCCATTGACATTTGATTTTCAAGTATACTGTTGGACACACGCGAGCGATTACCGGCATAGCTTTTCATTGATCTAATTGATCCTCTAAAGGGATGTAATCCATATGAACTCGAGCATTTTATCATTATTTATAACATATCGAAGATTGTGCTTTCTTCTCAATGTTCTAAATCATATGTTTATAATTGTATTTCACAAAGTTTCTTAAATAAATATGGATTAAACTATAAAAAAATTAGATATATAAAATTACTATTCATAGATCATCGATGATCCATTTTTAGTTTCACATTTCAGTTTAAAGCAAATTGTAATGTCAACACATTACCTATATGTATTCTTAAGCAGCTTGTCCTTTTGGTGTCTCACTTTGATTATACTGCTAGTTTATAAATTGGTCTTTGGTTTCCAACAAAAAGCAAAGCCAGTTTATCTGATTGTTTAAACCCTGAAATTGGCTTTGGCTACCGATTTTAGTTACGGTATTGCTGTTACCCTATTGTTCTTTGTCATTAATTTGTATCAATTACGCTACCTGTTTTTAATATCAAGTGGATCAAGAACCACAGGAAATGATGCCCACTCCCTTCTTTGAATGTAAAAAAATGAATTTAGCAGTGGGCATTGTTTTCATTGCTATAGTAGTGGTACATTCCAGTCAGTCAATGTTTTGATCAATTTTTTTCGGTCATACTCATTCACATAAATATCCCTGTACAAATCATACAGCTGATCTCACAATGCCTCCGGTCAAATCAAGCAAGTCTTACAAAGTGACCTTTGGACTAAAAGTTGTTAATTTTTGCGGATTTGAAGGTGGGAATATGGCTGCTTACAGGAAATATGGTGTCACTGAAAAATGTGTCAGAGATTGGCTTAAAGCTAAGGTTGCATTATGCACTGCAAAAAAAATACAACCAATAAAGCAAATCATAACTGCAAAGCAAGATGGATTAATCTTGAGGATAAAAATTAAAAGAATATGTACTGACACAATATGCCATATGTCGTGGAATGAAATGGAGACAGACGATAATGAAAACATTTTCAATAATCTGAGCCCTGAGTTAGCCACCATTTTTCATTCCGATACAGAAAATGAAGACTTTTAGGGATTTTCAGATATTGGAGATGACGAAGTGAATTCTTAATCATTATTTTCTTAATTAGAATGTGGAATAGTTCTATTACAGGTAATAAAATGTATTTCATCGATGTGCTTTCCATTATAATTGACATGCTAAATAATATGCATTATAAAACTGTTCATTGTGTGAATTTGATACTGCATTTCACAGATATGTTAAAGTATAATTAAAAATATTTTAAATTAATTTTTCATTTGTAATGTTTCTGTTTTCTTCACTTTTCTGATTTCGCGATGGATAGCCTCATTTTCCTAATGTTAGCCTAACAGAGTTTATCTCATCTATTGAATCTTGCACTCAAGACTGGTTTCAACTGGAATAATCAGGTTAAAGCTTAAGACCTTTAATTAACATATACATAGCATGCACAGCCATGTGGCTCTTGTTGCAATGGATATCTTAATTAAAACAAGCATGGACTATTTATTCAGCTGTGTCAGTTTGATAACAGAATATAGCAGTGCCTTGTACAGGGGTAAAATCACAAACATGTTAGCATTGGTGATGCAATTTCATGATTGACAGTAATATGGAATATCATACAGTGATACCATTAATATTCATGAAACTGAAAGTTATGTAGCCACGTTATTGACATGGCTTCATCTTATACCTCAAATCGACTTATATATGGATAAAGGATGGAAAATTTACAGAATTAGTGAATTTGACTTATACTCTGCATTGACTTATAGGCCGGAAAATACAATAGATGCAATTCTGTTGTTGCATGATGTACCAGCAGATATGGTTCTGTGCAATTTGTTTGGATTTGTAAGTAGAACAAACAACATACACCTTGATCTGCTGGTACAGTGTGCAGTGGCAAATCAGATGTATGTTGCTTGCATTTGGACCTGACATGCAGGTGAGCATATATGGTATAGATTTTTCAGAATTGTCCCAGAGGATACAAAACATATTTTGGTTAATAAACCCTAGATCTTTTGGCCATTTTGGGGGCTTGATCACCCCCACCCCACATATATTTACATATTTGACCATGCAGTACCTGACCTGTTACAATGATCTATCTGGAATGAATTTGTGAACACTATTACAACAAGGGAAGCAAGACAAATAAAGAAGGAATAAATAAAAGAATAGTAGCATTTTATTGATAAATAATGTAGTGTAAACCAATTATGAGTAAGAGTTTTATAACTATCAGGTGCCACTCATTACTGTAACAACCATCAATAAAAAGAAATTGCCATTCATTTGATTTCATGCACCAGTAGGCAGGAGTGATTTATTATTGAATGCTTGATTATTTTATGTCATCATTAGAAATACCAAACACTCCAGTGGAGTTGTCAGTTACAGCAGCTATTGTTTAACTTGAAATCAATGGAAGGAGTACATTGTCGATGTACATTTACTTGAATATTATCATTACAGAACTGGTGTTGTTTTATACTGATTGAGATTAAATGTGAACTGCAACAACTTTCCCATATTTGGAAGAAGTATACTGTGTAAATCATGTTGAGTTTTTCATTTCTCTTTCAGGTGCAAATATAGTGCATATTTAATGCATGGCTAGTTCAAATTTCAAATAATATTTAATCATCAAAGCAAACCTTCAACCCTATGAATTGCCCAGGAATCTTCTGACAGAGAGACTTTGTTTTTCAAAGGCTGGGTACCACATCATTGTAATTTGGTCCCTAAACTAATTGAAAATAAAAAAGGAACTAGCCATGTCATCAAGGAATTTTATCCATGTAATTTATTTGGTTAACATTTATACATGTATGTAGCATATCTGTAAAAGAGATACATGTACATTGTATTTGTATAAATTTGCAGACAAGTACATTAAGTCTAAGCCAATTGTTCCTGGAGTTCTGATGTACATACCCCATACACTCTTTACTTTTTACTGATGTACATACCCCATACACTCTTTACTTTTTCCTAATGTACATGCCCCATACACTCTTTACTTTTTACTGATGTACATACCCCATACACTCTTTACTTTTTCCTAATGTACATACCCCATACACTCTTTACTTTTTCCTAATGTACATGCCCCATACACTCTTTACTTTTTCCTAATGTACATACCCCATACACTCTTTACTTTTTCCTAATGTACATACCCCATACACTCTTTACTTTTTACTGATGTACATACCCCATGCACTCTTTAATTTTTCTTAATGTACATACCCCATACACTCTTTACTTTTTACTGATGTACATACCCCATACACTCTTTAATTTTTCTTAATGTACATACCCCATACACTCTTTAATTTTTCTTAATGTACATACCCCATACACTCCTCACCTTTTCCTAATGTACATACCCCATACACTCTTTACTTTTTACTGATGTACATACCCCATACACTCTTTACTTTTTACTGATGTACATACCCCATGCACTCTTTAATTTTTCTTAATGTACATACCCCATACACTCTTTACTTTTTCCTAATGTACATGCCCCATACACTCTTTACTTTTTCCTAATGTACATACCCCATACACTCTTTACTTTTTCCTAATGTACATACCCCATACACTCTTTACTTTTTACTGATGTACATGCCCCATACACTCCTCACTTTTTCCTAATGTACATACCCCATACACTGTTTACTTTTTACTGATGTATATGCCCCATACACTCCTCACTTTTTCCTAATGTACATACCCCATACACTCCTCACTTTTTCCTAATGTACATACCCCATACACTCTTTACTTTTTCCTAAATCCCAGTGCCTCGGTTTCAGATTAAGGTTTTCACCTGGAGACTGAGATGACCAATGTTTGTGATCACAGCAGGAATATCCTTCTCTGCATTTTTGAAACACAGGCTGCATCCTAGCATTAACTGGGTGTGCCAACCTTATATTACACAGCCATGGACAAACTATTGTTTATCATATGGCAGATATCACGGAGGCACTCATGCCCCTTCGCTTTGCTTGGAAGTTTGGAACCATCTCAGATATACATATTTGGAGGGGATCATTGGGCATGTGCACCCTATTCCAGACAAGACTAATATTCTGGGAGATAGCTCATTGTCTGAGTATTTCAGAATATTACATCTGTGCAATAGCTCAAACTAAACACCAGCTATACAGTTACCACACTTTTTACATGGTTTGCACTTGGATAAGAATGAACACAACTGGATATAGGCTGTGAAGGCCAAGGTCAAAGACTGAATGAATACAGATGGTTTCTGCACAATAACAATAACTAAGTTTCCACCACTTGCAACTGTAAATCAAACTTTATGGACAGCTTGCACTTGGGTAAGGAAGAATAACCCTATTGAAATTCAGGCTCAAAGGTGAAGGTCACTATGACCGAAACTTTCTTCACAATAACTCAGCCATTTACAATTACAAAACTTTGTGGATAGCTTGCACTTGGGAAGAATCCTTTTGGTTTTTGGATCAAATGGTCAGTGGTCAGTGTTACTGTGACTGAAAGAAGAGAAATGGTTTCCACAAAATAAAGTTTTTCACCATCTAAACCAAGCTTTGTTGGTGTCTTGCACTTGTGGTAAGAAAGCATCTTTTGAAAAAGTCAGAAGTTAAAGTTAGTTCAAATATAAAAATGATTTTCAAACAATAACAGTAGTTCTATGGAACATGCTTGGATTAGACTCTGTGGATGGCATGCTATGCAGTTGGAATAGGGAATAACCCTATCAATGTTTTGCATAAAAATACTGAAAGATCAAGGTCACCATGACTTAAAAGAAAAACTTAGTTTCTGCACAATAACATTAGTTTTGCATCATGATCTTGGGCCAAACTTTGTGGGATGGCTAATAATTCGGGTAGTGAAGAAGGAAATCATCTTTAAGGTTAAAAGGTCAGAAGTCAAGGTTACTCAGAAAAACTTCAAGGTCTTTTGCAAAAATTCAGTTATTTACATTGAGAAGAACAATTAAAGAGTGGTATGTCTATAGTGTACTGTATGTATTACTCTTGTTAAATACTGTAGGAGGCCAATGACATTGTTTGAAACAAGGTTGAACAACAAGCTACCACTTTATGCTTCACCATTTCCAGACTAGTGTACATGGGTGCCAGTTGACTACAGTCAGAGTGGGATCATCTGTATGCTTGCGCCTTTTCATATTTTAGAATAAATCCTCAAGTTCCCCACATAGACCTTCTTTATAATGGCTTATCCTGAGATCACCCCTGTGAACTCAATAGTCACAGTTTATTGATCTTGGCCAGGTGAAAGGGATTTGCTGATGAGAAGGGCTCTTCTGCCAAAGCAGAGAGGATCCCTCCACCACAACAATCTACAGATTCTCCAACTACATCACTAATGCTAGAAGGCAATTGACCGCTAAAGTTTATTAAGCCAAGTGAGAATTTTCTGTTATTGGTGATAGCAATATATTAATTCAATATTTCCACTTTGACTGCAGTTTTGTTTCTCTCATTTTGAAGAAAAAGATTACTCTGTTTCCACAGTTTAAGAATTATAGAACAGCCATCTCCAATTCACTAATCAGACAATCATCTCTCAGAACTGATTAGGTACATTGACCCAGAGACCAGTCTCTAGCTCATCAATGCCTCTGTGGAATTTTTAATGTGTTCTTTATATTTTATCTAAACTCTTGTATGAGCTTTTGAGTGAGGTTTCCTTCAAAGAACCTTACCTCATAGACAGTCTACCATCTGTTTAGAATCAGCATGGAGAAGGATGTCAGAAGAAGAGGGTTGCCTATAATTCAGTAGCAAATATGACTCCCCTTCTTTGTCAGACCAGATTTATGGTCATGATTCAGCTACCTTTGTTGGCTTGTGAACCAGATGAAATCTTTTTCTCATCCACATCTGAGCTACTGATAATCAAACATCTTTGAAACACCACTTTTTATTGGCTCAATCAAAATGGAAAAGAAATTATCCAAAATGTCACTTTTTTCTTCCCCAAAACACTTCTGATATATTTGCAGCCAATATCTTGAGGTAGATTATTCTTTGAAAGAGCTTATCAAAGAGATCTTTCCTTCATGAGAGTTAAGACTTTAGCCGCTGTTGCTGCATATTGGGCCTTTTCTAGTCATTCTTATGATGAATTAATGAAAGTCACCTTCTGACATCTTGTGTCACCTGTCTTCATATATGAATCTGCCTTCATTCAGAATGAAGGCATTGCTTCTTTAGCCTCAATTGCATATCAGTCCAGCAAGTTGTCAGAAAGTCATCTTCCTATCTGTAGTAGAGTACCCTACAGGCAGGCCTATCTCCAGAATGGAAAAGTCAGCAATAACAGCTAATGTATTACTGCTGTCATAATTTTGTTATGGTAGTAAACTCGAAAATTGATTTAATTTGGAAGTTAAAGAAAGGATGATATTCTGTATGATAGAATTTAATTTAGTAATCAAACTGGGATTATGTTTGTTTTGTTCAAGGCTGTCTCAGGTCATGGTAAGTCATGGTAAGTCAGATAAGAAAATAAGTTTCTACCCATAGAATTTAGTTGAAGACTATATACCTTCAGAATTGGTTGAGTTCATTCAGACTCTTTGGTCAATAATCTCCAGTTAAGCATGATGATTTGCCAGTATGTATCTGTGTTGATGACTATTAATCCTGGGGTTGGCATATAAAGTGCTGTTCGCTGTGCTTTTGTTTTGTTTGCTTCTATTTCTTTATACTTTTTGAGAGATATTATCGATGGACAAATCAATGTCAAATGAACCCAAGACATTTCATTCTGCAGAATTCTCACACAACCTTTGGGTCAAGGTTACATATATTATGACAGTGTTTTGTGTACATGACATGTTGCCCTGACCTTGAAGTTGTAAATTTTACACACACATACACACACACACACACACACACACACACACACATCCCCCCATGACATCCCACACAACCTTCTCACATATGCTCTCTCAAGGGTTATACATTACCCAGAATGCATTGTACCTACATACTGTATGTTATGTATCTTATGCCATAATAGTATAATTTTAAAAAAAATTCAAAGTATGGTACTCTTAGTGTTCCATATACATGTATACCCAGTTAAAAATTATGTCCAAATACAAACAACAGAACCCTAATCTGGCATTGTATCATGCACTTTGACAGCACATTATGCAATAAGCAGATCTGGGTTTGTGCAGTTTGCAGTTGACTTATATGTGAGTATATACGGTAGGCTTATTTTCCTTTTTTAATGGAGGAGTCTTTGTGTTTTAAATCAAGCTTGTGATCATATGAACATATAATTTAAAAAATGTCACTGTCATTTATTTGTAAATGAGTCCCAGTACAGCCCTGAGTTCCTTCACTTCACTCATGCAGGTTAGGTTGAGGTGTCAGGCTTTTGTCTTCAGTGTTTTCCAGGCAATGCATAAGACATTGCTTTATTCTTCATGCTTGAAAATTGTATTATAGGAAGTTGGTAGTTGTTGTCAAGTTCATATATATTTCCTTGTAGTTTTAACTACTCATGCTCCTTTTTCTCCTTGGCTTTCAAGGAATACAGATGGACTTATTCGGTGAGAATTCAAACATTTTTCTTTGTAGTGGAAGATCATCACCCGTCTTTATTTATATAGTCATGCACTAATTGAAACAGTTTTCATGTTATTTATTTACATTGATCTTCAAATTCTAGTGCTAGATAAAGGAAAAAGAAATACATTTCTTAACTGCATAATTAAAATAGTCTTTAGAGTTGTCATGGAGGCTGGTTTTTAGTGTCACATTAAGACGCTGATTCATAGGGCACTATATTAGGGTCCGTGCTTGAACTAAACAAATGGGGGAAAGTTCCCCCTCCATTTAAAAAAGGGGGGGGGGCAATTTTCTGAACATTATAGAAATTTTATGAAGGGAGTACAGAGTGTGATGCATGATTGATCGCGGGCTTGACATGCAGATCCTGTCTTTCTAAACATATTTTTATCTCTTTCCTTTAACCTTGAAAAAGTTTAATAAAGAAAAGCTAGAATGTTACAAACTGTAGTATGCTGTTGAAATGTTAGAAATTTTAGTGATGTGTCATGAATGAACTTCAGTGACTAAAGAGGGAATTATTTAATTATTTAAAGTTTAATCTGTTGTGCACTATTTGCACATATTGTTTCAGACTAGTGTAGTCATCAACCTAATTAACACATAAGGTCGTAGATGTAAAATTGTAGCAGCAGTAAAGAATGAAACTGCTTCTTCTGTCAAAGTTTTGAGAAACAATCGAATGTTGTGAAATTTGACAATTATATATGGAGTAAAGAAATAAATATAACTTAGTTTACAGATTACATCAAAATTATTCTTGTTCAAAAGAAATAAAAATATAGAGTTTAGATAATATGTCACGGTTCTGTCCTGCATTTTTATATGAAAAACTTTACAAATTACCTCTACTGTTAGTAATTAATCATCTTTCCGTTATAACTCTGGGTTGCTGTCACCAACATGCTGCTAAATTATTTCAAGAAGATACAATTTGTTGTGAGAATTTGTTTTCACATTTGCATAACAAGATATTCCTTTTTGTATTTACTTGCCAGCACATTTTGCATTTATTTTACCCTGCCAAATTTTGTTATTTATTTACCAATACAGCATTTTCTAATTATTCACCATTGCCACAGTTTGATGATTATTTACCATTGCCACAGTTTGATAACCATTGCTGCAGTTTTATAATTAGTTACCATTGCCACAGTTTGATAGTTAGTTACCATTGCCACAGTTTGATAACTAGTTACCATTGCTGCAGTTTTATAATTAGTTACCATTGCCACAGTTTGATAACCATTGCTGCAGTTTAATAATTAGTTGCCATTGCCACAGTTCTATGAATAATTACCATTGCCACAGTTTGATAACCATTGCTGCTGTTTAATAATTAGTTGCCATTGCCACAGTTTTATAATTAGTTACCATTGCCACAGTTCTATGAATAATTACCATTGCCACAGTTTGATAATTATTTACCATTGCCACAGTTCTATGAATAGTTACCATTGCCACAGTTTTATAATTATTTACCATTGCCACAGTTCTATGAATAGTTACCATTGCCACAGTTTTATAATTAGTTACCATTGCCACAGTTCTATGAATAGTTACCATTGCCACAGTTTTATAATTAGTTACCATGCCACAGTTCTATAAATAGTTACCATTACCACAGTTTTATAATTATTTACCATTGCCACAGTTCTATGAATAGTTACCATTGCCACAGTTTGACAATTAGTTACCATTGTCACAGTTTTATAATTAGTTACCATTGCCACAGTTTTATAATTATTTACCATTGCCACAGTTCTATGAATAGTTACCATTGCCACAGTTTTAGAATTATTTACCGTTGCCACAGTTCTGTGAATAGTTACCATTGCCACAGTTTTAGAATTAGTTAACCATTGCCACAGTTTGAAAATTGTTTACCATTACCACAGTTTGATAATTAGTTCCATTGCCACAGTTTGATAATTATTTACCAGAGTTCATTTCTGTTTCAGGCCCCACTCAAAAGATGCCTTGAGGGCATATCTTGTAATTCTACAGGTAAGTACTTGCCTGAATATATTAATCAGTTTCTGTTGAATAATAAATTTTGTATTTGTCATTTAATGTTGGATAATAGTATGTACATAAGGAAGAAGCCAACCAAGCCCAACCCAACCAAATTGTTCTGGGCTTGATATTGGTACAGTGCTGATTTACTCCAACTCTTCAGTGTGTTAAGATTGCCCTAGAGGATGCAGGCCCACATACTAATGATGGTGAGATGCCTTAGAGGATACAGACCCACATAATATTGAAGGGGAGATGTCTTAGAGGATGCAGACCCACATAATATTGAAGGGGAGATGTCTTAGAGGATACAGACCCACATAATATTGAAGGGGAGATGTCTTAGAGGATGCAGACACACATAATATTGAAGGGGAGATGTCTTAGAGGATGCAGACCCACATAATATTGAAGGGGAGATGTCTTAGAGGATGCAGACCCACATAATATTGAAGGGGAGATGTCTTAGAGGATGCAGACCCATATAATGGGCTTTGACATAATAAACAACATTCGTTTATCTTTTGTCTACATCAAAATAAATGTTGCACAAGGCAAGGGATAATGGAAATGAGTTGACATCAGTTCAATGTTTGTTTCTGGTGCTGGATTTTTGTTTGGGTGGCAAAGCAATTGCAGTTTTTGGCTTGATGTTGTCCATCCATTTTTTTTCTCTATTTTGAAATGCATGTAGTACTGAGATTAAAGTTTGTGTTTAGGCCATTTTCTCCAACACTATTTCTTGCAGCATCATCTAGCTTAGAATAAAGATGCATGATGAGGAGTATTAGTTTACAATCAAATTTAGTCATGACCTATATTTTATAGTTCAATAATGTTTGCATGCCTTTTGGTGTTCAGCCACAATCGGATTGGGGGCACACACCTACTTTTAATTACCTTGATAAAGTTCAACTGTTGAAAAGTATTACTTCTTTAAAAAATAATATAGTTTACATTTTCTGCCTCAGGATATACAAATATTTGTCTATTTCATGTATTGTATCAGAATTAAGTAAAGGTTTCGATATACAGTAAAACAGTATCCAGGCTTTGATAATCCCACAACTCTAAAAGTGCTTTGATATTATTTTTAATATGACATGACTTTCTAAAACATGAAACTTTAAAAATTTACAGGATTGAGACTCATAATCTTTTCTGTTAGCTTTGATATTGTTGCCTCATCCAGTGTGTGGATTGGTTCAGGCTTTAAAGTAATCCTTTAGTATCAAAGTTAAGTTTAAATCACCAAGCAGGTTGTGTCTCTTCTTATGAAATATGAGCATCTGTATGACATAGAACCTTTTCTGCCAGTGTGTTGTGATGATCCAGTATGATCCCATGTTCAGAGTGCCTGTCTTCTGTTTCTTATGGTTTCACAGTTTAGAGAATATTTAGTGTGACTTCTGTGACATGCATTAATCTTTATGCTAGCTCAGTTTCACAAACATGACTGGCTGAAGAATCATATAACTTGGTTTGCAGATGCTTCATAAGATTCACTTTTCAGCTGAAGCAAAATCACTGTGTCCTTTATCTTAAGCTCCAGTGATCTGTGTTAACATTCACATTAACTTATTTTCCTCAAGACAACATTATGGCAGATGGAACTTATACACAGAAAGCATCGGGGCCCCGAATGGCCGAGTGGTCTAAAGCGCTGTCCGTTACGGACCACTGCCATCTCACCTCTGTCTGCGTGTGTTCGAGTCTAAGATTCGGCAAATGTAGTTATGTGAGAAAGCTTGCCAGTAGCTCCTCGTGGGTCGGTGGTTCTTTCCGGGGTTTGTCCGGTTTCTTCCTCCACCATTAATACTGGCCGCCATGTATAGCCTATATTGTGCTGAAAAATGGCGTTAAACTATAAAAAATAAAAAACATAACAGAAAGCATCATAAGAAGTACTATACCAAATTAGATGAAACAAAGCTTTTCAGTCAGGTCATACCCCTATTGGTCATTTTTAACTCGCGTGTCATTGGAAATTCAGGACACAATTTCTTTTACATTTTAAATGTACTTAATTTTCTCTTTAGTCCCATTCTAGATACTTTTTTCCAGACAAAGTTCAGCCATGATACAGAGATTGATTTTTTTTTTTATCTCAGATTGATAGAAGTATTATTATTCATAAAATTGCATTTAGAAGTTTGAAAGCATCAGCTAACATGAACAATTGTGATTGTTTACTTTGAAGAAAATATGTCATAAAATGTCATAAAAAAAACAGTAGCGCTCGTATGGTAAAACTTTTATGCAGAGGATGGTGATTGTAAAGTTTGGAAACTTACACAACTTAATTTATTTTTTGGCTACATATGAAAAATGGGCATGAAGTATGTTAGGTGTCAACTTTTACAAATGAACACAAGGGGTTACTGACAGAGGTTTAGTTGCCCTTAGGTTCAGATACCACTTTCATCATGCAAAATGTGTTTATTAGGGACATTCAAAACATGATGGTTATGATTTATTTATTAAATGTTTATTTTTTAAATGCTTCTACCCAGAACTAATTGGATACATATTTTAACAAAAGATAATTTATTCACTTAAGCAAACACATTTAGTTAACTTTGTTGTGCCACATGCTGATTTAAATGCTGTCACCATGGCATAAATTCCTTATTCCAGAAAATGGATCAGTGTAAGTGTATGTGGAACTTTTTTAATGCCTAAATAGCTGAGTTTGATCCAAAACACTGTAATCAATTCATTAATAGAATGTCCTAAGTTATAATGGGCTCTCTCAGATCTAAAAAAAGTACCACTGTTGAACCAAACCTTTGTGTTTAAATTGGCCTATCAAATGTACAGCAATATGCTTTGAAAGCAAATTTGTATTATATCTTTATTTTCTTTTATAAAATATTTCTTGTCAAAATTAAGTGTGCAGATATTTTGAACTGGAAGAAATGTTTAAATATACAATTACTAAAATGAAATGGTCATGTTATATAAGCCCTGATGAGTGTCATTAGGTCTTCTTGGGCCTCATGTCTTGTTTTGTCTTTGAAATGTTTTAGTGAGCATAAGGAATTGTTTTAATGGACCTCAACATGTTTATAATTTTACTTGGAAACTCTCTACAGTTGTAGTAATCAGTGAATCGGAAGAACCAAGTCAATATTATTTGGGACAAAATGTCAAAAGGTTTGTACTTACCATTACTTACAGCAGACTTTATAAAAATGTATGATACATAAGCTATTTAATACAAAACATTGATTTAATAAATTATCTTTTACAGAATCCCCAATTTGGATCTACATCAACCTATGTGATCTTTGCTCATCTCCTGCGACAGATAGCTGCATTGACTGATCATGACCATCATTACATGGTGTTCTGGCTCAGGAAGTAGGTTTTATATTTATTATAACTATCATTATATGGTGTTCTATCTGAGGAAGTAGGTTTTATATTTGTCATAACTATCATTATATGTTGTTCTGGCTCTGGAAGTAAGTTTTATATTTGTCATAACTATCATTTTATGGTGTTCTAACTGAGGAAGTAGGTTTTATATTTGTCATAACCGTCATTACATGGTGTTCTGGCTCTGGAAGTAGGTTTGATATTTGTCATAACCATCATTACATGGCGTACTAGCTCAGGAAGTAGGTTTTATATTTGTCATAACCGTCGTTACATGGTGTACTAGCTCAGGACATAGGTTTTGTACTCATCATGACCATTATTATATGGTGTACTGGTTCAGAAGAGTGCGTCAAATGGCTGAGTGGTATAAAGTGCTCACTGGTATGGATCATTTCCATTTCACCTCTGTCTGCATGGGTTCAAGTCTTAGGTTCGGCCGATGTGGGTATGTGAGAAAGCTTGTGGGTATGTAAGAAAGATTTCCAGTAGCTTCTCATGGGTTAATGGTTATTTCCGGGATTTCCAGGGTTCTTCCTCCACAATTTATACTGGATGCCATATATAGCCAATCTTGTGCTGAAAAATAGTGTTAAACCCTACAAAACAACAACAACAACAACAACAGCAATAACTGATTCCGGAAGTAGGTGTCATACTCATTGGAATCAGCATTACATGGTAGGGATGAAATGATTCATTGATATGTCAGTGTATTGATAATTTTCCATACCAATACACAAATTGGTAAAAGAGCTGGAGAACAAATTGCTTGAATATTCAGCAGTCATTAAGTAATTATTCTTCATTTACTTTTTTATTCTGTAATTGAGAATTCATCTAAGACAGATATTGCAGTTACCTGCAATTTTTGTCAGTAAGAAAGAAAAACTTATTGACAATACTCACTCACCTTCTACAAATGAAGACAAATTTCAGTGCTAATTATCTGAACCCAGCTGCATGTTAGGAGAAATTTCAAGTGTGTTCTTCGTGTCTAATGAAGTACTTTATTTATCAGGTAATAACCGCTTTTATGTCAAGTTCTTATGTTGATTTGTATTTAGTGTAATTGGGTCTACAGATGGGTACAAATATGACGTCTCCCACAGTGAAGTATGTTGCATTGAATTCTGATTCATAGTTATGGTTTGTTCCAGATAAGTGTAAAGAACTTAATAGTTGCTTTTTCCTTGCGTGACAAACAAGATATATTGGCAAAGCAACAAGGAAATTCAAGCAAAAATGGTTATTAATGGATCTGCTAAGTACTTAAATTGTACGTGGAAGCAAATTTGGAATATCAGTTTTATATAGAGATATTTAATCTATTGATTGAACACGATGGGATAAATAAAATCAGCACAGAATCACCGAGTGGGTCAGATTTCTAACCGCACAAGTTTTTCATGTTGTGTGCATTTAAAAAAGATAATTATAAATGTGAATTGTGTGTTGTCAGTAGTTCTCCTTCTTCAATGGCAAAAACAAGTGGCGATGACTTGCTTGTTATGTTGCATCTGCAAAATGGGTTAGAATGTGTTGGTATTAATCCCCATTCCCACACTTGGGCTTTGAACCGTAACGATGGCCTAGTGGTTAGAGTGTCCGCCCCAAAAGCGGGAGGTCATGGGTTAGATCTTTGGCCGAGTCATACCAAAGACTTACAAAAATCATACTAACAGCTGCCTCACTTGACGCTAAGCATTAAGAGGTTAGTGTTTGGACTGGTCGGCCTGGTGTCAAGATAATATGACCGGGTGGGACATCATGATACATGTCTGCAGTATGATGCCCCAGTGCTAGACATCACTATAAACTGCCTCACTGCAGACATCATAGCGATATGGCTGAAAAATTGTTAAAAGCTAAGTTAAAAATCCTAATCAAACAAACAAACAAACAAACACACCTGGGCTTGTTCTAGATGAGATTTTCCTTGCATAAGGAAATTGCACTGTTTCTTCCATTTCTAAGGTGAAGAGATGAAATTGGTAATGTTTTTAAATATTTATGCAGTGGAAAACAGATAGTGTGGTGACCAAGATAGGTCTGCATCTAATCAAATGGGGGTAGCCTACAATTACCAAAAAGGTTGAATTACAACCACTTACAACAGGTAGTCTGTTTGAAAGTATTATGTTATCTTGTCTTGGTATATAAATAGATGCTAGACTTTAGCTTTCTCAAATCTCAAGGCTGGAAATATAACTAAAGTTTTGACAACCATGAAACTGTGCCACCGACAGACTTACAAAAGATGGAAACACCATCAAGTTGAGATGTTTCAATAATGTACTTTATTTGTATCTTGAATTGTATCAATACATATTACGGTGTATTGTTTCATCCCTTTTGCATGGGGGTAAAGAAGTTGACTTCTGTGAAAAAGCATTGTTGATTGTTTGGAATGCATCCGTAAAAAAAAGTTGGGGGGAGGCTTCTGTATGAAATGTGGCTAATTTTTCATTGGGTCTTTGTGGTTTGGTACAACAATTAAATACACACAAAAAAAGTTAAACCACAGTATGTAACATTTACATATTTATATTTTATTTTTTCACCTTTACTTTTAAATTTTTTGGAAGGGCTTATCTTTCTATGGTTTGTGACAGCAGATCTTCATTTGACCTTTCATTGGCACTATATAACCGCCATTGTAAAACACTGCTACATACAGCCATTAAAATGATACTAATCTGACCACCTATGTGACATCTTGTCTAATATTTACAGAAATTACGAAGAAAATAACCCTTGTATGTTGGAAATCAAGGATTGAATTTTAGAATTATCAACTCTTATGATGGGCCAAGCCACCAAAACATAGGCATTTTAGAGCAGAGATTTCCGTGAGACAGTATCATTGCAACCACAAAGAACAGTTTCCTGTCTTGTTGAAGCAAGCTAAGCCAGCATTGAAAGTGGGTTCTCCGCACAGAACACTATCCACCACAGAACAGAAAAAGTTAAGCTCAGAAACAGTTGACAAATTGATGTCCATGCAACTGGGGAATCTTACGAGGATTTTGATTTCAGTAGAGACTAAATAGAGTGAAGCAGTTAGAGAGATGGATATACAGGTGTTCAGTAAATAATGAACTGTGGTGATTCTTCTACTCCCCCACCCCCAATTATTTTAGAGTTTTCACCAGAATGCAGATCTTACATCCAATATGGCCACTATAGCAACCAAGAAGACTTATAATGGTCTTGTTGGTCCTAAATAACAGGTGAAGATCTTACATTCAATATAGCCCCTATAGCAACCAAGAAGACTTATAATGGTCTTGTTGGTCCTAAATAACAGGTGAAGATCTTATATTCAATATGGCCCCTATAGCAACCACGAAGACTTATAATGGTCTTGTTGGTCCTAAATAACAGGTGAAGATCTTTCATTCAATATGGCCCCTATAGCGACCAAGAAGACTTATAATGGTCTTGTTGGTCCTAAATAACAGGTGAAGATCTTACATTCAGTATGGCCCCTATTGCAACCACGAAGACTTATAATGGTCTTGTTGGTCCTAAATAACAGGTGAAGATCTTACATTCAGTATGGCCCCTATTGCAACCACGAAGACTTATAATGGTCTTGTTGGTCCTAAATAACAGGTGAAGATCTTTCATTCAATATGGCCCCTATAGCGACCAAGAAGACTTATAATGGTCTTGTTGGTCCTAAATAACAGGTGAAGATCTTACATTCAATATGGCCACTATAGCAACCAAGAAGACTCAATATGGTCACTACAGAAGCCAATTTGAAAATATTGAAAATATAGTTATCACGCAGTAATATCAGACATGGTTTTCAACACTTAAAAAGAGGAAATGGTCTTATCTTTTTATTCTTTGATATTCATTTTAAAATGATATTGCAACAGTAATTATAATCTTTTATAATAAGATTATGTGACACAATACTTAACAAATTTACATTTGTGATTTGCAGGCTTCGAGTAGACAGATTTCAGACCATCTTGGAACGTCTTCAAAGCTTTATTTCTATACGGCTGTTTACCACCAAACCGCATGTTTTACCTCCCATGGAGAAAAGTGGCTGGTGGATCCCCAGTGCTACTAAAGTTCTGGCTTTGCTTAGTAAAAACGATTTTCTTCTAAACTTGATTGATTACATGACATCACCAACATAACAATATCAGCCTACATCATATACTTTTGTAATTTTATCATAGATATAATGTCATTGTGTCAGAGATGGTGTGATTACACATTAAGATGCTCATGTGTCATAGTAAGATTGTTTGTTAAAAATCATGTAACTAAATTATTCAACACTATTTTGAGATTGATAGTTTGTCTGTAATATTGTTCATGTGATAAATAGAATTAGTACACATTTGTTCTCATTTCCTACAAAGTGTATGAAACTTGATGACTAAAAGTTGATACAATTTATTATGCTAGTATAAAAATGAAATTTACCATGTGCATAGTCTTGCTTCCTCTATAATAGTCAAATGATGGGATGCCCTATACATCAGTTTTCTAAGTAATTTTCCATTGTGAATTCGAAAGAATGTAATATAACCTTATAACATATCTCATTTAACACACCTACCATAAGGTGGAGCATATTATGTTATAGTGTTGTCTGTCCATCAGTATGTCTGTTACAAATTTTCTTTATACGCAATAACTTGCATTTTCTACCATCAGCAGTTACCAAGCTTTGTGGAAGGGTTGCACTTGAGGTAAGGAAGAACATATTTATTTGGGGGTCAAAGGTAAAGGTCACTGTTTCTGAAAGAAGATAAATGGATTCCATACAATAATTTTAGTTCTTCATCTTTGAAAGTTAAAAGCTTTTGGTTAGGGGTCAAAGACCAATGTCACTGGGGCTGATGAAAAGGTTTATAAACATTATTATTAATTATACATCACATAACTTGACCAAACTTTGTGGATGGCTTGTACATGAGGTTAGGAAGTAACTTTTTGGCATTCAGAGGGCAAGGTCATTGTGCCTTTAGGAAGAAAAATGACTTCCAGACAATAACTTTGTGTTCTCCACCTTTTATAGTTAGCAGATGTGTGAAAGTTATGAATTGTATATCAATTTTGTGGTTAGAAGGTCCAAGTCATCATGACTAAAACATTTTTTTTTGTTGCATAATAACTTTGTTTCTAGATCACTTACCTTGACCAAAGTGTGTAGAGGACTTGCACATTAAGGTATGGAAGAGGCATAGTGAATTTGGGGTCAGAGATCAAGGTCATGGCGGCTTCTATTTAAAAAGTGGTTATGCATAATTATTTTTGTTCTAAAATAAGTTCCTTAACCAAACTTTGTAGATGACTTGAATACAGGATAACAAATGAATAAATTCTAGGGTCTTAAGCTCAGAGATTATGGTCATAGTAAGTTTGTAATAAATAATAGTTCCTGCACATTTAAGTTCAGTTCAGGACCACATATCTTGACCAAAGGTCAAGGTGATTACGAGTCATTGGCTAATAATCTCCAAAGTCAGCAATACTGACCTCTACATAGAGGACTATTGACCATGACCTGGGTGTATTATGCACAGATCAAATTTCAGTTGTCAATAGCACTCATGGTTATTTGTTGTTTTTTAGATGCTGCAAACAACCTTGCGTCACCAGCACTGGCATCATATACAGAGTTCTACAATAACACTCTGGATAGCCTTGACCTGATGGCTGAGTATACTGCATGGCAGAATCCAAACTCATACGGAGGGTGAGTATCAGGCCAGATAAATATAGTTACAAAAAGAGGCGAAATTATTACTTCAAATGGGGCAGCTTTTTTTGACATGTATCAAATATAATGTCAGATGCCATGTTGTAGATTACTGATACCAGAGTTAAAAATGAAAAGTCCCACTGTTTGTATTTTCAAACGATTTTCCGCATTTTTATTTCCGCATCTTGACTAAACACACTGTAAAGATTGACTTTGTCTTATTCTAACATGTAGAAGAATGGCTGCAATGCTGACAGTGTCACTGTTAAGTTTTTATGTAAGTTTTCACAAGATCTCTTGAGTAGACATTAAAACACGGACATAAATCTGACATTATTTTCTGCAAAGCACTGCTCCCTTTGTACATTAATTTGGATAAGCAGCTTTTATACAGTATATATGAACAAGTATGTAAATAAATCTACTAAAGGACATTATATGCCTCTGAAATATAGAAGTATTTAGCACCAAAAATACAGTAAGAAGATAGGCTTAGATTAATGGACAGGAATGAGACTTTTCTGAGTTCTTTTCAGAAATTCTGTTCCAGAAGATAAAATTCATTATTTGTTATCACTACAGAAGTTTGCAAGTGATTAATTATTTTTCTCTCATTTTAAAGTCAGGATCAAAAACAGGGTGATCTATTGCTGCTGTAAAATGTTTCAGAGACATGTTTCTCCTTCGAATATGTTCCCGAATCACCCTGTTATCTCACTAATCCAGCCCTACTAAAAGATTAAATTCATCCGATGCTAACTATTTCAAATAGACAAAGGTCAGTAAGTCTTACCCACTACCTTCCCTTGATACCTACAAATGTTGCTTAGTTTTTAGTTTTGCCTCTGTACAGAGTACATGTCATACAGTTCACCCTCCAACAATCCAGCCATTTTTTTTCTTTGGGCCCATTGAACATTCCTTTTGGATTTATTGTGTGGATTTATCAATCTACTACCTGTTTGATGCATTATTATAAAAGTGCTGTAAATTTTTAACGATTTTGTCATTTTTTGACAAATGTCTCTTTCTCCTGGTGAAACTATTGAAATGGGGTATTGCTCCTGCTTCATCGTGTAAATGACTATTAGACTTGGCATACTCTGAGGTCTCAGAAGACGAGAGTCACCACATGAAGATTACAGCTCTTGAGATTTGAGCCATCTCTGTGAGCCTTGCATTCTAACATAATGTTTCGATCCAAGATATACTGGAAACTGTTGGCTGGCATGCAGATTCAACTTTCTTCAGTTTCTATCTCAAATTTACAACTGTAGTTTAATATGTGTTCCAAAATTATTTTTACACCATGAGTCTAATATGCATACCAAATTCCCAGAGGTATTTTAAATGAGTTTTGGAGTTTTACCCCAGAAACTAAAGTGCTAAAGATGGATGAAATCGACAGACACATAGACGAAATCATCAAAATATTAAAACTGAAGAATTGTGAGTAGCAAAAGGCACGTAGGAATTATTTCTCAGAAGCAATCATTGGTATGAGTGGGTGAATATATAGACAATAATATATATATATATATATATATATATATATATATATATATATATATATATATATATATATATATATATATATATATATATATATATTACCAAATTTGATAGAGGTACCTTGAATGATTTTAAAATTATAAATTAAATATGGCAGATGGATGAAAATCAGCAATTATAGGCATTATGAAATCATATTTTAAGTTTGTTGTACTCATTTGATCAAACCTAGTCACTCATTGAAAGTTCAGTATTTGAAACAGTGACTTGCAAACTTAGTGAGAAATATGTTCACTGAAGTAAACATTTATTATATATTTCAGCTTTTCCTTCTGCCAGTATCCGTTTATTCTGAGCATTGCAGCCAAGCGCAGAATCCTTCAGGAGGATTCGGAACAGCAGATGATCTTAATGGCCAGGGTGAGTGGAAGCATGGAATCATAGTCTCAGCCAACATGGCTGGAAGATTACAGTTGTAATTCAGATTGATAATGATGAGAATTTCATAGGTGTAACATAACTCAAATTGATAATGATGAGTATTCCATATGTGACATAATTAATTCAGTCTATTGATTAAAATAATTACATATGTGTGTGTGTGTCTAATTCAAGTTGATAATTATAAGAATTCCAATGTGTATGAGATAATTTTGATGTTTTCATCTTGTGTCTGTAATTTGTATAGTTTTCTGTATGAGCCACAGAGATGTTATGCACAACACCATATCATAATTATTTTGTGAAAAGGTCCAACTGGTAGATATTTACATAAAGTCATCTTAAAACATTGATGGAGCTAAACAGCGTATATTGTAGGTCAGCCTGTGACAAAGTTGTAAAGGTACATTTTCATGACATTGGATATTTATGATTTCATTTACAGAGGAGTCTGGTAGCAAAGGTACAGAGACATCAACTTCCAGATGCAGGGATGCTGTTCCTTAACCTGACTGTTCGCAGAAATCACCTAGTCTCAGACTCCTTGACTGAGGTAATATGGCGGAGTTTTGTAGAACAGTTTGTCACCTTTCATTTTTGCTAGTATTACAACAGTATGTCATACAAATTTGTATGTTACAATTTTAGAAATGTCACACAGAAAGATCATTTGAGAAATGCGAAGTTCTTGCAGTTATAGACCCTTAAATATGTTAAATTTACTAATCTGCACCCTGTTTGCACTTCATTTGCATTCATTCAGCACTTCATTTGGCATTCATTTGCACCTTGTTTGCACTTCATTTGCATTCATTTGCACCCTGTTTGCACTTCATTTGCATTCATTCAGCACTTCATTTGGCATTCATTTGCACCTTGTTTGCACTTCATTTGCATTCATTTGCACTTTGTTTGCACTTCATTTGCATTCATTCAGCACTTCATTTGGCATTCATTTGCACCTTGTTTGCACTTCATTTGCATTCATTTGTACCTTGTTTGCACTTCATTTGCATTCATTCTGCACTTGACTCCTTAGCATCAACATTTCCATTTTAGTTATCATCTCATGATTTTCTTATCCAGTCTAAAAAATTGCATTCAGATCCTGGATTTATCATTTCAATTTTAGCTATCATCTCATGATTTTTCTTATCCAGTCTAAAAAAAAATGCATTCAGATCCTGGATTTATCATTTTCAATTTAGCTATCATCTCATGATTTTTCTTATCCAGTCTAAACAAATGCATTCAGATCCTGGATTTAACATTTTCATTTTAGCTATCATCTCATGATTTTTCTTATCCAGTTTAAAAAATTGCATTCAGATCCTGGATTTATCATTTTCATTCATCATTTTCTTGCATATTTGTTCCTTTTTTTTATGCATATACCAAAGTAAGGGAGACAACTATTATTTTTCTAATTTCTCTTATTAAAAGTAAGCATTAATAAACTTGAAAATAAAATTTGAACAGTGCTGCTAAATTTAAGATAAATCTTTGATTTCATTTGCTTTGATGTAAAAATGCTGTAGAGTATTTGTCAGCAAATTTTATTTCATGTTTTGCTTTCTTCAAACAAAGTAATGATGATGTCCTAGCTTGTAATTAGTTAAAAGTTTTATTTTCATTTACCATTGTTCAATGTTATGTGTTTGCATATGCCCTCTTAGTTTACTTCTGTTCTGCATTCATCACTTTTTTGCATTCATTTTCTTTTGACTGGTAAAATTACAAGTTATGTCATGTAACTAATGCTTGTACTAATTTGCTAGCGGTAAAGTGCCTGTACTAGCTCTCTGCAGGTTAATATGATAAATTCTGCATTGAGAGCCTCTATGGTCCCTCTACAGTTACAGTATATACGGTACATCCTATTGCCAGTGCCTATTCTATATCTCTGCAGGTCACTATGGTCCATCTTCTAACAATTGCCATACTAACCATCTACAATCTTGCAGTGGTACATACTGTAACCATGGTCATTCAAGCTTTCTACAGGTTACTGTAGTATATACTGTTGTTGTTATTGTAGTGTTTAACACCATTTTTCAGCACATGATAGGCTATACATGGTGGCCAGCATTAATGGTGCAGGAAGAACTTGGGGAAAAAGCTCTGGAAAGAACCACCAACCCACTAGAAGATACTGGCAAGCTTTCTCACATACCCACATTGGCCGAATCTGAGACTCGAACCCATGCAGAGGTGAGATGACAGTATCTGTACACTATTTACCTGCAGGTTAATATTGTGCTTCTGAGAGGCAGTACCTGTACACTATTTACCAGAAGGTTAATATGGTACATCTGACAGGCAATACCTGTACATTATTTACCAGAAGGTTCATATGGTACATATGACATGCAGTATCTGTACACTATTTACCTGAAGATTAATATGGTACAACTGACAGGTAGTATCTGTACACTATTTAACTGAAGGTTAATATGGTACATCTGACAGGCAGTACTTGTACACTGTTTACATGTAGGTTAATATGGTCTGACAGGCAGTACCTTTTCACTATTTACCTGAAGGTTAATATGGTACATCTGACAAGCAGTACCTGTACACTATTTACCTGAAGATTAATATGGTACATTGGACAGGCAGTATCTATACACTATTTACCTGAAGGTTAATATGGTGCATCTATCTGACAGGCAGTACCTGTACACTGTTTATCAGAAGATTAATATGGTAGATTGGACAGGCAGTACATGTATACTATTTACCTTAAGGTTAATATGGTACATCTGACAGGCTGTACCTGTACACTATTTACCAGAAGGTTAATATGGTACATATGACAGGCAGTACCTGACCATTATTTACCTGAAACTTAATATGGTACATCTGACAGGCTGTACCTGTACACATTTTATAAGAAGGTTAATATGGTCTGACAGGCGTACCTGTACACTCTTTACCTGAAGGTTAATATGGTACATCTGGCAAGCATGTTTAAATACAAACTCAGAGCAAGATTATGCTTCTCCCCGAAGTTTTACATTAAGAGTTAGGATGGCGCTTGTCTTACTGTTTGCATTAATTTGTTTCACACTGCTATTTTTTCTCCTTTTTATTTTACTAAAGTTGTTTCAATGACAATCCTCTAGATTTAAAGTTAAATCTCTGATCAAATTTTGTATGTCTGCATATTTGACCTTTTGGGTCCAAAACATCTGAAAAAATTGCAACAATTACAATATGATAAGTATTCTTTTCCACATAAATGCTGTTATTACAATTAATTTGTTTTGGGCATGTTTTGCTAATATGTACTTTATACATTCTTCAGTTTTCACATCTTTTGCATTATATGGCAGCTTTGTACCCCAACTTTCTTTAACTTTATTTTACTATACATATGTTATCTGTTCATGTCTCTCTCTTTCTCTCAGTCTCTCATTCTCTTTCTCTGTCTGTCTATCTCTCTTTCTCTCTCTCTTTTTTTCTTTCTTTCATTTCTACCATATTCTTATTTATTCTTCAGATTTCCAGAAAACAACATGACCTGAAGAAGAAGCTTAAGGTTACTTTTGCTGGGGAACCTGGTCTTGATATGGGAGGATTAACTAAAGAGTGGTTTCTTTTGCTGATTAGACAGATTTTTAGACCAAACTATGGTGAGAAAAACTTTGATATATTCAACTTGATTGTTTTACGTTATTTGATTATATTTGAGTTTGATTCGTTCTATAAATTTATTTTTGTGCTTAGCTTTTATCAAAGTTATTAGAATGTGTACATAGCTTTTGTCCATGATTATAAGTTGTAAATATGATGTTTACATAGTATTTGAGTTCCAATTAGTCTAGGCCCATTCTTGAATACAGTTTGATTGGAATTTTCAGTTGGAATGATTCACATCTAGGTCAAGTGAAAATGTGTTAAATAGAGATTTGAGAAACAAATAATTATTTCATGTTCAAATTAGTCTTTGGGAATGTCAGAGTTTACAGATGTGTTGTTAAAATGAGACATAATTCTAGGAGAACTATTTTTTTAAAGTATTCATTGGAATTATTAAAGTGTACATTTACTTTTTAACTAATATACTTCTTTGGATTATTTAAACTCATTGAAAGATAGTCTGGATTGTGTTATATCATGACATTTAAGACTTGGAATATTCTGTATCTTTGGATTTGTGATACCACACTGAGGATTATTTCGGATTGTATTCTTGTCGCATTTAGGAGATATCTGGGATTTAATTCTTGTCACATTTAGGAGATATTGGGGATTTAATTCTTGTCTCGTTTAGAAGATATTTGGGATTTAATTCTTGTTGCATTTAGGAGATATTTTGGGACTTAATTCACAATACTATATCTCATGAAGTTTAACTTTATATTATAGAGAAATAAATTGCTTGTGGATTTTACTTAAATTCTTGGTTTTACTTTTGTCTGTTACATAGTTTAAGACTTGGAGTTTTAATAGTTTAACATACAATGCAATTGCAGTATTTCATTCACAACATAAAATATGTGAAAATGAAGTAGGATAAACTATTTCATTCTCCATTAGAAATAAATTACTTTATGTATTTTGATTAGTACCTTTTTTGTTTTCAGGTATGTTTACATACTGCAGAATACCTGGAGTTTACTGGTTCATTAATGCACCTGATGATAACTACCAGGAGTTTAATCTAGTCGGTGTTGTATCCTTTCTTGCTTTATCTTATGCATTCTTTAGTCACAGGGTGACATAGTGGTTAGAGCATCAGTCTCAGATGTGGGAAGTCGCAAGTTCAAACCCTGGCCAAGACATACCAAAGATTTATAAAAATGGTACTAATAGCAGCCTTGCTAGGTGCTTACAATTAAGAGGTTAGTGTTAGGACTGAATGGCCTGGTGTCAGGATAATGTGACTGGGTGGGACATGGTGCTAATTACCTGCATCCTGATGCCTCAGTGTTAGACATCATTATAAACTGCCACATTGCAGAGTTCATAGTGATATTGCTTTAAAATTTTAAAAGCTATTTGGAAAATCCAAATCACACACAAACATAGTATTTATGGACAGTCATCATGGTTATTGTGTAGAACTGATTTATTGTAATTAACTCTTATTTCTAGCCTTTCATTATCAAATACATTACTTTGTTACAATAACATTATAAAATAAACTCCTTGAGGACAACTCTTACAGATTACTATACAGTTTCAGTGTTGTTACAATGTGGTATCCTGTTTGCAGTATTTGGAGTAAAATTTATTGTACAGTGGAACCCCGCTATAACGCGATGATTGGGGTCCATAAAATCGGATCGCATTAAAAACGGGGTCGCGTTAATGCGGGGTTTTACAATATTTAACTTTTTTTCCAAGAACATATATGTGTATACATGTACAATGATCAAAAGTCGGCTTATCATCAGATGAATATTAACTGGAATGCATTAATTAAAATATATTCAAAATAATCGATGGCTAATATATTTATAGGTTATTACTGTGCATTAAAAACATTTACTAATTTTTATTTGTTCGAACGATAATACAGATTGGCTGATAATACCAGACTATAGCTATATCATGAAAAGTGTATCAATACCGTAAGCTACCATGCCATCGTAGCATGCAGTTCATCCATAATGGATGTAATTTCATTGAAAATCGTACAGATTTAAAATATTCAATAATTTTGTAATAGTCTGAATTCGTCGTGTAAAATATAGGATGAACAAAATACTGAAACCATTTACTTGCCGTCTGATATCGTACGGTCATTGCATGCAGCTATTCCCGGGTCTACATACGGTGTCTGTACAAATTTCATACCGCTAAAATTTTATCATATGCGACAACTGCAAGAATAATTAACAATCAACGCATGATTTCAGCGTGCAAATAACTTTTATTTCAGATTTAGGGCATACAGTTTCTCTTTAGCAGAAAACGACTTACGTTTTTGAACTTGCTTTTCCATAACAGTAAAATATTTTTTTATATAAGCAAACAACGTACACAGATAAAGCTCGATAACTAAGTAATGAAGGCCTGCAATGGTTACGAATCACTTTTTATATAAAACAAAATTAAGCTGAATGGATGTACAATTTCATACCCTTTTAATTTACAGATAATAAAGTGGATATTATTTACTTTCAACTGTTTGTTGTTTGATCACACCGCCAAGCACAGCATACATGTTGGCGGCTTTCGTCCTTTGATGTTTATGTCGGCTATTGTTTGAGCAACGACTGTATACAGAATTCATGGAAGACAATCACAAAGACGATTTACTGGCTTTACTCATGGATCCGTAATAAGTAACACTTCCGATAATGTTTACTTCGGCTTAACAATTCAAAAACCTAATGAAACCAGTTTTCTCTTCTAGAGTAGAATACAGAGCTTCACCACAACCTGTTCAAATTGATAAATTTCAGAAGCCAAGCGCTGTACACACTATTTCTCGTACGTTATATATATCATATTATTTTAGAATTCATACACGATCACTTCTCCAAAATCACTTAAAGAACCTGGATAAATTGTTAAGTTCCGATCGTTTATTATTAAAAGTCATACGCGAATTCTTCCACCAAATTATAATAAACGTTTTACACTATTTCTCGTACATTAAACAAATATTTTCATGGTCTGATAAAAATACACGTAAATGAATTTCAAATTTCAGGAACCATGCCACGATCATATTATTTTAAAAGTCACAACTAATCTCATGCCCAAAATGAAGTTAATTTCTTGTTTTGTTTTTTTTTACTTTTCTCCAAATTTTTTTTCTCCATGTGTGAATGAATATACAAAATTTTGGGAGCCATGCTACGACCGCGTTATATCCGAATTCACGTTATGGCGGGGCGCGTTATAGCGGGGTTCCACTGTATTATTGTATTTTTTATATATTGAACTTGTTCTGTCACTGGTAGGTCACATATATTGGCTAATTAACCTGTGTTTTCATGAATGATTCAGTGGCATTGATTGATTTGTTAGGGGAGGTAACCCACTGATATACACAATTAAGCTTTTGGCATAATTATTTTGCTTTTTTCCTCTAAGTTATATATGGTGCTCTTAAAACTCACCTTTTTCGACTACAGGGACAAACTTAGAGACCTAATAATATTTTGTATCTTATATGTTTTCAGCATGTTTTTTATGTTTTCCAATTTCATTGTTTTTTGTCATTTGTTTTTCTGTACTGTAGTCATATAATTATAGATGGTGTAGGGCACTAAGAGCTTCTAAAGATTAGGCGCTATACAGAGTCCTCATTATTATTTTTATTATATGGATTAAATATTTTCATTATATCCCCCTCCAAAAAAAATTATAATTTGTTTTCTCTTTTAACATTCAGTTAACCACACAGGCCATATTATAGAAAAGATAGCTTCTATATAACTAAGACATAAGAGTACCCTTGTCCATATACTTTCATGTACTTTCCTAACAGTATTATGTTCTATTTTTAGTAGCTTGTCCTATTTCCATTAAACATTCTGGTTTCTACTTTCAAACTGTTGACCTCGGATTCTATTTATAGCAGCTGTATGGCTATGGAGAGAACAGACTGGTTTTCTAATTTGTAATCTTTGCTGACAGATTCTTTGATCTAATTCATATTTGGTACAGAACCAGTCTTTAGGTATTTGGTGCAAAAAGTCGAGTCAGATTTATTCTAGTCTATGCGTGTGATAGAGCAAAAATGTTTTTCAAATTGTCACAGATGGATTAAAAAAAGATGAAAAACTGATGAATACATGAATTACATAATACAGCATTTCAATCTAGAGCAGCTTCAGGTCTGTGTGGAAAGGATTTTAATATTGATCATGTTGGTAAATTTGATGTAGAAAAACACTTGAAAATAAAGAAACCTTAAATTAGCTCATCTTCCTAACTCCAATACTTAGGTAACTTCTTATTTCTACAGCAAAATTAAATTGTGGAAATTGATGTTATAAATGCAGAGGTGTTTTATTTACTGGGTTGTTAATAAAAACACTGACTACCACTAGCGTAGTAGAAGACTATGTTGGTCCTTTGTTCAAAAGATTTTTCTGGCTCCAAATTACAGAAAATATGCATGTGCAAGAGCAAAATCATCTAATATTCTTTGGTGTTTAGCTGAAGATACTTCACATAAAATTGCAGAAGCCATGAAAATTGGGCCTCTTAGTATTGCTACTGATGTCAATAGTGATTATGCTGACAAATAGCTACACTCTGTAAGCCTAAATATAGGAGATCGGTTTTAACTCAATTCTGATAAGCAAAACATACACAATTAATTTTACACCACAGCAGTTCTGTCAGCAGGTACAAGTTCTATGATCACTATTACTATTACTATTACTACTACTGCCATAAAATACTGCTACTATTGCTACTAATTTTATTAATTTGCATTATTATTACTCAAAACTAGGATACATTACTTTGGTATAATGTTCCTAGTTCATCAAGATTTCTTGGTCATCTCTCACTTTTTGTCTTGAGGGGTAAATGGTGTGGTACTCTATCATGTTGCTCCTTAACTTTCGGTAGCTGATGGGTTTGGCAGTGTATAACAGTATTATCCTGGACATTAGGTTTCCACCATTCTGCTACAAGAAACTTTTGAGTCCAGCTGTGGTGCCATACAACAACCCACGAGCTACAGTGGGCACCACCCACCTCACCCTCGAGGATTTAAAACAAGTACAGCCAGTAAGTACACCAATTTTACTGTGTGTAACATGCAACATAGACTAAGATCTGCAATCAAGTTATACATAACAGATGCAGGTTTACACCATTCACTTCAGATGAGAAATAAAATGAACAGTATGGTCACAGATCTGCCATCATGTTATGTATTTTTTAGAAATACAGGTTGACAGATAATAAGTACATTCAGCTGTGTTTACCAGGTATGATCAGCCCATGTTCTATGGACTACACATGGCACAGTCTTTTGTATTGTGCAGCCTTTAGCCATGAAGGCAGTTCTTTTGAAAATATATATTTTAATTAATCTACATAATTAGTGATAAGGAACTGTTCCTAAACATTTGAACTATTTTGGCCTCCAGCTAAGAAAGGTTGGACGTCATTGGTATCAACCCAGATTTGCAATTATGTTATACATTATTAGATACGGGTTGACAATTTTTACTTCAAAGAATGCAGATAGAGTTAATTAGATACAGGTTGTCAAGTTTTACTTCAAATAATGCAGATAGAAATAATATAAAATAAGTTGACAATTTTTAATTTTTATTTAATTTTGGGGTGCCTCGAGTGGCCAAGTGGTCTAAAGCGCTCTTCATTATGGATCACTGCCATCTCACCTCTGTCTGCATGGGTTCGAGTCTCAGATTCAGCCAATGTGGGTATGTGAGAAAGCTTGCCAGTAGCTTCTCATGGGTTGGTGGTTCTTTCTGGAGTTTGTCCTGGGTACTTCCTCTACCATTAATACTGCCCGCCATGTATAGCCCATCTTGTGCTGAAAAATGGTGTTAAACCCTACAACAACAATTTTTTTTCTTCAAATAATAAATGAAAAAAAACAGTTTCTATCAATATCTGCAATCACATTGGCAAATACAGATTGACATTTTTTTTACATCAATAATCGGTATATTGAACACCCAAGACCTAGATTTGCAATAATGTTATACGTTATTAGATACAGAGTGACACTTTTTACTTTAAATAATAGGCTTTTTGAATAGCTTAGACTCTGATCTGCAATCACATTAAATATTAATTGATGCAGGCTTGAACTTTTCTCTTCAAATGATAACTAGAACTAGCAGGATAGACCCAGATCTGCCATGACATTTATTTAACAGATGCAGGTTTACATTATTCACCTCAAATAATAGGTGAAATAAATATGATGTTTATTTAACAGATGCAGGTTTACATTATTCACCTCAAATAATAGGTGAAATAAACATGATGTTTCTTTAACAGATGCAGGTTTACATTATTTACTGAAAATAATAGGTGAAATAAACAAGATAGACCCCCATCCACCATGATATATATTTACAGATCCCAGTTAACACTGTTCATCTCAAATGATAGAACAGCAAGGATCCAAATTTGCTATTACAGTAACATGAACAGATTCATTTAAACCTGTCTTGAGAGAAAACCCATTTAGCCATGTTGCAAAATAACATGCAATTACTTATAACAGATTTGTTCACTATTACCACTTTTCAGGGTTGAATTACAGGAAAAATAAACAATCATAATTATTGTACATATATTCTTTAATTTTAATACATATTATATAGTTACATCTTTTCTTCAAAAAAAATATAAAATATTAAAAATACTTTGATTTAAAACATAATGTATATTTAAAGTTTTTTTAAAGTGTCTATTAGCATTAGCATAAATGAATTGCAAATATTTAACTTTAAGGTAATATTTACCCTTTTAATAAAGTATATTGTTATCTATGGTGTCTATGGTAACACTTACTAAATAATTAAATTTATATCAGCCAGAAGAAAAATCTAAGTCACCCATAACATTAATAAATAAATGGCTCCACTCAATAAACAAAAAAATGTGACAGATGAGCTAAGGTGAACAGATGATGAGATATTTGATCATTGCATGTTTGGCTTTGCATGTGGATTTTAACAGCAGTAACATCAATTAAGCAACAGAGAATAACGTTTACAATAACTAAAGAATTATTAAATCAGGAAAAAAGAAAATAACTTATTAAGAAAGAAAAGCAAGACACTGTTCAGTCCATTATCTATTGTAACTCCCCATTTTTTCAAATGATATAAGGCACAATGGTGAAAGCAGAGTGAGAATATTGCTATGACATTAATGGCATTGTGTGGGTTTTCAAAACAGGTAAGTGATACAAACCTAATAACGATATGTCTTCATGATTTCTAATCTTTTAAAGACGGAATGGTTAATCATTTTAGGATAACTAGGGAACCACAGTAGTGGTTTGCAACAAGTACATAAGTCTGGCTTATGGTCTTTGGCATATGGCTTTCACCTTACAAATTAACAAAAACAGTGAGTTTTGGCTGCTGCAGTGGGACCTCGCTATAACACGGTAATTGGGAGCCATAGAATCCGACCGGGCTATGAACTGAACCGTGTTATAAGCAACCATCTACAATACCAACACATTTTTGGATTTAATTGGGGGGGGGTACATAAAGACGGGTGCGAAAATGCATGGCACAATTACCATTTTTGATCAATATATATTAAATGAGAAAAACATTTGCTGTGGTAACAGAAATTGCAGATATAATATATTACTTTATTCAGAGAACCATGCATTGGTACATACACGTATCTAATTTATGTATACATGTATAATCTATTGCATGAAAAGAGTATCAACACCGTGTACTCACCAGCGAATCTTGTAACATACATTGAATCCATAATACAAATATTTCCATCGAAAATATCCACACACGGATGTAAAATATTCATTAATTTTGTCACAGATCATTATGTGACTGAATTCAATGAAAAGAAAAAAACAAAAATTACGTAACGGGTGTACGTAATGAATGATGAAATAGTACATGTCCATAGATTAAATAATGGAAGCTAAAGTGTATTCTTACAATAACTACATGTACATCTCAGGATCTCTCTGTCTCTGAATTCAGTCATTGTAAATTTCAGCACATTTTCCCACCCAAGCTGCTAGTCAAGTCCTTTGAACTTGCCGCCCAGTTATTGCGTCATGTTCTTTTGATGTACTCTAATAAATACAGCAGGCAGAACTGGCTGTATTTTTTAACCACTGAATTATGTCACTGTTTAGCTCGGCAGTTCACTTTGATGATAAACAATTTACTTAAATTAATTGATTTATACATTCTGGTGAGAATCTTTTATCAACCGCTGCATTGGCTGTTGCTTAGTTGTGTATGAAATTAAGAGAACATATATCGGAGATTATTTGAGCAATGATTGTATTCGGAATGCATTCAAGACAAACACAAAGTAGACACGATGGCTTCATTACGCAGGAATCAGTAATTATAATATTGACACTTATGAGCTGTAATTTTTCAACAATAAACAAAGATCAAAGTTCTCAGTAGGCCCAGCAATTGGTTCGTATTTCTGACGTTTATTTTGGCTCAAAACTAGAAGAAATTTGATAATACATTTTCAACACGTTCTTTTTCGCAATGTTTAGACGAATATGAGAATGATAATTAAAACTCTTAATATATTTTTTTTTCATGCTTAAATTTTTTTTTTTTTTGGTCTTTGAGAAAAATACCTGTAATAAATTACCCGAAATTTCGGGAGCCATGCCATGACCGGGTTATATCCGAATTCGGGTTATAGCGGGGCGGGTTATAGCGGGGTCCCACTGTATTTTGTTATGTATTGTGGATCAAAACAGTCTGCATTTCACATATAGACTTTACTGAGCAGGCGTAGTTACAAAAGATTAAATAAAATCAGCAGTGTTTATATCTGTTTTTGTGATGCAGTTATTCATAGTAGTGTCAAAATGCATATTTTGCCCAAGAATTGCATCCTCTGGTACTATCAAGTTATCACTCATGAAAGTGTATTAATATTAATATAATAAAATCAGTCCATACTGTGGTTGTAGAGGTTGATTGGTCAGTCAAAACATAAATTACTTAAGTAAGATTTGATTGTACAGGTTTACACTATTCACATCAAATGACTTCACATGATATAGTTGGCAGCATGATGTTAACGGAAAGCATACTCATTGATGCTACTCAAGGTGATAGAAACACTAATCATACACAGTACAATCTGTTTTGAAAGACCACCCATTCTGCCAAAAAAGTATGGTCTCTCATGACAGGTCCCAATACAATATAATCAATAAATATGTGTGGATACTACAGTCTCTCTAGACAGGTGGTCTTAGGTAGCATTGGTCTCTAAAGAGAGGTGTTACTGTATTTCATTTCACATCATGAGTAATAATATTTAGAGAAATTCAGGTACATATATATTCACTGTGGAATCAAAACTTAAACTAGACAGACCATTTTTATATTGGAGATCCAGTTCTTCAGCTCAAGTGTTTTGTGATTTTCTAGCTTTTATTGACAAATTATTAGTTTATTGAACTATGTTTTTTTTAAAGCCTGTCTTGGTGGAATGTCACCACAGCAATCACACTTGTGCTCTCTCTCTCCATCCATGTATCCAACCATGTGTCCATCCATGTTCATCCATGTGTCCATCCTTGTGTCCATCCATGTCCGTGATTATCTTGAGTGTTTTGGATGACACAAAGAATTTTCAATGTATTGATGAAAGCACATATGACTACCTAGTCCTGTGGCACCTTCTTATGCATCACTGTTCATGGGAAAATTAGAAATGACTTTCTAAATAAATGCCTCTTAAAAATGGATGTTTGGTAAAGATTTCTAAACGATCAGTTGTATGATTTGGAGTCATTCATTAGTAGACCTTTATTATTTCATAGACTGTTAAATACATCACATCCAACAATAAAATTTACATTCAATGTGTCTGAAACTAAAGTTTAATATTTGAATGGAGATGTCATGAAAAATGAAAGTAATAACATCACTACTATGGGTAATGTAAAAAACACAAGTATTCAACAATATCTTGAATATTGTTTGTGTTGTCTAAAATCATGTAAAGACAATACTGTATAGCCTATTGAAAAGATATTGGATTGAAGAATTATTTCCGAAGGACTGTTTTTAAATCATCTTTGATAGAGTTAGGTTAGCATTTTTTATATAGAAATTATGCAAGTTGCATAATACTGCTTTCCAGAAAGTATCTTTCTGTACACATCTAGACTCACAACAATATAAAATAAAAGAATTTAATGAAGATATAATTCCTTTTGTTATTTAATATAATCCATGATTACCTAATTTAGGTAAGAATAACATTATTTTTGGGATTTATTACTATTATCATGTAAATGTGTTGAATTTCTACACAAAAGCAACGCTACACTTGCTTATAAAAGGACTAAGAATGTTAAAGATTCCTAATCATTTCTAAACTTGATTAAAACATTTAAAAAGGGTTCATCAACTAACCCTAATAGACCTAGATTTTCTTACTACCTCCATTATTGAAAATACTTATTTCAGTACCAGAAATACCAAAGAAACATTTATAATACATTGTGATACAAATTGTGCAACATCGAATGTTTGTTTTTTTTATCACATGTAAAACATGTGGCTTACAATATATTGGACAAACAAATCAACAAATATCTAAAGACATCAACTAACATAGATCAGACATACAAAATTGTATCAATCAATCTTTCTTATTTCATATCCCCTCACACTTTAAAGACCGTTCAACATACTTGGCAAAATCTTTCATATTAGCCTATTGATAAAGTTAATTTTGAGATAGAATATCTATTAAAAGAAACTAATTTTATTCACCATCTTAATACAATATATCCAGAAGGTATAAATAAAAAAATTCTGTATGACATTTTTTAATTATTTCAAGATTTCGCATTTTCTTTGTTTTGCTTACGTAGTTATTTTCAATATTTACAGTATCCATGTGCAGGCATGCACTCAATATATACAATTTCCTTGTGGTATTAGGATCAAGTGCGTTTAGACCATACAGCATATTTTGTATTCTGCTGTCAGTAGAATCCATTTGTTCTCGAATATAGGTTCTTGGGAAAAGGCTTATTCAAAAAGAAGGCCAAATTTGAGAAAACTGTTAAAGGAATTGAAAGAGTTGCAGGTTAATTTCTTCATATATCATTTTTATCTTTGGTTATGAGAGGAATTTTTTCAATCCTAATCGGTAAAAACTCTTGATGGGTTCTTTGCCCAAAAAGATTTGGGGTTGTTTTGGTGAAATCTTTAAGATTTTCATACAGCTTGCATAGAATTTGGGAATGTGCGTATTTGTGTATATTTGTTTCAGGCTATAATTGGGTTGAAGATTCATAGCTGTAACCCAGTCCAGTATCATGCAAAAATTTCCATTTCGTTACATATCATTTAGCAATGTTTGGATATGTTGTATCCTTATGTCCTGTTATTTATATCACTGAGTGTGAAACAGGATGTGTTTAATGATATAATAATATTGAATTCAGTCTGAAGATCTAAAGCAATAAAGCAAAACTGGTCACATTTTAAGTGTTGGTGGGTTTTTGTTACACACACACACACACACACACACAAGTAATGAGTAGATTGGTAGACTGAGTGTTAGCCAAATTATTTGATACAAAACAGGAAAGTATAGGTCATAAATGAAGTTAAGGTACATTCAGCTCCAGAAGTTACTGGTCATTATATGCAGTAATTGATGGTTCACATGACCTAAATAGCATTTGCTAGTCACAGTTAACTGCTGTATGCATGGAAAATATGTATGAATTTTCAAGGGGACTGAAAGATTATGGTATTTTTAGGCATGTGGTATCCAGACTAGGTTTCATTGTAATAATAATTGAATTGTAGTTATTAAAATTGACCCTATTTCTCACAGTTAATAAATATATGATCTGTTCTTAATCAGGATGTTGCTAAAGGGCTGCAGGATCTACTGGACTATGATGGCAATGTGGAGGAGGATTTCGGAATCACGTTTCAGGTACATAATAATGAAGGCCTGCTACAAAGACCACTGTATTCAGAGGACGTGTTAGGGGACAGTACAGGGTTTTTTTACTTTCATTTGATCGCTTTATTTGCTAAATAATAGACATGCTCAATAAAGAGGGTCTTTTGTATATCAAATAAAACCTTGTGTTAGGTCCTCTATTTTCTGTATGATAATAGCACATACCTTTTGTATAGCAAATAAAACCTTGTTAGGTCCTCTATTTTCTGTATAATAATAGCACATACCTATTGTGTATCAAATGAAAACTTGTATTAGGTCCTCCAAATTATATGTGCATAGCCCATACTTATTGTATTTCAAATGGAAACTCGTATTAGGTCCTCTGTATTCTTTATGCTAATAGCACATACTTATTATATTTCAAATCTAAACTTGTATTAGGTCAGCTAAATTTTGTATACATAGTACTAACTTGTGCATTTAAAATGGAAGCTGATATTTGGTCCTCAAAATTTTTGTATGCATACTACTTACTTATTGTATTTCAAATGAAAGCTTGTATTAGGACCTCTAATTTTTGTATGCTGATTTATTATTTAAAATTACAGATATCAACCAGTGAGTTTGATACAGTGAAAACACATGACCTGAAGCCTAATGGTGCTAACATTCCTGTAACAAATGAAAATAGAAAAGGTAAGCCTCACACTGGAAATTCCTCTCTAATAATACAATACTTAATTCTGCATTACCGTATTTTCGCGTATATAACATGCGTCTTATACAAAGTTTTACACACCACATACCCATGGCGTGTCTTATATATGGGTGCGTTTTATGTAAACTTTTTTTCACACATATCGTCAAAACCTGCATCTTATAATTAGGTGCGTCTTATATGCGCGAAAATACGCTAAGTATTTTTTAACACGAACGAACGGTACAGTGTGATATTGAAGGACGATTATTGCGGTCGATATTCACATTTCACGATTTTCATTCCTAGTTGTAAAAACAATTGGGTAAGTGTTCAGTAATTACCACGTGTACCAATCCAATGCAGGCCACTTCAAATTTAAAATCCTTTCGTTTCAATGTTTTGTGTACCGTAATTATTGCAGATCTACTTTTAGTCGGAGTAAATGTTTTAAATTTATATAATATAGTATGTTTAAATAGTTTTGTTTATTGTTATTAATAATCACAGCAAAAACTATGGCAGCTATATTGGTTTCAAAGATACTTAAATGTTTAGTATCTTCGGTGGGTGTGTTCGAAAACAAAACAAGACTAAATAGTTCGAAAACAAGACAAGAATTTGTTCAATATTGGACTTAAATATGAAAATCAGTTATACCATATATTTAAATTTTTTATTAAACACAATATAATAAACTGTTACTAAATAGTTTTTGACTTGATCAAAAATCAATGTACCTTATTCTTCTATTCATCTTCATCGTCATCAGTTTCGGCTTCAAATCCACTGAAACTTGAATCAAATTCACTGTCATCGTCGCGGAATAACTCCATAACTGATGCTAATCGATCCTCAACGGCGTCAGTGGTATCGGATTCAGCTGTGTCGTCGTCCAAAGAACTGATATAGCTAGCCAATTCGGGAATTATCCCACACTTTCAGAAGCCATTGATGATTGTCATAATTTTCACTTTCTCCCATGCCGTATATGATTTTCGCTTTGGCATCATGACAGTTTTATAAATTTTAAAAATGCTAAGCAAATTAATCACACATGTATATATAACAAGAGACTGTTCCCACATTTATATATGCTAACCGCATACATCGGGCGTTTATTGGTCTATGTACTAACAAGACTTGGCCTAGCGGATCAAAGAAGCCGCCTTCACATCCAGCGTTTCTTGTACTAGAATCTAGATACCAGGTACTAAACTCATCCGCTATTGGCCTTTGATCTCAACTAAAAAACGGTAATGAAGCCTTGTTTACATCCGACGGGTGATGGAACATTGGACAAATTTTCATTTATGATAAAGGAAAGGAAACCACTGGATATAAATTGCTCAGTGCGGCAGATGGCTAGGCCGTGTGAGTCTTATGTAATTTTTTTCCCCACAAATCAAAACCCACATCTTATATATGGGTGCGTCTTATGTTAAATATTTTTTACACAAATTGTCAAAACCCGCGTCTTGTATACAGGTGCATCTTATAATTGGGTGCGTCATATATGCGCGAAAATACGGTAAATCATCGGAAGTTAGGCACGCATTGTGTTTGAAAATGTTTTGCAAATAGTTTTATGAAAAATGTTAGTACTCTGTGTTTGGATATTAATTTAGATTTTATTCCAGGTATAAAATAGATTGGATTATTTTGCATACAATTAATTTTTCCCAGTTAATTTATTTCAGATTCTGCCATTTGCAAATCACAAAGTTGACCTACCTATAAAAAATAAATTGAAATTTTTGCCCAGCTATATTGATTAAAAAAATTCAAGCATATGTATTTATTTTTTAAGAATTTGTTTTTCATTCAAATGGCACCTCATCAATTTCAAAGTCATCAGTATGAGGAGAAATATAACTGCAGTTACTGATATCATTTGTATACCCTTTTCTGGATTGTGTTTACTGTATTTACATATTTCTTCATTAGTAATGAACTGTCTTAGTCACAACTGATAAGCTAGCTATTTATGATAGTAATTGGACAAAATTATCATTTGACCGCTCAGCACAGCCTATTTACTTTGATTTGTTAGGTACTACCTTTTAGTTGATGGTACTACTTTGTAGGTGTTGGTACTAATTTTTAGGTGTTGGTACTAATTTTTAGGTGTTAGTTACTACTTTTTATTTGTTAGTTACTACTTTTTATTTGTTAGGCACTACTTTTTAGTCGTTGGATCCAGTTTTGTTTGTTGACTAATTATTTGTTGGGAACTGCTTTAATTTGTTGGGTAACACTTTTTGTTGTTGGTAACAACTTACTACTATAGGTATCACTTTTATATGTTGGGTACTTTTTACATGTATTTGATGGGTATTACTTTAATTTGTTGGATATTACTTTTATACTTGTTGGGTACATTTCATGTTTTTCATGGTAGCCATATACAGTCGACTCCACTTAACTGCACATCGGTTAACTGCACACGCCGGATAACTGCACGTAGTCACGCCGGTCCCATTTTTTTCAATGCTTTTCAATGGGAACAAACTTCGGATAAATGCACTTCGCTTAAATGCACACTCCGGATAATAGCACAATAAATTTCTGCCCATGGCACATTATTCAATACAATTTTACTCCAGTTAACTGCACAATGTATAGTCATGATCAGTTATTGCCAGTCCACTGCTGTAATGCTTCAAAAAAGCCGACAATTAAGATGGTAAATGCAACATTGTAAATGATTGATGTGTAAAGATGCCTTAGGTGGTATATACATGTATATCCGCGCCCACTAGGGAGCAATAGCGTTGGAAAAATCATAGTACAGCATGGGAAACATTGGTCTAAACCATTCGGGTTTGAATGATTTCAAACCCAAAAATGGATGGTTGGAAAGATGGAAAATGTGCAATGGAATTCAATTTAAATGACAACACTGCGAAAAACAGTATGCAGATGACTTTGGAGCTAAACGCTTTTCTTTTGGAGTAGACCAGCTAGTTGGTCTCTAAGCCATTTTTTTTCATTTTGATTACGGCTTCGGAGACCAACCGTATTATGCATTAAGACTATATTTTACGTTCTTGAACCATAACTACCAACGATCGGACTGCACGCTATTAATTAATAAATTTATTTCGACTAACCTTTGTACCCAGACGGTAAGTATAATTCCTCTTCTAATGATCCATTGCGTTAAATCCTTTAGAATACTCAATTAATAGCGTGCATCCGATCGTACACAGTTATAGTGCACGGAAAAGTACCATATAGTGTCAATACAGAATACGGTTGGTCACAAAAGCCGTCAAGTCAAAATAAAAAAAGGCTTAGAGACCAACTAGCTGGTCCACTGTCAGAGATCACACATCAGTGTCTGACAGCAGTTTTCGAATAACAAGCGATCTATAGAATTTCTTGAAATTCGCTATAATTCCTTGATTCATTGGTTGAATCAGTGAAATTGTGTTCGGAGGAAGGAAAACAAGCTTAACAGTTAAGTAAAAGTTGAAAGAGTTGATTCTAATCACTGTTTAATTTTATTCTTCAGATATATTCGTGCCGTGCTGATTTAAAGCTGTACTGTACCGTACTTTGGTTAACTGCACACTCCAGTTAACTGCACAGTCTTGTGACGGGCCTGAGGGTGTGCAGTTAACCGGAGTCGGCTGTACAGCATTTCCCATTATAACATGTATCATGATAAAATGATTCTGGGTATGACTTGTTAATATTATGCACCCCATGACCAAAATTCACCAATGTATCAGTGTATGGGTTATAAAAAAGGTTAAACATAGTTATATATCATTTTTTTTCTCACCATTATGTAACATTTTTATATTAAAGCCCACTATGACATTGGTATATTACATTATTCTCAGTATATGATGATTTGTTATGGTTCTCAATATAATGCAGCTTTGCATCAAACTTAGTCAGCAGTTAGGGACCCTGACTACTGTAAGGGTCATACCATAAATTTATAGAACTACACAAAATAATCCATCTGTGTAAATCAATAGGACCATTGTGCAATCAGAGAGGTATCCATGAATGGAAATAGTTTACTATTTTCAGTTTCCATTGTTTTCATGATTGGTATCAGGTGCTACAGCTGAAAGTATTTTAATGTAATCAGCCTGAAAGCTGGATAAAGAGAATTCTTTTTACATAGGATTTAGTTATTTTATGCAGTTTTTTTCTTGGGCAGTAGGCTTTTGCAATGTACAGCTTTTTTTTTTTTTTACAAAGTTGGTCTAACCCTGGAGGGGTGGCTGCCTTTGACAATCATGTGATACTGTCATCTGTGTTGTAATTTTCAATTATCATTTTTTCCCCAAAATAATAAAATATCTTTTAGAAACTATGAAATTTCTTTAAAGCCAACAAAAAATGTTAAAAACAAATTGCAGAAATAGTGGATGGCCAGAAATAGCAGGCATGTTGGAACTTGCATTTATCATCATTCACAAAAGTTTTTCAAAAGATGAAGAAAAGGTACCCATTAAAATAATGAAATAAGAGAATTGTGATAACATTTGTGATGGTTCATCCAGCTAGTGCCAGATTTGATAAGCAAAATATTACTCATTGTCAATGTAGGAATGTTCTCTAGATGCAGAAATTACTGAATGGTCAGCTTTTAGATGATCACATTAAGTTCTATGTTCTTTATTTTCAGAATATGTCGATCGGTATGTGAACTGGATTCTGAATGAATCCATATACCCACATTTCCAAGCTTTCTATCATGGGTTCCACACAGTGTGTGCTTCGAATGCTCTAATTGTAAGTTTCACAGTTTCTTTTGTTTTAAGAATATATTTTTTATTTTATCTCCTTCTCTGCATTCAGTAATATTTAAAATGGAATTCCCAAGATTGGTAAAGTAAGAAAGTGAAAGGAAACAATGAAAAAAAGTAGTAAAGACAAAATCAGAATTCTTTTTTAGATTTTAAATTAATATCAATAAGATGATGATAGTTGAAGTGCAGATGTCAAGGGAATACAAATAAAATGCAGATGAATATAAATGAAGTACAGCTGAAAGACAGATTTCATAAAATTACTTCCTTCAGGTTCTATATGATTAGCCAAACTTTTCTCATCTCAGTTCATTAGCACTTACTCTTCAGTAATTTGGCTGCATTGTATTCCATTGTCAAAACTAATCATAATTATTCTTCAGTAATTTGACTGCATTGTATTCCAATGTCAAAACTAGTCATAAAATTATTCTTCAGTAATTTGACTGCATTGTATTACATTGTCAAAATTAATCATAATTACTCTTTTTATAACTTGACTGCATTGTATTCCATTGTCAAAACTAATCATAATTATTCTTCAGTAATTTGACTGCATTGTATTCAAATGTCAAAACTAATCATAATTATTCTTCAGTAATTTGACTGCATTGTATTCCATTGTCAAAACTAATCATAATTATTCTTCAGAAATTTGACTGCATTGTATTCCATTGTCAAAACTAATCATAATTATTCTTCAGTAATTTGACTGCATTGTAATCCATTGTCAAAACTAATCATAATTATTCTTCAGTAATTTGACTGCATTGTATTCCATTGTCAAAACTAATCATAATTATTCTTCAGTAATTTGACTGCATTGTATTCCATTGTCAAAACTAATCATAATTATTCTTCAGTAATTTGACTGCATTGTATTCCATTGTCAAAACTAATCATAATCTGGCACAGCTTGATGTTTGAAAATGAAAAGAAAAATGGAAAAGAACTTTATTTGGTCAGTAAAATAAATTCACTTACTTTTGAGTCCCTGCATTCAAGTACTTTTTATATTTATATGTATTATGTACACTGTGATATAGGGAAGTAATACAGAACATCCTTTTGCCAAAAAAAAATAATCAATATTTCCCATACTGTTTACACATACGTGTACTAATAAGTCAAAACTCACTGCAAACAACATAGACCCTGATATTCCATTATATGTTGCAGATTAGGATCCATGTTGTTTGTTCTTCTGATTACACCTAATAAAATGCATAAACCCAGATTTGTCAGTACATTAAGTGACAGCAGGTCTGGGTCTTTGTGTTTTGCAGTTAGATTAAAAGTCATAAATATGGAATGTATTTTGTTTTTGTCTTTATTGTTCAACTCAACTTCTCAAAAAGTAAACATTTGTGCACATGAACAGTGATGTGGATCTACATGTGTTGGAAAGAGATTAAATTCAATTCCTAAACAAAAGCAATGATGCAGAAATCTTTTCTTAAATACCAGTAATGTCATGAGTAATATCTTTTTGCTGGGGCTGTGAGAAATAAATTATGTTGTAGAATCATTGAAAACCTTTAGTTATACACCATGTCACATACTCAAGTGTAGGGTGATAATTATATTTGCATAAATGAACGAGTAATTACTATTGTAACGAATTAACATAACTGTATTTTTATTTTGTGACTTGAAACTGATCATTGCTACTTCAATATGTTTTTTTTTTTAACTTATCAATGAGCAGCCTCTGTTTTGAAGTGAACAGGAAGTGCATCACATGTAGATTTAAGACGCATAAAGAGAAAGACTTGATAACTTTTTTCAGATGCTGCGACCCGAAGAAGTGGAAATGCTGGTATGTGGTTGCCCCAAGCTGGATATGGTAGAGTTAAAAACGATAACTGTTTATGATGGTTATCATCCGCAGGATCCCATCATCAGGTAAATCAAAAGCCATTAATCATTAGTTCAGTACAGTTCCCTCTTTGGGTATTGGTTGTAAAATCAGGTAAATCAAAAGCCATTAATCATTAGTTCAGTACAGTTCCCTACTTTGGGTATTGGTTGTAAACAAGATCTAATAACTTATTTGAAAAATCTTGATGGCTGAGTTAGTTGGATATGGTCTTTGTGATAATAGAAATTGGAAACCCAGTATGGTGAAGTCTGGAGGCCAAGTACATGCGTACATGCATGAAAATAAATGTACCAAAATAAACACAGATGCAGTTTGTTTATGTAAAAGAAAACAATATTTGGAGACATAAAATGTGGTCCCCTGATAAATGTTATTACTCTAATCTAGTGATGCACTCAATTATGAATTGATTTGTTTTGCTCAGATTCTGATAGTTTTGCTGCTTGCCATCTTTTCATGTAATGAGCTGCCTATTAGTAATATGCTGCACAGTATTTGGATAAGCAGATACATAGAAACTTTGCAAAACTCATTTCAGTATTACAGATATTTGTATTAATGTTCATTTTAGTATTACAGACCCTTGCATTAAAGCTCATTTCAGTATTACAGATTCTTGTGTTAAGGTTCATTTAGTATTACAATGACTTCTATTAAAGCTCATTTCAGTATTACAGATACATGTGTTAAGGTTCGTTTCAGTATTACAAATACTTTTATTAAAGCTCATTTCAGTATTACAGATACTTGTGTTAAGGTTCATTTAGTATTATAAAAACTTGTGTTAAGGTTCATTTCAGTATTACAGATTCTTGTGTTAAGGTTCATTTAGTATTACAAATACTTGTGTTAAGGTTCATTTCAGTATTACAGATACTTGTGTTAAGGTTCATTTAGTATTATAAAAACTTGTGTTAAGGTTCATTTCAGTATTACAGATTCTTGTGTTAAGGTTCATTTAGTATTATAAAAACTTGTGTTAAGGTTCATTTCAGTATTACAGATACTTGTGTTAAGGTTCATTTAGTATTATAAAAACTTGTGTTAAGGTTCATTTCAGTATTACAGATTCTTGTGTTAAGGTTCATTTAGTGTTATAAAAACTTGTGTTAAGTTTCATTTCAGTAATTACAGATTCTTGTGTTAAGGTTCATTTAGTATTACAAATACTTGTGTTACGGTTCATTTCAGTATTACAGATTCTTGTGTTAAGGTTCATTTAGTATTATAAAAACTTGTGTTAAGGTTCATTTCAGTATTACAGATTCTTGTGTTAAGGTTCATTTAGTATTACAAATACTTGTGTTAAGGTTCATTTCAGTATTACAGATTCTTGTGTTAAGGTTCATTTAGTATTACAATGACTTCTATTAAAGCTCATTTCAGTATTACAGATACTTGTGTTAAGGTTCATTTTAGTATTACAATGACTTCTATTAAAGCTCATTTCAGTATTACAGATACTTGTGTTAAGGTTTGTTTCAGTATTACAAATACTTTTATTAAAGCTCATTTCAGTATTACAGATTCTTGTTAAGGTTCATTTAGTATTACAAATATTTGTGTTAAGGTTCATTTCAGTATTACAAATACTTGTATTAAAGTTCATTTCAGTATTAAATGTGTATATGATATAAAATGCATATTTAACCCATTTCAAACTTTCTAACCAGACATTTCTGGGATGTGGTGCTGAACATGTCGACAGAGCTGCAGAAAAAGTTGCTGATGTTTACAACAGGAAGTGATAGAATCCCAATAACTGGGATGAGTGACTTGAATTTTAAAATTTCCAGAGCTGAGGGAAGTGAGCTGTAAGTTAATTGGTTATCCATCCTTGTCCTTAGAAATCTCAGCTGTGTAATCATAGATTCTGTATATTATTATCTTTAAAGTTTTCCTATCTTTATTTGCTAACCCATATGTGATCATATCAACAGGAATAATTTCCGTCCTGAAAAGTTATGCAATAGCAACAGGTATGTATTGCATCAATAAATTTAGTTTTACAAGCCACCACAACCCTCCCAGTACAAGGTTAATGTTAGGACTGGTCAGCCTGGTGTCAGGATAAGTTGACTGGGTGGGACATCACGCTACATGTCTGTGGCATGACACCCCAGTGCTAGATATCACTACAAACTGCCATACTGCAGACATCAAAGTGACATGACTGAAAAATTGTTAAAGCTGATTTAAAAATCCAAACACACACACACACCAAAACTACATAAAATAAAGCAAAAACATTTAGTTAGAAAATAAGTCACCAATTAGTTGTCAAAAAGACTTTAGTCTAAATTTATTTTGTGCATAACACTTAATTTTTAAATCACTACTGAAAAGTAATACAAGTTTTTTAGAGCCGAGCTAAATAATTGTTTCTTTTTCTTCAGATTACCAACTTCACATACCTGTTTCAACCAGCTGGTTTTACCATCATACAAGAGCAAAAGGATTCTACGACACAAACTGTTGACAGCCATACAAAATACAGAAGGATTTGGGCTGGAATAGATATATCCAAATGGGAGAAATTTTGTTTCCCAGAAGTATTGGAAACTTCATTTGACAACTAATTGTAATACATGAAGAGAAGTGAAGAAAAAAGGAAAAAGCACTTCGGTGAAGTCAGACTTGTAACTTAACTGCTGAATGTGATTCAGAATTTCTTTCAGTATTCAATCTTGTTTCCACTGACAGATACAAATCTATTTTTTTTTTCAGCGTACATTAGTGGAAAATGAGATATAGCAGTCAATTTGCTGCCAGTATTTTTTCAGCAAAGTTTTGATTATGGATGTGACTGTAGGTCCTGGCTTTTTTTGTCCTTTTTTTATTGATATTCTTGCATATTTTAAACATTCTTAGGGATTGTTTTTACTCAAAACATGACCTGATGTTGTCATAACTAGTCAGATTTCATGTGTTAAAAGTATTAATACAAACATCATGATTGCATGCAATTGCAAATCAAGCATTTTATAAAAGGATCAAGCAATATGTGTAATTTTTAATTACATGTTACAGAAGAGGAAAACATTTGAAATCCATAATATTACCATTGCTGTATGAAATCTTATTTATGTCTTTCTCATTAGTGTAATGTGTGACTCAATTATTATTTCATTAGATTATAGATGAAATATGATTTTGATGGAAATTAGATATAGGTAAAATGCTGCTGGCACAGCTGTTGATTTTTAAAATATATAAAATGTGGTTTTTAAATTAATATTCCATCCTTGCCCTGTAATTTTGTATTCATTGCAAGATTTGTGTAAACATACAGTCTACCATATATGTCACATATATATCAAGTCAAGGTGCACAAAAATAAAGATCCTGTAACATTTTAAAACTAATTGGATGTTACTTACTACTGTAATCAATGCAAATCTTGGGACCCTAAAAAAGTTTAGACATCTTTTATTATTTTCAAAAATTATTATTAATGGTCTTTAAAATATGTCAGAATAGTTTTCTAGGTATTATAAATGTGTGAATGAACAAGCCTACATATTTTGACTTGCTTAACATCTTAACATCTGGCTGTTTATTTCCAATGAGTTCTTTAGCAAATGCTCATATAACCTCATTTGTCACCGGGATGTTTTATTCCAAATGAACAAGAAACCATGACTTTATGTTCCAAGTCCTTTCCAGACATAATAGGCCTTCCAATTCTTGGCAGGTATCTCCATTGTACTTGCTGTCTGCTGTGAAAAATTGTACTTTGTTCTGTTGCATAATAACAGTATAGCATCTGGAGACTATGTCTCAAGGCCAGGTTTTATCTAGTTAATTACATCATAAGGTGTAAAATTGCATATCCATTTCATGTCATAGAGGAAGTTTCATGTCTGTTTTCGGTGCTTTAATATGCCTTACTGTTCCTGTGATTCCATCAACATCAAGTTTGGTTTTACTGTAATTTTGTTCTGTAATGGCCTTGTTCAGCACTGGCACTGTCAGCATCGTTCTTGGCATCATGAGTCATTGACTAAATTCACGTCATGATTTCTGACAGTCTTGTGTTTTTAGCTGGGTTTTTCAAGATCCTCCCATCTTCCTTGCCATCATCACTGGGTCATTTCCATGGTGAACCAACAGGTCTGTTGGGTTCTTAGTTGTTTGAATTGGATTATCTTTATATGAACGGAGCAAAGGCTATTCACTCATACAAAACTGAATAATTAATTTACCGAAAACAACATTTCTTATGATTAACCATTTGGCTTATGTTTATTCCTATTGTTAGCAGACATTGGCATCATAATATGATTTAAAAAATGCACATTATCATGATAAAAGTGAGAAAATTAAATCATTGAAATATAAAAGTAAATATATTTGGATACTATTCTTTATTTTCAAACATAATTTGATTTAAAATTCATTTGTGGTAGCGGGAGGTCATGGGTTCGATCCCTGGCCGAGTCATACTAAAGACTTACAAAAATGGAACTAACAGCTGCCTCGCTTGACGGTCAGCATTAAGAGGTTAGTGTTAGGACTGGTCGGCCTGGTGTCAGGATAATGTGACTGGGTGAGACATCATGCTACATGTCTATGGCATGATGCCCCAATGCTAGACATCACTGTAAACTGCCTCACTGCAGACATCGTAGCAATATGACTGAAAATTTTTTAAAGCAACATTAAAAATCCTAATCAAACAAACAAACAAACAGCAAGAACTGGTCACTGCTGCATAATGTATGGCAGGAGACATGCCTACACCAGAAAATGTTTTTGAGGAACACCACCACCAAAAATGAGAGACAGAGCATGAAAATGAGGAACATAAGTATGTTAGCATGAATAAATAAAATAAATTCTCTCCAAACATGATTAAATACCATTAATGCATATTATTAATAAATATTGATGTATAAAACCCAGTACCCACCTATTTAGAATATATACAAATATACAAAATTCAAGTTCAATACTACTCAAATCATCCTAAGAAACCAGTAGTAAGTACTTTTCGGGTCCTGCAGCTGATTTTCAGTGTAGATCCTGTCTGTAGCTGACCCTGGTCTACATTTTGAAATTAAAAGTCCATCTTCAGTCTCTGCACTCAGTTTACTCCTGAACTCTCTTTGATTATTTTCTCACTTGGGAGAAAACTCACTCAAAGTGTATAGATGAATGAGGAGGTATTACCATTAATGAAAGCTTTATTTTTATGCAATATTTTGAGGACAGCTGTTCTGTCTTCCTTCAACTGGCTGATAGTATCCCAAGTTTCATCGATTATATTTCTCAATGTGGGTATGTGAGAAAGCTTGCCAGTAGCTTCTCGTGAATCAGTGGTTCTTTCCTTGGTTCTTCCTCCACCATTAATACTGGCTGCCATGTATAGTCTTTCGTGTGCTGAAAATGGCATTAAACCCTACAACAACAACAACAACAGTGTTAAATTTATTATGGTGTGAGTGGGTTTAAGATTACTTCTTGCCTTGTTCCTTGTCATTGCTAATTACCCTTTCATTAACACAAAATACAAGATTTCTCCAACCTTCAGGAGGAAGTGTGTTCTCAACATTATGGATACAGATCACATTGTGAAGGATTGAAGATAATGGCAAATGGCAATTTTGTTAATGAAGAGGTAAATGGATGGTTTGGAATTGATAGGTTTTTAAAATAATAAATCATATCCCAACATAGCAATGATGTGTATATACTTGTGGATACAAAATGACAGATGGACTGGCTGAGTCTATAGGTATATTGTTTTTGTGTCATTAGGTATATATAGTATCTTTTATTTTGTAATAAAATGTGCCAGATCTTTTATCATAGAGTTACAGCATCTGTACCCTTGTCTTTTTATTTTGAAGGTGTCAGATAGTACTTGTGTGTTAGATAGTACTTGTGTGTTAGATAGTACTTGTGTGTGTTGCTTCCGTGTCATATGTGGGTTGTTTTTTATAATACCTTATGTTTGTCTTAATTTGGGAATTTCGTGATAATAGCAGAAATGCATTATCCAGCCATTTGACCGTAACCAAATGTCTGTATGTTCATCATCGGCCATTTTGGTGTAAGAACACGAAAGCTAATACCTTGGTAAGCATTAAATTAAACACTTTATTATCATGGACATAACTACAATTTTCCAAAATTTTGAAACATACTTTTAAAAGCTTTTTGGAGCTTTTAACTTTTGAATAAAAACAGTGTTAGCCCAGTTTTACAAAAAGCTTTTAGGCAAATTAGATTTTGTTGTCATATGTGTATACATATGTATACAACTGTTTGATATTATCATGTCATTAACATAATTTTTTAACTTTTTAGACTTGAACAAAAGCCTTTTTGACAGAATTTATCAAAATCCACAAGTAAAAAAAAGGAAATTATTGTGCATGTTTTAGTAGGCAGAAAATAAAATATGCAAGTTTAGTAGGTTTCAAACTTCTATAGATTTGAATTTGTTATACTTTGTTTTGGTCTGCATTGGGGCCATACTTGTTTTACAACCACAAATCTATTTTAAAAAGAATTCTGATAAACATTGTGGAACTTTTCGTATTTCATCAAAATCTTTATTTTTTGACAAGTTGTATATTATTTATGCACTGTATGCCTTACAAGTTTTCTGTTCTTGTTATACATTGTATAAAGTTTGCAATTATCAAGAGAATAATCCTTGCGTTACTTAAAAGTAATACCTAATGATGTTGTGAGTTCTGTCCCTTCCATCATAATATTTTACCATGGCTTGTAAGACCATAAAAATGAATATGTATCCATGGAAACTCTGAACTTTGAGAAAAGTGGTTATCCATAAAAATTTTATTTTTGGTTTTAGAAAACTTATAATTTTCCCAAATGTATACAAGGTACAAAGGGAAACAAAAACATTAAAACCTAATAAAAAAAATATCACATTTAAGTTAGGAAATTTTGTTTATGCTTTTCCCAAAAACTTAATAAGTATTTTTAAAAAGATGGGGTAAAATTGGGTGGATCAAATGATGCATCATGGGTAGTTACTAAAAAGTTTAGTTTCCGTGATTAAAAAAAAACTGTGAAGAACTGTTGGATGATCTTGAAAAGCTCTTGAACAACGTTTTGGGGCTGGTCTATTGGTGCAGAAAATGTTATTCCATACTTGTTACTCATTCATGAAATTAGATCTAGATACCACAGTAAAATGTTGTACCATGGTATTTCTGAACATACCACAATTTGTAACATGGTACATCACAATTATATTAATTAGAAACAGTTCATTGTTTGAGGACAGGTGCTGACACTTTTTTATTTCATTTTTGTTCTTTTAGTAGTTTCAAAAATATTTTACTTTGATTTATGTCAAAGTAAAACCATATTGTTTCCAAGATATTCAGGAAAAAAATCTGAATTGAGATAAAAGAAAAGAAAATATCTCTGCTCAAAAGAAAATCACAGCTCCTATACCTCCATCCTAGTAAAATGGCCATTATCTTATAAGTGGACAAAATAACAATGAGTATGTTAACTCATGTATGAGGTGTAATCTAAAAGATGTATCTAAAGTGGGATGATTAAGTTTACATTATAGCTGATACAATGAATGACATCACACTGACATTATAGTTGTTTTTTTTGTGTTTTTTTTAAAATGGTTTAACGCCAATTTTCAGCACAATATAGGCTATACATGGCGGCCAGTATTAATGGTGGAGGAAGAACCCGGACAACCCCCGGAAAGAACCACCGACCCATGAGAAGCTACTGGCAAGCTTTCTCACATAACTACATTTGCCTAATCTTAGACTTTAACACACACAGAGGTGAGATGGCAGTGGTCCGTAACGGACAGCGCTTTAGACCACTCGGGGCCCCCTGACATTAGAGAGCTTGTTAATATTAAAAAAAAAAATATATATATATATATATATATATATATATATATATATATATATATATATATATATATATATATATATATATATATATATATATATATTGAAGCCAACAGTTTTCTAGCTATTGTAGGCAGGGAAACTTTATGTAGGAGACCAACACAGGGGAAAGATAAATATCACATAATGCTGGTAAATATAATATATACATACTCAACAAGAGAAAGAAATATTTAGCAGACTTGACTACTTGTGTAAAGCTCAGAGAGAGAGAACAAATGCACTCCTGTAAATTGTTGGATGATTCACAAAGAAATGTTAGTGAATAACTAAAACATGACATGTGCTTTTCATGCCTATTTTCTTTAATCAGAATTTTATCTGACGGGTTTGGCCAGAATATGTTTTACAACATTCCATTTGACCACTGAATTGGCAAGAACCATAAATATAATTATTTTGTAGTATTCATCATTGATTTGTAACCAGTACAACCATTTGGTAAATAACAGGTATGTTTTTGAACTAGTGTCATGAGTAATGAAAACATTCTGTTGACATCATCAAAAGCATAACCTTGGGAAGTTTTATACATTACTTACTGACAGAAACCACATATGTACAGTGAAAAAGTACCATGGTACATAACACTGAAAAAATATACCAAAGTAAACCAGTATTAATGTGCACTTGAAACATATGAATGCAGTTGTTTGATTATTTTTATAAGGGATGGACACAGGTTTTGGAGTTGAGTAAATATTTACTTATAATGACAATGTGGTTTAATTTTCTTGTTTATATTGAAACTCGTTTGGAACAACACTCAATGTCCAAACTCTGTCCCTTTACACTTTATCATATATTCAAAATAGTCATTGCTTACTTACGTTTTGTAATAGATTTGGTATATGATTTATAATATAATATTCATTTGTTTTGTTTGAAACTAACTAATTTCCAGTAAGAATTTCTATTAAACATTTGTTTATTCTTAAAACAACTTCATTGTTATTGATATATTTTCTTGCTTTTACTTTCCTCAGGAACTTTACACTGATATATGAATTTGTATTGACATGTTTTTTTAATAGAACGTTGAGGAATCAGAAAACATTGCGATGTCTGTAGAGAAGGGGATTAATTGATGATTAAAAAGATCGTTTGTTGAGAAAGGTCTTTTCACATTATAAATGCAAGTAAAAAGTTATGAAGATATGTTTACTAATACTGAAAAGGTTTTGTTCATTATTTTTTGTAATTGCTTAGTCCAACAACTGCAAAAAACATAGACACATAGATTATAATATCATGTAGCATAATGTACCTGCACATAAGGGTCTATATTGTTGGGTCTACTGATTAATTTTAACAAGCTGTACAGACCCAGATCTGTCAGTGCATTAGACAACAGCAGATCTGGGTCTATGCAATTTGCAGTCAGACTCTTTTCTAAGCAAATATATATATATATATATATATATATATATATATATATATATATATATATATGGTACCTTTTTTGCATCTCAGCTGGTCTGAAACTACTGTAAGTAGACAACACTAGTAACACTTTACATTTTAGACTCACAGGATGACTTTTTGGTGCCAATAAATCTATTGTTACATCATTAACTATCCTTTATTTATTACTAGATATATCCCACTGTATTATGAAAAGTTTTAAAGGCGCTAAAACTTGACATTTCATTTAGTTCATTTATATTTAATATTTTACTTTGAATAGCCAAGTTCACACAATGAATAGCATATATACTCACTTATAAGTCAAGCGAAACTGCAAACAAAAATGATGCAATCAGATGCTGTGTGTTCTACTGATTATTTATAACAAATGGCACAAAACAAGATCGGCTGGCATATTATGTGACAGCAGATCTTGGTCTGTGCAGTTTGCGGTTGGATTCATAAATGGGAATATGGAGTATTCATCTATAAATTTAGACCAGCTACAAATAGCATGGAACCAGATATGGCATAGTATAATGTACCAGCAGATAGAGTTCTATGCTGTTTGTTCTACTGGTCACTCTTAACAGCTGCACTGACCCAGACTTGGGTCTGTGCAGATTTCATTGGATCTAAGACGTTAGTGAGTATATATGATAAGTGTGAGATATGGCATATCATATGAAAGCTTTATCTTGTATCATTCTTATTAAATAAATAACAATGCTCATCAGTAAATATAATTGGTATTAAACATTAAAAAGTACAAAAAAATTCTCATGAATTAACATAACTCTTAGTTCTTTTCACTAACTAAAGAAATATTGGATTTGTATAAATAACACAAAGTGACTATAGTGTTAGTTTTTTGGGGTTTTTTTTGTTTTGGATGTATTGTTTCATAGAGAACCATGTACATTCTTGTCTCATTTGGTCATTTTTGTGTTGCTGTTCATTTTTATTCTATCATTTTTTTTCTTCTGTAGATATGACCAATGACAACAGTGAATGTTCGTAATCATCTATCATGGGTATGATGTACCAGTCTGCATTTTTTAGCATTATTATGGTTGTGTCAGCTGTAGCTATAAACACTTATCATTTGTATGGTATACCAGTCTGCATTTTTTGAGTATTATTATGGCTGTGTCAGCTGTAGCTATAAACACTTATCATTTGTATGGTATACCAGTCTGCATTTTTTGAGTATTATTATGGCTGTGTCAGCTGTAGCTATAAACACTTATCATTTGTATGGTATACCAGTCTGCATTTTTTGAGTATTATTATGGCTGTGTCAGCTGTAACTATTACCAGTACTTAGAGTGCCAGTGATGATTCAAATAATCAGATGCTGTTTCATTTTAATAAACAATTACATATTTGGTAAATGAAAATTGTTACCTAATACACATTTTTGCTTTGGAGTCGTTGATGTCCAATTGAGTAACATTTTTTCAAGGTCACATAGCTAGTGTAAATGACTAGATTTCTTGACAAAGAAGCATATAGTAAATGCATTATCTTTTTGCAGTAAATCAAACTTGTTTTTTTTTTCTTTAGAAAGAAATAGTTCAGAGAAAGGGTAACAAAGAAAATACATATCAGTGGGAAATTACTACAGTTGAATAGGAAATAGATCAGGAAAACAAAATTTTATAGTGCAGTACTAGGCAATCAAGGAAAATGTTTTGACAGCTTAATAATATTGTGGTGCCATCCTTGATATAGGCCAAATCTGATCATGCCTAAATGAGAACATCAAATTTTCGATTGAAAAATAAAACCATAAAGACCATCAGCAAATTATATTCATTCAAGACCTGGGATAAATTACTTTTAAATGTAATGCATCAAATTACAGTAATTACTTGGTAACATTTTAATCATGGTAATAAATTTTTAAAAATCTATTTTAGCTACAATAATTTATTAGTTAGTAATGCATTACTTTTGATACAGATGTTCTGCTTTTTTAAATGACAGATTAATGTCTAAATCATAAACAAAAATGTTTTACATTTTGAAGAAATATACATGCTAGAAAGCTATCAGTTTTTTAAAAGCTAATTCACAAGTGTCGTCAGTTGAAAACATTGGTTTAAACTGTGTTTGTTCAGCCTTTTACTTGTTTCTTTTTTCTTCTTTTGGCATTAAACAATCTGTGAGTGTAACCTACTTTGCCATACCAAAACAAAAAAGAAGTAACTGTACCAGTTGTCATGACTCAGAATTAACTTCATCTTTGAGTATAAATTATAAATTTCAAATTTTGTTAGTTATTTCAGTTAATGACTTGTTAAAATTAGAAACCATGAAAATGACAAGAAAATGAAGAAAAAAAGACTACATGGTTCCTTTAAACCAGGAATGATTTTATATTGAATTCATGGAAATTATTTAGAGCAACAATCTCTTCAAAGGACTCTTGTTGCTTTTACTTTTTACATTTTTCTCCAGGAAATATATTTTGAAACAATGGACTGCCCTGAAAAATTGCCTAATTTAATTTTAGTGAAGTGCTCAAAACCTGTGAGAATTGTTTTAGAGCAGGGGTTGCTTTGTAGATATGAACAAATAGTTTTTAATAAATGGTGTTCTAATACTTTGTGATATAAACAGTGTTTTTTAATTTGTTTGTTCGTGTATAAAAGGTATTAAATTACAATTTATAATTTTATATGTTAAATTTAGCTTTCTTTAACTTCAAAACTTTTCCCCTTCATTGTGACATGAATTCTGCCTACTCATTTCTTTCATACATCATGAACATTTGACATTAATAGTCAAACCCACTTATCTCGACCTTGAGAACCTGTGTATGTCAAGCACTTTGGTCCTGTCCTGAAAAAATCCTTCTTAACACTGATTTTTCGCCGCTTATCTTGACCCCTGTTAAGTCAATAACTCTGTTATGTTGGCATAAGTTTTGGTCCGAAGTAACACGTGGACCCGCTTATTTCAACAAAATGAAACGTTTAATGTCCATCTTTCAACTGATAACATTTATTAACCCTGATCTACTGGCATATAAAAAAACATCAAACTGATAACAATTATAGACCCTCATCTACTAGAATATAAAAAACATCAAAACATAATTATAATACTGATCTACTGGCATTTAAAATACATCAAAACTGATCATTATAAACCTTGATCTACTGGCTCATAAAACGTCAGTAGATTAAGGTGTGTTGTTAATCTGCTGACTACTCCTTACACATTGCATAGACCCAGGTGTGTCAGCATGTTACACAACTGCATACTAAGGCCTATGCAGTAGTGTCTGACTTGTACATCATACCCACTGGAAATTAATTGTGATTCTGTTTGTTTAAATTCATGATCTGTAAAATTACAAGTTATAATTTATGTTGATGTCTTGCGATAAAATCAATCACATGCTTGCAGTTGATCCATTTCAGGTATATTTTTTTTATTAGTGATCTCATTATTATCTTATGTTTGCGGAGCTGGTTTCCATGTTGCAATTTTTTGAACAATTGGAATTTATTTCCTAAATTCTACATCAGTAATGTATTTAAAGATAATTTATTTAGTTGGACCAAGGTTGTATTTTGTTATTTTTCTTTTGTTTTTCTCTATTTTGAATGATATCAAATTGAAGACTGAGGTTATAATGACAAGTGTGATGTATCTGTGGATCAAAAGTTTCAGAAGATTGCTTTGTTCAGACAGCACTTCACTCTCTTTCATTTTTTTCTGTTGTATTTTTCTTGTATGTATTTTTACGGTATATAGCTATCACCATGTCCATCTTTCTATAATCCATTAGTATGTGTATATGTTATCAGAACAGAACTTTTGAAACATAAGATCTGGCACACATGTCAGTAGTATTGCATGGAGTCATCATAATTACATAACTTTTCAAACATAAGATATGGCACACATGTCAGTACTATTGCATGGAGTCATCATAATTACATAACTTTTCAAACATAAGATCTGGCACACATGTCAGTACTATTGCATGGAGTCATCATAATTACATAACTTTTGAAACATAAGATCTGGCACACATGTCAGTACTATTGCATGGAGTCATCATAATTACATAACTTTTGAAACATAAGATATGGCACACATGTCAGTACTATTGCATGGAGTCATCATAATTACATAACTTTTGAAACATAAGATCTGGCACACATGTCAGTACTATTGCATGGAGTCATCATAATTACATAACTTTTGAAACATAAGATCTGGCACACATGTCAGTACTATTGCATGGAGTCATCATAATTACATAACTTTTGAAACATAAGATCTGGCACACATGTCAGTACTATTGCATGGAGTCATCATAATTACATAACTTTTGAAACATAAGATCTGGCACACATGTCAGTACTATTGCATGGAGTCATCATAATTACATATCTTTTGAAACATAAGATCTGGCACACATGTCAGTACTATTGCATGGAGTCATCATAATTACATAACTTTTGAAACATAAGATCTGGCACACATGTCAGTACTATTGCATGGAGTCATCATAATTACATAACTTTTGAAACATAAGATATGGCACACATGTCAGTACTATTGCATGGAGTCATCATAATTACATAACTTTTGAAACATAAGATCTGGCACACATGTCAGTACTATTGCATGGAGTCATCATAATTACATAACTTTTGAAACATAAGATCTGGCACACATGTCAGTACTATTGCATGGAGTCATCATAATTACATAACTTTTGAAACATAAGATCTGGCACACATGTCAGTACTATTGCATGGAGTCATCATAATTACATAACTTTTGAAACATAAGATCTGGCACACATGTCAGTACTATTGCATGGAGTCATCATAATTATATAACTTTTGAAACATAAGATCTGGCACACATGTCAGTACTATTGCATGGAGTCATCATAATTACATAACTTTTGTAACATAAGATCTGGCACACATGTCAGTACTATTGCATGGAGTCATCATAATTACATAACTTTTGTAACATAAGATCTGGCACACATGTCAGTAGTATTGCATAGAGTCATCATAATTTAGTCCTGTAATTTTCAGAATTTGCTAACCTTTATGTTGTCTTGGATCCACAGTGCCTTTTACGTAGAACAAATACTGAAGGCACATAACCATCAGGAACTCGTATAAGTAGAATGAAAACTTTGATGGCCCATGAGGGAATATGTGAATTCTATACAACTTTTGTTATTTTATATTTTATATCCAAAAGTAAAATTTGGGTGTTGTACACATGTTTGGCAGACTGTACATCAGCCATAAATGCAAACTTGATGCAATAAAATTATTTTAATTTTGTGTCAAGTTTTACTCTTCATACTTTCTATGTTTAAAGTGGAATTTATGTAGACTGTAGTAGTTATATTTAATTTAAATAGACTATATGTAATTTTCCCTCAAATAGGTCCATCACCTGTAATTATGTCCATCACCTGTAATTATGTCAAAAGGTAACTAGATAGCAAAGTCCTGAGAATAAGAAATAAAGGATTAACTGGAAATTAAACAGCAAATAGCAAATTACACTTTAAAAAAAAAATTCATTTATCATGTACCATACATAATTATTTCATACTTGTTAAAGAAGCTGTTACCTGACCCAGAACTGAATTCCACGTTTTTCTCATTCATTATTTTTATCAATTTGTACCAGTCTTTTTTCCCCTTTTTATTGTCAGTTATTGTTCTGACATTAATTTGTTGTCTTTGGACACCTCATTGAGTTAAATTATGTCTACATTTAATAGACTCTTATTTTAATTGGCAAAATACAAGAAATCTTTGTTGTCTTTCAAATGTACTAACTGCAACTAAATGTCCTGCTTATGAATCGAATTTATTGTTAAGAAATGTTCTTCTTTGAATCCATCCACATTTATATTTTTTGCTTCAAGAAAGAAGCAGCAATGAATTTGTTGTTAAAAGATTAATATTTTAAAGAATCATTATGATTTCCATCTTTGTTTAAAGTGATATCAGCTTATTGCATATTAAGTAGATAAAATGACAATATTTGCGAGTTATTTAGTCATATTTACAAATAGAAGTTTTCTTTGTTGTTTTGTTATCTCTGTACTTTGCAGAATGTATTTAAATTTATTTCACAATCACTCTCTTTTAAGAACGTATTTAATAAAGTAACCACATGACTTTGAAGAAATTATGTTTTAGTTTTTGCATAACCACAAAATATATTTCTAGCTCACTAGGCCATATTGGCATTATCCTTTGCATCAATTTACAATATTTAATACTACTCAAAACCCATATGACTATTTTGTATGTAATTTACAGTAAGTATTGACTGACTATTTTGCATGTATTTTACGGGGAGTATTGACTATGACTATTTTTGCATGTAATTTACAGAGAGTATTGACTAACTATTTTGCATGTATTTATGGGGGAGTAATGACAATGACTATTTTTGCATGTAATTTACAGGGAGTATTGACTAACTATTTTGCGTGTAATTTTTGGGGAATATTGACTGACCAATTTGTATGTAATTTACAGAGAGTATTGACTATGACCATTTTGCATGTAATTTACGGGGAGTATTGTCTATGACTATTTTGCATGTAATTTACACAGAGTATTGACTATGACTATTTTACATGTAATTTACGGGGAGTAGACTTTGACTATTTGCATGTAATTTACAGGGAGTATTAACTATGACTATTTTGCATGTAATTTACGGGGAGTATTGTCTAGGACTATTTTGCATGTAATTTACACAGAGTATTGACTATGACTATTTTGCATGTAATTTACAGGGAGTATTGACTATGACTATTTTGCATGTAATTTACACAGAATATTGACTATGACCATTTTACATGTAATTTATGAGGAGTATTGACTATGACTATTTTGCATGTAATTTACGGGGAGTATTGTCTATGACTATTTTGCATGTAATTTACACAGAGTATTGACTATGACTATTTTGCATGTAATTTACAGGGAGTATTGACTATGACTATTTGCATGTAATTTACAAGGAGTATTGACTATGACCATTTTGCATGTAATTTACAGGGAATATTGACTATGACTATTTTGCATGTAATTTACAGGGAGTATTGACTGATTATTTGCATGTAATTTACAGAGAGTATTGACTATGACCATTTTACATGTAATTTATGAGGAGTATTGACTATGACTATTTTGCATGTAATTTACGGGGAGTAGACTATGACTATTTTGCATGTAATTTACGGGGAGTATTGACTATGACTATTTTGCATGTAATTTACACAGAGTATTGACTATGACCATTTTACATGTAATTTATGAGGAGTATTGACTATGACTATTTTGCATGTAATTTACGGGGAGTATTGTCTATGACTATTTTGCATGTAATTTACACAGAGTATTGACTATGACTATTTTGCATGTAATTTACAGGGAGTATTGACTATGACTATTTGCATGTAATTTACACAGAGTATTGACTATGACCATTTTACATATAATTTAATTTACGGGGAGTAGACTATGACTATTTTGCATGTAATTTACGGGGAGTATTGACTATGACTATTTTACATGTAATTTATGAGGAGTATTGACTATGACTATTTTGCATGTAATTTACGGGGAGTATTGTCTATGACTATTTTGCATGTAATTTACACAGAGTATTGACTATGACTATTTTACATATAATTTACGGGGAGTATTGACTATGACTATTTTGCATGTAATTTATGGGGAATATTGACTATGACTATTTTGCATGTAATTTACAGGGAGTATTGACTGACTATTTGCATGTAATTTACACAGAGTATTGACTATGACCATTTTACATATAATTTACGGGGAGTATTGACTATGACTATTTTGCATGTAATTTATGGGGAATATTGACTATGACTATTTTGCATGTAATTTACAGTAAGTATTGACTTTGACTATTTGCATGTAATTTACAGGGAGTATTGACTATGACTATTTTGCATGTAATTTTCGGGGAATATTGACTGGCCAATTTGTATGTAATTTACAGGGAGTATTGTCTATGACCATTTTGCATGTAATTTATGGGGAGTATTGACTATGACTATTTTGCATGTAATTTATGGGGAGTATTGACTATGACTATTTTGCATGTAATTTACAGGGAGTATTGACTATGACTATTTTGCATGTAATTTATGGGGAGTATTGACTATGACTATTTGCATGTAATTTACAGAGTATTGACTATGACCATTATGCATGTAATTTATGGGGAGTATTGACTATGACCATTTTGCATGTAATTTATGGGGAGTATTGACTATGACTATTTTGCATGTAATTTACAGGGAGTATTGACTATGACTATTTTGCATGTAATTTATGGGGAGTATTGAGTGACTATTTTGCATGTAATTTATCGGGAGTATTGAGTGACTATTTTGCATGTAATTTTCGGGGAATATTGACTGCCCAATTTGTATGTAATTTACAGGGAGTATTGACTATGACCATTTTGCATGTAATTTATGGGGAGTATTGACTATGACTATTTTGCATGTAATTTACGGGGAGTATTGACTATGACTATTTTGCATGTAATTTATGGGGAGTATTGACTGACTATTTTGCATGTAATTTATGGGGAGTATTGACTGACTATTTTGCATGTAATTTACGGGGAGTATTGACTATGACTATTTTGCATGTAATTTACAGGGAGTATTGACTATGACTATTTTGCATGTAATTTACAGGGAGTATTGACTATGACTATTTTGCATGTAATTTGCAGGGAGTATTCTAGCCTCATGGCCAGTCAGATTTGTTAATTGCATGCCTATAAGTCATCCAATATGATCCCACTTACTCATAACAGAAAACTTTAATAAGAACTTTTGCACACAAAAAAACACTCAACAGAATTTGAACATATTCACAGAAAGCAGCTTAGCAAAAAGAGTTACACATTTTGTATAAATGTGTGTGTGCATGTGTATGTTGGATTTTTAGTATAGCTTTAACAATTTTTCAGTCATATTGCTACGATGTCTGTATTGAAACAGTTTATAGTGATGCCTAGGACTGGGGCATCATGCTGCAGACATGTTGCATCATGTTCCACCCTGTCATATTATCCTGACCTCAGGCCGACCAGTCCTAACACTAGCCTCTTAATGCTGAGCACCAAGAGAGGCAGCTGCTAGCACCATATTTTTAAGCCTTCGATACGACTCAACCAGGGTTCAAACCCACAACCTCCTGCATTAATGGTGTAAGCTTTAGCCACTATGCCGCCATTTCAGTCATTTTATCTAACAGATGCCTATCTTTAGTCTAGTCACCATTACTAAAAACAAAGGTCAAATCTTTCAACCACCTCTTCTTAAATAAACAATATAATTTCACCAAATTTACAGGAAGCCCTTCAGAAAAAAGGCCATTAAATGTCATGCAAGTTATGCCAATCTGCATTCAGAAGTGAACGTTTCTCAATTAGAACAAAAATGCTTTCAGAAACTTTTTCTGATATTAAAGGCTTTCAAACAATGTTATCCTTGCCACTAGATTGCCTTAAAGTATCTCCACAATTATTAAAAATATGAAATTTTGTAAATGACTTCTCAAAAACAAGAGAATTTGATCAAATTTGATGGCATCGAGGAATAAAGGCTTTTAAGTTAATACAGATGATGTCAAAATGCCATCAAAATAAGACATCTGTTACATAAAATGCTTGTATGTATAAGACATGTCAGCACAGTCCAGGCTATATAAGTGCTGATTAAAGGTGTGTTTCTAAATATATGAAGAAATAAACTACTTGATGAAGATAAATCATTCCAAAAAAACATAAATATATACACTACAAACAATTTTTGAATAATTTGCTCAATATAGTTAACAGAATGTAATGTAACCAGGAATGTCATAACTTCAAGGTCTTTAACATATGTAGAAATAGTGCCAATTCAGTCTCAGTTATTACCACCAGTACTAAAACTAGAAAAGTGTTGACTGACCTGCCTCGGCCTCAAAAACGTATATGACTTATGCTGAAGAGAAAGCATCCTCGCATTGAAAGTTTTCAGTGTTGCATATGTGCCATCAACCATAGATGAAAACATAAATCTGAAGAAAACTAATATATAAAACTAGTTTCATAGCATTGGAAGAAATTGGCCAACTGTTTCAATATTTTACTAGTAGACTGATGCCAGCCAATTGAGTGATCTCAATCTCGTTGGGACCCAGTTCTTGTAGGTGGTTCTTGTCGGAGTTTTTTCTTTCTTTTGCAGACATTTAAAGAATCTTATTTATTATTTCAAAAAGTGTCTTTTGTAAAATTACGACATCATAATCTAAGTTATGATTGATCTTTGTGTTTACCTTGTGAGAAAAACATCCTAAATACTTTTGAGTGTGCTCTCTCTTTCTTTCTCTCTCTCTCTCTCTCTCTCTCTCTCTCTCTCTCTCTCTGTCTCTCTCTCTCTCTCATTCTCTCTCTCTCTCTCTCTCTCTCTCTCTCTCTCTCTCTCTCTCTCTCTCTCAGTTGATGATATCGCAAAAATATTTTTTAAGGAGAAAATCATGATAATCTCTGTATTTGAGGCCATTTTATCACTGAAGCAAATAATGTGTGACATCAAAACTGCCAAATAACACGACTTATTAGACGTAATATATCAAGTTTTGCAACATGCATTGTTTTCTGTAAGCACAATCTGGTGATCAGTCCGGGTTGTGATGGAAACCCGGAATGGCGTCGTCGATGCAGATGTCGTTCCCACGATCTTACCTCCCAATGGCTTATCAGTGTAGAGTCATAACGCAGGCTCAAGCATCGATCCTCTCAGACACAATAACGTTGTTTAGACGATCTTACCTTAGGGGGAAACTAATTTTGTAGCCACGATCAAATCGATGTCACCAAAAGGGTAGCATTCCATGACTGTAGCCAGCTCTGATCCTCCCAGAGTAGTCTCAATCAGCAGTTACCACTCCGAGAACGTCTGCCTGAAGATATAGCGAGCAATAAATTCATTGAGTTTCTTGCGCTTATGTTTATTATGATAGTCATTCTGTAAAATAAGAAATGTCTGCTTATGATAACAATAAGGTGTTTATTAACGACGTCATCGTGTACAATCAGACAATTTTAATCCCGATGAAATCCAAAATGGAAGGCGATGACGTATGCTGTGGTCATCGTCGTACTGATGTGTCAACAGTCATTTGCTGAATCACAAAAAAATAATATTCCAGTGTTTGAATTCTGTGTAAATTTTGATAACTGTCTTTGTCCAAGAACTAATTAAGGGCACAAGTATTTCCAGGGAAAAAAACTCACATTTCTTTGAACTAAAATAAAATAATGAGCCTAAAATCTGGTTACAACATAAAACACTTTAACTTCTCAAGTGTTGTGGCAAGAATGACAATTATTTCTCAAACATCAACAATAATTCTAACTACAACGCAAAACAGATGCCTGGATAATGGTCACTTCTCTGGGGAAACCTAATTGATGCATGCTATTTGTCACGTACTCCAAGTATGCATCGATTTTACTTTATGAATCTTACTCTTAAAAGGAATTTTAAAAACATTTAAAAAGCTGCTAACTTCAACTCTTACTGGTTTCTGAATCAAGGTCAGGAACTAGGTCAGAATTAAATACAAAGCTGCTGTTATGAGTTTCTTTTACGTCAAAAGTAGTAAAAACAGAACGATATCAAATCTAGCAAATAAAGTTACATTGCAATAGCATGTAATGGAGTTTACAAAATTTAAAACTAACAAACAATAAAATAAAATTAAATTAAATATACATAACACATGGGAATTTTTTTTTTGGGGGGGGGCTGATACACTTACCAAGTTTTTTTTCCTCGTTAATATTCACTAATTCATTCTTTACTTTATCAGCTCTGTGATTAATCCATGGATCCATTTTTTCCGACTCAACTGTTTCATCTAGTTTATTTCATATATTTAGATTCCATCTTTTCAAATAATATACGTCCATTATCAAATTTAAAGTGCCTTCTTACGGCTCATACCTTCTCCCTCTAACTACATCAAAATCTACGTATACACTTATTCAATTTTGCTTTTTTTTCTTCATTTTTTTTGTCGAATTTCAATGATTGGTCCACATGTAATTTACACTCGTATTTTCTTTGTTTATTGGTGCGCAAAATTGCTTTCGCTCCCTCCGGAATGGTCTCTTGGAGGCGCATGAAAATATATAGATGTACAATTTCTGCTGATTTATGAATAATAACATAAGTTTTATCTGTGAATGTTAGAGGCCTGCAAGGTCAAGTAAACAAACGAAGGAACATGTTCAAATGTGTAAAACAGAAGAATGTATCTATTCCAAGCATACAAAAAAGACCGATGGAAAATATTGCGATGCAAACGAGGATACAACTGTATATTTAGCCACTGTACTAGCAATAGTGCTGGGTTCACAATATTCTTTAGAAATACTTTTGAATTAGTGATCCATAATGAAAGATATGACAGTCAAGGCAGACTTGCTATGTTATATATTACAATTAAAGGAAATATAATAACTCGTAAATTTGTAATGTGGTATAACGATGATAACCCTAGCTTTTATTAGAAATCTAAAGGAAGATATGTTAGTATTTCAGAATTCATAATTTATGATGGATGGAGATTGGAATACTGTTAAAGACCTAGATTTGGACAGTTATAACATTTTACATCATAAACAGCACGAATCCCAGACCTAAAAAAACGAACTGGTATTACTTAACCCCTGAACAACTTCCAATCAAGACTTAGAGATGTAATAAAAATCTCATTTGAAACAAAGGTAGTCAGAAGGCATTGTCGGATTACACAGAATGGGACGCTCTGGAAAATTTAGAAGAAGAGAGAGTAGAACTAAAGGAATCTGGGACAAAATTCATAGAAAGTTTTCTATTAAGATCCAAGGTTTGATGTTATGAGTTGGGAGGAAAAAGGCGCCAACTATATTTTAAATCTTGAAAAAAGAATTTATGCCGATAAGATAAGAAAGAAAATTTTAGATGATGGGACAAATATAACAGATCAAATATATATCTTAAAAGCCCCAAAATAGTTCTACCTGTAATTATACAAAGTAAAACTAATCAGCTTGATGTTAATGATATTCAAGAAACTCAAAACAGATTTTTTTAATCGCAATATTAAATTGGTCAAGAATAAGGAGAATCACAAGAGGGTCTATTTACAGATTAATGAATATAACAATAAAACTGATAGAAAATGGGAAAAGTCATGGGGCAGATGCATTTACGGCCGAATTCTATAAATTATTTTCGAAGACTCTTGAAGATTTCTATGTAGATCAATACATTATGGATATACTATAGGAAATTTTTCAGATTCAAGGAGTAATCGCGTGGCTACCAAGAGAAGACAAAGACAGAAGAGCTAAAAAAAAGTTGGAGAACTATTTCTCTCTAAAATATTGACTTTAAGATAGCTTTGAGAGCTACTGCGGCTATGATTAAAATAAGTTCTTCCATCAATAATCGGTGGTACTCAAAAAAGATGTATAAAAGTTTGATTCATTGGATAAAATACCAAGATATTATATGATATCATGGATCAACTAGAGAATGAAAATATATACGGTTTGTTATTGATATTAGACTTCAAAAAGCCTTTGACTCAATTAACTGGAGTTTCGTGGAAAAAGCTTTACAATCTTTAAACTTTTGGTTATTCTGTTTGTAAGTAGTTTAAACTGTTTTGTAATAACTCTAAACATTGTGTTATAGATGTGTTGTCATTTTTAGACTTGAAAGCGGGTGTCGTCAGGTGGATCTTCTTGCGCCTTATCTGTTTATTATCGGTGTTGCTATTTGAGCTTCAAATTGAAATCAAAATGCTGATGTACGAGGACTCGTCTTTGATGTCAGTTAGTATACATTCGGTCAGAATGCTGATGACTCTTTTATTCTTAGCCATGGATCTTATCTTTCTCTTAAAGCAAATATTAATATCTTGCAAGACCTTTTTCGATTATCTAGACTGAAATATAACATAACAAAAAAGATACTGTTATACACGCTTGTAATTAAAGCAAATGCCAAACAGGTGCAATATATATTAAACAACAATTGCACCATATGTTGTCAGGCAAATAAACGGAGGTACCCTGCGACTGCAGGATAAATATCTCAGTTGTAACATCTTTAAGCTAAAATACACCAGCCTTGTTCACCATTTTAACATTGTATTTCTGAACAAGTTATTTCCACTACCGGATTAAAATTTTAAAAACAGCCACACCAGCATTTGTTTTATTTCTGTACCACACGTTTCCACAACTGCATTTTCTTAAAAGGTACACACTTTATGCTATTATATTTTTTTTCTATTCGGCTTTCTGAAACACGAATTTAAAAAAGTAAATTTAAAAAACAAATCATACCGTGCAGGTTTGAAAACACATTGTAGAATATATTATTGAAATATACAAATTGTAAATATGCAAACTGTAAGAAGTATTAAAAACACCAATTAATCATCACACAATAATGACATAAAAACCATAATAGAAAAGATGTATGCTAAATATATATTTTTATTTGGATAAACACATTTTAAAGCAATATGCATGCATACATCCATCCATACAACCATGCATACAACCATCCATCCATACATACTGATATGACGATATGATAGCAAAATACTAGTCTACCAATTTGTTTGAAACGAAAGGAAGCATGTTGTTAACAAATTTCTTGAATAAATATTCCTCATCCTGACTGTGGTATGTGTGTCTTAGCTTTTTATATCACTGGTGCTTACTTCAGAGTTACTCATTCAATATCTTAACATCAGTTCATGAAATAAATAGTGAAATTAATATTAACTGAGTTCAGTTGGGAAGATTTAATTTATTTATTTAAACCATAGATTTAGTACAAAATCACTATTTTGGATTTATTGTGAATTCTTGAAAGGACGTTTTGGATTATATTATTTATACTGCAATCAAAACTGTTGGTACATTCGAGACTACTGGCACATCATCACATTTAAAATTGAAATTCATTTTGGATCACCGCTTAAATTTACTCCAAATACTCTATACATTTCGACTTGTGACAGAACTTTTACGACTAATTTGGATTGAATTCACATTCATTAAACATCATTTTAAATTTTCATGTTTTATTCAAGAGAGATAATTTTTTTTGTTCAATTTTGCAAGAACCTTTAGTTTCACTCTTATTGTTACTTAGTTTAAGACCACGAAAATCTGGGAGCTCGTTAGGTATACGAATATCTCTAAAGTTCTCAGAAAACTTAATTTTTTTATATATTTAAATTTACTTTATTTAAGAATAGTATAAGTCTTATGTATCATTTCAAATATCTAAGAAATATCTCGTTAAACCAGCAAGCATTTATAATGTCATCTAAAGTGTATAGCTTTCTTTAAATCCGATCCAGGAATGGTTAAAGTCCTTCAAAAATAATGAATCGCTCCAGCTTGCCAGACAAAATAATCTCCCTAATACGAAGGCTTCTTTATCGAAGCACAAAAAAAGATATGTTGGTTTATAATTTGGTAAAATATTTTTTTTAGATAAAAGTACTTTGAGCTTAATTAGAAAGTCCCTATCTGGCTCTGAAATAAAGGAAATATAATTTAAATTAAAACACGTGATGTAAATAGCTTCGCTTTTAGAAAATAAAAGAGGAGAGGCAACTGCAGTTACAGAAAGAAGAAAGAGACAATGAAAATGACAAAATTAAGTGATACAGAGAGAAAAAGGAAAAGAATGATGATGAATGCAATTTAAAATAAAAGAATTATAACTAGTAAGAGGAAAATACTTGTCACCTCCTTTGCACACAAGATCATTTTTTTTGTAACAAAAAATATTAGGTTAGAACCCCTTTTAAAGAAACAAAATTAAATACATTTTTTTCTTCTCATTTTCAAAAGAAGCATTCAGTTATATTATTACAAAGTGTAAATCTTGGCAATGCTCGTGAAATCTACACTTGTCTCTCAGTACAATATGTTGCTGTTTACGATGTGGTTAAGGGATGGGTTTTAAACGGTTATATGTTGATACCCGAGGCATATCGACAAGGGTTTAGGAACTGTGAAAAATAGCAACTGGACAGACCCATGTTGACTCTGCAAGAGAAAAAGCACAGGTAGTGCTCTGCCAAGAAGGTTTGTCAGTCAAGAATACAATAACCTCAGTCAACATAGTTGAGGAGAATTGTGTCCAAAGTAACGTTAAAACCTATCTTGATACGCAAACGTTGAAAACGTGTGAAAATGATGGTCGTACAGCTGACGATCATTCCAGTTTCATGTGTCGGTAATTTTTCATCTCATCAAGGTTTTTGTGTGTGTAAAGAAATACCTTAGCTTCGTACGAGCACTTCAAAATATGGCATAACGTTTTAGGAATCACTTCATTATCTCTTCCTACGTGCAGTTATTGCAACAAGAAAAGGCACGTTATTTATGATTGCAACAGATTAAAAAATAAGCAGCAAAATAAAAAAGAAGCTCTTAAAAGTGCTCTTATTTCTAATAGGTCACGGTCATGTACTAAAAGCAATATATTTATCAGGTCATACAATCCCCAATTTCTTATATCACTTACTGGTGATTCTAAAATATATCCCTCGAAAAATTGATTATGGAAACAGGAGCTTTTCGGAGTCTTATTATCGTGTTCTTTGTCTTTTTCTGAGAATACTTCTTCTAGTGATTTTTTTTTTAATTCAAGGAGTGGAGTGTAGCTTGGTGTAAATTTATCATGACATGTGGTCTCAGGACAGTTGGAAGAGTAAAGACTTTTTTTTACCTATCGAGGGTATTCCTTAATCGCTAGACAATGAGCTAACTTGGGATCAGTTGAAAAGAAAATATCTGTTTTACACCCAGCTTGTGTAGTTACCAGAGATAAATATCTCCTTTTTGTTTCAGGGGGCAATTTGCGAATTTGAATCTGAAGCACCAGAAGTGCCTGTTTCTTATTTTGTTAAAACTGATGTTCTTACAAGAAAATGAGATCACCTGAGTAATCCGCTTGTGTTGAGTGGCCAGTGAACTATCAACCTAATGTTTCTAAGTCGTGCAAGAAGTAAATGCTTTGTCTTGACCATGAAGTTTATTTGGCTGGTCATTTAGGGTTTTATGAGATTGATAATAAGATAAGTAATTTTTGTATATGCCGGGGGAAAACAACTTGTCACACTTGTCAAAGGGTAGGAAAACCCAGTCCGAAGATACCTAAGGCCTGCAACCTATTTCTCCATTGACGATCAATTTCTTGGAACAATGATAGACTGTCGGTGTCATTCTCTGTTCGAAGACCAAGTCAAGCAAACAATATTCGCTGACCATAATCCTTTGAGGGATTTAAAAACTATTACCATAGTAAACGCTTTGATAAAGTTTTGTTTATACATTTTTACCCCAAATATGGTCAGTCTGGACAGGATTCAAATTTAATGTGGAATGTTCTAGTAAATTATGTATGAATTAGGAATCCAGCAATTTAAATCTTCTGCTTATCATCTTGAAAGTCAAAGGGCTTTTGAAAGATTTCATCAAACTGTGAAAGATGTTATTCGGTCATATTGCTTTGATACGGAAACGACTGGGAAGAGGATGTCATTTACTGTTGTTTGAGTTCAACAGTCATTAGAATAGTATCCTTCTGAAATAGTTTTAGACATACTGTCTGTGGTCCATTGAAGTTCTTGAAAGAGAAACTTCTTTCAACTGAAGATTCCGATTAAGTCTTCTTGACTATGTTTCTAATTTCAAATAGAAGTTGTTCAAGTCATTTGAAGTAGTTAGAACTAAATTTCAAAATGATCAGTCAAAAAGAAAATATAGGTATGACATAAATACAAGGTAAATGAGTTTTCAGCCTGGTGATAGACATCGGGCTCTCAGTGCTATGGTCCTTTCACAGGTGAAAAGAATTAAAATGACTTAAATTATATAATTAACAAACCTTAGAACCAAAGACAAAAAACAATTTTACCATATAAATATGTTGTTCCTGACCCAGTCTGTGAGGATTTGCGTGATGTCGGACTGAAATTATTTTGATTTAACAAATCTTCGGAATTCAGAAATATTGAATAATCCGGACCAGCAAACTTCCACATGCAGCTATAAGAAAAGAGTGAACAAAAAAACCATATTATTTGAATATTACCACTTTTTCAGCATGTATTAATACGATCACAAAATCTACCATGACGTCGAAATTATAGATTGAGCACCTGTGAAACAACAACCGTATAGGATGAGTCCTCTCAAACAGGAATGTTTGAAAACATGTCTTTTTGTGCCGAAAACAGATAATACTTTCCGCATATGCACCGACAATAGAAAGTGAACAGTGTGACCAAATCAGATTCATTTACATTGATATAATTGTAAATTCAAATATGTTACCTAATTTCTGCACTCGTAAATCCAGATGAACTTATAAAGTGATGCCGTTTGGGTGAAAGGTTCACATTGTCCATTTCAATGTTTAATGAACAAATGTTTGTTTGTTTGTGTCGTATGCGTTCCTACACCGTTCATCCGATTGCGATAAAACTTTGGTGAGTTGGTCTGCGCACGCCCGCAAAGGTTTCTGATTTAGTACAACCATTTAAATTGTACAATTAACAAATGTGTGCATTTCATATAGCTTTGCGACATTTACCGTGTGTTCGCTGTGAACTGTAGGCGCCTTAGATACGTCACGTGATCGAACAGTAGGTGCCTTAAATACGTCACGTGATCGAACACGGTCTGTAGCGATACCTAATTTCGCGTGTGTTCGGTGTGAACTGTAGGTGCTTTAGATACGTCATGTTTACTTAGTTACGTTTGGTTCACGCTTTGGTTACGTCAAACAATCGCGGTGTGAATTTGTAATAGTCGTTACAAAGCACTACTTTCGCTGTCAAATCAATTATGCCACCTGAACGAAAAGCTATTGGTCGATCTACACCTCAAGCACGAAAGATAAAGTCATCACGAGCTTCAGAAACAGACGAGCAACGGAAAGCAAGATTGGAAACCGTTCGAGTTCGCACTGCTCAGACCCGATCATCTGAAACAGACGAGCAACGGAAAGCAAGATTGGAAACCGTTCGAGTTCGCACTGCTCAAGCTCGATCATCTCAAACAGACGAGCAACGGGAAGCAAGATTGGAAACCGTTCGAGTTCGCACTGCTCAATCCAGACGAACAATGCACGCTGATTTAAATCTTAGTGCATTCCATTACAATGCTAATTATGATTACAGTCTTCATCCAAGTGTGCTTATTGGAAAAATGGATAAATTATACGTGTATTGCAATGCCCTCAAATGTAAGAATGAAACACAAGGAATGTGCTGCGCGGGTGGAAAAGTGAAATTACTAGAATTACATTCACCACCCGAACCATTATCAACGCTATCAGGTGACACAAGCCAATCGAAACATTTCTTGGCAAACATACGGAAGTACAATTCATGTTTCCAAATGACATCATTCGGTGCAACAAATATCGTGCGCGAGAATTACATGCCAACATTTAAAGTGCATGGGCAAATTTATCATCGTGCAGGATCACTACTACCACTGCCGAACGCAGATTACAAATTTCTTCAAATTTATTTCATGGGAAACACTCATGAACAAATCGATCAACGTTGTGAATTCAATACGGGCACTAAACGAGAAATAGTCGCTGCATTGCAAACTTTATTCGATCAACACAATGAGTTAATTCTTTGAGTGGCATTGCATTCTGTTCAAAAGCTTAGCATGATCTATTTATGTTCTCAGTACACTGTCACTACAGTGTCACACACACACACACACACACACACACACACACACACACACACACACACACACACACACACACACACACACACACAGTCCCTGAATGTTCTTTGTACAGGCGACAGTCCTACTGCCAGTAGTGTGCCCAGGCCCTGCACGCCAGACACTCCTCAACCCTCCACGTCTGACTTCTCTCAGCCGTCTACTTCAGCTGCTCCCCAGAAAACTTCCACTGCTACTAGACAAACTACAACGGAGTCTAAATGTAAGTAGTTGTTACCTCCATTCATTGAGTTATTCAATAATTAGTTTTTGATATATTTCAAACTTTTGTTTTAATGTTAAAGGCAACAACAACAACAACGAAGAAGAAGAAGAAGAAGAAGAAGAAGAAGAAGAAGAAGAAGAAGAAGAAGAAGAAGAAGAAAAAGAAGAAGAAGAAACAGACTGAAGAATGTATAGGTTAATTTTTAGATTATTAATAAGCCAAGTCTAGTTCTGACTATAGCATTATTACTAATTGTTTTTTTTTTGCATGTTAATTTTTTAGACAGCTCACTTCTAGGAACCCGGCCGGACTTTGGAAAGTGTGTTGGTGATGAGACACTGTCGACTTTGAATGACAACGACAAGTTCTTTCTCCTCACTGAACATTGGACCCCTTCGGAGAACTATCAGTTTCCTATTACGACACAGTCAGGACATTCACGACGTTGCCAAGGCAAATGGCTGAAAGCCTATCCATGGCTAGCTTATTCTCCTGCAGAAGATGGGTTGTACTGCAAACACTGCGTGTTCTTTACCACTTCAAGAAGCATCCCTACTGGACAGTTTGTGACTTGTGCCTTCAAACACTGGAAGAAAGCATTGAGAAGTTTAAAGAACATTCTGCTTGTAAATATCACCAAGATGCACTGGAACGTAGTGAGAATTTTCTTCAAGCAATGAGTAAGCCGGCAACAAGCGTGATCAATTTGCTTGATACTCAAGCTGCGGAAAGGGTTGAATTCAACTGCAAGATTCTTGCAAGCGTTGCTGAGACAGTTATGTTGTGTGGACGGCAAGGGTTTGCACAGAGTGGCTCCAGAGATGACGGGGTGTTAGAGGAAGAGAACGCGAGCAACTTCAACGCACTGCTTGAATTTCGCATCAAGGCAGGGGACGAATGTCTCGGCGAACATTTGAAGACGTGCGACCCTCGTACTACCTACGTCTCGAAGACCACCCAAAATCGAATAATTGACATCATTGCTGATCAAATCACAGCGAATCTGCTTGCTGAGGTCCGCGAAGCAAAGTACTTCACTGTTCTGGCGGATGAAGTCACTGATGTCAGCAACTGGGAGCAGTTGTCCATCGTCTTAAGGTTTGTGGATTCTGACTTTAACATCAAGGAAGAATTCTTGTGTTTTGTTTCCTGTCACAAGATAACAGGGGAAGCAATCGCAAACAACATACTCCAGTGTCTAGACAATTGGGGTTTAGACCCACAGGATCTCAGAGGATAAGGGTATGATGGCGCCGCTAACATGGCGGCCAGATTTCAAGGGGTGCAGTTCCGCATACGAGAGATCAATGACAAGGCATTGTACGTCCATTGCGCCTTCCACTACCTGAATCTGAATCTTTGCGTCGTGAAAGCGTGCAGTGTACCCCAAATCATGAGCATGTTCAGTGACTTGAAGGAATTATCCCTCTTCTTCTCTTCTTCACCAAAGCGCCAACGGAAACTTGAAGAGGTCTTGAGCAGCAATTGAAATGACACAAAAAAGAAGAAGCTGGTAGATCTGTGTAGAACAAGGTGGGTGGAGCGGCTGACGGCACTGGTCACGTTCCATGAAATGCACAGCAGCATATGCGACTGCCTCAGCCAGATGGTGGCTGAAGGACTAGGCAGCTGGGACGCAGACACTTGAACTCGATCGTCGGGCCTACTCAAGAGCCTTCAAAGCATCAGTTTCATTGTTGCGCTGGTAACTGCAAAGAATGACTTGGCATACATTAAGTGCCCCACCGTGCAGTTGCAGAAGAAAGAGAATGACATCACAAGTGCGTATCAGGAGATACGGAATGTGATCTCCTGTTTGCAGGGCTTGCGAAATTTCATGGATGTCACATCTGAGGACTGGTTTCGACAAGCCACAGACTTTGCTGCAGATGCTGGGGTTGCCCTCGAAGTCCCCCGACAGTGCAACAGGCAGACCCTGAGAGACAACCCACCCGCTGACACACCAGAGCAGTACGACCGACGGTCTGTGGCTATCCCATTTGTAGATTTTCTTCTGCTCCAACTTCAGCAAAGATTTGGCCAAGCTGAAGTTGCAGCAAACGGGCTGATCTTAGTGCCGTCAGCTTTACTGAAGTCAACGCACCCTGGATTCAACACTGTTCCAGCAGGCGTCGCAGACCTGGCTAAACTGTGGCAAGCCGATATGCCTAGCAGCCATGACATCCCTGCTGAGTGGAATCGCTGGGTGAACAAATGGCACAATTCCAACTCTGAAACGCCACAAATGACCACAGCAGCGTTGAAGGTATGTGACAGTGACATGTTTCCAAACATCCACATCCTGCTAAAATTGCTGTGCACCCTGCCAATCACCACGGCGGAATGTGAAAGAACGATTTCCAGACTAAAAACTCTGAAGACATGTCTACGTTCCTCCATTGGTCAAGATCGATTAAATGGGCTAGCTAGCACTCATGCGCATCCACAGAGACAGGCCAGTCGATGTGCAACAAGTTATAAATGTCTTTGCCAGAAAGTATCGAACAAGGATGACATTGAAAACAGACGAACTCTTGACGTAAAGAAGATGTCTAGCTCTATGTCTAACCATAAGCCCTTGTGTCTGCGTATTTTGCTTGGAAACAGAACATTTATGTGGGTGTAGAAGTTGCCAGCTTCTGATGTGTTTGAGGTATGCATCAAAAGAGCACAAAAACTCTGAGTACTGTAGGTTTTGTTTTGTTATTCATTGCGTCATTTATTAAGGTTCCTCATCCCTTTCCTAACCCTCTTTCTCCTTATTATCATTGAGATCATTAAAACACTTGACTATTATCATCATCATCATTATTAAATTATACCAATGAATCAGATTTTTTTTTTAAAAAAGCTACGAATAACGTCTTCCAAATGTTTTATCAGTTGCAATGAACAACTTTTCTCAGTTTGTCTTTCGCATGTGTAATGCCTGTCAAATCCAGGGCCGGACCCCCCCTCCCCCCCCCCCCAAAAAAAAAAAAACAAACAAACCTATTCACTGCTTTTGATAAAAGATGCAAAGGGGGTTCCGAATTTTTTAATTTTTTTTATTTAATTATTTTTTTTTTTAAATATTTTTTAGTGCTTTTAAAACATTGCAGTTTTTAGTCACTTTTGTTAGATCCTTTTTCAAGGTTCAGATAGCACCAGGTTGCACTATTTTGCATCCTTGAAAAAAAAAATTCCGGGGGGTCATGCCCCCGGACCCCCCTAGAAGGCTCAAAGCTTCGCGCCTTCGCTTCGCCCAATAACAAGTTTGGGCCCCCACCCCACCCCACCCCCTGAAAAACTTAGGTTAAATTTGGGCTAATAGCAACAAAGTTATGCATAGATTTGCAAAACTAATAAAAAGGCCATTTTTTATTTGTAAAATAAAATATATAAAAAAAAAACTCTTGATATATTTCAATTGCAAAATAATCTATTCTAAATTCATATAATGATCATCACAAAATAATCTTCAAAATAGAAACATAGATATAATACCAAATTATGGTTTTATAGTTATATTTATTTTAAAATACCAAAATTGGTTCAGGTAAGATCAATTCCAATCATTATTGCGATTTTGAAAATTTCACTACCGGTGTCACAACCAATATGTCCTGATCCAAAATGTCATGGACTATAAGAAAAACAAAGTACAATATGCCTTCATCTTCATCTTCATCTCCAAATTAACACAAAAGAATATTTGCAGATGAGAAGACAGTACAACTACATTTTATGAATATTTAGAATCAATTGTTAAAACTGTTACATTTGATAATCACATGTTAGTTTGAAAACTGGTTAAACGTGGATGAAAACAGGTTAATTGGTTTATACTGAATAGATCAAGCTAAGTGGCCAAGAACTGATAATTCACCCACTACTGACGTTGGTGACGACCTCTGATAGTTACCACTTTGCAACATAAAAAGTAGTAATAAATAAATTCCTTAAGAAGATACAAAAGATGATAATTGAATAGCTCACTGTGACATTAGATAGAGTAAGAGGTAAACATGAAAATGCTAGGCTTCTAGGCTGAACACTCCATGCCACTACTAAATTGTGACAGAATGTCGAACGGGAAATAAAAAATTTAAACATCCGAAAATATGTGTATCAGAAGCTTTTAAAAATTCTCCCCCAAAGAAACCTCCAAATATTCCTCCGTCAGAGAACTAAACAGAAAACTTATGTCGTGCCAGAAACCTTTTGAATTAATATCTGATGACACTGGAGTTTGTAATAAACCGTTCACACTTAGCGCACTTCCAGACACCCATGTTGGCGAACATGACACGTCATCAGTACTAAAGGGATCTAACACTTTCTAAACGTACAACAGAAACAGTAAAAATTCTCGCCTCTGTCTGTTTGACTGCTTAGGGATGGATTTATATTTATATGAATCTTAGATAAATAAAATTGAATCTAATTCTGTTAATAGCATTTGTGTACAGCATTCGCACGTGCGAATGAACGAAGAAATGGATATGCTTAAATCATTTCCCTCGCTTCTCAAGTACTGTGAAGCTTAATTCCAAAATGAGAAAAAGTATTTCGAAAAATATATAATAATGAATTAACTCAGCCACAACACATTGGGAAAAAATATACTTTAAATAAATACCACATGTGCTATGCGTGAGTTTGCAATATCTTTTCAAACGTTTTAGCATGACCAAATTTGTACGATTTAATTTTCTTTGTTCACACTATCACTTAGGAAAATGGTAATGAATAGAGGAATAGACAAAGATAAATATATAGACGTATTGAGCCCATTCAGAGATTTGTATAAGGGCGCTATATACTTCTCTAGAAAAGTAACTAAACCATAACGTTAACGGATGAGTTATTGTTAGACATTACGAGATAAGTATAACCTAGTACATCAGAAGATATTGATTGATTCAAGAATTTAAGGTGCACAGGTACTATAAGGTTATATGTCGCCACAATGCAATATCATAAAGTTTTTTGTATCAGATCACAAGCAGGGCGAAAAACATATTGCTTATATTTGCTCTTGTTATTAAACAGATAACATAATTTTCAGTTATCGCAATAAAATAAAGTCGTTTGTTTTTATGGAGTTGGGTTGATTGGCACCATTAAATCTGTAAAAAAAATTGATAACTTTTTAAATTTACACAAATTTAATTAACTCCAATTTGGATCAAATTATAGCGTCAGGATTTTTTCTTGATATGTAATGTAAGGTGATAGTTTGAGTTGCGACTCTCTTCTGAAATAATGTATATAACTTCAAATACGCATTAATAGCAATCATGCATCGAATCAGTCCAACTGACGGATACCAAATCCATTATAGCTTCTCAGCTAATAGGCTAATTTTTCTTGTATTTGGTCAGAATAAATTAGAGTTAAATTAGGATCTTAGTAAAATTTCATAGTGGAGTCCAGTATTCTCTCTCCTTGTTCTCCTTTGATCTCCTTTTCACACTGAAGCTCAGATTTTGGACACCTAGCGGTGCCTGATAAAGGCCAGTTTGTCGTACTGATTTTTATACTCATAATGGGATATCTTACTGCACTTATCTGACCTCTCTGTAAACCTTTACTGAACATTTCGTGTTATAAAATGTAACTCCGCTTTTGCAAATGTTATCCTTAATGCATTTTGATTGGTCGGAATATTTTTGAGGAAGATTTTGCGTCGAATATAGTTTCGAGATATATCAGCTTTACACTTGCACGTTCAACACAATAACCAACGCTGAGACATCTTGCATTTATGCTCTTTTTTCACCTTTATGACAAGGAGCGCCCTATTATGCTCCACATTTAAAAATCCATGCTATGATCCACATTTGCAAATCCCTGATGTGATCCACATTTACAAATCCATGATATGATCCTCATTTGCAAATTATTGTTTCTTTCTTTAGTTATCACTGTTCGAGCCATGACTATTTTGTTTTCGTCACAAACTGTCCGTGCGTTACCTTTCACTCCTTTTTAATGTTCTCTTTATTCTCACAATCTAATGGTAGTTATTTCCTTTGTTCTTTTTGAGAAACCTAAACTAAGGCTGCAAAATATTATTTATTAGTTCTGACAGTTCTTGGGTTTTCCTGCTCTTTCTATGCACAATTTTCAACCTTATCAAACAACTTCCCAGATCCTTCCATGAAGCAACAGCCATGGGCGATCTTATTAGTTGGACATTGCATTATTGGAAGCTGGAATTTCCTTTGTAGCGAGACCACTTTCAGTTTTTAAAAATTCGGCATAACTTAAAATCTCATGGCTTAGTGGTTAGTGCGTCCACCTCAGATGCGGGCGGTCGCGGGTTCGAACCCCGGCCAAATCATATCAAAGATTTCTAACAATGGTATCAGCTTAGCACTGTGCTAAACTCCAAAGCTGTCACAGCAGAGATCGTAGATATATGGCTTAATTTCTTTTAAAGCTACGTTAAAGTCCATAACACACACACACACACACACACACACACACACACACACACACACACACACACTTAAGATGTTGTACTTTACATTTCAGAGTTTAGAGGAAAAAGTACACAAAAGACAAATCTTGAATACACTTCATTCATCAAAACCAAAGACTCCTATTCCTGACTTAATCATTTGAATAAATAAGCAAATAAATGAGAGAGAGAGAGAGAGAGAGAGAGAGAGAGAGAGAGAGAGAGAGAGAGAGAGAGAGAGAGAGAGAGAGAGAGCATAATCCATTCAAATTAATATGTGACACGCATTTAAACTGAAACAATACGCTTACAACACATCTGAAATATTTAACGACAACTATTTTACTAAGAAACATTGTATAAACAATAAATAAAAAGATAATGTCAAAGAAGAAAAATAATAATTACAACATTTAATACGGAATCGCATTAATTATAATCTTTAGAGTTTTAAAAGCCTCAAATTTATTTAGCACGTTATCATTTTTTTTACCATATATATATATATATATATATATATATATATATATATATATATATATATATATATATATATATATATATAACGTCAATTTAAAATAATTTTGTTCTACATCAGACAAATCAAACGAATTACTAGGATTAGCATGGTATCTTTCTTTCTACAATCTTTCGACTTTGTAAACTTTAGCTAATTAAGGTAAATTTCAAATAAACGAACACCAAACATTTTTAATGTATAGGATTTAATGTTTGAAGTTAAAATAGACGTATAATTCTATCCCAAATTACGTAATATTGTTTGGTTTGGGTCGATGTGGTATTTGATTGTTTGGTATTTATTTACATCTCTAACAGTTTTAATATGTTTTCTTTACAATTTATTTTAATAGGTACCATAACGAGGCTTACAATAGCTGATTTTGTTAAGTCAGTAATGGCAAATTTAAGGTTCTATTTTGGATATGGGTATTTATTTTTAACGTTTTATAATTAAAATGTACTACTAAAATGATACTCGCCTTTCAAATTAGTTTTAATTTGAGTTCAAGTTGAAAATCTGGTCTATATGGTGTAAGATAATTGCACCTAATCTTAAAAGCATGTTGATTTGTTAATTTTGTTGCAAATAAATGGAAGGCAATGAAATTAAAACTGACAAACATTTTTGTAAAGTTCATATATCCCCAAAAATAAATTAATAAGAAAAAAAACATCCACGTAGGGTAAAACTTGAAAAACAAACATCAATTTTAAAGAGCTAAAGCAGAACAATTAGAAAAGGAGAAGAAAAAAATCTTGTGACTAAAATCAACACGATACGATACAAGCACATAAGGATCAGGGTTGAGTTCATAAGGTCATGCAATTGAGGTATTTTGTAATAGGTGTTAAATTGATGTATTCAGTGTCTTTGGACTTAAAAATAGATGTTCCTGACAAGCCAAATCCAGTTAAATTAGTGAAAGAATAAACAAATTCATTTCTAGAAGTGTTTTAATAGCGGATGTAGAGCAACCCAAGAGACAAGCACAAGTGAGGTAAACCAATCAGTAATGATCAGGGATCAATGGCAAGGCAGAGAAAAACATAAGTATCTATGTTTACCATTCAACGCTCTATTCAGCTCTCGAATCAGGCTAAATCATGCTTTTTTAAGAAGATGATTATAATGTTCATCGATTCACTAACACATAAACACATAGATAAAGTCAATTAGGAAATGAATGCGAAGAAAAATGAGCAAGAACGTACTGACACAAATTAAAATTTCTATTAACTCCTGGCAGTGTACATAACCAACTAAAATTCAAAACTGATATTATTCGATAGCCAGAAACCTATACATACATTTTATGAATTGTATACCGTTTATGAATGTTAGAAACCTCACATTTTTTAAAAATATTTTTCGTGACCATATTAACGGCACCAAACCCTGCTCCAATGAATATTATTAAAGTCTGCAAGACTACATCCGTTAACTATTGTCACAATTACTTTGTCTCAATCAGTGTTAATTTAACTTACAAGCAATTATAATGGCACACTAAACAGACTGAATATCAGCATTCAAGATGAGAGCGAAAAGAAATAGATATTTCAATGTAGTATTGTATCATATATTTCAATATTGGTATCAATGTAAGCAACTATGTTCTTTTTCAGTTCATTGAAAACATCGTTATGCACAGTAATGAATGGATAGAAATCAATTATGGTATTAGTTGGTTTGATAGACTATATTTCCTTTCAGTAAGATTTTCACTAGTATCATTGCTCTCTTGATGTTAAGTTCATTTAAAGCCTTTCTTTTAAATTAGATTCATTATTTCGTTTTTAATATGCAATGAAATATGGATTTTTGCTCAGCTATTCAGTCACATTTTCTGGTAAAAGTTATTTTGTCATCAGGAAACCCAACACTAGAATGATAAGTTTGACAACTTCATCAATATTAATTGTTCATGGCAGAACAATTGTAAACATAAATAATCAACAATACTGGCAATGAGTTAATGTTGCCTAATTAAATGGGCTGGTTTTGTTTCCCTCGACAGTTCGTTATTTATCGAGCGATAAAGGTAAGCAATATTGTTTCAATTTCAGTTTTGTCTCAGTAGGGTTAGTTGAGTCACCCGCAGTCAGGTAGTCGATTGTAAACTAAGTAAAAATGGTCATTCCCATTGGTGAGCTGATTGTGAAGTAAGTAAAATGAATAGGAATATTGTCAGCTTCAATACTTTTTTTATTGTGGAAGCTTGATGGCCGACCTAGTGACACATTAAAAGCCTCTTTGAAGGCATATTGTATGCAACGATGAGAGCAACTTTGACTAATGGATGGCAATCAGGTTATTAATGTTCTTTGTTTCTGTTTACATTTCGTGTAGTAAAAACAATACAATAAAGGCTGCGCAGATATCACATGACATTGTATAACAGATATCACATGACATTGTATAACAGATATCACATGACATTGTATAACAGATATCACATGACATTGTATAACACTGGTGTACAGCCAATATACTTCCGAAATAAATGTAGTCAAACTTTGCTAATTCCGGATCATTAAGAACGAAGATGATTAATATATTTCATTGATTGGCTAAAGTTTTAAAGATATGATACTGAGTCCCATGAATTGGGAATGGCGGAGGATACGTGAGTTATAAAGGAAAGAATTTCATTTATAACCGGAAATGACTATAATACATCTTTGACTGGATCTATGAACAAATCTCTGACTGGGTTTGAACACTACTTTGCCAGTTGTTGAACAGGAAAAGGAAATATATGCCTTTTGCAGCGCCAATGGCTTGGAAAGCGCCAACAGATCATATCAGCAATTGTTACTTATGCATGATGCCTCTAGTTGGGAAAGTTGTATCAAAGAAGAAAAGGTGGATTGTGCATTGTCCAAACAGTCCATCAGCTATACGTCCAGTACACCGCAGAGAAGAAGTGCCGGTTCCTGATGCACGAGAACCATTCACAGAGGAGAAAGAGGTAAAGGCTGAAACTAATTGTCCTGCACCACCAATGTCACATGACCCATATTTTCTCCCATCCTTCTCTTCTGAACCACGCATCATAACTCAAGGTGAACTAAATGACTTTGTCAGGTATTTGGAACTATCCAAGAGTAAGGCAGAGATGCTGAGCTCCAGACTACAGCAGTTGAATCGCCTACCAGATGATCGTAGGGTTTTCATGTTCCGTGACCGTCAAAAGGATCTTGTCCCATTCTTCATCATGGAAGTTGATCTTGTAGCCTGAAACAACATCGATGGTGTGATGGCAGCCCTCAACATCGTTTAAGATCCATATGGGTGGATACAGTTCATTGGTTCGTCGATGACGATTCTTACATTTGTTTTGCCATTTATTCGAGGTGGTCGTGTAGTCAAAATGACGAAAGCCTATGAAAACATTAAACATCTTTTGAGGTGCATAATCTATGACCAACATTAGTGGCAGCTTTGAGGTGATTTGAAGAGTCTGGCTTTCCTTTAAAGGGTACTTCACAACAACAACAAAAAAAAACCCCTCAAATTTCAAACATTTTAATTCATTAATCACAACTGCCCCTTAAATAGATAAATCAACATATATCCAACCCCATACTTTACCATTATCAAGAAAAATATCAATATTTACTGATGACCTTTGTAGTAAACCGTGTCTGTTTAATACATGTACTTACATCTTGCATAAAGTTAACTATTATTTAACTGTAACTTTAGTCTCCTATTTACACCTAGGTACTCTATAATGCCATTTGGTACTTAACAGTTCCAATTTTACTTTAATCTTTCTAACTTTATATATGTATTCGCTTTATTTTGATCCTGGCATAATGTTACTGCATAAATTACTCCATTATTTTTTTTATTGTTTTAATACACATTCATGTCACAATTAAGTGTTTGAGTACACTTTCAGGAGATCACAACTTATTGTTTTAGTACACTGTCAGGTCACAACTTTGTGTGTTTAGTACACTGTCAGGTCACAATTTTGAGTTTTAGTACACTGTCAGATCACAACTTTGTGTCTACATACCATGTCAGGTCACAACTTTGTTGTTTTTTTGTACACTGTCAGGTCACAACTTTGTGTATACATACACTGTCAGGTTACAACTTTGTGTTTTAGTGTACTCTCATGTCACAACTTTGTGTTTCATACACTGTCAGGTCGCGACTTTGTCGTTTAGTACACTATCAGGTCACAACGTTTATTTAGTATACTGTCAGGTGACAACTTTGTGTTTAGTACACTATCAGGTCACCATTTTGTGTTTTAGTACACTGTCAGGTCACAACTTTGTGTTTACATACACTGTCAGGTCACAACTTTGTGTTTTAGTACACTGTCAGGTCACAACTTTGTGTTTATATAAACTGTCAGGTCATGACATTGTGTTTTAGTACACTGTCAGATCACAACGTTGTGTTTAGTACTCTGTCAGGTCACAACTTTGTCAAGTCACAACTTTGTGTCTAGTACACTATCAGGTCACCATTTTGTGTTTTAGTACACTGTCAGGTCACAACTTTGTCAGGTCACAACTTTGTGTTTAGTACACTGTCAGGTCACAACTTTGTGTTTTAGTACACTGTCAGATCACATCTTCGTGTTTACATACACTGTCAGGTCACAACTTTGTGTTTTAGTACACAATCAGGTCACAATTTTGTGTTTATATAAACTGTCGGGTCACGACTTTGTGTTCTAGTACACTGTCAGGTCACAACGTTGTGTTTGGTACTCTGTCAGGTTACAAATTTGTCAGGTCACAACATTGTGTTTTAGTACACTGTCAGGTCACAACTTTGTGTTTTAGTGCACTGTCATGTCACAACTTTGTGTTTTAGTACACTGTCAGATCACAACTTTGTGTTTACATACACTGTCAGGTCGCAACGTTGTCGTTTAGTACACTATCAGGTCACAACTTTGTGTTTAGTACACTGTCAGGTCACAACTTTGTCAGGTCATAACTTTGTGTTTAGTACACTGTCAGGTCACAACTTTGTGCTTAGTACACTATCAGATCACAACTTTGTGTTAACATACACTGTGAGGTCACAACTTTGATTTTTAGTACACCGTCAGGTCACAACTTTGATTTTTAGTACACTGTCAGGTCACAACTTTGTCAGGTCAAAACTTTGTGTTTACATACCCTGTCAGGTTACAACTTTGTGTTTAGTACACTGTCAGGTCACAATGTTGTGTTTTTAGTACACTGTCAGGTTAAACTTTGTGTTTAGTACACTGTCAGGTCACAACTTTGTCAGGTCATAACTTTGTGTTTAGTACACTGTCAGGTCACAACTTTGTGCTTAGTACACTATCAGATCACAACTTTGTGTTAACATACACTGTGAGGTCACAACTTTGATTTCTAGTACACCGTCAGGTCACAACTTTGATTTTTAGTACACTGTCAGGTCACAACTTTGTCAGGTCAAAACTTTGTGTTTACATACCCTGTCAGGTTACAACTTTGTGTTTAGTACACTGTCAGGTCACAATGTTGTGTTTTTAGTACACTGTCAGGTTACAACTTTGTGTTTACATACACTGTCAGTTTACAACTTTGTGTTTTAGTACACTGTTAGTTTACAACTTTGTGTTTTAGTACACTGTCAGGTCATAACTTTGTGTTTTAGTACACTGTCAGGTCACAGTTTATGAAAACATTCGAATTTATATGACTTTACTATAAATAATAATAGTCATTTTTTCCACTCCAATAAACATCATTATAAAGAGGGCAAAGCAGCCAGAGCTGCCCTACAGTGAAATTTTTATGAAAGGAAGCTTACATATAATGACTTCAATATTATATAAATAAATATATTTTATATACTCGACAATATGTTGAATTAAAACTTACCAATCAAACATTAAAGCGTAAAACAAATAATTGGAAACCGCTCTGGTGCCCTAGTGCTTAGAGCGTCAGCCGAGTCATACCAATGACTTATAAACAATGGTACTAGCAGTTGCCTCGCTTGGCGCTTAACATTAATTTTATGACTGGTCGGCCTGGTCTGGTAACTGTATAGTGTGACTGTGTGGGACATCATGCTACATGTCTGTGGCATGATGCGCCAGTGCTAGTAATCATTATAAATTGTCACACTGCAGACATTGTAGCACACACGCACACACCGAGTTAAAACCCGTTTTGTCATCATAGAAAATCTTGGACAATCTAAAATAATGTTGTTCATTTCTGACTGTAGTGATTTTCTATTTTTACCTGTATCTGTTGTTTCGAATACATTTTTAAAGCATTTCAACGCCATTTCCCTTTTATTATTCATCTTATAGGAGTAAATTTACGTTATGTGCAAGGGGCTATAGACCTTAAGAATGTTTATCTTTATAAATCTAACTTTTAGTAGGCACTATATAGCCAACATAGTATTGATGTGCGTACGTGCATGCGTACGTGCGTGCGTACGTGTGTTCGTTCTTGCGCACAGGCATACATATATTTTTTAAAACATATGTTTGTAACTCTTTTGATCCCTACCTCATATTTTGCTACATACGCGTGAATTAATCATCAGTCCTTTATCATCGTCATTTCAGATCGCTGTCCTAAAAGTTGACATCTTTGCGTGTGATTCATTTGACACAGAAAACCGCATTATTCAGTCAATGAACTGGCATAATCCATCTTCAATGTTATTGTATCCCACCCTTTCTTCTATATATTGACCTCTGTGTATGCAATCATGTCTTTACAAACGAAGGATATATATTAGTATCGGACGATAGATGATATTGATAAGTTTCTGCTCATTTGCATTCATTTTGGCGCATTCGCATGATAAAATTGATGCATTACGTTTGAGATTCTACTACAAGATGTATTAAATTTTTTACAAAGAAATATTAATCTTAGCGCTATCCACTATCCACGAGTAATTCAAAAAAATTTGACGATAGTATGTATACAGAGAGGCTACCAAAGGGTTTAGTAGATGAATGGATATATTTATTAAACATATATCTAGTATGTATGACTGGATATTGAGAACAGATATGCCAAGAATAATTTTAAAAAAAAAGAAAAGTAAATACTAATCATAATGCGTTGGGGATTTTTTTAATAGTTTATTTTTTTTTAGGCTCTCAACATAGAGCATACATTTCACGCCGGTAATATAATCGTTGTACTCTAGATGTTATTGATTAACAAACCCAAACATTTCATCATTTCCTGCCATAACCCTAAAAAGCGGCACCTACTTTAATCGAATTGATAAGCATTAATTGCTTGAAGAGAAATGGTTAAAGGCAAGTATTTGAAATTCTTTGAAAGGTATAAAAAATATATAACGATCATAAACTTAAAGCATAAAAGGTCAAAGGTTATCACATAGGACTCGTTTTCATTTTTAGGCGGTAAATCATTAGCAGAAGCTACCAAATTGAATTCACAGAAGAAGAAAAAACACAAAAACAAATTATGTCTCGAAGTTAAAGTCGATACATTCTAAATGAATATGCTCCTGTCAATGGATAACTGCAAGACTTTCATAGGTGTCAAAGGTGTCACAGGTCATGTGACATATCTCAGCGGAACAATATCATTGTATCTTAGCAATTCGTTCTGTATGCTGGTTGCCACTTCCGATGATGACTCTGATGTTCTGGTGTTCCGAAGCTTGTTTGGGGCGTTTCCATTCCATATGTTTCGCCAAGTGTATATTACATAATGATATGTTTAATATTTGAAGGTTGTATACGGAATATTCGATTCAACAAATGGAAACTGCATAACAGCAATGCCTGCTTTATCTCCGTACAAATCAAATGTGACTAGGCAACCAACGATACAGATTGTTCCCCAAGATTTTGGAAGAAGTTCAAGTATTAATTTCTTAAGTAAAAATCGCAGTTTGGTCTAGTAACTGGTTTATTTGCAACAAAGTCGACTCCAGCGAATAAATACGATATAGATGGGTTTAAAATCAACCAGACACCGGACCAATAGTCGTATTAAACTTATACCATGGTTCTGCTAAAATATATTTTCTGATAACTAACGTATATTCATTATGGTCTATCCGTTTGGTAATTGTTGTTGTTGGTGAAGGGTGTGTGGGTGGTGGTGGGTGGGTGGGTGGGTGTGTATGTGTGTGTGATTTAGATTTTTAACGTAGTTTTAACAGTTTTTTTAGTCATATTGCTACGATGTGTACAGTGCGGCAGTTTATAGCGATACACTGGGGCATCATGCTGCAGACATTTAGCATCATCTTCCACACAGTCAAATTATATTGACACCAGGCAGGCCATTCCTAACACTAACCTCTTAATGCTGATAGTTTCGTACTTTGACTCCCTAATTTTTAAGGATGACGGCATGAACCTAATTATCATAAGCCTCACCATCTTCATCATCATCAACAACAACAACAACAACAACATCATCAGTTTCTTGACCTAGTGTGACCGTTGAGGCATTGTGCTGCTGAACATCTGACCAGTTCCATCCACTTGTCTCGATCATGTGCCAATCCCTGTGTCTCCGCAAAACTTTTCCTGGTCCATTCTGTGATGTTGTCAGTCTACTTTTTCTCTGTCTACCTCTCCTTCTGCCACCTTGGACGCTGCCTACAGTACTGTTGTGTATAGATTGTTCACTCTAGTGGCATAGCCATACCATTTCAGCTTTCTCTTTTGACAGTGGTGAGGAGGTCTTCATAATGGAGCTACTTTGTGCCTGATGGTGTTACGCACTTCTTCATTTGTGATGTGGTCCATGTAAGAGATGCCACGGTAGGTTATGTAGCATCTCACTTCAAGTGCCTGGATTCATCGTTGTAATTCTGCTGTCAGGGTCCAGGCCTCACATGAATACAAACATATTGAGATGAGTAGTGCTCTCAATAGTCTGATTTTAATTTTCAAACAAATAGTCTTGTCTCTCCAGATGGGTCTTAGCTTTGACATAGCTGCAGTTGTTAGTGCTGCTTGTGACAAAATTTCTTTTCTTGATCCCACTTCAGAGATTATAGAACCAACATATTTGAACAGGCCCGTTGTCTCCGGTTCCTGTACTCAGACTTTTAATATTGGTTGAGATTTGTTTGCCACTATTTGTCATCAGCTTTGTCTTCTCGACGCTTATCTCCATGTCAAATCTGGAAGATGTTTCATCCAGGTTATTCATTAAGGTGGCAACCTCGTCTTCGCTGCCTGTTAGCCCATCAATATATAATATCAATGACAATTAAGGGAGATCGTGATTAATGAACTCGTTATTACAGCCCCAATCAATCGATACTAGGAAAATAAAAAATACCTGCACTCCTTCCATAAGTTTATAGCTCCAGACCGCGTCTATGGTTTGGCTAATTAACACGGGTGTCGTATACAGTAATGTTACGTGCTTAGGCTCGAATAAGCAGCAACACAGAAAGAGTGAAAACTAACAAGCTTGTAAAATTTAACAAACAAATTTATTAAGTACAAATATTTTCATAAAGTAAATAAACTTACGGTTTTAGAGAATTAAATCTAACATTAATCCAATAAAGAATTCACAAAAAAATCCACTAATGGAATGCAAGAGTCCTAATAAATAAATGTTCTAATAGTTCCAGGTTCGAATCTTGACGATGTAATCCAAAATGGCTGACGATGTCACGTGATGCAGTTCTTGTTTTATAATCATCCAAATGAAATTATGAAATACATGTCCTTTTCCAGATAAATACAATAAATTCTCTTGCTCCAATGAATTGACACAATTCCCTGTACAAGATAATTAAAATTATAACTCAAACAGAAAAACACAACTATTAACTTTAAAAGCTCAGATTCTACTAAATGTTAGCTTCCAAAACACAGCTATATATATGTAATTCCCTCGTAAACAAAAAGGAATCATGTGATTCTGGAAGGTCATAGAAAGAAGCTACCTTCACTAAGTCACGTACTAAAAGAATGAACCAGAAGAAAATCAGCCACGAATTACTAAAAATAAAAAGATAATTTTGGATCTAGCCAATCATTACCAAGGTTTGTTTACACTCTCTAAAGAAGGGTCAGAAATGAGGTCAACAAGCCAAGGTCAACCTGTGTTTACAGCTAGAGTCTAGGTCAGCCTGAATTTTCTAGAAAAATCTCCCAATTAATGAATTTTAAAGCCAAAATGACAAATTTGGATTTGACAAAATAAATAATTTAAATCCAATAGCCGTAACATTAATAATAATAATAATAATAATAATAATAATAATAATAATAATAATAATAATAATAATAATAATAATAATAAATAAATAAATAAAAAAATAAATACATAATTTTATCATACATACAGTTAATTGCAAATATAACTTTCTTTCGTGAAAATGGTAATGGTAGAGGTAGTTGATTTAGTTTAGATAAAGCTATAAAGTTGTATAAACTGTGATTCTACCTAATCTGGATATAGTCGTCATTGTGGTGGATTTGCAAATGTATTCTTTTCTTTTCTTCCCCGATGATAACGGATCGATATCGCTGCAATCTCAGTAGAGTGACATTGAAATTAATGCTAATCTATTTTTAGACGGATCTAAAAGTTGGGCAAAAACTGACCGGACTGTAACAGGCTAATTCTACCAAAATGTGCAAGAGATGTATTCAATCATTGATTTAATATATTTACTATCAGTATGATTAGTTTCATACTGTATTTCTACCATTTTTTTCTCAAGCTTAACAAAGGCGTTCAGTTGTTTTCTTATGCAAAATAAACGTGACCTTCCCCGGGAAACGATATGTAAACATTCAGCAGGATTTTATGACTATCACTTCAGATTTGTCGAGTGGTGAAATTCTTTCTTAAGCATTTGAATAAAAACCGTATCATATGAAGAAAAAGCTAAGAGTTCTCCAGAAATCACGGGAAACATGCTTACAGGCAAAGTGACCTTGATGGTAATCTAAAACGTGGGGCAAGTGAGGTAATATGACGTAACCTTGGCGGTGAGGAGACGTAATTGTTCATTTGAAAATATATGTTGATACGTATTTGTATTATTGACTAATAACGGGCATGGAAAAATGAAAGTTGGATGTATAAAACATCATATCAATAATATATATGGTATTACCAAGGGCATTCGAACTTGTTAGTAATCAATGCATTATTAGTAATCAATGCATTAGTAGTAATCAATGCATTATTCTTACAATATTTGTCAACATGTCAGATTTATGGAAAAGAGTGACTGTATTAACGTATAAAACAACATAATAAGATAAGATAAGAATTCTTTATTTCAGACTATAAGGTCCATAACTTTAAATTAAAAAAATAAAGTTTTATAATAAAAAAATTAAAAACACAAAAGTACACACACACGCGCGCGCGCACATATATATATATATATATATATATATATATATATATATATATATATATATATATATATATATATATATATATATATATATATATGTATATATATATACAGCAACATCTACAACTATTAACTGCGTCATGAATTATTAATAATAAAAATTAAATGACACATTTAAAGAGTTATTTGTTCCATCTACTAATAATATGAGAATTTACATGAATGTCATAGTTCCAAAGAGATTTCAAAATACAGTTCTTACTATTAGATATTCTTGTCAACATTGAGAATACATACTTTCTCATCATTTCATCAAAACTGAATACATTATAGTTAACAAACATGATGGAGGCACTGTTCCACCTTGGAAGACCTACTAGAAAACGAAGACTATTATTATAACCAATATCTAGTTTTCTTTTCGTACATCAACTAGAGTTTGTCCACAGAGGAGCGCAATACATGGTGCAGTGCAGATTTGAATAATCTAATTATTATATTCAATGAACAATTCTTGAATTTACGCAGAAGCATTTTTGTTCGAGTACACAGAGATCGGAAATGTCTCATCATATCTTCATTACCCGACCGATTGGATTTCAAAATATGACCCAAATACGTATAAGTGTTGACATAGATAAGAGCATTGCCGTTAAGATATACAAGGAGAGGAGATGGTAATTTGAAAGAAGCTGTCTGAAAGACCATGCATACTGATTTTTTTTGTATTATACATTATATCATTCTCAAATGCGTATTGTTCACATATAATAAAGCGAAATTCATTTAAAATAAAATAATATTTCTCCCCTAAATGAGCAGATAAATTATATATATATATATATATATATATATATATATATATATATATATATATATATATATATATATATATATATATATATATGAAAATACAGAGTCAGCTATAGTTTAAATAGTTTAATGTTCAAGTATCACTATTATTGTAACAGTGGTAACTGTGCCCCCATCCCACCTCCCGCCCCGACAATTTATCTCGTGATTTGACACGTGCTCATAAGATGCTCGTGTCATGTAACCCTGAAGTATTATCTATCACTCGCCAGGTCGCCGGGATTCGTACCTGCTAATCAAGATTAATGCGAGGTGATAGCCGAACACTTCGTATACCGGAATGACATACCAATATTTAGAAATACTAATAATTTTCCGGTTGCCAATGTTCATTCTTGAGTCTACTTCCTCGTTCACTCTCTGAGATTGATGTACCAGCGGCGTCGCTAGGGTTGGTTCACCCAGTGCGGTAAATTCATGGTGTCACCCCTCTAGTCTAGACCGAGCAATGTGTGCTCTGTAAAATTTGCAATTTTTCATTTTGGTGTCACCCCTTGAGATGGTGTCACACGGTGCGGTCCGCATCCCCCTAGCGACGCCACTGTGATGCACTATTCACATTTCTATCCGTGTGTCTTATATAATATTCTATACGGGCACACGATTTTCATTTAACATATGTTCATACTGGCATGTCGAAGGCCAATAAATAACAGGAGACTGTTGACAATTATCCATTGATCAAATGAACAGGTCAAGTGATTCTGTCAACAACAGTCTAGCTACAACTTGTTCACTTGCTTATCACGTGCAAACAATCGGTGAAGGTCACACCACGTGCATTTTGCGTTATTCTTTTATTTGCCTTCATGACCGGTTCGATCAGATCATCTGACACGACAAAGCAGGTACTAGTATTTTATATTAAGTGTTTATTGGCTTGAAATGTGGATCAGATAATTTTACGATATTAAAAACATCGATATCGCATCTTATTAAAATTATATTTTTAAAAAAAAAATATAACTTCTTATTAAAATTATATTGAAAAGATCGATATCGCTTTTCATTCAAGGCAGTCTTTAGAATATTAGTAAAAATTCTGCTAAATCAGGTTTTATATCGTATTCATGGTTTGCATCACATACGGTAACATCGTATGTATTTTGATGATTATTCTTCTTCTTCTTGGTTTCTCAAAGGTATTTATTTATTTATTTATTTATTTTAATAAGGATAAAATCCTATACAATAACAAACTATGACTTTTAATTCTTAACCACAAATTTCTATAAGTAATCAAAATGGTCTTTGATTTATTCCGTTATTGAAATTGTTGTACCAATTGATCCATCTTTAGAAAACATGCACAAGTAGTCATATCGATGACCTTGGCATGAAAAGTCTTCACGCGACCTCATTGTGGCATAATGTCTAGTTCCATATTGATTTAAGACCAGTCTGATAATGATCGCCATCATGAAGAGCTGCTTTAGACTTTCGTATTTTGCATATGGTTAGAATTTTAAAGAAAAATAATTTCCCTGCGTTTCCTCCCTGATCATACTGGCTTTTTAAAAGGACATTGTATATTTTAGGTATTGGTCAAAGAATCTTTAATTCCTTATTTAACAGATATGATTGATGGATATGATATGGGTTACAGAATATGCAGCTTGGTCTTACTCCAGATGCGCATCTTTCAAAAAACCGCTAGCTCCACTTATTCATTTTCATTTCCTGAGCTTAAGAGGTAACTTGTAAAATACAGAGCTGATAACCTATTTAATATATATATATATATATATATATATATATATATATATATATATATATATATATATATATATATATATATATATATATATATATATATATATATATATATATATATATATATATATATTGTAATTCATTGATTACACTTTCAGAAGCTGGTACTTTAGACTAATTCAGGCTGATTCTTTTTTTTTTTTTAGCACAATGGAGCAGTCATTTTATTTAGCAGTCTGCTTAGATTATGTACAATTTCCACAAGTACAAATCCTCTCAAAAGTACATAATAACTGGTGAGCCCCCCACCTCGGGAGTTTTGTCACAGCATGCACAGGAAGTCATACATAATTCGCCGTCTTCTTGTATTTTAAAGCTAGAGTCTCTCAAGTTCTACACTGATTGCTACCTAGTTTCAAAGCTGCTCATTAATCACCCGTTTATAACTGGAATATTCCATATATTGACTTAAAATATCGAAACATTTAAAATGAAAGCTTCACAGATATATATGTGGTACGTGTTTAGGCTCTAATAAACAGTAACAACGAAATTGTAAAATCAACAAGCTTTGTAAAAAAAATATTTACCTGGAAAAACGATGTAATCTTCTTTTTTTATATAGAACATACGGTTTTAAGAATCAAATCCAAACAAAATCCAAGTATAATCCACGACTTAAATTTTAAAATTCCTTGTAATGAAATCTTCTAATGAATTCAAGTTCGAGTCCCGATGAAAATCCAAAATGGATGGCGATTACGTGGTGCTCTAAAATGTATGGTACAGTTGTTTCTACAGTTCCTTGTACAACTACAAGAAATAACACTGTCTTTGTCCAAGATTTCGGTCTGAGCACGCAAATATTTCCAGAGAAACGCATTAGTCTTTTAGAATCCAAATAATCGGAAGAAAAATTAACATAACTCTACAACTGGTCACAACAAAAGAAAACACTGACGTCGAAGTGTTTAAAGCCCAGACAAACTAAAATCTCTATAGAGAAAAGCTATACATTAATCTAAAACGCAGTTTCAGAAATCCCTGAGCTGTGGAATCGAGGGGTACATGATCATGTTTACATCTTAAAGTCACGTACTCCCAATATGAACCTGACGAAAACCAATCGTTTTACTCTAAGAATAAAATATATAAAGGTTGTTTACTTCACTGAGTGATTTCTGAGTCAAAGTAAAAGACATCCAACAGCATAAGGTCAGATATTTTAATACAACCTCTTTTTGAAACTCGCACTAAGAACGAAATAATTTTTAAGTTGTTTTTTTTTAAAATCAAAATCAAGCATCTATGTGAGGAACTATGTCAACTTAGATACAACATTCCTAAATTTAGGTTTTCGAAAACGTGAGCTGAATTTCTGGAAAATATCATCTCCAATAAAATTACATTACAATAGAATGTAATGGGAGGGGGGAGGATTATCTTAAATTAAGTATAAATTAAATCAGATATACGTGACACAACACCTGAGAATATCAAAATCCACGGTTAGAGAGTGGCATTATTCGCAGAGACGTGTTGTGCCAATCGCGTTTAAGACATACATTCTTGATTCATGCATACCTCTTGAGTATAAACGAGTCCGGTGTCCACTGACGGTGTAGCACATTTTTGTTTGTCGACACCCACACTGTGTAAATAATGATGATGCATACCACCCAAGAAAATCTTAGATTTGTGAGTGAATGCGATTTGAAAAAGAAAATTCAGACCGTGTTTTAGGGATTTTGCATGTAAAATTTATCTCTCATTTTATATGAATTGTACAGAATTTAACATATTTACGTTTTTGTATTGTTGCACCTCCTGTTCGCAAGTTTTGGAAGGATATATACTTACTTTCAGATAGGGTCCTTATTTTGTTATAATTAAAAAGATCCTGATTATTTTTCTTTGCTTGCGTGGCATCCACGTCGCAACCTGAACACCTCTTTAGTAAGGAACATCTGACATACTTGACATTCAAAATGGCTGCCCTGGCGGCCAACTCCAGAATGGTTGGGCATGATTCGAGGGGATGTTTCAAGGAGATGCATCCCGTGTAAACAAGCTTAACAATAATTTGGCTGACTAAATATGCAAAGTTAGTAACATCATACCGTATGCTTATCAATTTTGTAAGCGTTTGATTTCGTCACTTTCAATCCTTTTCAAATTCGATGAGCACTTTTCAAAATTCTATATATGCAATTAAATTTTCGTCAAAACGTACTTTGTTGATATAATTGTTATTTTCTGTTTATATTATAAAGTTTCGTTTGATCTTGTATGCATTGCAAGCAGAAAGTATGCTTGTTTCACAACGGATATCTTTTAATAAGTAAAGCACCTATATGTACACACACACACACACACACACACACACATACACACACACACACACATATATATATATATATATATATATATATATATATATATATATATATATATATATATATATTGAGAGAGAGAGAGAGAGAGAGAAAGAGAATCGATATAATGTTTATTTACGCGTTCGTGTTAAAGCAAAATGCAATAATTTAAGCATGCTTTCTAAAACTTGCTTATTCATTAATTCAAGTAATTATACATTTATTTATTCAATAACGTATTTGTTTTTTTAACATAAACTTGATAAAGGCTGATATTAAAGCGATTGTAAAGGTTTCCAAGTGACCACAAGAAATATATTCACATTGACTAAGATATTATAAGAGTTTTTCAAAGGTAGGAAAAACGATATTTCATTGTTGTTCATTATGTTTACGATGTTCATAACAAAACAATACCCTCTATTCCAAAAAACCGTCTAATCCTAAGCTATACAGTTCTGCTGATAAATATATAATGACGAGATGTTTCTGTGAGTTAGAACTTTCTTTACAGTGTCTAATAACCCAACTATGTGTGTATATCAGCGATTTTATTTTATTCGTATTAACAATACTAGAACTATGCCGCAATAATGAGTGCTGATTTCCAATCTGATTAAAATCGGTTCTTCAATGTTTTACATGAAGATCTAAGACCGCTAAGAGGTGGTGTTCTGGTAACCTATGTTATTACCATAGTCGCTAATTTTATCAGCCAATCAGATGACGTTTTATATCTTAGCGCCTGGAGTCGGAGATAGTGTGGATGAAGAACATGAATGGGTACTAAACAATTTAATTCACTATTTCCATTGGATAATTCAAAGATCGCCAGAATATGACCTCTAAGAGGACGTCGTCAGATCTTCACGTAGCACAGCGGAGTTCTGATTTTAATCAGATTGTGATTTCACAACAATGTTCACCCAACGGCTCTAGTAGAAATATACAAATTCGGGATCATAATATAGGTCGGTACACGTGACAAATATCAGCCTATTAGTATATCCCGTCTATTTACACATTCCGTTTACAATGGGCTAAGCGTGAGCACTAAAGCGATAGGAGAGGTAATTGATTTCAGGTGATTAGTGTTAATAACCATTAAAAGTGCGCCGGAAATTACACAGAGAAAATAACTCTTGTAAGTGTTGACGAACATAGTTTTGATCCCCATTCACTGAACAACGCCCACTGGAACAATAATATACACAACAAATCTATGATAAAATCAGATGTTTCATTATTCAGAAATAAATGTTATTATTTTGACTTGGGAAATATATCACTGTTAACATGAGTCATCATGGATTCCATTCAGTGATATGGTGCGGAATGTTTCTATCTGAGTAATAATTCTTCCTACTTTAAAAGTCTCCTAATAAATCGTATTCTTTTCCTAACATAACATTGTAGGTAGAAAGTATAGATTTGGCGTTCAATGATTTCAGCAGGGGATGGGGTGGGGGTGCCTTGACAGCAGTTCAAAGCTGGTTATATATGCTGATTGAGTTAACCAAGCAGATTAGGCACGTATTAGAGTGTCTGAGCCCGTTTTTATCATCACATATATGTAGGCTGTCTTTAATGAGCACATCAGAAAACTATTTAGTGTAATTATTTCTAAATGATACTATTACCTAGATTGCATTATTATAATTACAAATGGGTAACAGACATTATTTAATCAGCTATAATGAAATAAACAACATAATGTTTACGGATTATCTAAAATTTAACAGTTGTTGTTGTTGTTGTTGATGATGATGATGACGATGATGATGCTGAAATGACCCAGACCAAAACATTTTTCCAGCCAAAGAGTTCATCTATTCAAACAATAGTGGTAGCTGATGTTACGGCATACGGCATTGTCAGTCCAGTGGATCTTATCTCCTCCAGTGGCGTAACTAGGGTTGGTGTCACCCAGTTCCGTAACTCATGGTGTAACCCCAATAGACCTCCTTCCTGCCCCAAAATTCAAACATGTTATAGGCAGTTATGTGCAGTAACTCATGGTGTCAACCCCGTAGACCCTTTTCTGCACAAAAATTCTAAATTGTTTATAGACAGTCATTTTGGTGTCACCCATTCTGATTGTGCCACCGCCCGGTGCGGTTCGCACAGCCCCCCTCCCTACCCCCCCCCCCACCCGCATCCCTAGTGACGCCACTGCATATCTCAAATATATGACGAGAGCCATTAGCTGCAGTTTGGACCACCGATTATTTGTAAAATAAAGATTGACCAAACATTGCAATTTAATTTAACTAATTTTCAATTTGCAATTTCTGTCAGTTCTACAGTACGTGCGAAGAAATAGTAACGGTGGTTTCTATAGATTGAAGTTTTTGTTTTGTTTGTTTGTTTATTTGTTTTTTAATAAATTACACGCGAACAAAATCTGTACTTGTATTTTCCATAAATTACTGCACCGTCTCACAGCTGAGGCCTATTTTTATATCGCAAAAATAGCCCGAATGATGTTACCGCAATTATCAACTACTTGTTAACTACGGTTAATTAAAAGTTGAAGATAAATCTTTGGACTTGGTCAATGGTTGTTGAAATTATCGAAAATACCCCCCCCCCCTCCATCAAATTTAAACTGTCTGTCTATAAGCAATTGATTTAAAATGGTTACCTACCTATAGTCCTGTGAATTAGAATTACTTACAGATATATTTTTTGGATTCACTGGAAGTGATACGGAACCTGATAATTGCAATATTCTTTATAATCATCGTACACATATGCAATACGAGAAATTTTATTTGTGGAGCACATGTTACGATTACTTATTTTTAATACACTTTCTCAGAAAATGATACAGACGAAACTACTGTTCGTCCAAGTAATTGACCTAAAGTCTTATTTCGTTTATTCATAACAACTCTTAATTCTGTACAAAGAAAATTGCTGCTTGATCTCAACGACGTACTCCATGAAGGAGTGCAGTTGTTTACATAACTGGTGAACGCACTAAAGGTGGAACAGACGAATGGAACAAAAGTCATTAAAACATAGATGTTCCATTATGAATCACCACCTGTCTTTAATAAGAAAGAAAACAGTAACCTCAACACGGATGCTCATCTTTAACATCTGGATCGCAGTAAATAAAAACCATCTGGACGTAAGACTGAACTCTATCTGGAACTTTTCCAGTTTATCTCAGATAGATTTAATTTTATCCGATGACGTGTGTGTGGACAGTTACCGAGCACACGGCTTTGATATTGCTAAATCATCGATCCACTATGACGAAACATCTTATTTTGTATATTTGGACATATCTGTTCTTGTTCGAACAACATTGCAAATAACGACGTGCCCATTAATGGACTTCCGTATGAGGTGTGGGTAACTTTTCTAACAGCCTTCCTTAAAAGGCAAAGTGATCATCATTAATACTAAAGTCAACACTTATGGGTAGGGTCGGTTATAACAAGATGCAAATTAACTGGCAATTTACAGCCCACCTTCAAAGACAGATTCTAAGTCTTTTATCAGTAGAGCTTAATTCTTGTGGTTATCTTAACCACGCCTCTGCACGTACACTTATACCCACTCTAGTTATGTAAGACTATATAAGGACTGGAGTTCTACAAAAGGTTCAGTTCCTTCAAAGGTTCAACTCGTTCGAACTGTTCATCATTCCTTGTTAAATGATGTATTGGAAAAGTTGGTTCTTCCAAAGTTTCATACTGTTGGTCCTCACAGTTCCTATCTTCTGCAGACCACGCCGACATCACCAAGTCATGAGGAATTTCGTCAGTGGAAGAAATTCGTTCCGGTTGCCTTGCTGTTTCGTTGACATTTTCTGTTCCACAGTTTGCTTCGACAAAGGGCAAAGAAACTTTGTTTCCAATGACATAATCGACACATATCCTAGAAGCGATGTCTTCAAAACACAGCAAAAAATATTGCATGACGACTATAACAGAATAAAAAGGGAAATTAACTTGGACCAAAAATTCAAATTCATCAGGTAAGAATAAATATTTACTGCAAAAGTCTAAATATATAACTGATATGATTTGAGATCATGAGCACAATCGTTGCAAATAATAAGCACATACGTATTAAATTGTAAATGAAGCAACTTCGCAGACATTCGTTTACTTTCTTATGTATTTTGCGAATTTCTACAAAAGTCAAATATTCTTGAAAATGAATGACCTTTCTACTTTATAAAGTGTTTTATGTTATTACTTGCCATTTACTAATTGTATCTGGATAATAAGGAATTTGATGACGTCATCAAACATTTATTTATAGATCCATTCCTCGTCTTCTGTGCAGTCATCAATTTGAGGAATTCTTCATACATTATTTCAGATCATATCTTGAAAACGTGGAGAATAGAGAAAGGCATTAATTTCAAAGACATTCGCTGCAATATGTCAACTGCACATTGTTTTATTTTAACCAGATGCTGTTTCTCATTTTTTTCATGACTGTTTTGACTGAAATATCTAAGTTTCTTTAAATCCTTTTAAAATAATGCTCTTTCTTACTTTGGCTTTCCAAATTCACTTTCTCAGAGCTGTCTGAGTTTAAAAACCATAAAAAGACGAAAGAAAAAAAAAACAGCTAGCATATTAGTCATACCAAAGACTTACAAAAATGGTACTAACAGCTGTCTCGCAAGGCGCTCAGCGTTAAGAATAGGTGTTAGGACTGCACGGCCTGGTGTCAGGATAATGTGACTTTGTGGGACATCATGCTACATGCCTGCGGCATGATGTCCCAGTGCTAAACATCACTATAAAATGCCACACTGCAGATATAGTAGCGATTTGACTGAAAAACTGTATAAGCTACGTTTAAAAAATCATAATCTCACACACACACACACACACACACACACACACACTTGTCATTTCATTTAATTTATGTGCATATTGTTTTGGACATGTTTTATCACTAAACTAATGATCTTCAGCATATACGGGATATCGATCATTGCAGAGTGGGTCTTATAAATTGTCAAAATAAATCTCGTATTTCTCATAATATACCACCCCACACCAACCCCTCAAATTAGAATGAGATTATATTGCCGAATCTGGTGTTGCTACCATTTAATCTTTGTTAGGTTCATATGGTGCATTTCGTTTCCAATATTTTATTATAGACCTAGTTAAATAGCTTTTTCCAACACAGACAATGCTTGTATTTGCAAGCATCGATTCTTTATTTCATTAACTGTTGTTTTCTTATGTCCGAGTATCGATTCTTTATTTCATTAACTGTTGTTTTCTTTTGTCCGAATATCGATTCTTTATTTCATTGACTGTTGTTTTTTCTTTTGTCCGAGTATCGATTTTTTATTTCATTAACTGTTGTTTGCTTTTGTCCGAGTATCGATTCTTTATTTCATTAACTGTTGTTTTCTTATGTCCGAATACCGATTCTTTATTTCATTAATTGTTGTTTTTCTTTTGTCCGAGTATTGATTCTTTATTTCATTAACTGTTGTTTGCTTTTGTCCGAGTATCCATTCTTTATTTCATTAACTGATGTTTGCTTTTGTCCGAGTATCCATTCTTTATTTCATTAACTGTTGTTTTCATTTGTCCGAGTATCGATTCTTTATTGCATTAACTGTTGTTTTCTTTCATTTACTGTTGTTTTCATTTGTCCGAGACTCCGAGTCCGTCTCTCCGGACATCAAGTGGACAAAGTTTTGGACTCTGAGCTCAAGGATTCAACTTCTACTACCATTTCGCATGAATGTAATGATCTAAGTAAAAAAAATATTAAGGATAAGGTACAATAAGAATGTCTTGATTTCTGAAATACTAAACTTGGTTCCCGTTTTACCTATTGTTATCAACACAATCCCAAACTGACAGAGAAATATGAAATATCATGTATGTGCTATGCATTTTTAAGATAATTTCTACACTATTTTGAATTTTTCTAATTTTATCTATAAAAACAATTAGTAATAGTAGTAGCAGTAGTATTATCAATGTTATAAAGAAGAAACTAGATTTAAACAAAATATTGCCGTGAAATGGTTTAACGTCGTGAGTAAGATTGTTTTTTCCCATTACGCCGTTCCCAGATCACAATCAAAGCGACTGCACGAACAAACTTCGTGTTTTATATATAATCCGCTGCCTTACTAAAAATATGCATGTAGTACATCTGGGAAATACATTAAAAAAAAAGACTGAAAGAAGACAATAGCTACTCATTTGTGTCGTAACATCGTTACAAACTTAAAAGATAACTTTAAAAAGATAAATAATTGTACTTATTTACTTGTATTTCATTACCATCGTTGTAGTCTTCGCAATAATAATAATAATAATAATAATAATAATAATAATAATAATAATAATAATAAAAATAATACTAATAATTTAAAGACTAAACGATATTCCCCTGCAAGCAAGTATGCGAGTATTGATAACTCATGTGTTTGTTTACTTATCATCATCGCTGTTATCATTTACGAAAACTATCAAGCATAATGTATGAATGAAACAGTAAATGCTCATATCTTCTGAAAGACATGCCTGCAACATGAATTACGACAATTGCCGTTATTCATCATATCTATTTTTAGAACATTGTATTACGAAATACAAGATAGAACAATGCAACTTGTCTTATCAAAAATAGGACCCATATATCGCAAACAATCCTGTCAATGATTAAAATTTCTAACTTAGTAGTGAATTCATTTTACGTCAATTTATCAAATGGTGTAAAAACAGACGAGAAAAAGAAAAGATATTTTAGCTTAACAAATTTATATATTTTCACATTACCAACTGTAATAATAATATATAAATTACTTTTTAAAACGAAAAAATAAAACTGTTTAAATAATTTGACAGAAGTAACTACTGGGTTTGATAGTTGTATTCAAGGTATAAAACCTAAATATATTAAAAACGATTAAATGAACACTAATATTGATATTGATCTACGGACTGCCACAAAACTGTAAGAAAATAAGACTGACTTCAGTCGAACGTTTGTTTATTTGTTTGGACTATTAAGCGGTTAATCGTATCACCATTTATGAAATAAATTACTTGTTTTTTTTTAATAATATGCTGGTCAAACATGATTATTTCAATATATGTTTCAATCATTTGATATATCGTTAAATTTCGTTCCAAACAGAGACGTGACTCAGATGTATACGTTTTCTACCTAGCTGTTTTGCAATAATCTGTTTTCTTACATGTGCCATTTTTTCTGATGAGTAATACTTTTTTTTATCACATGATGCATTTTCAACGAGGGAGACCAGATGAGATTAAAGGAGTGGTCAAGTTTAAAAACAGCTTTGTTAAATCTGTTGACAGTTTTACATCCGTTATAGGGGCCTCGAGTGGTCTCAAGCGCTCTCTGTTACGGATCACCGCCATCTCACCTCTGCGTGGGTTCGAGTCTCAGATTCGACCAATGTTGATATGTGAGAAAGCTTGCCAGTAGCTTCTCGTGGGTCGGTTGTTCTTTCTGGTGGTTTTCCAGGGTTCATCCTCCGTCATTAATACTGGCCGCCATATATAGCCTATCGTGTGCTGAAAAATGGCGTTAAACCCTATAACAACAACAACAACAACAACATCCGCTATAAAATATATCGATGTTTCCTTGAAATTCCTGTGGGTTAGACCATTGCGGCAAGAATATTTGGATTAATACTTTTAAAATTAGTATCCAGCTCATGGTCACCTTACTACGAGACTCGACTAAAAGGAAACCCTTTTCTTCCAGCACACAATAACAGGCAGAAAAGATTTGCAGGTTGCGTTCATGAGAAATTGAAATCAGGCAATATTTGCCAATTAGTATTATATTTAAATAATATATTATAAAACTACAAATAGTAATGGTATACCGCAAGCATTCGTGAACAATCGTCTGTATACCTTTAAAAACTAATACTAACTTACGATGGTATTTAATGATTGCGAACTTTATTTATATTACAATATACAGTCTTGATGATTAATTAATTATCGCCTCTGTTTCGATTATTTAGTTATGTTAGTTTTACTTCATTGTTCTTACGTCTTCTCTTATCAGGGTGTAAATATTGTTCGAACTTTTGTGTCATTGTATAATATCTGTGCTGTTGGTTTGTATTCTCATGCTATTTTCGAACTTCTTGTAAATCCGTCGCTCCTACCAGTGCGCGCGCAAGCGCGTGTGTCTGTAAATTTGCCATGTATGGCTGTATGCTGCCGTAATTTCTAACAGGTTCCGTATTGCGAGATTTAAGTCACATCGACAATGCAAACCTCTTGCTAAAACAATCACGTCAATCGAACTGATAATAATTATAAAAACGTTCTTAAAACTCATACTTCAGTAGATACCTTATTTCAACAAATATTTAACAGTATATGGACATGGAATAAAAAAAATAACGGTAAAATCATGATATCCCCAAAATATTGGGCCATAATTTATTACACAAAAACAATATTCTTTTAAAAAGTTCGACTTTCCTTTGTTAATGCTCGCGCGCACACACACGCACTCACACGCATACGAAATTAACTAAACAAATTATATAATATTTTGGAATCTTTGTTGAGAAACAGGTGACTTAATGGTATATTCGGCTTATTTGTCCACCCTTCTTTTAGCTTTGGTACCAATATAAATCGGGAACCAACTTACAGAATACGTTTTCCAGCAAATCTATAAGCAAATCATGTTTTTTTTAATTTAAAATCTGGAATATTAACGGGTTGTCAAATTATATTAATCAAATATTTATTTATTTATTTATTTATTTATTTATTTATTTATTTATTTATTTTTGTTGCTTCTATTCGATGAATTATTAAGCCAAAAAGATCGAATAAACTTTGGTTCCCAATCATACACTGTTTGGTATTGGGCTTAAAGATGACGTCATATGCTATATTGGACGGATAAGAGGATAATTTGGTGTTACACTGAAAAGCGAGTTTCGTTCGTCAGAGATAAAGTAATCGCTCATTTACCTCAATACGGTCAATGCTCCCCGACAATGTCTAAGTCCTTGACGATTTATTGGAGCAATCTTCGTCAGGTAAGACGTGCAAGCTGATCCGTACACAATGAACCGAATTCAGTTACAGTTTTATTATGTTCTGCATAACCCACTAAAATCCTTCATGTGTCATCCCCAAGCTGTTTCCTACAAATCGTATTAAATCCTAGGATTTTTTGGGTAAAATTTCATTTGTTTCTGTTACACCTAATATGCAGAAGAAACGTTAGCTTAAGGTCACGATTAGAAGTACTAAAAGTGTGGTTTCCTTTACAACAGGAAAAACAAAACCGTCAAGATAGAGCACTGGGTCATCATGAACTTGATGAAAAATCAAAAATGCATAAAATAGTTTCAGATTTCTAAAATGTGGGCTCAATTTTTACTGTTGTACACTCTAATCATACTCAGGGGTACTTTTTGTTCAACAGAATGCATATTCTGTGATCTGCAGCTGACTAAAAGGTCGTAAGTGTATAATGCAGTCAGCTCTTCGATTAAGACATCCTGTCCATTAGGACGTGCGCGCGCGCGCGCGTGTACTTTAATTTGCAGATGGGCAACTTTTCATGACAGTGAAAATTATGTACCACTATCATTTGTCGCCTAAGCTGTTACTGATAAATTAGCAGTCGTATTGACTGATTTCACTCAAAGTATGACGTATGCCTTAAACCTAATCAATTGTTTATAATAACTGTGGTCGAAAAGAAAAATGGTTAATAAAGTGGTACATTATTTACAATTTGTTCAAACTATTTAATATTTAATAGATTACATTAACAGTTTTTATGCACGATTGAATAAATATCTCAAACCATCATTGTTACACAAAGTTTAAAATCAGCAACCAGATTCGACATTTTTTTTTAACTATTATTTCTTTTAAAAAAAAGTAGTGAAGTATGAGCATGACAGTTACTACAAATATAATCCCCAATTTACGTTTTATTTATATTTAATTTAATTTTATCTTCTTTTTATTATTTCGATTCGTTTCTATCACGTATCCAAATATAAAGAAACAATATTTGCCTTTGTGTAATGTGTGAGACTATGTTAAGTAGATAAACAGGTAGTATAATTATATTTACGTCCAGAGGAATGTAATATCCAAGTGAAACAAGTTGAAAAGATAAAGCGTAAGTTGATGATAACCATATTTAAAAAAATTGTACATTACATATTTCTACACAAGTATGATCGTTATTTCTTTTATAAATCAATGGCACTGAAAACAGATGACCATGGTATCACTTATTCTGGATTATATATTAGTCAGATGTGTGTGTGTGTGTGTGTGTGTGTGTGTGTGTGTGTCCACAGCGAAATTAAGTGCCCCTTTTGCGGATTGTTGGTTACAATATCTTCTCTGCTGTTTATGTTCAACAAGTCACGTTCGTCCCTTTGTGCGTTCGTCAGTTAGTTAGGGTCTGGGTTCACCACTGAATGTATTGCAACTCTTTCTTATCCGTTTCTTCAAAAATTTGGAATACGATTCGGGAAAATTTGGGTCCGTCTTGCGCATGCAGACCGGTGTTGGAGGTTGGGTGTATGAAATGCCTATTAATTTATGTGTAGTTGGAAGTGAGTAGGGATCGCTCAGAAAAAAAGTTGAGAAGATTGTTTTTTTGTTGTTGCAAACTTCTTGTTTCAGTTGAAAGATGGGTCTTAATCGATTTTACACCGAGTACTATATGCGGAGATTATTATTTTACATAAGCTTTGCTTTAAATCAGACAAACAAATTTGAAAGAAAAGTAACAGAATGCATTTATAAATAGTGAGTACGAGTGAACAATGGAGAAAAAAGTAAAGATATGTACGAAATCATTCTTACATTGAAAATATAATAACACCCCCACCTCTACAAATGCTTGATTCAAATTAATACAAAGACAATGGATAGTACCATAAATTCCCAGTTTCTTTGATAATGATTATAATTTTAACCATTTTAATCTGTGTGCAAACGTTAGATAAAATAAATTCCTAATTCCCTCCATAATATATATTTTATGGACCATATGAATTTGTATAGATAAATTAGCTGGATACAAGGACCATAAAACCTTCCCGAAATAAGACCGGCAATACCTGTGTATTCACAACATTAGTCTAAAATAAATAGGCGGTGACATCTGAGCGTGTGTGGGAGGAATAATTGACTGATAGTAAAGCCAGCGTGTAAACAAAGTAACGAATAAATTGGAGAATAAGAGATATGTCAAGGATAATATCAGGGGTGCACTCGGTGTATGTGATCAGAACACAACCACGCGTACGTACGATGTTAAACAAGGCAGAGATCAATACACTTCTTAAATGTTTTCGTCCGTCATTTTTATATCTGAAAATTAGTTCACTAAACAATCCTGTATACTAATAATCAATTGGAAAATGAGAGAATTAATATATTTAATAATTGAAGGTTCGAATAGGAGCAAAGTAAAGAAAGACAATAGTAATACGGGCCAGAGAAAACTAAAAGATTTTATTATACGTATTTCTGTGTTTGTGCGAAAGAAACTATGGTAATAGCGGACAGACTAGAAAACACATTAACCCAACAATAACCGTATATTTTGTGCGTGTAACTCTTATAATTTTCCTTTATTCTGAACGTCTTTAAAATAATTTTGGAATATATTTTACTTAAAAAATTTCATTGCTTTGCCACAACATTATTTTTGTGATCAATAATTACGAAGAGTTTTGAGCCATTTATAGAACTTAGACATATTATTTCAGACACGATACTCAATTAAATTAAATATTCGTAACTGCAAAATGCACATAAACGTAACTTTCCAGTATTTACAAACGCCAAAGGAGCAACTTAAATTTTGTGAACGTTTGGAGTCTAAAATGAAGTGTTTCCAGGGAATATGTGACTAAAAGAATATATATGATACATACATACATACATACATACATACATACATACATACATACATACATACATACATACATACATACATACATACATACATACATACATACATACATACATACATACATACATACATACATACATACCCGGAGTGGTCTAAAGCGCTCTCCGTTACGGATCACTGCCATCTCACCTCTGTCTGCGTGGGTTCGAGTCTCAGATTCAGCCAATGTGGGTCTTTGAGAAAGCGTGCCAGTAGCTAATCATGGTTCGGTGGTTCTTTCCGGGATTTTCCCCTGTTCTTCCTCCACTATTAATACTGGCCGCCATGCATAGCCTATCGTGTGCTGAAAAATGGCGTTAAACCCTACAACAACAACATACATACGTTCGTACGTACATGCATACATACATACATACATACATACATGCATGCATGCATGCATGCATGCATGCATGCATGCATACATACATACATACATACACACACACACACACACACACACACACACACACATACATACATACATACATACATACATACATACATACATACATACATACATACAATTATAAATCATATACATACATACATACATACATACACACACACACACACACACACACACACACACACACACATACATACATACATACATACATACATACATACATACATACATACATACATACATACATACATACATACATAAAACATACATACATACATACATACATACATACATACATACATACATACATACATACATACATACATACATACATACATACATACATACATACATACATACATACGCTGCATTTTGATTTACATGTCTCGTGCATTTAAGTAAGTGCCTGTAGCTATCTATTAGGTGTAGCAGTAGCTGTCTTTTAGGGCATGTATACTGACCCACATAAAATTGATCATTTATCAAGTGTGTCGTACTTTCATCAGAATTAGTAACAATTTATGATTAATGATTACCGTGTCCTAAATATATGCATTGTATTGTGCCTTGATGTAGCACTGACATTAGTGTGTAAACACTATTTTCTTCACTGGAAGTCAACTTTGTATGGAAAAAAACCTTCAAACAAAAAACCAGCGGAACAAGATTAGATGTTTGATAAAAAAAATTGTCTGTAAAGATTAGAGCCGAGTCTGTTATTTTCGAAATTAAACGAGATGGCATCATTACCTACAAAGATTGGTACGAAAATAAATCCTTCATTTTCAGCGTAATGTCTAAACCATGGGCATTTATATCACAGGGAACTAGCATTTTGTTTGTTCATCTGACAATAGATTACATATTCGTTTACGGACATCAAATATAAACAATGAATACAACCGAAATTCCATTTTGATGAGTGTTATTGTTTAAGATTTAGTCCAAAATCATTGCAAGGATACATTTCCAACGAGTCGATTCATCCAAAGTTAGAGATATTCAGGTAATGTCTAGAATTTTTATGAAGGTGTACGTGTTAAAACATAATTTTGACTGCAATCAAAATGATTCATGTGTACAACTGATTTTTTTTTTTCTTCTGACAGGCAGGAAAGGAATCGTCATTATTCAAAGAAGAACTACATTAGAGAAGGTTCTCTTACGAATATCATAACAGCTGGACATGCTGACATTCCAACCACATAAGAATGGAAGAATTAAGAGAAAGGAAAGTGTGAAGAATCAAGTAAGAAAGCGACTCAAAGTAATTTCCTGTATCGATGCGCATGCGTAGAAATGCTTTGTAAGACGAAATGCCTCAAGAACAAGTCGTCTAGCTTGCTCGTCTGCTGTGGATCTGGGCATACTAGGCTGTTGATAATGCAACCGAGAATATTTCAAATGAATGCTGACTACTTACAGTCATTCAACAAATTCTGACGCTTTCCGGACAGTATGATGTATTTCTACTTAAAGCATAGCCTGTGCCATGCAAACGCCATCGACGAAGTTCCACAAAAACGCATGTTGATAACTCTTGTTCGTATGAAATTACCGACAGCAAGAGATCGTCCAGGTTTTGGCCAATGCTGTGACACTGTGTAGAGATATAATAATAACATGGCATTTTAATATACTTTAATAAAAGTAAATAAGTTTAGATAACTTTGTAAGTAATGAAGAAAAGGCTTGAAAATGCACATATATCTTTATCCCGTGAAGGCAGTGCCGGATTACCAAATAGGCCGAGTAGACACCGGCCTATGGGCCCCACGCCTTTTAGGGACCCCGCGACAATGGATCAAAATATTATTAATATATCATTTGCGAGGGTGGAAGCCCAAGATTTTGACTGCTAAGGGCCTCTACAGGATTTAATCCGGTACTGCATGTAGGGAGGTACTAACTCTGGAACAGAGTTGGTTACATTAAATATGTCCTTTCATGTCAGCTTGTGTATACTTGTTGAAGTTTTCAAATGATATCGGTTGAACTTTATGTAGCTAGAGACCAAATGGTTTGCTATATGCTTTTAAATGTCTGACCTTCGTCTTCAGAAAAAATAATTTGACCATGTCTTCTAGAAGATATGGTCAACGTTGCATAAATAAATGTACTCCAATCTCAATTATTATTTTTCTTAATATAATATTGTTCAAAATTTTCCGAGATATTTTACATGACTGAACGATGTCCATAATGAATACCAGTATGAAATGAAATTGAACAGTCATAGAGGACGCCCGTAATTTTGTTTTCTTTTGAATTTTAAGTTGAAAACAAATCAAATGTGGTAGCGCAGGTGGATTTTTAAACTGTTTCATTTTAATAAACGTCTTTTTGATAATGAAATGTGTATTTTAATTTTTAATTAATATTCGAATGCTTCCAAAATTAACAAAAAGATTGAACGCCTTTTCAGAAAAAAGAGAAGAGATAATTATACAACACTAAATATCAGAATACAAAGACGGCAACGGGTGATGTTTGTACTTATCAATACTTTATTTTTCTGCACGATTACTTATTTACATGGGAAACATTAGCTTATTTGCTTTTGAAAATCAGTTCTATAACACTGATCATAATAGGTAAAAATGTTTGATTATCAAGAAAACGTTTTGTGTTTACTCAAAAGACCAGCTTCAGTACAAATGCCTTCAAACGTACTTTATGAAATGACTCATGGGTGAAAGAAAGTAATAAAAAAACCAAATAGAGTATTCGTTCTCTTCTACATACATACATACATACATGCATGCATGCATGCATGCATGCATGCATGCATACATACATACATACATACATACATACATACATACATACATACATACATACATACATACATACATACATACATTGTCTAGCACATGCGTTCTATTTATAAAAAAAAACACCACATTAATAACTTTAAAAATTTTACAAAGCCAGAGTTGAGATGTAAGACATCACCCCCACGCATGCTTCTGTAAACATCAAAGTTATTCGAAGTGTGTGGGTGAAAAGTGACTTTCATTTCGGACATAATTTATCAATATCTATGTGACAGGTGTCCACATTAGGCAAATGCACCTGCAGTGTTTCTTGTTCCCTGACACTGCCCCCGTAACGCACTTGAGTAAATAAACGTAACTCATATGTCAGTTGTTCCGCGTGATGAATGGCTATAGCAATAAGAGATACAGTTGCTGAGTTTTCCTACTCCCACTCCTGACCTTTTATTTGCTAATGGATTTAATTCTTATTTATCTTTTCACAGATTTGTTGTTGTTTATCAATCACAAAGGAATGTTTCTAATATTTACATAATTAAACAAAACGTTGACTTCAAAGCGTACCGCTCGGCTAATGTGGGTATGTGAGAAAGCTAGATGGTAGATTCTCGTGGGTCGGTGGTTCTTGATGAGAAAAGGATGACTACAGTGTACATCATTGTATATTCATGTCATCATGGATTGAAAATTATCTAACAGAAATATATTCAGTACACATTATCCTTTATTCTCTGTGCATTTAAGAAATGCTACAAATATGAACTTGTTTATTCATCACCATGTTACATTTAATAAACCAAAGACAGAACTTAATCTATGCGACTTTCGCTTTTTGCCGAGTTGCATCTTCGCCTATCCGATGTCAGTACTGAATAATTCAGTTCATAGTGCTGCGATACAAAATGATAATGCAGTACATCGTGGGTAATGTCTGGTGTCATTGAATGAGGATAAGCATCCCCCCATCGGTTATATTTATTTTGTGCACACCACAAACACAGCTTTTACATTTGGCATATATGCAGTTAATTGTGGTTACTTATAAAGAGATATAAATAAAAATACTAGTACTTCTTTTATAAAATGTAAGACACTCGTTCTTAAAAAAAGGAACTTGAAAAAAATTGGTGAGGACATTTCTTTGTCTTTTCTTTTTCTTTATTCTTCACCAGCTGGATATGTATCTCCCCCCCCCCAAAAAAAAAAAAATCATCGATCATTATAGAAAGCTACCGTCGCGAATATATGAAATTCAGGGTCGGCGCTTCCGCTAGGCGAACTAGGCAATCTCCTAGGGCGCTGGGCTAAGGGGGCGACAGAAAAATTGCGAATTGGGTTTTATTTCATGATGAGCCGGTGGGGGAGGGCGTGAGTGGGAAGGGGGGGGGCGCCAGATATCTGATCTCGCCTAGAGCGCCAAAATGCCTTGCACCGGCGCTGATGAAATTACAACAAAACCAGTACTGTACTAATAAACGAAAAAGACCTGAAATAAAACAATTATTAGGACAGAATATTTAGTAAAAGAGCGGTTTATCAAGTTAGTTGTTTAAGAAATTAGTGTTAGAAGAACGGGGTTGTGACTCTAAAATAATCATCGAACACGAACAGCTACCTTATTGTTTGTTTAAGTGAGCCGGTAAAATTAACTGATATGCCTACTAGACAGTTTGTAACGACATGTGTTGGCTATCCAACAAGTAAGATTTGCTACATATAAATAGAAGAGAGCAGCATGTATACTCGCAGAAGGGATTATCTTGGATCTTTGGGTCAGCAAAAGTACACTCGGTATGTTTTGGAGGTTACCGACAAATAATTGCAGTATGTAAACTGATTATCTTTTTCAATTAGTTGATACCAGCGGTACAAATTAAGCACTAAGTAGAAAGTATAAACCATATGCTAATCGCAGAAGGAATTATCTTGGATCTTGGGGTCAGCACAATTGCATTCTGTATCTTCTGGAGGTTATGGAAAAAAATATTAGAGATGCCTCGTGATTGATTAAGAAGGCTGATGTAGCTAACTGACTGACTAATAAGTACTTAGTTACCATCGGTAGTCTGTAAATACGATGAAGCCTCACTTTGAGATTCTAGCGAAATACAAGAGCTGGACGTATGACCATATTTGGCATGATCTTACAGACTATATAAAGAACAGTAATATTAGAGCAAACCGGCCGTTTCGTCAGAACTCAAAAGAGACGTGTATCATTACAGGTAAGATACCGTCTGGGTACAATTTTCTATACAGTATAGCAATTTTTATTGTTAAGATGTTTATCTAACATTGGATTATTTAATATTTCTTTACTATTCTTTAATATAATGTATTGCAAAGTTTAATTCTTGTAAAACTTATATTGAATTGTACTTATATTCTTGATTATAGTAAAATACGACGTTCGCTACCAACTTCGTTCTCAGTAATAGTTAATTCAGAAATATGGGTAAGTGATCACAGTACGAGAAACGATACACCAATATTTTTTTGAAGAGATGCCGCATTAAATGACTAGATACGCAGTATGCCTGATGACAATACCAAAGCATTCTGTCGTTACTGCAAATGTACGATTCATGCCCATCGTGGCGATTTGGTAAATCATGCTGAAAAGAGGAACTTTACATGATGTCGACTGTGATGTAAATATTGTCGACAACTCCGTTAAGGTAGCTGAGTTGAAACTACATGCACATGTGGCCTGCCATTCCAGTATTGCAACAGTAGATCACATTGGCGAGATATTTAAGCACATTTCCGGTAAAGACATAGCAATCCACCGAACAAAATGTTCTGCACTAATCAAGAACGTTATCGGCACAGCAGTGCATGAAGAATTAATCTCCGACTTAGTCCAGTCAGACAGCGGAAAGGAGACGGCATACTCCTTAATAATTGATGAAAGCACTGATATTGGCTTAAAAAAAACAACAACTATGTGTCACAGAAATCTATTGTCACAGTATTTCTTGGAATAATATCAGTTGGATCTGGAACAGCAGAAGGAATATATACTGCAATTACCAAATTTCTTAACGTCAATAAAGTATCAATTAAGAAATCTTTGGGCTTAGCAACTGATGGCTGTAACGCTATATGTGGTAAAAACAATTCAGTAATGGCACGATTTCGTGAAGTTGGTCCAGATCGTGTGCACATAAAGTGCATATGTCATTCTATTCAGCTAAGTTCATTAATGCACTGAAGACTATGCCAAGAAATGTTGAATTCATGACATCAGAGACATACAACTGTTTTACCCACAGTACCATTCGCCCACTAAAATATAACCGGTTATTCGTAAGCATTAATAAAGGTGAACAACCAATTAACGGGTCTTTGATCAATACGATGAACTGAAACTTCATTTTCAGATAGTCAAAGACGAGCTGAGCGACTACACTACTGAGCTACTGTATCAGATGTTCAGCTCACCGGCAAATAAACTTTACTTGATGATTTTACGGCCACTACTCCATGAATTGAACAGAGTGAACAAATTATTTGAGTCAGACAAAGCAAGTCCTGTAAAGTTGCTGACTGAACTGTTAACGTTGTATCAAAACGTGATTCTGCGAATTGTAAGACCGACCACATTTCTGTCGTGGGGACCAATACTAGCTTTTGATCTAGAGAACAGGTCTAACCATTTACCTTTAGCAGCGATCAACTTTGGCACTAAATTAAACTTGCTGCACAACTCCATAATTGAGCGTTTTTTTTTTTGGCAGACCAAATAAAAGAGCGCTGTCGTCATTATCTGTTGGAACTACTAAGGAAATTGCGTCAGAGATTGCCGGTAAATGTTGAGCAGCTTGAAGCTGTGGCTGATCTCTCACCTTCTGTCGTCCTTGGATCCCAGAAGCCGTAGTTGTCAAAGATGTCCTTTTTACCTCTGTACAAGGGAAATTTGGGAGACATGGAGAAGCAGTGGATGCGAATAAGTTTAATCTATTGGCCACATTATAGTGATAACGAAGTTGAACAGTTTTGGATAACGGTTGTAAAAAAAATATGAACACTTGCAGAGTTTTTGACTTACTTCAACTGGGACATTTCGCCTTATGTGTGTTGGCGTTGCCTTACAGTAATGCAGCCGTCGAAAGAACTTTCTCTCAAATGAATCTAATATTAAAACGAAACTAAGAAAAAGGATGGGGCAAGGCATGATGGAAGCTAGCTTTGTTACGCATTCGAAGCTATATGAAGCGCAATATGTTGCAACGGATTTGTCCCATCTACAGCAATGCTGATAATTTCAATTCAAAAATTTATGTTACAACTGAGGATATTCTACCCGAGGAATACTTTGAAGTTACAGATGAATAACTGTTTGTAGTGATACTTAATATATGGTATTTGGTTCTTATTTACTCTTCAGATTTTAATATATAAATTGGGCAGTTTTGGGGCTGCTTTTTAAAAGTACACATGCGGGAATTGAAAAAAAAAGTATCTGGCAACATTGATATAGATTGATATTTGAATGTAACTTTATTTATTGAGTATTTCAATAAAGTAGTCGTTTCGTCGGAACTCAAAGAAGACTTATATCATTACAGCATCCCTGGATCTCTCGCACTGCCAATTTCCCCAAGATGTAGCCGTATCTACACCGTTATGAGTGACGACCTTTCTTTTTTTTTTTTTACAGAGACTGATCTCTCTCTCTCTCTCTCTCTCTCTCTCTCTCTCTCTCTCTCTCTCTCTCTCTCTCTGGACATTGGCAATCCTTAACTTATGAGTAATCCCTTCTTATAGCAAGAAATCAGAAGAAGGTTATGATAAGGCTACAAACTTAACATAACACAAGCATGTTTGAAATAAAAAAATGTTCATGCCGACTATAATAGCATATAGTAATTGAAACAAACATATGTTTGCCAGTATGTATAAATATATAAAATTACAAATACTTTTCAAATCAATGCCTCCTGTGTATGTTCAATATTAGATCTTCATCAATTCTCTCTGATCTGCTTATTCTGCAACAGTAGACTACCGTGTCCTGAATTTATTGTAAAAAGCTTGTTATGTCACCACTTTCCCCTATTGTTTTTTTTAAACACCAGAGCCCCCATGCCATGTATTCTTTCCGGAACCACAAAGATATGACTCGTTTCATTTGACGATTGAAACTAGCGAGGTAGCTTCATCGAATTGATAGTCGTACAGCAAAACCAGAAAAACTAGCCACCCCCACCAAAAATAAGTGTACGAGGAAAAAAAAAACATATGCATAAGTTCTCATTTTTAGCGAGCTACAAAAACAATGGCATTAGAAGTGTCGACTTACGCGTATGTTTTTATACGCGCTAAAATAGACTGCCAATAACACAAGTGGCCAATCAATACTCGATTAAAATAAACAAGGCACAAATGAAACGAATGTAAAAAAATAACAAAACAACAAAACAACAACTATAGATGAAACAATCAAACGTCGAAGCGAAATAACGGTATTTAAAACAATAAAATCAATACTGAAATAAAACAAACGAAACACAAACGAAAAAGACAACTTTTAAAAGAAACAAACAAAACGCGAATGAAACAAGCAAAGCGCCAAATGCAACAACGGTATTTAAAACAATAAAATCAATACTGAAAAAACACAAGGCACAAACAAAACAAATGTCAAAAGAAACGAATGAAAAAATCTAACGCCAAATGAAATAAGCGGTAAATAAACAAACCAAGCAAAAATTAAGCTATCGTAAAATTACGAAAAAGCGGACGAACATCCTATGGCGGGAAAAAAAACCCATACATTCTTACAAACGGATGTTCGTTTTTTGTCAGGAAAAAGTAAACAAATTTCTAATGGCTGGAACAACATACAATTTTTTTGTGTGTAATACAAACATTTGTATTGTGTTACATTGCTAAAAACAAATATGTTTTGGCGGAATAAGCAGACGAATGACACGTGACGGTATAAACGTATACATTCTTGTAATATTCACATACCATCCTGTTTGTTTGTACCCTCTTGTCGATTTTAAAAACGAAAAGCATCAAGGCTATAAAAAAAATGTTAAAAAAACGTATTCATTGTATTCATATGTTTATAATTTTTAACCTGACTGTCACCAAGGGGTCCTCTAACACTGTTAAATTTTTCACGTTGCAACGCAAACGGAGACTGACCCTGTCCATCTCTGGTTTATATATTACTAGCAGTCTATTTTAGTAAAAATTGTGTCGACTGTGTCTAATATTTGCAATGTCTAGTTATAATATTTCTAAAACTAATTGATCAAACAAATAGGATGGACTCTTTATATATGTGTGTTAAATGAGATCAAATGTGTAAATCCGAAATTTACGGAATTATTGGGTTTTTCAAAGACGGTCAACTACATCACATCTGTTGCTTGAAAACAGACTAGTGCAAGCAAATATTGCGATCGTGTCGCTTAAGAAAATCCGGGTTGATTCAAAACGCCAAGTTGACAGTGGTGGGGACAGCCTGGCTACATACAATCAGGTTAGAAAATATAAATCAATGAATGAAATAGCTAAGCTTGTTGTATTTTGTATACACTTGATACATGCTGTGTTTAGTATCAGTAGCGGGGTGGGTGGATTTAAACATAAATGGGATGGTGTGAGAATACGATACATTGTTAGCAAACACATTTATTCACGGTGGGGAGAAAAAAGCAGTGGTGGGAACACACACACACACACACACACACACACACACACACACACACACACACATTGTTAAGAGCTATACATTTGCCTTATTATTTGTGTAGCATGATTCAGTGTTATTGTTATGAAGAGATTTTTTTAAAAAAATGACTGAGAAAGTTATGTTATTCAGATTTTTTTTTATTGATCTATCAAGAGAATGAAAAACAGAAACAGCAACACTCAAAATCAGTAATTAAGTGTGTCCCAATGTACCAAATTAGTAACCTGAAACAATGTACACTCGAGCGCTTCTCTTTTTTTTGGGAGGGGGGATGTCAAAATTATATGCCACGCAGTGACATTTTTATCTCTCCTTTATACGTTGCTCTGACTTTATAGCTTATAAACGCACACAATCTTTAGAACAGAAAAGGTTGTAAAAATACTTAAATAGTTTCGTCAATCATTTGCAGGGAATGATATATTACCAATACAACTTTCTTCCATACCCCCCCCCACCCACCCACACACATGTGTAGAAATTCATTCCGTATTTCTAAGATGAAAATTAAATGCAGACTGGGCAAAACCATAATTTATGTTGTTGTCTCAAACTAAACTATTTTAATGAGGTATAGGTACAGATTTTGTTGTCAACTAGGTTACCAATGTACACAGTGATTTCGCCACATACAACGTTGATAAATGTTTGGAAATGCCATGACATTGACTGAGCTAATGCACTTAATGACACGCTGAAGTACACCGTATTGATACATTTCTGGTAAAGCCATTAGCACTGTTTGTAGACTATAGAAACCTAAGCTCTCATGAATCTGTTAAATTATTCATATTCATAAATTTTGGCAAGCCATATGACTTATAACCATAAAAAATGATATGACGGTGGAATGAGGCAATGAACATGGACCAAGGTTTCAAAGCCCGAAAACCAAATAGATTTCCCGTAACCTTTTCCCACTTGGGATATTTTTTATTTACACAGGCATGCATCCATCATTGTAGCCAGCTTGGGGTCGCTTTTCGAGAGCGTCATATGGTTCAGAACCTTGGTCATCGAGCAAGATTCCACACACAATTATCATATAACCACTACTCTATGGAGACTTTGTACAACTTTAATTCTCTAAGACGAAATCAAATTTATTGGATTAAGTTCCTCAAATGTCAAATTGGTCATCTCGGATGCAAAAATCTATGGGTAAATTAATGTATACACTCGCCATATAGCACCATAGTGTGCCTATGCAAATTATGTGAAATGGCTTCATACAGAAGCATGATTTAATTCGCAAAGAAGCACTATACCTTTAATTAATATTGCGCTTATTCCAGCGACATCATTTCAATTTTTTCGGGGGTGGGGGTGGAAGAGGCAAAACTTTACGGGTTTGTTAATTTTCGTATATAGGCTACAGCAATTTTATAGCACATGCAAATTTAAGGGGTTGGGCTCTACCCCCACCCCACCCCCATTACGTCCCTGCTTTTGTCCATGGTTTTGAGTTTTAAAGACAACCTTTGATTAGTTAACTTTTTTTTCGTGTTAGTAAGTGATAATAACATGTTTAAGAAGCACGAACACAAGGTCTATTATGTTTAAAGTTAGATTAGGTAGCGAAATGTGTAAAATTATGGATTTGAAAAATAATTCATTTCCGTTTTAGATCAATCTCTGATAATCCAGGTGTGTTGCTGAAATATGATAAAAATCAAAAGCAATTATTTATTTCAATATTCATTATAATTACTAAAGTGCTCCTTTAACAATAAAATTTATATATACTTTGGGATTACCGAGAACTCGTATTTCAGATACATTCTTGACTGCATCGTGTTCAATCAGGACATTCAAGACTATTCATTGTAACATTCCATATTTTCGAAACTGTCTACATTTGTGGACTTGTGAAAGTAAATTTAAGAATTTTGTGGAGTCAAGTCACAATAGTGTTTTGAATTTTCATTATGTATTACAGGGAAATACATAACTTGTTGATTCTACTTAAATTGATGGTTTCACTTCTTTTTATTATATATTTTAAGACATAAGAGTTGTTACAGTTATTGGGGTCCAATTCGGGATCTGAATTTCTAGAAAACATTTCAGCGATATTAAAACGTTTCTTTAAGATTTAAATTTACTTGTTTTCAAAACTTTTACTCTTCCATTAAAAGATTTTAATTTAATACATTTGATAAATAGTTGAAATTACTAAGTGTTCACTATGTCAACTAATGTCGAAAACTTCGTTTAAAATCCTACGTGGGATAGGTTCAGGTCTATGAAACTTCATAAACAGTCAAAGTGAAAGCACCTTTTTGAAAAAAAAAGCAATAGATAAAGAATATTTTGATGGAGTATTTGGTGGAAAAGGAAATTTTAGAAAATAGTGCTTTGGGTTTGATTGGAAAGTCTATCTCTGGTTTTGATAGAAATTATAGCTAAAAGTTAGAATTAAGATTGCTTCATCTGCAGAAGCAAATGATGTAAATGCAAATGCAGAGAGCTAGAGAGGAGAGAAAATAAATGCAGTTTTAAAGACAGGAAAGAGAGAGGCATAGAGAAAAAAGAGAGGGGATGCAGAGACAAAAATGTGAAATGCAATATATATTAAAATAATAATAACTAGCAGGAGGAGATGTCCCGCACACGTTACACACAAGTTCAGATTTTGATGTTACCAGAAATGTTAAGTTAGTACACCATTTTCAGGAACAAAATAAGTAGATAAAAACATTCCTCACTTTAAGAAAATTGCTGAAAGCTTGAAAAAGCTAAAATAGTATTGGACAGAGTGTATTTTTTTGGCAAAACTCATGAAATATACATTTAACTATCAGTACACAACATTACTGATTATGATGTGGTTCAGGAAATTTATCTTGAAGGGTTATGAATTGATTAAAATTTATAAACATTATGATCTTTCAATGTGAAAGCACCTTTTTTTTAAAAAAGGCAATAGATAAAGCTGTCATAATGTTTATCAAGTTTAATTAACTCATAATCAACCAGAGGCATTTCAAAAAAGGTTTAGGAATTGTAGAAAAGAAACTAGACAAATCCATTTCGAATTTGAAAGGGAAAAAGAACAACGGTTTGATTGGTGTTGCTCAACCAATACGGTTGATAAAGATTACAGAAGCCTTAGACGGCTCATAATAATTGAAGAGTTCAGGACGTGCATCCATTACGAAGCCAAGACCTATATTGATGATCAAATAGTGAAAACTTTGGAACATATGCTGACACAGATGATGATTATTCCTCGACTCACAAAGTTTAATTTGTCAATAAGTCTTCCTCTCAGCAATATTTCGGTATTAAAAATCATCTCAGTCTCATATGAGTACTTCCAAATCTTAAACTGGCACAACGTTTCGATATCAAACATCTGATAAGACTGATCAGAAATCCTTACCTCTTCCCATGTACACTTATTGTAAAAAGAAAGGGCATATTATTGAAATCGTATGTATGGAATATGCATAATATGAACTGATATTCTAGACCGCTCCGGTGGCCTAGTGGTTAGAGCATGTGTATGTAATGCATTTCACAGGATGTGTATGTACTATGTTACGTGCTTAGGCTCGAATAAGCAGCAACATAGAAAGAAGTGAAAATAACAAGCTTGTAAAATTTAACAAACAATTTATTAAGTACAAATATTTTCATAAAAGAAAATAAATAAACTTACGGTTTTAGAGAATCAAGTCCAAAAATCAATCCAAAAGAGAATTCACAATATATTCCACTAGTGGAATTAGGCTTGTCAGTTACAAGTGGATTAACCACAACCTTGTCTCCAGATAAGTCGTTGCCTAGCAATAAATGAATGCCCTCTACGGGTAAACCAGAGACTATTCCGATTGTCAAAGGTCCTGACACTAAGTCTGATGACAAATTTACACAATGGAGAGGAACATTAACAAAGCAGAACACTTTCATTGGAAGAAAACTTCTCAGAAAAAGACAATGTACCTGATAATAAAAGACTCTGAGAAGCTCCTGTGTCCTTTAAAATTTTAATAGGGGTGGGATTGGCTGAATCACCCAAGAATGATATATAACCCTTCGATATGAATGACTCATAATTCTCCATAATAAAATCAGACTGGGATTTATTAGACCCAACAAATGTATTGCTTTCAATACATGACGGTGACCTTGACCTCTTAGAAATAAGAGCATTTGGAACAGGTCTGTCTTGATTGTGATGCCTATTTTTCAATTTGTAGCAATCAGAAATAACGTGTCCTTTTTTCTTGCAATAGGTACACGTCGGAAGAGACAAGGATCTAGAATCAAGCTTCTCTGAAGTTTGATTTTTGAAAGTTGTGCTAGTTTGAGTTTTAGAAGGGCTTGAATTAGGCGGAAATACTTTTCTGCCAGAAAATTGTTGAGTAGCAGTCTTATTAACAAAATTAACTTTATGTGTCAAAGAATATTCGTCAGCAGCTCGAGAAGCATTTTCCAAGGTTTTAATCTGATGCTCATCTAGATAAGACTTAGCATCACTATAGACAGTTTTTGAACTCTTCAATTAATATAATTTGCTTGAGATTTTGATAATCTTGTTTGACTTTCTTGGCTAAGCACCATCTATCAAACAACTGCTCTTTTTCTCTAGCAAATTCAACATGAGTTTGTCCAGCTTCTTTTCTGTAATTTCTGAATTGTTGCCGATAAGCTTCAGGGACTAACTCATAACCCATTAGAATGCATTCTTTAACCACATCATAGTCACCACTTTGCTGAACGGACAGTGAAGTGTAAATCTCACTAGCCTTACCAGTAAGTAGACATTGTAATAACTGAGTCCAATTCTCTCTTGGCCAGTTTAAATTTTCTGCAACTTTTTCAAAACGAATAAAGTAATTGTCTACTTCTTTTTCTCTGAAAGGGGGCACTAATCTAATATTCCTTGCTAAATCAATATTTAAATTTGGATTTGAAGTATGATGGTGATTTTTACCTACCAGCCCTATTTCTTTCATTTTAATTTGATATTCCCTTTCTTCCTTCTCTCTCTCTCTCTCAATCCGCATCTGCTCTTTTTGTAATTCAATTTGCCTTTCTTTCTCCTCTCTCTATCAATCTGCATCTGCTCTTTTTGTAATTCAATTTGCCTTTCTTTCTCCTCTTTATCATATTGTCTTTCTTTCTCCCTTTCCTGTCTCTCTCTCCTCCTTTTCATATTGTAATTGTCTTTCTTTCTCCCTTTCCTGTCTTTCTCTCTCTCTCTCTCTCTCTCTCTCTCTCTCTCTCTCTCTCTCTCTCTCTCTCTCTCTCCTCTTTTTCATATTGTAATTATCTTTCTTTCTCCCTTTCCTGAAATTCCAGCTTCTTCAACTCTAATTCCATCTTGAATTTTAATTATAATTCCTTTAGTTTAATGTCAGAGTCTGATGCAGACTTACTGAACGAAATCAAAGCACTTTGTTCCTAAACATCCTTTTCTACCAAATATAGGACCAAAATTTGTTTGATATCTTGTTTCGTTAAAGAAGCATTGACTTCAGAAAGATCATATTTTCTGGCAAGTTGAATCAACTCATCTTTTTTGAAATGATCTAATTGCTCCTGGGTAGGATTAGAAAGAAATATTTCTACTTTAGATGTCATTTTAATACAAGCCTGTCAGTCTCACTAAAGATTTAAAATTTTCAAAAACTAGGGGAATTCAAATTTAAAACAAAAGTTTTCTGAGAAAAATTCTAGCCAAATTCCAATTTATCTGAATTCCGGACGATAGCTCCCAATTTCTATGTTACGTGCTTAGGCTCTAATAAGCAGCTACATAGAAAGAAGTGAAAATAACAAGTTTGTAAAATTTAACAAACAATTTATTAAGTACAAACATTTTCATAAAAGAAAATAAATAAACTTACGGTTTTAGAAAATCAAGTCCAAAAATCAATCCATAAGAGAATTCACAATATAATCCACTAGTGGAATTGCAAGAGTCCTGATAATAAAATGTCCTAATAGTTCCTGGTTCGAATCTTGATGATGTAATCCAATATGGACGACGATGGCATGTGATGAAGTCAGTTCTTGTTAATGAAAATCTATGAGCACATATTCTTGTCCAGATAAATAATAAAATAATTCCTTTTGCTCCAACTGAATTGACACAATTTCCAGTACACAGTAATTAAAAAATAATTCAAAAAGAAGACACAACTTAATATTATAAAAGCCCAACTTCTACTGAATAGCTCTCTCCTAAAACATGGTTTATATCTCTGTTTTTTATGTAAACAAGGGGTCACATGATATTCTAGAAACTATCAAAACAAACCTACGTTCAAGAAGTCACATAAATGCCATATGACCCAACTAAAATTAGAAAGATGTTTGTACTTTACTCCATTTTGTCCTTGGAACCAACCAATCATTTTTAAAATAAAGCTCTAATGTCCTTGAAATCAGCCAATCATTTTAAAAGCTTGCTTACACTCTGAAGCAAGGTTAGAAAATGAGGTTAACATCTGGTGTTTACTATGTAAAAGTACTGGTCATCCCGCCCTTCAATGAACGAATCTTAAAACTTAAAATGCCAAATTTAAATCTAACAAACAAACAAAAATAAAAATAAATATAAATGACTTATATCAAATATACATAACAACTAGCATTTAATATCATGCGTGTATGTGGTAGCATTTAATATCATGCATGTATGTAGTAGCATTTAATATCATGTGTATGTAAAAGCATTTTAATATCATGCATGTATGTAGCAGCACTTAACAGCATGTGTATAGTTAGTAGCATTTAACATCATGTGTTTATGTAGTAGCATTTAACATCATGTGTATGTAGTAGCATTTAACATCATGTGTGTACACAGACACATTTAACATCATGTGTGTACATAGTAGCATTTAACATCATGTGTGTATGTAGTAACATTTAATATCATGTGTCTATGTAATGTCATTTAACATCATGTGCTATGTAGTAAGTAACATTTAACATGTGTGTATGTAGTAGCAATTAACGGCATGTTTGTATATAGTAGCATTTAACATCATGTGTGTATGTAGCAGCATTTAACATCATTTGTGTACACAGACACGTTTAACATCATGTGTGTACATAGTAGCATTTAACATAATGTGTGTATGTAGTAACATTTAATATCATGTCTATGTAATGTCATTTAACATCATGTGCTATGTAGTAACATTTAACATGTGTGTATGTAGTAGCAATTAACGGCATGTTTGTATATAGTAGCATTTAACATAATGTGTGTATGTAGTAGCATTTAACATCATGTGCTATGTAGTAAGTAACATTTAACATCATGTATGTATGTTGTAGAATTTTACATCATGTTTGTATATAGTAGCATTTAACATAATGTGTGTATGTAGTAGCATTTAACATCATGTGCTATGTAGTAAGTAACATTTAACATCATGTATGTATGTTGTAGAATTTTACATCATGTTTGTATATAGTAGCATTTAACATAATGTGTGTATGTAGTAGCATTTAACATCATGTGCTATGTAGTAAGTAACATTTAACATCATGTATGTATGTTGTAGCATTTAACATCATGTGTGTATGCAGTAGAATTTTATAACATGTTTGTATGTAGTAGCATGTGTGTATGTAGTAGCATTTAACATCATGTGTTTATGTAGTAGCATTTTACATCATGTGTGTATGTAGTAGCATTTTACATCATGTGTGTATATAGTAGCATTTAACATCATGTGTGTACGTAGCAGCATTTAACATCATGTGCTATGTAGTAAGTAACATTTAACATCATGTATGTATGTTGTAGCATTTAACATCATGTGTGTATGCAGTAGAATTTTATAACATGTTTGTATGTAGTAGCATGTGTGTATGTAGTAGCATTTAACACCATGTGTGCATGTAGTAGCAGTTAACATCAAGTGTGTACATAGTAGCAGTTAACATCAAGTGTGTACATAGTAGCATTTAACACCATGTATGTATGTAGTATCATTTAACATGTGTGTATATAGTAGCATTTAACACCATGTATGTATGTAGTATCATTTAACATGTGTGTATATAGTAGCATTTAACACCATGTGTGCATGTAGTATCATTTAACATGTGTGTATATAGTAGCATTTAACACCATGTATGTATGTAGTATCATTTAACATGTGTGTATATAGTAGCATTTAACACCATGTGTGCATGTAGTAGCAGTTAACATCAAGTGTGTACATAGTAGCATTTAACATCAAGTGTGTATGTAGTAACATTTAACATCAAGTGTGTATGTAGTAACATTTAACATCAAGTGTGTACATAGTAGCATTTAACATCAAGTGTGTATGTAGTAACATTTAACATCAAGTGTGTATGTAGTAGCATTTAACATCATGTGTGTATGTAGTAGCATTTAACATCAAGTGTGTATGTAGTAACATTTAACATCAAGTGTGTATGTAGTAACATTTAACATCAAGTGTGTACATAGTAGCATTTAACATCAAGTGTGTACATAGTAGCATTTAACATCAAGTGTGTACATAGTAGCATTTAACATCAAGTGTGTATGTAGTAACATTTAACATCAAGTGTGTATGTAGTAACATTTAACATCAAGTGTGTACATAGTAGCATTTAACATCAAGTGTGTATGTAGTAGCATTTAAAAGCATGTGTGTACGTGGTAACATTTAAAATCATGTATGTATGTAGTAGCATTTAGTATCATGCATGTATATAGTAACATTTAACATCATGTGTGTATGTAGTACCATTTAAAAGCATGTGTGTACGTGGTAACATTTAAAATCATGTATGTATGTAGTAGCATTTAGTATCATGTGTGTATGTAGTAACATTTAACATCATGTGTGTATGTAGTACCATTTAAAAGCATGTGTGTACGTGGTAACATTTAAAATCATGTATGTATGTAGTAGCATTTAACATCATGTGTGTATGTAGTAGCATTTAACATCATGTGTGTATGTAGTACCATTTAAAAGCATGTGTGTACGTGGTAACATTTAAAATCATGTATGTATGTAGTAGCATTTAACATCATGTGTGTATGTAGTAACATTTAACATCATGTGTGTATGTAGTACCATTTAAAAGCATGTGTGTACGTGGTAACATTTAAAATCATGTATGTATGTAGTAGCATTTAGTATCATGCATGTATATAGTAACATTTAACATCATGCATGTAGTATAATTTTATATCATGTGTGTATATAGTATCATTTAACATCATGTGTGTATGTAGTAAATTTAAATCCATGTGTGTATGTAGTAGCATTTAACATCATGTGTCTACGTACTAACATTTAACATGTGTGTATGTAGTAGCATTTAACATCATGTTTGTAGGTAGTAACATTTAACATCATGTGTGTATGTAGTAACATTTAACATCATGTGTGTATGTAGTAACATTTAACAGCATGTGTGTACATAGTAGCATTTTACATCATGCGTGTATGTTAGTTAGGTAGTTAGTTTTGCCCGTCACCCCTGCCAGGGTATAGGCCGCTCACAAAAGATCGCCAGAGGCTTCTGTCCTGTGCCATCCCCTCAAGCTGACTCCAGATGTAACCCATCTTAGTGATGTCTGCCTCAAGGTCGCGTCGCCAGGTGTTTCTTGGTCGTCCCCTTCTCCTCTTGCCTTAAGGGTTCCACTTCAATGCCTGTCTGGTAATGTTGGTTCGCGGCTTACGTAGGGTGTGTCCTATCCAACCCCACCTTCTCTTCTTTATCTCATCCTCTATTGGAAGCTGGGAGGTTCTCTGCCACAAGTTGTTGTTGCTGATGGTGTCTGGCCAGCGGATCTGGAGAATTCTTCTTAGGCAGCTGTTGATGAAAGTCTGAACTCTCTTTACTGTGGACTTGGTGGTTCTCCAAGTCTCTGCCCCATACAGTAGGACTGACTTCACGTTGGAGTTGAACAGTCTGATTTTGGTAGTCAAGGAAATTTGTTTGGAGCTCCAGATGTTCTTGAGCTGAATGAAAGCTGCTCTCGCCTTTCCGATCCTTGCCTTGACATCTGCGTCTGTGCCACCCTGCTGGTTGAAAATGCTGCCTAGATATGTGAAGGACTCCACCTCTTCCAGGGGACTTCCCTGCAGTGTGACTGGGTTGTTACTGGTATAGTTGATCTTGAGGATCTTGGTCTTGTCTTTATGGATGTTGAGGCCCACCTGTGCAGATGTGGCTGCCAGTATGTCAGTCTTGTCCTGCATTTGCTGCTGACTGTGGAACACGAGAGCTAGGTCATCAGCAAAGTCCAGGTCCTCAAGTTGACTCCACAATGTTCACTGGATACCATTTCTCCGCCCATTGGTGGTCGCCGTCATAATCCAATCAATGACAAGAAGGAAGAGAAATGGTGACAGCAAGCAGCCTTGCCTGACACCAGTCCGCACTAGGAAGGTGTCTGTGTGCTGTCCTGCATGAACAACTCTACATGACATTCCGTTGTAGGTGTTTTTGATCAGGTTCACCAGCTTGGTTGGAATGCCATAGTGACGAAGAAGTTTCCAGAGTGTCTCTCGGTCTACGCTGTCAAATGCCTTCTCATAATCGACAAAGTTGATGTAGAGCGAAGAATTCCACTCCAATGACTGCTCGACTATGATGCGAAGAGTAGCTATTTGGTCCGTACACGATCTGTTTTGCCGGAATCCCGCCTGCTCATCTCGTATGTGGGGGTCGACGGCCTCCTTCATCCTCTCCACGAGGACCCGGTTGAAGACTTTTCCTGGTACTGACAAGAGTGTGATTCATCTGTAGTTGGAGCAGTTGCTGAGGTCGCCTTTCTTTGGGATCTTGATGAGGTGTCCCTCCTTCCAGTCAGTTGGTATTTCTTCTTCCTCCCATATCTTCACAAAAAGAGGGTATAGCATTTCCACTGAAGTCTCTATGTCTGCTCTGAGGGCTTCTGCTGGTATGTCATCAGGCCCAGCAGCCTTGCCGTTCTTCAGCTGGGTGATGGTTTTCCTGATCTCGTCTCTGGTGGGATTGTCACAACTTATAGGGAGATCTGCATTGGCTGGCTGGATTTCTGGGGGATTTGGTGGTGCTGGCCTGTTCAACAGTTCTTCAAAATGTTCTGCCCATCTATTCATTTGGTGTTCTGTACTTGGTTTGGTCTTTCCCTGCTTGTCCTTTACGGGTCTCTCTGTATTACTGTACTTGCCGGAAAGCTTCTTGGTGATGTCGTACAGCTTCTTCATGTTTCCACTTCCAGCCGCTTCTTCTGCCTCTACTGCCAGTCCTTCAAGGTAGTTTCTCTTGTCTATCTTGATGGTTCTTTTCACTTCTCTGTGGGCATCAGTGTACTCTTTTTGTGCCTGTAATTTTTTAGTTCTTGTCTTACTGTTATTTACTGCTGCTTTTTTCTGTTTACGCTCCTGGATTTTGCACAATGTTTTGGCTGAAATCCATTCTTTCTGTTGGTGTTTCATGGGGCCTAGTACTTCTTGGCATGTTGATTTTACTGCCTCCTTTACTGTCTTCCATCTGTTGTTCACGCTGTCTACCTCGTCTTCAAGCAGCTCTTCTAACACCTGGTACTTGTTGTTAAGAGTAAGTCTGTATTCTTCTTTAGTATTTTCATCTCTCAACAGACCGATGTTGTACCTTGTTTTCTTCTCTTTTGGGCCCATCCAGTTCTTCTTCAGCTTAAGTTTAAGCTTTGCAACAACTAAGTGGTGGTCAGATGCCACATCTGCTCCCCTCTTCACCCTCACATCTTGCAGGGATCTTCTGAACTTCTTGGCTGTGCAGATGTGGTCAATCTGATTTTCTGTTACATGGTCTGGTGATATCCATGTGCTCTTGTGGATTCTCTTGTGGGGAAAGATGGTACCTCCGATGACCAGGTCGTTCAGTGCACAGAGGTCTGCAAATCTCTCCCCATTTTCGTTCATCTCCCCTAGGCCATGGACCCCCATAACATGTTCATAACCTGTGTTGTCTGACCCAACTTTGGCATTGAAGTCACCCATGACGATGTTGATGTCTTTGTCTGGGTAATTCTCTACTATGTTCTGTAGTCTGTTGTAAAACTGGTCCTTATCTTTTTCTTTGCTGTCATTTGTTGGAGCATAGCACTGTATGACGTTCATTTTTATTTTCTTCTTCTTGGTCCTAAATGTTGCAGTGAGGATTCTGGACCCATGTGGTTCCCATCCAGTTAGTGCATTATATGCTTGCTTCGACAGCATGAGCCCTACCCCTTGTGTATGAGGCGCATTCTCTTCCTCATGTCCTGAATACAGTAGTATCTCTCCTGTCATCAGTCTTCTTTGTCCAGATTGAATCCATCTCGTCTCGCTGATGCCCAGTAGGGATATGTTGTAGCTTCTCATCTCTGCTGCTATCTGTGCTGTTTTTCCTGCCTCATACATTGTCCTCACATTCCATGTTGCGATGTTAATACTCCTGTTTGATAGAAGGGTGGTCTGCTTTATGGCTTCCGCGGGCTCGCGGCTTTCACCACATAGCGTCATAAGTCTTCCAGGAGAAGACCCTTCCTCCCACAGGCTTCCAGTTTCTGATTTTTCTTTTGTCGACGTTTTTGTAGCAATTTGGGTTTTACAGGGTCGGGTTGCTAGCCCCACGCCCAACCCTCCTCCTTTTCCACCCGGGCTTGGGACCGGCGATGGCGGAGTTCATGCATGTATGTAGTAACATTTAATATCATGTGTGTATCTAGTACCATTTAAAAGCATGTGTGTACATGGTAACACTTAAAATCATGTATGTAGTAGCATTTAGTATCATGTATGTATATAGCAACATTTAACATCATGCATGTAGTAGAATTTTATATCATGTGTGTATATAGTATTATTTAACATCATGTGTGTATGTAGTAAATTTAAATCCATGTGTGTATGTAGTAACATTTAACAGCCTGTGTGTACATAGTAACATTTAACAGCCTGTGTGTTAATAGTAGCATTTAAAACCATGTGTGTATGTAGCATTTAACATCATGTGTGTATGTAGTAGCATTTAACAGCATGTGTATAGAACAGCATTTAACAGCATGTATGTTGAAGCATTTGACAAGCGTATCTATGCATGTAGTAAAATTTAGCAGCATAAGTGTTTGTATGTAGAAGCATGTAAAAGCATGTTTGGATGTAGTACCATTTAACAGCATGTGTTTATGTAGTAGCATTTTACATCATGTGTGTATGGATAAGAATTTAACATCAGGTATGTAGTAGCATTAAACATCACGTGTGTATGGATAAGAATTTAACATCACGTGTGTAGAGCATTTTACATCATATGTGTATGTAGTAGCATTTTACATCATGTGTGTAGAGCATTTTACATCATGTGTGTAGAGCATTTTACATCATGTGTGTAGAGCATTTTACATCATGTGTGTATGGATAAGAATTTAACATCAGGTATGTAGTAGCATTTTACATCATGTGTGTATGGATAAGAATTTAACATCACGTGTGTAGAGCATTTTACATCATATGTGTATGTAGTAGCATTTTACATCATATGTGTATGTAGTAGCATTTAACATCATGTGTGTGTAGAGCATTTTACATCATATGTGTATCTAGTAGCATTTTACATCATATGTGTATCTAGTAGCATTTAACATCATGTGTGTATGTAGTAGCATTTAACATCACGTGTGTAGAGCATTTTGCATCATATGTGTATGTAGTAGCATTTTACATCATATGTGTATCTAGTAGCATTTTACATCATATGTGTATGTAGTAGCATTTAACATCATGTGTGTGTAGAGCATTTTACATCATATGTGTATCTAGTAGCATTTAACATCATGTGTGTATGTAGTAGCATTTAACATCACGTGTGTAGAGCATTTTACATCATATGTGTATGTAGTAGCATTTTACATCATATGTGTATCTAGTAGCATTTTACATCATATGTGTATGTAGTAGCATTTAACATCATATGTGTATCTAGTAGCATTTTACATCATGTGTGTATGTAGTAGCATTTAACATCATATGTGTATCTAGTAGCATTTTACATCATATGTGTATGTAGTAGCATTTAACATCATATGTGTATCTAGTAGCATTTAACATCATGTGTGTATGTAGCAGCATTTAACATCACGTGTGTAGAGCATTTTACATCATATGTGTATGTAGTAGCATTTTACATCATATGTGTATCTAGTAGCATTTTACATCATATGTGTATGTAGTAGCATTTAACATCATATGTGTATCTAGTAGCATTTTACATCATATGTGTATGTAGTAGCATTTAACATCATATGTGTATCTAGTAGCATTTTACATCATATGTGTATGTAGTAGCATTTAACATCATATGTGTATCTAGTAGCATTTAACATCATGTGTGTATGTAGTAGCATTTAACATCACGTGTGTAGAGCATTTTACATCATATGTGTATGTAGTAGCATTTAACATCATATGTGTATCTAGTAGCATTTAACATCATGTGTGTATGTAGTAGCATTTAACATCACGTGTGTAGAGCATTTTACATCATATGTGTATGTAGTAGCATTTTACATCATATGTGTATCTAGTAGCATTTTACATCATATGTGTATCTAGTAGCATTTTACATCATATGTGTATGTAGTAGCATTTTACATCATATGTGTATGTAGTAGCATTTAACATCATGTGTGTGTAGAGCATTTTACATCATGTGTGTGTAGAGCATTTTACATCATGTGTATGTAGTAGCATTTAACATCATGTGTGTGTAGAGCATTTTACATCATGTGTGTATGTAGTAGCATTTTACATCATATGTGTGTAGAGCATTTTACATCATATGTGTATATAGTAGCATTTTACATCATATGTGTATCTAATAGCATTTAACATCATGTGTGTATGTAGTAGCATTTTACATCATATGTGTATCTAGTAGCATTTAACATCATGTGTGTATGTAGTAGCATTTAACATCACGTGTGTAGAGCATTTTACATCATATGTGTATGTAGTAGCATTTAACATCATATGTGTATCTAGTAGCATTTAACATCATGTGTGTATGTAGTAGCATTTAACATCACGTGTGTAGAGCATTTTACATCATATGTGTATGTAGTAGCATTTTACATCATATGTGTATGTAGTAGCATTTAACATCATGTGTATGTAGTAGCATTTTACATCATGTGTGTATGTAGTAGCATTTAACATCATGTGTGTATGTAGTAGCATTTAACATCATGTGTGTATGTAGTAGCATTTAACATCATGTGTGTATGTAGTAGCATTTTACATCATATGTGTGTGTAGAGCATTTTACATCATGTGTATGTAGTAGCATTTTACATCATGTGTGTATGTAGTAGCATTTAACATCATGTGTGTATGTAGTAGCATTTAACATCATGTGTGTATGTAGTAGCATTTAACATCATGTGTGTATGTAGTAGCATTTAACATCATGTGTGTATGTAGTAGCATTTTACATCATGTGTGTATGTAGTAGCATTTAACATCATGTGTGTATGTAGTAGCATTTAACATCACGTGTGTAGAGCATTTTACATCATATGTGTATGTAGTAGCATTTTACATCATATGTGTATCTAGTAGCATTTAACATCATGTGTGTGTAGAGCATTTTACATCATGTGTATGTAGTAGCATTTTACATCATGTGTGTGTAGAGCATTTTACATCATGTGTGTATGTAGTAGCATTTTACATCATATGTGTGTAGAGCATTTTACATCATATGTGTATATAGTAGCATTTTACATCATATGTGTATCTAGTAGCATTTTACATCATATGTGTATATAGTAGCATTTTACATCATATGTGTATCTAGTAGCATTTAACATCATGTGTGTATGTAGTAGCATTTTACATCATATGTGTATCTAGTAGCATTTAACATCATGTGTGTATGTAGTAGCATTTAACATCACGTGTGTAGAGCATTTTACATCATATGTGTATCTAGTAGCATTTAACATCATGTGTGTATGTAGTAGCATTTAACATCACATGTGTAGAGCATTTTACATCATGTGTGTATGTAGTAGCATTTTACATCATATGTGTATGTAGTAGCATTTAACATCATGTCATATTGGAATATTACATCAGCATTTCCATTCAGAACTATTATTAGAATTTTTCTTTTGGTGAAAACCTTACACAGCAAAACCAGTCTTGAGAGATGAATGGTATCAAAGACCACCTGTCATGAGAGGCCAGGTTCTCCTTGCACATATTTATTGATTATACATATAGAGTTATGACCTGCCATGAGAGACCACATAATTTGTGAGACCATTATTTTTTAGCCAAAGGGGTGATGATCTTTCACGACAGGTTCTGATGTACTAATATGATAATCCTTTCAACAGAAGTAGCAATAACATGAAGACAGCCACTGGACTGGCCATTTTGGATTTCTTATCATCACCAACCATCTAGACCTTGTGACAAATGTGTGTCATGTTAATAGAAATCCTCAAAGGACCTTAAATGGAGTAGCTATTGAAAATCATGGTACAGATGGACAATAGGCCATTTCATAAGCTCTTTTGGTCTGAAATTAATTGAGTTAAAAATTAAATTTAACAATATCAGGGATACAATTTATTATGAAAAAATTTCATCTAGGATTGACAAATCTGTAGCTGGTCTTTTCTTGCTTGATTCAATAAATAATGTTGCCAAGTCATGTTTCACATGATCACTTCTGAATACATTTTCTTCCTCAGAAAGACCAAATTTGCCATTATTCCCTGTTTTGGCATCAGATTCCTCATGGCTTGCATGACCAGATACACAAGTTTTCTGACTAGATCTGTCCACATATCCATTTCCACGTAGAGAAGTTTCTTTCACAAAACTGTTCTGAGGGGTCTTCCACATTTTTCTAGAACTGTTAGGGTTTTCAGGCACCTTGTCCACGTCTTCAAAGTCATGCCTTGAAATGAAATGTGTAAAGTTTGGTAAACAAAATTTATTTTGTGGGCATACATTTTCATGGTTTGTAGAAAAATGTCATTTGTAGAAGCATTTAATTTTTGTAGGTCTGGAAAATGCTTCTATGTTGGTAAAAACCATTATATCCACAAATACTGGTACCCCACAATAACTAATACCCATGTAAAATAACAAATTCATGAATGAATCCATCTTCACTAGCCAAGGTTTCAGTATGATAACCCTATCTACACCCTGGCAAATCAAACATTAAAGTTGTGTGTTCCCTTTGTCTTGATCATTTAGGAACGGTGTTCAACTTTAAAAACAATATAATTTTGATTAGATCTTCTACATACAAACAGAAACAAACAACATTTTCTTAGCCTTTTGTACAAATATCCACACAAAGTCTGGACTGAAAAATTCTACATCTAACAAGTATTAAAAGAAAACACAAAAATAAATAAGAGTACTTTAGAAAGCATGTGATATGACTATCTTGTTTCCTTTTCCTTCAAATGACCTTGACCTCTGAGCAAGAGACTAAATGTTATTTTAAAAAATCCATTAGGTTAAACAGCCTGGACACACACAAAAAAACAGAATCTGGGTATTGACTTCCTTTATTTTATTACTGTACTATTAATACTGACCTTGTGGCAGGGGGTATGAATAAGTATGTGACACTATCAAGTCAAAATATATAAATGGTTTAAAATCTCATTAAAATTAGTTTCATAGGTTTCACACATTTTTAGAAAAACTTCCACACAGAAAATGTGTATTGAATTTTCAACGTTATCAGTTTTAACTAACCTCTTGATCAAATATCTTTTGTTTTGTTTGCTGGGTTACATTAGACATCAAATTTACTTCAGTATTGAATTGTAGACATGCCAAAATGGTGGAAATGGCTTTTCCGAGAGCATGTATTTAGGATGTTTAAAAGAGAGGTCACCTTATATTAAAACAAGGAATCCATGCTGCCATCATGTTATAAGTGGAATCACATTATAACAAATCAAATTATAATGAGTTTTACATGTAACTGGTTTAAGTTTCAAATAAAGATATGAAGTGGTTCAAAAAGTTAGACCCCAAAAAAGGTAACAGGACCATCACATTTTTTATTGCTTTGTCCTTTGGCATGATGCATACAGTGAGGCTAAAATAGGTGACACCATATATAACTGGCCAAACTTTCAGTCAAATAATCAGTGGTTCAAAAGCTATATTTTGGAAAAGGATACAAATCTCTGAATTATTGCTTCTATTTTGTCCTGCCCATGACCTTGAAACAGGTGTTGTTATGGTGATACACTGAACATGATATAATAAGTTAAGTTTCATCAAAATATCTTTAAAGGTTCAGAAGTTATTCAATGAACAAGAATATAAGTCACAGAATTACATTTTCCATTGCCATGACTTTGACCTTCAAGCAAGGTCATGGCTATGTTATAAGACAACATTTATACGTGATATTCAATTGACTAAAGCTTTATTAAAATATCTTCAGTGACTGAAAAATTATACTCCAGAAAAGGATAAAAGTCAGAGAACTATATATTTCCTTGACTTTAACCTTGTGGCTAGGGCTATAGCTGTGATGGGCAACATCCTGTCTAGTGATAATATAATATATACCTGGGTACAGTTTCATGTAAATCTCTCTATTATAAAGTTATGGGATGGCCAAGCAATGGCTAATGGATAAAGATAACATGTCATAATACATCACACTCAAGTAATTTAACATCAAAATACTCAGAAAGCATACAGGTCTGTGCATACAAAATACTCAGAAAGCATACAGGTCTGTGCATACAAAATACTCAGAAAGCATACAGGTATGTGCATACAAAATACTCAGAAAGCATACAGGTCTGTGCATACAAAATACTCAGAAAGCATACAGGTCTGTGCATACAAAATACTCAGAAAGCATACAAGTCTGAATATTTCTTGTCATATTTATAAAATATGAAATCTGGATTTGGATCAATGTGGATAAGACAGTTCCTGGGTTTGACTGTAAAGATGTACTGCTTTAAAAAATCATTTTTAAGTTCATAATAAAACTGGTTTAATCATTGGCCTTTGAACTCCAAAACTAATATGCCTCTTCTGTACTCCAAGTGTAAGTCATCCACAAAGTTTGGTAAAGAAAAGCCATTTTACTGAGAAAAAAAGAACAGTAATAGACAGATGTCACAACATACACTTTGTCTTTTGACAGGTCCAGCCCTGCATACATACATAAGTCTGTTCATACATACAAATGCATGAATATAACAATTTTCCAACTCTTCTTTGAAAGTGTAGGAAGAGGCTTTATATGTTTTGGATTAAGTCCTGTAATTGTTTTAATGCTATCTTACAACAGGAATAGAAACAAAATAAGCTTACTGAAAAAATGTTTTTGCTATTACAATTTTATGGCTGTGCAAGTTGCAGAAACAAGACATATGCTGGTGTTTAAAATCTGACAATGATCACTTTGATAGTTCTCTCTCTCTCATGATCGCTGATATTCAATAGAAACATACCTTGCTTTCTTCTTTGGACTCTTGTTCTTTGAGGTATCAAATAAATCATCAAGGATATCCTTTCTTTGAGGGTGAGGAAAGTCAGTTATATGATCTTCATCAAAGTCCTTGTTAAGATTATCATCTGAATGTTGAGATTCTTTTACAACTGTTAGATTACACTCCTGATTTTCATAAACTTTAGCATTTCTTTCTGAGTCTGTTTTCTTTTTCTGCTGTTGTCCAGATTTTGCTATTTCGATAAGGTCCTCTCTGCCTGCCTGCAAAATGCAAATTTAGCTTACATTTCTTCTTTGGATTGACAGACAGAAGATAGACAGTAATATAGAGTATGTTTATATACAATCTCTCAAGACCCTTACATTTTCTTTGCATTAAAAATTTATTAAGGACAAATTGATTTAAGCAAACTGGCTGTATCATTGTTTCTTTTAACCATGTTTTACTGCAATTAGAGATTTATTACCATTACACTTCCTCCATTGTTTCATAGGTTACCATATCCTGAGAATTTTGTTTTTGTCCCAACCTCTTTCACAAAATATGCAGACGGGTCTATTAGTTTGTAAGAAGTAATCAGTAGAACAAACAATACAGACACAGATCTGATATATCGTATAATGTGTGAGCAGACGGGTCTATTAGTTTGTAAGAAGTAATCAGTAGAACAAACAATACAGACACAGATCTGATATATCGTATAATGTGTGAGCAGATGGGTCTATTAGTTTGTAAGAAGTAATCAGTAGAACAAACAACACAGACCCTTATCTACCACTGCACTATGTGACAGCAGATTTCGGTCTATGTCGTTTTCAGTTTGACTACTTAGACATGAGCACATGTGGTAATTATAAAATTTTATTGTTATTCTGTATTTAACACACAGACTACAGTAACAAACAAAAAAAACCCGAACATTTTCCTTTGGATTTGTCATAAATGAATTCCCTGTACTTAATTATAATATTTATTTGTGCCGTCAATGGATTCAGTTTCTGTATGTGTATGTGCGTGATTTGGATTTTTAACGTAGTTTTAACAATATTTAAGTCATATCGCTATGATGTTTGTAGTGTTGAAGTTTATAGTGATGTCTAGCACTGGGGCATCAGTCACATTATCCTGACACCAGGCCAACCAGTCCTAACAATAACCTCTTAACACTGAGTGCCTAGTGAGGCAGTTGTTAGAACCATTTTTATAAGTCCTTTGTATGACTTGGCTGGGGTTTGAACTCATGACCTCCCCCGTCCAAGATGAACACTCTAACCACCAGGCTGCTAGAGTGGTCATCAATTGATTAAAACAATCAATTAAGATAAACATCTGATAAAAAAACTGCACAAATTAGAAAGGACACATAATTTTGGATTTTGAAGATGGTTGACGTCATAACTATTGAGTCACTGGAATTTACTTCCATGTAAAATAACTATTTAAACTATTATGAGGCTTCAATGCCATATTATTGGTACACAGAATTAGGACAAAAGTGTACCGCAGTTGTAAAAGTAACTAGTCCAAATTTCAGCAAATCAACAAAAATTTATTTTTTTATATTTCAAAATATGCAGATTATATATATATATATATATATATATATATATATATTGCTTTTAAATTAATTAATAGAAAAGTTCTCAACTTATTTGCAACATATTAAAAAAGAAAACTTGCCTGCCTGAGAATTTCTTCTGCCATTAATGTAAGTTCCATTTCTGTCATGACATACTCTGTCTGCCTACAACAGAAACATTCTAAGTAAATGTAGGTGCAAAATTATCTTAACATATGCTATGATTTGTGTATGATACAAAAATATGAGAACAGACATGGTACTCCAATATCTACCATTTCATAATGCAGTAAATAACGGATCAGGGTCTATGTTATTCATGTTAATTGTAATTTACCACAAAACTGCTGGCACGTAATGCACCATGAAATCTGGTTCTACAATTATAATATAATATACTGGTCCATACACTAATACACCAGGAGTATTGGATCTACAATGTTATTCAAAACAGGTAGATACACTAATGCAACAAGAAATCTGGGTTTACAGTGTTATAATATACAAGGTCAATATAATCTTATACTACACATTTAAATATTTAGTATTCCTTATAACTTATCATATAATTTCTAAGTAAAAATGGCTGTTATATTTTATAATCTTTGTAACTCTTCATATGCTATGTAAATATTCAGTAAAATAAACTAGCTGGAGTTAAAAATCTACAAACATTGTTCCAGGTAAATGCAGTATCATATGCAAGTACATTGACTTTTTAATCATCTTTAACTTGCTACACAGGCATACCTAAAATAAACATCAAGGTTTAACCAAATAAAAACATAATGAATTGTGGAATAATTAAATGTAATAAAATAACATACTCAATCATTTTTCTAAAAGAAATTAAAAAGAAAAATAAGTACATGAGGACAAAACTGAAGAATGCAGTTTCTCAGAATTTAGAATTTTCTTTTTTTTCCCCCTGTAAAATACAGTTCTTCCACACTGAAACACTGTTCTTCTTGTCTCAAGAACATTTAAGGAAAAATATAATTTTTCTACCTTTACCATAAATATATTAGTATCACAAATGGTAATCCATCATATTTAAATACTCCAAAAAATTTGTGATCTTCACAGTTCAAGTTTTGTGCTTGAGTTAGACATGGAATGTTGTTGGTCTTTCTCACATTTTTGTTATTTGTGTCAGTAACTCCAGTTCTCGTATTATAGCCAACTAACAGTCTTCGTAAACAATGGCAAGTTTTTAAATCTCTATCCATGATCTAAACGTTTAGAATGATGAGCAAATAAACATAATCTATGTTGATTGGCTTATCCATAAGAATTTAGTTATTACCAATTTACCATAAAAATTGTCTATTCTTAATATGTGAAGACTTCAAATTAGCACAAGTGTCCAGTATTATTTTTACTTTGCAAGCCCTTGGGACATTTCCGGGTCATTGACTCACTAATATTTGCCAGCCATAAAAAAATCTGCCCCCACATGTGACATAATCATAGTCTTTATGTAAACTAAAACTAACAGCATTTCAAAGAATTTAACAACTAAAATACATTTTTTAAAGTTTGAAATGAGTTTCAGTTTTAAAAGTTTTTAATTTAATTGTAAATCTGAAACATGATACCAAAATCCTGTACCAGTTTGCAGAGGAGATGGGTTTCAATTTACTTGCAGAAAAACAGAAATTTTTCAGTCTAACCAATTGAATTGAATTACTTTTTATGCTAACCAAACTTTCAATATAAACTGAGTTTATCCTGGAATTTAAACCAAAGTTTATGTTAGTCTATGGGATTTCTAAATTAATCTAAGAATCAAGCAAAATAATTCTAATGTAATACTTTAAAATAAAAATAAATATAATCTTAATATCTTTTGTCATTATGTTTGAAACATTAAATAAATTTCTCAGCCAGTTACATTTTTGAACTTGTTGACAGAACCGACAGCAATTTAAAATACATCTAGCAGGAGCAAAGATAAAAACCAATTATGGCCTAAGCATAGGAAGAATACATACACTTTAAACAAAATTTTAATTGTTCAGAATGGAGATGTATTGCAAAGAAAATTAGAGAGCATGCAAAATGGTCATTCTTGGGATTTAACCTAATGGAGACCATTTTAACTATTGTCAACATTTATACCCTGAAGGAGTATGGTACATATTTTTATTGTTTAAATTAACTGCTTCATTTTATTAATGTTTTCTGTCTTTGACAAAAGCTTCAGCAACACAAGAGCAATAAGTTAAAAAAGAGAACAAATAAAATTCACAAAAAGCTAAACTCTCAAAAAACTCTTTCTCTCTCTCTCTCTCTCTCTTTGGACAATATTTGATTTTGATCATGAGGTGCAATATGAAAAATGATGGAATACATATGCATCCTTCTCTCTGTATCTCTCTTCCCTTACCCTCATCCAACCTTCCCTGAAAATGCATTATTAGGGCTGTCAAAAACCACAGGAAAACTTACTCGGGTACCCGTTGCACCGTTTAACGGGTACCTGGATACTTGTTAGAACATGAAAGACATGTACGACCCTTGAGCAACAAATTTTTTTCCCCCACTAAATTATGCGTTACGCGTAAATGTATATGGATTACCCTTTTTCAGTATATCCACCTTCCATAAATCTTGTTTATATTAACATTTCATTAATCCCACAGACCATATTTTAGAAAAGACCGCTTTACGTGCCTACAATATACAAGTATGCTTGTCCGTGGACTTGTACTTTCCTACAGTAACATGTTCTATTTATAGCAAACCTTGTTCTACTTTCCCTCAAATTCTATTTATAGCAACTGTGTGGCTTAGTGTGTCTACTATATAATATGTTCAAATTATATGTACAACAACTTTTGGAAATTTGCTTATTGTCGATATCACGTGACTGTATGACCTAGATTGTGAGATTTGTGTAGTCACGTGACTAGGAATGCAAATAGCCAGATCCGGTACAAATTTCAGCAATGATGTACTTTCGTCTCATCTGTCAGTGGATTAAAGGCATAACAAATGCTATGCTCACGATTTTTGAGAAAATAAATCATATTCCTATCGATTTCATGTTGGTATATCTCGATGAAAGATCGTTCAAGTTTGCTGGGCAGGCATGTAAGCGGCTATCCATACCGACATCAAATGGTGTCGGCGAATTCCAACTTTTTGATAGGAAATGCACTCTGACCCTATACCCGATGAATGTCCAAATATCAAAATTGGGGTGGCAACGGTCAGAGGAAACTCGGACTACTCTGACCAGTGCGCTGCTGATGATAGATATTAATTTGATATTGTTGTCGACAACTTATTTTTTTGAACGGGTACTCGTCATTAATTTTCAATGCCTGGGTTTTTCGCTACGGTCAGGTACCCATTGACAGCCCTATGCATTATAGTATTAATGATCAATTCCCCTATTGCTTGTAATCTGAAATAGCATACAGTGATACTTTTAATATTTATGAAACCAGAAGTTATTATAATTTAATTCCACACAGCATCACAAGTTTTATCCTATCTGTAACTCACTACATTTTTGGGTCAGCATTACTATATGTAGCTATAAGTACATAATTAGTTTTAAATCCTTCTTGTGAAACAAATTAGGTACTTTTAGTTACATTTAAGGATCCTGATTGGAAAGGTTACTGAGTTACAGGTAGGATAAAATTCACGATGCTGTATGGAATGAAGTGAAAAACCACATCTGAGGTATTGATCTGGCCTTGTCTTATACTCAGCATTGACTTATATAAAGATGAAGGATGGAAAATTTGCGAAATATGCTGATTTGACTTGTAGTCCATATTGACTTAAAGGCCAGCAAATATGGTTACCATACTAATTTAGATAGGCAAGATTATGTTCTCATTTAAGTTGAGTGTCTTCATGCAAATTATTAATTTTCACATTTGATAATTAAAATAACATCAACAGACTATTACAAATGCAAACAAAATATATGACTAAGTTGAATATATCTCATTTAATTCAAGGATCAATTAAGAAATAAAAAAAAAATACCTGCCTGATTTTAACATCAACTGAAGCAGAACTATTTGATCTTGATTTGAGAGTTGATCCTGGAGATCTACCAAGCATCCACTTGGGTAGGTCACGTGGGATGTCACCTTCTTTGTGACACATAGATGAAGACATGGGAACAGTGGTCTGAAGGTCATTACCACTAGAAGGTGTCAAAAGTGAACAAATTTCTCTTGTGTCTATCACACTTTCCAAGTCATTAACCCTCCTTGCCTTTTTTGCATACTGTTTCTGATATCTTGAAAGAAAACAAGACAATGTGTAAAATTATCAAACATAAACAGTTTGGTTTTGTCCAAATTCAGGTCATCTCTCTATTAGTTTAATATCATCAACTTTATAATGGAAACTGTATCACTTTGATGCTGAACTGACTTTATTTGTGAAAATCTAAGTCGCTTAAATTAGATGACATATGTAAGTGTTACGAGTCGATGCTCTATGCTCCGAAAATAAGTAACAGAAAAGAGTGAAGACATCAAGCTTTTGTAAAATTTAATAAATAATTTATTTCCCTAGAATACAAAGTAAAAAAGGAGAAAAAAAGAACTTATGGTAATGTGAATAAAATTCAAAACATAATCAAAGAAACAGACACAATTCCCTGCAATATAAAGCCATAAATTAAATTCAGCAAAAGTCCAGAAAAAATCCCAAAATTGAAGTCAATAATGTGTCTGTGGTAGCTATTGAAGTGTTGCTGTGTCAACAGTCTTTTGTTGAATCATTAAAATATAATTTCAGGTTTGAATTCACTATAAATTCCAGTGAATGTCTCTATCCAAGAGTGTTATCAGAAAAATTTTGTATTTCCAGAGAAAATAATCATTTCATTTAAAACATTTAAACATAAAAAGATTCCATTATGAAACTCCTGGTCATAACATGTTATACAACTTAAATGTGCTAGATGTTAAAGCAAGAACTACCAGGACCTCACAATTGCAAAATTATTTAGTTCTCTACCTGACCTCAGTTCACAATTAGTGTTTTCTAAGGAAAACCATTATAAAATGAAAAATAACCTCCTACATTGATCCTAATGTTTACAAAATCAAAACCATAACCTGTAAAATTCACTTTATAAAAGTCCTACACCTGGACCATACTAAACATATTTACTTCTATTATTTAACTATTCTGATGTAAAGCTTATAAACAGAGAACAATTTTGCTATGTATTTGTTGTTGACAAAAAATGAAATAATTTTTTATATTTAAAAAGTCAATCAGGTCAAGCAGAAATAAACTCAATCTGGAACAAAGGTCAAGTCCAGCATACAATGTTACAGTACAAGAGCTTGTAATGAAATAAGATTTTTTTTTTAAAGCTGACAAAAAAAAAAATAAGATTAAATATAATTAACATAATGTACTACCTCTCAACAATATCCCACTCTCTGGCAAACATGTATTCTCTTCTTCCACATCCTAAATAACATGATGTAAAACTATTCTGATACTTGTCCCTGGTCCTGTAAAGGGGGATAACTGGATCTGCATCCGAACACCTGGAATCTAACTTAACCTGAAGATCCTTCAGTAAGGCTGGCATTGATGCTTTAGCTGATGCATTATGGGACAGAACCTAAAGATTCATATAGCAAGAAGGTCAATAATTAGTCACCTTAAATAGTAGTTACAAGTTCATTATTTATTTTCTTATTGTGTTTTGCATCTATATCATCATTTTGGATACCCCTGTTCAGGTAGGTACATTATATCATATATAAAAAGGTAGTACTTTTAATGGCAAAATCAACACTAAACAAAAGACCTAAGAGCAAGAAAAAATTATTTACGTCATTCTATAATAAAGAACTATTGTAAGATATAAATCAATACATGTACATGCATACCAATTTCTAAAGAAAAGAATGTTACATTATTAATTACATGTCCAGTAATGGACCACTACTGGAAAGGAAGGATACACTCTTCCAGGGATGTAACTAGTGGAAAGACTTTGGAGTGAGTGCCCTTATTATATTTGGGTAAGAATTATAATGGAAACATGTTATTGTAAAATTTGTTTCTTCTTCAAATACATTACCTGATCATAATATCTTAGGTTGAATAGGTATGAAGTAGCAGGAGTTATCTACTCTAGCCACCAGGTTGGTCCTGGCTCTGTTAGTCTAATGTACAACCAGCAGCTTTGAGTTTCATATGAAAAATGAGCAAAAAGACAAAACAGACAAATGAAAAGAGATGGTTGTAAAGGGGATATTCCTACTATCACACATCCACTTGAAGTAAAGTAATCTACATCATTACAATGCTGCTGAGGGATCTGGGAAAGTAACCTGCGGAAGGATCTGAAAGAGTAGCCTGCTGAGGGATCTGAGAAAGTAGCCATGCTGAGAGATCTGAGAAAGTAACCTGCTGAAGGATCTGAGAAAGTAGCCATGCTGAGGGATCTGAGAAAGAAACCTGCTTTGGGATCCGGGAAAGTAGCTTGCTGAGGAATTGGCTAAGGTAGCCTGCTGAGCTGCTGATAACTGCCATACCAAGTCAAGCTGAGCCTTTTGAGAAAAAAGTCCCACCACTTTAATAATGTCAGAGGAAAGTTTCACTTCAGCGCCAGACTGGTAGCAAGCATGAGTAATGCATATAATCTTGGGTATATTATTCAAAGGCTGAAAAAAAAACCCAATGAATCCTTAACTAAGTATTGGAATGGAAATACTGTACTCACGTCTCAGGTAGTACTTCAATACTTTGATGGAATCCTGAAGACATCCTTTCAAAGAAGAGTCACCTGAAGATAAAGCTTTCAATATAGATGGAAGCCCGCTCTTCAAAATAAACCATGAGGCCATCATAAGAAAAACTGAGCCATTCTGGCTGAACTGAAAGAAGTTTGGGTCCAATAATAAGGCTCAAATTTCACTGATTCTGAATGCCATGGCTTGAGTGACCAGGATCCATGTCATAAACTAAAGGTGAGTTGAGGCTTTGGCCAGTGGCTTGAATGGTGACTTATTTAACCATGTCAAAACCTATGGCAGCTTCCATTTTGCACAAACAGTCAGGCCACTGGGTGAGATAAATCAAAATTACCTTCAAAGTCAGTGAGGTCTTTATGGCTTATATCTTCTTGTTATGATAATGGAACTTATCCAATATAGTGGAATGATAGTAACTAATTGTGATTTGAACTAATGACTGCAAAAAAAAAAGGAAAAAGAAAGTTGTAGACATTTTATGGTAGAGAGGTTTTTACATGAGTGATTTTCCTCTACTCATACCACAGATGAAAAGTCATCCATTTTCTCTCATCAATTTAAGTGGTGGGAGTTCTTGCCTAAGTGATTCTGTTCATATCACCAAAGTGTTGTTGAAAAAATAATATTTTTTTTCTCAGAACTTCACTGAGATGAGCTAAGCATGTGCAGTTCTTTCATATGACAGGATTTTAATGGGAATCTCTGCTCTTATCAGTGGGGTTTGGAAAAAGGCATCCACACAGTGCATTCCAGTTTAGATAGAGGATGTTTACTACCCAGGCTTTTGGGTCTGGGAAAAAGGAGATGAAGTCTGCGATCTTCGCATTACACTTCACAGCAAAATGGTTCAAGAACTGATCTGACTCAAGACCATGTGGTGAATGGACCATTATGTGGGAATCAGTTGATTCCTTCAGGACAGGCAGTTCTCTACCATATTTGCTGGCCTATAAGAGGATAATTTGTGACCAGAATATCTTAGCTTTTATCTTATACTGAAAATCAACTTGTATATGAATTATGTCATCTGAATCATGTTATTGTATGTCATGTAATTGTTTGCAAGGAATACCTATCTATACAATAAAAAAAATATAATATTATGTGTTGGGAATGGAGAGGTAGTTGTACAAGCAAAGAACAATACACAGCATGTGAAATTGTAATTCTTGTGATTTAACCTGAATGGTGTCTACATGGATGTAAATACATGTATTGTGAATATTTAAACTGTGGAGTATGGTATGTATTTGTATAGTCTAAATTTACTATTTAATTTTATTAATGTTTTATCTCTTTGATAAAAGCTTCTGCTAAAGAGAGGCAGTAAGGTACAAGCAACCACCCAAAACAACACAAAACATAAAGTGCTGAAATCTCTCTAAAAAACTATCAGGCAATAAAATCTTATTTCGATCATGAGGTGCACCAAGATAAATGCAATGAATTTGATATGCCTTTCTCTCTTTATATCTCTTCAAAGAATAATTCTGGAAAAAGCATTTAAGCATTAATAATGCAATTTCCCAAGTGTTGGTAATCTGAAATAGCATACAGTAATACGGTACCTTTAATTTTCATGAAATTGGAAGTTACTATAGTTGAATTCCATACAGCATTGCGAATTTTATCAGTGTAACTATAACTATTAAGATATGCATCATTATATGTATCTGAAAGTATATAATATATTCAAAATACTTCATGTGAAATAATTTACATACTTTTAGTTACATTTAATGATCCTGACCTGGATGATTACTGAGTTAAATATTGGATAAAATCCGCAATGCTGTGTGGAATTAAGTGAAAAAGATGAAGCCGAGTTATTGATCTAGCCTTGTCATTTAGTCAGCATAGACTTATATATTACGGATGGAAAATTTGCCAAATTTGCTTATTCAGCTTATACTCCGCATCGACATATAGGCCGGCCAATATGGCAGCATGCATCAGATTTGGCAGACGTGAATTTACTGACAATGGCATCAAATGAAGAAATCAAAAAAAAAGATCTGGAGATTTGTATTCCATTGCCTTAGAGATAAACAGTCAGAGATGGTGCCTGCTACTACAATTGAATGACACATAACAGAGATATTCATGAACAAAGTCTGCTCCTGTTAGGACAAAACCAATATCAGTTCTCAGCAAAATGGCAAGTGGCAGGTGCTTAAATCAGTAAAGTTTATATCAATGTATTTCAATAAAATATGCAAATATGCTTCTCATAGAAAGCTCACAAAACTTTTAAATATTTAGTTCTTATAGTATAAACAAATCTAAATAGTTTTTTTTTAAATGCACCACAAAAAAGCAGCAAATAAAATCCAAATCAAACCATTTATATGCATACATTTGACAGTAAAAGTAATCCATTCTTGTTGATAATAACCGAAACACCAACTCTGTCCAAAAACTGTTTGTGAAAAATATCTTGTGAGAATCATCAACGTATCTAAACTATGACCACTTAGTGTGTACAGATTCTTACTATGTACAGATTCTTACTATGTACAGATTCTTATTATGTACATATTTTTCTGGTTATCAGACCTTGCTCATATCAAACCAAACAGCAAATTTTATAAATTCTCATTGTTCTGATAAAGCCAAATAGAAATCTATAAAGTTAAGACCATTATAGCCCAAAACACCTAATACATATGCATAGATTTGACTGGTTATCAAAGTCATTAGTAATATTGTGGATATAAATCCATCACCAAGTTTGAACAAAGCTTTTAAAGCATCCACAAAATCAGCCAATTAAAATTCATATCACTTCAGTAATAGGCACATATCTGACTGGTTATCAAAACTCAACCAGTCTTTTTGATATAAACTCTAGTAGCAAAAGCTTGATCAAAATAAAAAATGAAGCCATTAGAACATTCATAAGCAATTGGTGATAGATGAATAATGGATTACACAAGACAAGAATAAACTGATATAAATGTATGTTCATTTGGAATGTGGCCTGGTTAATTAATAAGAATAATTACTTTGAATAGTGATTAAAGATTTAAGCTTATAAGAATCATGTAAGCTCATATGAATCAGGGTGTAAAGAGCCCTGCACACATCATGCTTATATGTTTATGGGAGTACATCTCATGCTTATATGTCTATGGGAGTACATATGTCATGCTTATATGTCTATGGGAGTACATATGTTTATATGTCTATGGGATTATTATGAAAAGTATATTCCATTGGTTATTATGAAGAGTATATTCCATTGGTTGAACAGAAAACACAACAAGGTCGACAGCAATTGCTATTATTTCATACTAGACTTACCAATGATGGATTCTGCACAACTCTGGAAACCTGTGGAGAAGAAAGAAAGAACATTATATAATGCAAAATAAATGTTGACAATGTGGCCAACTATCCTGCATGTAACCAAAAAGAAATTATATTTTGTTTCAAATAAATGTCAGCTGGCAAACAGAAGCAATATCTGGAATTCAAGTATGAATGAATCTTTCTTTCTCAACTCTGATGTACACTTCAGTAAAGCATAACACTTTTACACATTTATAAGTGGATCTGCAATACATTTATTATTTGTAGAGATGTAGGATCATTTCAGAAAGGCAAGTACCATTTATATATGCCTACAAGTCAAGTCATACTGCCAAGTGGACAGACCCAGATCTGCTATTGTATTGTGTAATGAGCCAGCAGATCTGTAGCTATGCAGCTGGATAATGGGTAATCAGTAGATCTAACAGCACAGATCCTAAACTGTTCATGGATTATGTGAAAATAGAGCAGATATCATGTTGTCTGTAGTTCAACTTGACTTATAAGTAAGTATATATAGTATTAACAAGAAATTAACAGGGCCATTAAAATTTCTCAAGCATTGTGTGATGCCATGTCGACAACATGATGAGAAGGATTTTCCAGCTATGCACTTATTCATCAATAAACTTTAAAAACGATGAGAAATGTGTCTACTGAACAAGGATGCCTCCATATAAAAACTGAAAGATGAAAAGAACTTGTGAAAAATTTATTCATGTACAAGAGCATTTACAATGGAAATAAGAAAGAACAGCATGTACATGTTAGCTAGAGATCAATAATATTTGCCAAATTTCTGGATAATTCAACAGAAATCATAGGACTAGTTGTGTACAGAAGAATTATCATACACTGTATGTACATTTAACACATTCAGGTCAAGCATTCTTTTTATTTTTGTATTATCTCCATATTAATAACAACATTGCCAACCTCTACCTCACCTGTGGACTTCAGATACAAATTTGCAACCCAAAACAAAATCTCTAATGAGAAGTTCAACCACTGTAATTGCACAATCAGTCCCTTTCACCAACAATGACCTCCGTAGCCAATCAAAGCATATGGGAGGCTTTATGAGTAATTCTACCTTCTTAAATTATTGCATTTTTGCTTGGAAAATGTGTTTCAATTTAGTTAACATTCAAAGTAATGACCATAAGATGTGTCTCACTATTAATTGACAAAATATTTTTAAACAAAAATAAAAATGTGTAGAGAGTGAGCACAACGAATGTAAAGCATTCTTAATAATATATTACTATAAGCCTCATTTTGTGTTGTGATTCTGTCATCTTAGCTAGCAATGACTGATTCATACACTCGGTTCCACATCAAAGATGAAGTGAATTGACAACCTTTGCTTAGTGAAGTTGGGGCCAGATATTCAGGTGCCATGATAAGATGCAAATAGCGATGAAACTATATGCTGATTTAAATCAAATTTGCTGATGAATCCAAGTATTTTATGACAGATAGGGGAAAATTGGAATTATAATTTATTGAATAATCATTGTTTGGAATTTATCAAAGTGTAAATTTTACCTTTAAGAAAAAAAAAATAATATAAATAGAAATATCTTCAGCATCAGCAAAATCTGTACCCAATTTTATAAATTCCAAAAGGCCTTGGATAGGGCATGGCATGTAGCCATATGGACAACTATAATGAAGTACAACATCATCTCAGCCTGGTGCAGGTTGTTGAGCACCTCAATGACAAAGCAACCAGTGCTGTCCTCATCAATGGCAGAAGAGGATATTATTTTCGAACAACAATTTTAGTCAGACATGGATGCATACTGTCATCTACACTCTTCAACATTTTCCTGGAAAGGATCATGAGGATGCCTTGCATGAACATATGGGCACTGTCAGCATCAGAGGAAGAACAATCACCAACCTTCGCTTTGTTGATTATCTTGATGGTTTAGCAGGAGATCAAAAAGAACTGACTGATTTGGTTTAACAACTTCACACAACCTTCACAGCATATGATATGGAGATAAGCGCCGAAACAAACAAACTGATGACAAACAACACCAATAGCATCAGTGCAGAAATAAGGGTCAGTAGACTGAAGCTGAGAAGAGTCACAAGCTTTAAGTACATTACGTCAATTATCACAGATGAGGGTTTCAAACCAGAACTACTTTGCAGGATGCCCAGACAACAGCAGCAATAATAAGGTTTGATACCAATATGGAAAGATATCAATATTGCTTTTGGTTCTAAAATAAGACTGATGCATTAAACTGTCATATCCATCTTTATGTATGCTTGTGAAGTATGGATGCTCACATCAGATCTACATAGAAGGATTCAAAATGAGATGCTACATCGTGATCTTAGGCATCTCATACATTGACCATGTAACCAACAAAGAAGTCCACAACAGGATCCAATGAGCCATTGTACCCTATAAAGGCCTCTTGGCCACTGTAAAAAAGTACTTCTAGTTTAGTGATTAATCATAAAGTAAAAACCACTCTGGTGGCCTAGTGGTTACAGCATCCGCAGCAGAAGCAGGAAGTTGAGGGTTCAATCCCAGGCAGAGTCATACCAAAGACTTACAAAAATGGTACTAAAAGCTGCCTTGCTTGATGCTCAGCATTAAGAGGAAGAGGTTAGTGTTAGGATTGGTTGGTCTGGTGTCAGGATAATGTGACTGGGTGGGACATGATGCTACATGTCTGCGACATGATGCCCCAGTGCAAGACATCACTATAAACTGCCTGACTGCAGACATCGTAGCAATATGACTGAAAAATTGTTAAAGCTATGTTAAAAATCCTAATCAAACAAACAAACATAAAGTGAAAATGACACTGAGGTAAAGGACTTGGTACTTCCCATTCAACTCCTTCTAGTTTAGTCAGAAATATAATCCTGCAACAAAAATGCTTTTTTTTTGGGGGGGAGGGGGACTATCACATGTCATATGTAAAATTCATTATGACATTTACTTCCCCAATTTTCTGACCTTTATTTCAAATAATTTGGAAATTACAAAAATTAAGAAATTTAAATAGAAATAAGAAATAATTATCAGAAAAAACAAATAATTCCACCTACTGGAATGGGTTTAATGTAAAGACATATTAAAAGTGGAACTGACCTTAATATTCTGAAGCCCAGCACCCTCAGCCATGTGCTGGTGACTTGTGGTGTGGTACAGGTAAATTGAACTCTGGAAAATAGGAACAAATATAAGATAGGTAATACAATATCTAAACCAATCTAGTCTTAAATCCTTTTGCCGAATGATGGCAACCTAAACTGTCTATAAGAAGTCAAAAGTGTGGTTACCAGTACTGGTAAAACTGGTGAAATACATTGTGCTGTAATTTTTCATATCCTTTTTATTATACAGTAATTAATATTTTGCTAATAATTGTAAGTGTAAGTAATAACATTTATTTTTATAAACTTCAGCGCTTTCTGAAGCAAATGTAAACAATAGAACAGACAATAATCTGCCATTGCAGAATGCACTGGAAAATCAGCATCTATGTTGTTTTTCCTGCTTATTAATCATAATAAACTCCAATGATGGCAAAATATATTAACTGAAAATTAAAATCTAATGTTTCAACCATTTCAAACAGGGGACATTACTATGTCAGAGTTTGCCAAAAGAGGATGAAAACTGTACTTGACCTAGCTCTTCTTTATATAAAACCACATACTAAAATTCAGTTCAATTAGTAAAGTTCTTCAAATGTTCATGGGCAGAAACGAAATCTAAAGGTCCAGTTCTAAGCAAACATGGGGCCTTAACTCCATAAATTTTGTCTGTTAAGGTTTAAAATTGATTCTAGCCATAGGCTTCTTAATGTAAATTCTTGTACCAATCCATTAAGTTCTTCAAAAGTTACTGAGTGGAGAGCAAATTTGCAATGGGACCGGACAGGATGAGATGGGACACAAAAGGGCATGATGGGACAGAACAGGATGTGACGAGACATGATAGATGGATGTGGGTATTGCTACATGTCCCCTCATTATAATATGGAGGCATAACAAAATATTATTATTTATGGCCTGGCAGTAGGAACATTTGTTTGTTTGTTTGTTTTAGGGTTTAACACCATTTTTCAGCACATGATAGGCTATACATGGCGGCCAGTATTATTGGTGGAGGAAGAACCCGGTAAAACCCCCGGAAAGAACCAATGACCCACGAGAAGCTACTGGCAAGCTTTCTCACATAACTACATTAGCCGAATCTTAGACTTGAACCCACACAGACATAGATGAAACGGCAGTGATCTGTAACGGAAAGCGCTTCAGACCACTCAGCCACTCGGGGCCCCTATGAGTAGGAACAAGAACAATCAAAGGGACTGATGCTATACAGTCCAAAAATAATTTCTAAGGAATTCACATGACTTCTGAAACCATCTGATATTTTAAAGTGATAAGATTTTCAAACTAGCTGCTGTGACAGGCATATTAGATGTACGATCACCACCATTTTCATAAAGACTTTTAGTGACTACATGTACATATTAAAATCAGGAGAATTAGTGACAAGATTTTCATTGTGTTCATCATGGCAGCCATAATGTATGTCAGCAGGGCAGCATTTTCATTAAGAAAAACTAAATATTGTTAGAAGTCATTTGGTAAATAACCTTTGCTAATACGACCATCAATTCCAGAGGAGCAACAATAACAGGATTTTCAAGAAGGATATTACTGTGGTCATATTGGATGTTAGATTGGCTTCATTATTGTTCAGACCAAGCGGACACCAAAACATTTTATCTGGTGAATAAACCATGTATATATGGTTTTCCATTCAAAAGAAGTTGCAATAAAAAAGATTTTGAAAATGGCTGCCTAAGTCAGTGAATTTGAGGTCAGTTCAGCACTATTTTCATTCAAGACCAAATAGATATAATATAATTATCTTCTGCTGAAAATCCAAAGTTGATACAATTTCCATTTTGAAGTAACAATAACCATATTTTCAAGATGGTTGCCTTGGTGACCATACTGAATATCAGATTGAAATCATTTTCATTTAGGGATCATAAGTAAGATTTTGGTGATATAACTTTCTGTTCAAGAAGAATAGTAACAACTAAATGTTCAAGATGGCTGACATGACATTCAACCATTTTTAATTTGGACTAACAAGAGACATCAGAAAAAGTCTAGTAAGAAAATGTCATGTTGATGTAAATATCAATTCCAGAGTAGTGATGATATTTTAAAGATGGCCATTGTAGGGGTCAAGCAACCAGGTGAAGTGGGCAACTAATTTGCCTAAAAAATATAAAATATACCTTCTTCTGTTAGAAAAATTGAAAACGAATTCACCCTGGGTTTTTTTTGGTGGTATATTGACTGAACATACTTTTTTTTTGAAGCCCCCTTGCCTTAGTCAGGTTAATTCTAGTATTGTGTTGTGGCAAAATGTAATCATCAACCGTCAGTAACTAGGCTTAGTTTTGACATCCATTACGATGATAAACCAACTCTTGCATATTCATAGGCATGTGTTCTGACCATGAACTCTTTCCCAATTAAGCTATATAGCAACTATCACTGCCTGATTTCCACATGTAATTCTTTGATGATAAATACACAAATAATTTTGTTTTGGAACTTTAACAATTATAGTACAGTATGTATGTAAATAACAATTTGTGTTTTAAGAACTGAATAAGTGATCTGGATATATTAATTGCATCTTGTACACTATTTCATCATAAAATTAGTTTGAACTGTAAGTGAACCAGGCTAATCAAGAAACATATTGCTTATTCAATTGTTTTTGTAAATCAACAAATATATTCAGAAAAATATACTATTCATAGAAAACAAAGCCTAGGTATTATATTTTTAAGATTTAACTTTAAAATGCAATTATGAAGGCTAGAAACATATAGGATGTGGTGTTTTGCCCGACCCAAAATTAAATTAGAAACAGGTGTAATCAAAGTAATTCGGAAAAGCCACTGTTTATTGTTAAACATAACCGCAGGCTAACACTATCCCTTACGTAAGTTTGCCGTGGCTAGGATGGGAAGCTCGACCAAGGCCGTCAGAAGGGCAATTATCACCTTGGTCTGGAAGGAGCTTGTGTAGATCAAAGAAGTTGCCAGAAGGAGTGGGCGTGCCTTATCTTCTGGATACGCAAACTGACAGCCAGGTTGAATTGTTCACTTAGTCGATTGGACTGGGCCACAGCGCTACCCAATCAGAATCAAGATAGGGACGGGACCCTGATTTGGGCTAAGTATAATATCCTTAAACCTGCCAGCAAGGTTTAGTTCGCTATAGTTTGTTAGATAGAGATTGCCAGAAGATAGCAACTCCGGTCAGCCATACGTTATTGGCGAGAAAACCTTAGAACATGATTCTAAGTGTAGCTTCTAAAAGGAAGCTTCAAGGGACGGACTAGTGATAGTGGTCCCAGTGTCTTAGATAGAGACGGAAGAAAGAGAAGGAAAGAGGGAAGTTGGGAGAGGAAGCTTCAGGGGACAGACCAGTGATAGTGGTCCCAATAGTCTCAGATAGAGAGATGGGATAAAGGAGAAGGATGGAGATAAGCTGGGAGAGGGGAAATCCAGGAGGAGTGAGAGGAACGGAATAAAGAGATGAGTAGAACCAAAGGCCAGGGGGAAAATCGAACTCACACTGAAAATCACGAGATGAAGTAGGCTATCACTTGGAGGATGAGTGATTGAGTTATCATTTAAAATTATAGACTTTATTAAATTGTTATTGTTTTGAATTTCACCTTCATGTTCTATATAGTCTAATTGTCGGCAGTGCTGACCGGGGGCTCAGAGCTGTACATCTATTTCATCATTAATTTAACTTTATAAATTCACGAGCCAGGTGGAACTTCCATAATATTTCAATTAATATAGTGGAAGTACCCCACCCCAACCTTTGCAAACGCTACATAGGACAATGCTTATTTGCGGAATTGGCAAGAAGGTCAAAGTTTGTTTTCTGACGACTGGTGTTTGTAAAAATATGGAAATAAGCAGTGGAGCAGATACTATTTAACCAATGCCCAAAATTACTACAAGTATGTGGACAAATTTATAAACCGTAAATTTGCAATCCTATAGATAGACAATTGTAATCAAGCTTTATAAAGTGAGTAGTTACATACTGAAAACCCCTCCTTCTAAAAATAGATGCACTCATGTCTTAGTTGATTCCTTTGGAAAGGGTTTAGTTCATATACTGACTACAAAGGAGCCATGTGTGTAATTATGCTTTTAAGTGTGATATGTATTAACAGTTATGGTAATGTATTATCCACAACAAAAAAATGAGGACAAATAGTATGATCTGAAGACGTGTGCATTTGCCCTCATGTACTTGGTAAAGGGGTTAATTCAACCACGTTTATAAATCTTTGAAAGTGACATTATTGTGAACTTTTAGAAAAAAAATTCTACATGGAAACAATGTATTGATTAAATCATTTATTAAATGCAAATATGAACACTGAGAAATTGATGGCATAATTCAAATACACACACACAAACAAATTGCATTTCTTACTTCACATGCAATTCTCTTCTCCCTGAGGAGCTCCCATTTCTCCTTGTTATGTCCAAAAGGAGAAGTCACTTTTCCCTAAAATGCAAGTCTAGCATGACCCCTGCCACTGTCCCAGGTTGATATGATTATTCATGTAAAGGAGTACTGATAGGAAGGTTTTCAAGATGGCTGTTGTGGTGGCCATGTTGGATGTCTGAGCAGCATCATTCTCATTTAGGTCAAATAGACCTTGGGATGAATGTGTGTGCAAAGTTTCATTGCAATCCTCCAAGTACCATATATACTCACATATAAGCCCGTTCGCGTATAAGTCGACCCCCCCCCAAACTGAATCGGTAAAACTGTTATAAAGTGCATGACCTGCGTATAAGCCGACCCATTATTTCTAGACTACCTGTACATCACAAGATGCACAAACTGAGTTCTAAATACGTTTATTTAGGCAAATCACATTATTAAATAAAATGAAAGTAAGAAAGCTAATTTATATGTTGAAATAAAAACAATTCTAAAGTGTTGTCTTAATGGAAATTCAATTAATCCTCATTCTAAAATCATGAATTATAAAAGTTCAATCACTTTTAGAATCCTTTAAAATCGGGCTCTGTATCAGACTCGCCAAACAGTTCACGAAACTCGGCTTCTGTTACGGGCGTGCTTTCATCATATACGTCGTCATTGTCATCAAGGTCATCCAATAGTCCGGTTCTTAAAACGAGAGCACCAGCCGGCAGATGCAACAAATTTTGAATCTGCCAACTTATATTTATTATTTTTGCCATCTGCATAGCACGTAGACGAATTGCCGCCATTCCTGTACTTGCTTCTCGTTCACAAAAATTTGCGTGCTGCAGCACAGTTATTTGCTTCTGCATATTCAATAACGTTAAGTTTGAATGCTTCATCATATACAAAACGCTTTCTTTTACTTTCTATACTACTCATGTTATCTGACTGAATTGAATATAAACTTCTAAAGAGATTAAACTGAAATAATTTCTTATAGTGGTAGTGAAATATTTATATACCTTATCCTGTAATTATTTCCACAGTTGATTATCAATTTGTATTTGATAATTATTTATCATTGTTGTTTATTTGGTGTTTTTTAAACTACCGGTAGTGATTCAACTGATCAAAATATGACTGGTTTCAGCGTGGACATGATTCAAGTATTGTGACAGTTGATAACTTTGAGCAGAAACCATGTCCACTACCATATCTCAGTAAACGATACATCTGAGAGTCAGCATATTTTAGTAAAGTCATGGGCATTGTGCAACAAAAAAAAACCCTATTATCCCCGAGGCATTTACCACAGATTAAGCATATGGTAGCTATTGTGCAACACTTTACCGTTGAGAAACCACTTTGCTATACAAACAACCAATCAACAGTAGTATATAAACTGTGGCTGCCTATTACGTCTAAAACACCTATCAAAGAAATCCAACAAATTATATTGTTTTACAATTATTCACGCTGACTCGTATATTGCAATGTTATTTACCCTTCCTAAGCGTGCACGCAACAAACCCCTATGGAGCCTCTCGCTATTGTTTCTTTAAGACTATCGTACATTTATTTCTACTCTCGATCAAAATGTTTGTCATATATACCTTCAGTATCGTAATTCTTTTATTTTTTTTTACGTAGATTCTTTTCATATTTACACTGAAATAGGCTAGCGTGCATTTCTACGAAACTGTAGAGTTTAATTATTACTGATTAGCTGAGGGTTAAATACTTGACTAGAGATTATTAATATGGCGGTTCTTTTGGAAAATACACGTATTTCCGTAGTTCAAATAACACGTATGGCTGTATACTTTCAGTATTGTAATTCTTTTATTTTTTTACGTAGATTCTTTTCATATTTACATTGAAATAAACTAGCGCGGATTTCTACGAAACCATAGAGTTTAATGATTACTGATTAGCTGAGGGTTAAATACTTGAATAGAGATTACTAATATGGCGGTTCTTTTGGAAAATACACGTATTTGCATGGTTCAAATAACAGATATGGCTATATTTTCTGGTGGATGGACATCTGTCAAATAGACGTCAAGTACTTTAAAAAATGTTTTCATTCATTATCCTAACACTTATGTTAGAAAAAAAATATTTGTTTTAGTTCACGACAGGACAAATCTTTAGGCATGTGATCTCATATTCTGCGATCGACGGAGACAATAAATACTGGAAATCGAGGGGAAAAAGCATTATAAATTTCAGATTTGGAACTTGACCTGCAGATAAGCCGACCGCCCTTCTTCAAGGCCTTATTTTTTTCCCTAAATTTCTCGGCTTATACACGAGTATATATGGTAGTTCTGGTGGGGCAGTGCTTTTAAACTTGTGTGAATGGATGAATGTTGGATGACAAATGATGGACAAAAATCTCATCCCATAAGATTTCTGGTCTATAACCAACAGAGCTAAAAACAAATTGACACGTGATCAAAAATGTTTTTTTAAATTACTGCTTTTTAATGTTTTCTTTTTTTATTCTGAGTAAATAAACATACATGCTGATGATATGTAATAAGCTGCAAAAAATATACTTATTTATAGACCTGACCTTGCCAAATGTAAATATTGTTATTATTACACTTATTAAGCAATTCCTACTTGAAGAATTTGTAATTTAAAAAAAAGATTATTAGTTATTCAAAACTAGAAAATGTATTTAATTTTCATGACAAAGAATTTACAGGGAACGAATGCAAAATAGGTTGTAAAAAATCATAAATATGTTCCCAAACAAATGTAATCATCAACAAGCTTCTGTAAAACTAGCATTGTGATGAGAAAAAAATATACATAAATACAAATATTCAACTTGGAACATGAATAAAAGTAATATATAACTGTAATTTATTGATATGATGAAATACTTACTTTGCTTTGGAGGTTAAGGTGGTGTCTTTTTTGTAGAAATGCCAACAAACCAGGTTTGGGTGGAGTCACATAACCCCCTGCCTCATCAGCATTTTCCAGATGTAACAGGTACAATGGACATTCTGTGAACTGAAGCACAGCAGAAAATTATTAAGCATACTGCTTTAAATAACTCCACTGTAAAATTTTAATATACTGCTTTAATCGACTCCTTGGTGGAGGTTATAAAACATACTGCTTTAAAGGACTTCTGAGTGGCAGTTATTAAACATGTCTGAAAGGACTCAACTGTGGAGGTTATTAAATGTATTAATTTAAAGGACTCCACAGTGGAAGTTATTAAATGTATTAATTTAAAGGACTCCACAGTGGAAATTATGAAATGTATTAATTAAAGGACTCCTCTGTGGAGGTTATTAAATGTACTGATTTAAAGGGCTCTTCAGTGGAAGTTATTAAATGTATTAATTTAAAGGACTCCACAGTGGAAGTTATTAAATGTATTAATTTAAAGGACTCCTCTGTGGAGGTTATTAAATGTACCGATTTAAAGGACTCTTCAGTGGAAGTTATTAAATGTATTAATTTAAAGGACTCCACAGTGGAAGTTATTAAATGTATTAATTTAAAGGACTCCTCTGTGGAGGTTATTAAATGTACTGATTTAAAGGACTCTTCAGTGGAAGTTATTAAATGTATTAATTTAAAGGACTCCACAGTGGAAATTATTAAATGTATTAATTTAAGGACTCCTCAGTAGAAGTTATTAAATGTATTAATTAAAGGACTCCTCAGTGGAAGTTATTAAATGTATTAATTTAAAGGACTCCTCAGTGGAAGTTATTAAATGTATTAATTTAAAGGACTCCTCAGTGGAAGTTATTAAATGTATTAATTAAAGGACTCCTCAGTGGAAGTTATTAAATGTATTAATTAAAGGACTCTTCAGTGGAAATTATTAAATGTATTAATTAAAGGACTCCTCTGTGGAAATTATTAAATGTATTAATTAAAGGACTCCTCAGTGGAAATTATTAAATGTATTAATTAAAGGACTCCACTGTGGAAATTATTAAATGTATTAATTAAAGGACTCCTCAGTGGAAGGTTATTAAATGTATTAATTAAAGGACTCCTCTGTGGAAATTATTAAATGTATTAATTAAAGGACTCCTCTGTGGAAATTATTAAATGTATTAATTAAAGGACTCCTCTGCGGAAATTATTAAATGTATTAATTTAAGGACTCCTCTGTGGAGGTTATTAAATAGGCTACTGAATCTATATGTATTTTCTATTTTCAATGATTTATCTGAAGAATTATGGCTTCTTAAAATAAATACTTTTTATTATGTTAAATGCTGACAAAACTAATGCTGGAAGAAAATTTATATTATTGATTATGTTACTTTTAAAATACTTAACCAAACACATTGACATTTGTAATTTTTGATATCTCCTTAATGAAGCTATTCATGAAAGACAAAAAAATTTGCAAATGCTCAAAGTGATGAGAGATTGATAAAACCAATTTAAGAACTAGATGTTTAATATTTCCTGAGAAATCGCTGACTTCAGGAGGATACAAAAAAGATTTTACCTGTACATAGTGAAAATATAAACAGATGAACATCCAATATAATATACATAAACACCTAATGGAGTAGGGAGGTAATTATGGCATCTTTTGTATATATATATATATATATATATATATATATATATATATATATATATATGGTGTGTGTGTGAGATTTGGAGTTTTACAGATTTAACAATTTTTCAGTCATATCACGATCTCTGCATTGTGGCAGTTTATAGTGATGTCTATCATGGGGGCATCATGCCACAGACATGCAGCATGATGTCCCACTCAGTCACATTATCCTGACACCAGGACGACCAGTCTTAACACTAACCTCTTAATGATGAAAGCCTTGCAAGGCTGATGTTAATTCCATTTTATAAATCTTTGGTATTACTCTGCTGGGGTTTGAACCCGTGACCTACTGTATCCAAGTGGAGTCCTCTAACCACTTAGGCCACTGGAGAAGTCTTTATATATACCGGTACTGTAGTTTATATGGTAAAGTATATGGACTGGAACAAACTTTTTGTATTTCTAGAAGAAGTAAAATGTATATATGACTGGGTAATGTATTGAAGAAAAAAGTTTTAAAAAAAACACTAGAACAATAATGAAAACATCGTTTCTGCAAGTACTTCCATTGAATCCTTGTGATATAAATAACCCTTTAAAGGTAAACCAAAAAGATGAATAATGCAATTCGTGAAGTGATCCTTGAGTCCAGGAATATTTGTCGGAACAAATGTTTAGCATGGTCTCCAGCTGGTAAAGGTAGATTATATTCAACAAGAAAACTCAGAAACAATGCTACAGCATTGGTACCTTGCTGTTCTTCTGTTGATGGCTTAAAAAATTCCAGAGATGAAATCTGCTGCAAGTTCTTAATTTTCCAAACCTTTTATTTAATTTTTTGCTACCAATGTGCTTCTTCACATGGTTTCTGCAACCATGCCAAATGATAACCTTTGTGGCACACTGCATGCAAAGAGCATGATGTATATCTGTATTTGAAGGCTGAATGCACAGCAAGTGTTTGGTATATACCAAACTAATTTCACTTTTTGCGTAATATTTTGTTTTCTTATTCCAAGTTTCCTCTGACCCTTGCCAGGGGCCTTGAGTGGCAGAGTAGTCTAAAGTACTCTCTGTTAGGGATCACTGCAATCTCACCTCTGTCTGAGCCTCAGATTTGGCCAATGTGGGTATGTGAGAAAGCATGCCAGTAGCTTCTCATGGGTCGGTGGTTCTTTCCAGTATTAATGATGAAGAAAGAACCCTTGAAATCCCCCGGAAAGAACTACTGACCCATGAGAAGCTATGGAGAGCAATTTAGATCACTCAGCCACTCAAGGCCCCTTAAATGCATCTGTGAAACTATTCTTATACATAATATAGATTAAAATACACAAAAATGCTTGAACTGGGCCAACTGTAATAATCAGATGTAGTTCACTAATATCGCGACCGAAGAATTTTGAAACTGCTAATATCATGACTAGCGCTTAACAGGAAATCAGTTATTTTATTAAATATTTTAAATATTTGAGAATTTGGGAATTCATGAATTTTTGCATGCTGCATGAGTACATGAATCACTGAAAAAGTTGTGAAATTTATGCCAAAATCATGAGGGTTGGCAGCTATGTTAATGTATGATTTGGGGCAACAACAACAACATATGTGTTTGGACAGTATTATGTGTCTATATTACTTACAGCCCCAAAAACCTTTCAGCTTGAATAAGTTATGCAAGTTGAAAAAAGCAATATCTCTAACACAATGTACACACATATATATATATATATATATATATATATATATATATATATATATATATATATATATATATATATATATATATATATATATATATATATATATAATAATGTTAAATAACATTAGCAATCAATTTGAAAGCAGAACTTAAAAAATAAATGAAACATAACTCTAAAACAATGATGGAAAAAATGTGACAGTAGATACATATAAAAGATTTTTTAATATATACATGTGAATAGTTATATATAATGTACAGGATAGACAGACAGAGCTAATACTATATGCCCTGCCAAATTCATTGTGAGGGCATACAAATATTTTTACTCACAACATGCACTAAAAACCCAAAGTAAATATGATCTTTTTAAAAAGAACTGTACAAATATAAAATTATGCAGAACTGATACTGATAAAAAAGTATACTTAAGGATATCTCTTACCTGGCATACAAAGTTTTGCATTATTTCTCTAACTTCACAACTTTGCTGGCTTAAAGTTGTTTCACCTGGAAATAAAATGAAACACAAAACTTGTATATTTTCATTATCAAGCTAACAAACATTAAAAACATGACTAAAAAGAAAGACCGAAATTTCTAATACTGGAAACTAATGCCAGCAAACAATTTCATTCTTTAAAAACAGAAATGGATTCTGCATACTTGACTATTATCCACACCTGTGTATTGAAGCCTAATATACTATATTATATTATTATTATTATATATTATACTTATTATACTACCATGACTATGTTGTCTTATTATCCACAAATTTACCATAATCAACATTTTACTGGGCATAAAACAATTGTGAGAAATTAAATTTCACAGCAACTTCAAAATCAAATAATAGAATTAAGATTGAAATTCTGCTTTATTACTTCAATAAATGCATGATTCTGACTTAAAATCCTATTTACCAAAGATCTTTGAAATTATTCATTACAGTACACATTCAATATAGTGGTCTACTTTTTCAGTGGCACCCCTCCCGCAACCAGCAGCATCCTGTGTTTTAAAGTCAGAATCCCTTGGCACTGCCAAGTCTGTGTTAAAAAGTACCTATCTCTAATGTAGCCAACATAATAATGCAAAAGCTAATAGATTTAATTTTAAAAGTCTGTGTTAAAAAGTACCTATCTCTAATGTGGCCAACATAATAATGCAAAAGCTAATAGATTTAATTTTAAAAGTCTGTGTTAAAAAGTACCTATCTCTAATGTGGCCAACATAATAATGCAAAAGCTAATAGATTTAAATTTAAAAGTCTGTGTTAAAAAGTACCTATCTCTAATGTGGCCAACATAATAATGCAAAAGCTAATAGATTTAATTTTAAAAGTCTGTGTTAAAAAGTACCTATCTCTAATGTGGCCAACATAATAATGCAAAAGCTAATAGATTTAATTTTAAAAGTCTGTGTTAAAAAGTACCTATCTCTAATGTGGCCAACATAATAATGCAAAAGCTAATAGATTTAATTTTAAAAGTCTGTGTTAAAAAGTACCTATCTCTAATGTGGCCAACATAATAATGCAAAAGCTAATAGATTTAATTTTAAAAGTTTGTGTTAAAAAGTACCTATCTCTAATGTGGCCAACATAATAATGCAAAAGCTAATAGATTTAATTTTAAAAGTCTGTGTTAAAAAGTACCTATCTCTAATGTGGCCAACATAATAATGCAAAAGCTAATAGATTTAATTTTAAAAGTCTGTGTTAAAAAGTACCTATCTCTAATGTGGCCAACATAATATTGCAAAAGCTAATAGATTTAATTTTAAAAGTTTGTGTTAAAAAGTACCTATCTCTAATGTGGCCAACATAATAATGCAAAAGCTAATAGATTTAATTTCAAAAGAAGATTACTGTTGAAAGTCGTATTGATTTCTAAAATCCGATACATTGCAATTTGATTCATCCAACAGTACTTGATTTAAATCAACACAAAGAGGTGGTAAGTAATATATAAATGCATTGCTTAGAGGTCAGGTTCTGTACTTTATAAAATATGTCTATTATTACCAGTAATATTTATAATAATGATAAAAGCTAACAGCTGAGTAGCACAGTATTGTTCCACTAAAGTCGGCCTTACTTCATGGATTTTATGCTTGCTAAGAATTGTATATACTACTAAGTTAAGTCCAAATACAAGCTGCATTGAACCAGATCTCCAAATGCATACAACTCTGGCAGATCTGAATTTATGTAGCTTGTTAGAATTAGTCATTAAAACAAACAAGATAGACCTGAATGGGTTTTATGAATGAGTAACGATGGAAGGAAGCAATGATCACACTTTAATACAACTAAATGGAATTCATTATCATGTGCTGAGAAATGGCATTAAACCAAAAAGAACAGCAACAACAACAGCAGACCTCCTGAATGGTCAGCTACATGGCTGATTCATGTGACAGACTGGCCTGGACTCCAACCTCTAAAGGACATGATGTCTGTGCTGTGTTAAGGTCTCAATCACTGTACCAAAACTGTAGCTCATTAAATAAAATTGAAACAAGCCATGCATACCAATAAAAATCTTAATTTAAATACCTGTTTTCATTTGTGATCCATCATGAATAAAAATAATACGGCCACATGGATTGGACTGACTCCATAACCTTAATGCTTTAGAGATGTTCTGCTGAAGTTTTCTTTCAGACTGAGCCCCTTGTATACTCTCCCACTGGATGTAGAGCACTGGAACCTCAAACTAAAGAAATCAATGACCAGTTCAATCAAACTATTGAAAACAATGAAGACTTGGGAAGTTCAACTACTATTGTTTTTTATGACAGATGGAGAAAAATAATATGTGGATACTGCTATTCATGGTCCATTTACAACTGTAAACAGTTTAGTTTAACTTGTTGTTAAACCAGCAACCAGTGATTCTAAAATACAAATTATAAATGAGGTATGATTATCACACTTTGCTGCCTGGCATCTTTGTTAGGACTTTGCTATTTACTGATTATGATCTGTGATTATCTCCCTTTTGTTACCCTGTGACACCTATGTTATTTAAACAACTGCCATTGTTTACCTGACTTCAGCACATTAAGTGATAAAAATAATATAACTTTTAATTTTTCTCAGGCAAACAAAACAAATGAAAAGCAGTAACCAATTAAATGATGTAACAAATGAATGTTATCACAAAGCTTTTATATACTCATGTGTTTGAAAGGGAAATTAAATCAAATAGTGTAACAGAAAAAATGTTGTATCTAAGAATAATCCATATGTCTGTCTATCTTTCAGCATCAAAGGATGTCATTCATACAGCCACCATTATACCCTGGATATAACCTTCTGTTTGGTAATAAATCCTGACACATAATTTGAAACTGTTCATAGCCCTATATTTCAAGTATATAAACTTACCTGGCATTATTATATGGGAGGTGAGAACCTGTGTAGTGATCATAGATTCTTTGGTAAGTTCTTACCCATGGCCCAAATGTCATAGTTTGGAAACCACTGAGATTCCTACTCACAAGAGCAGCACTGTCTTAGAGGTTAAGGCATTGGCTTTATGATCAAAAAGTTACAAGTTCAATCCCCATCATATGATCAGCCTGAATGTTCATTATTAAGCTTGATGTCAATGTAGACAGAACTCATATCCAAAATATTGATGATACATGCTTATTCAGTGGTATTAGAGTAAAAACATGGAAAGGGGGATAAATTGATTAGTGATATGTGAGATGCCATCAAGAAAAACTACGAAATGTTAGTTCTCCATAAATCATCACTGTACCCCAAACAAAACATTCAAGTTATAGAGAAAATATAAAAAAGACTAAAAATCCAAAATTATAATGGTTATTTGAGCCTTTGACCTTGAAGATATGCTTCCCAATGTGGTATACAACACTTCTATATATATATATATATATATATATATATATATATATATATATATATATATATATATATATATATATATATATATATATATATATATATACATTCAAGTATGCAGTTTCATCCATTCATTTAGAACTGCTCTTAAGCATAAAGCTAAAGTAAAAATGTGACTAAAAGTAAAATACTGACCTGTGCTTTTTACCTTTATATGGTACAAAACACACCATGTAGTGATACTATCCAAGTATAAAGTTGTAGAACAATGAATAATGTCAAGGAAACTTTAAAATATGGACCAATGATTTGATTTTGAAGAGAGGACCAGTACATTGAGTTTGATCCTTTAATCTCAAATGGCTGAAACTTAACAAGTGGAAAGGAAACTGATGGAAAATTTAAAAAAATGAACAAGATTTTATTGATTGCAGTCAGACTCTGATTTGGAATGCAAACATGCCATGTAACAATGCACAAGTATACCAGAATCCAGCCCATAATAGCCTGGGTCAACTGCTGTAATTTTATATCTGTTTGCAATCGTAGTATATAGTTATTTCTGTGTTGCTGAACCACTATACACTAAACAAAACCTTGAACTCAAATGGTTTTCAAATTAGAAAGCAAAAGCATGTATGACAAACAGGGAGAATAAAGGATATATTGAAATATGAACAATATATTCAGTGCTATACATGTACAAGGTTTTACAAGATTATTGCATGAATTTCAAAACCTTCAACCAAACATCTTAATACCATTTATTTAATGACCAATCTTATGAGTACATTTTTTGAAAAAGTTTTTCATAAAATAAAAGACAATGACCTAAATGGATAATACCCGGTCTTCAACAATTATGTTTCAATACAAAAAATTTTTTTTTCATAGCATGAGACCTTTAAGGGCCTGAGATCACTCAACATGTTGACATCTACTTAACTGTCAAGTGCAAGACTTGATGGACAAGAAATATGTGTCAGTAGAGTAATGTCATATTTTGTCAAATTCGGTTTAAGTTTATGAAAACTGCCATTTCAAGGTATCTACATCTTTTTTATCTTCATCCATATTTCATTGCAGATTTGTATCAAACTAAAGATCTCCATGCTGGGATACTTTTTGTCTAAACCAAGTTTAAACATGTTGAACAGTAGTTCAAAGAAGTCATTTGAAGGTTAATCTCTTTTCAGTTGAGAAGGCCATGCTGGATGGCAAATCAGCATCATTTGTACACATCATTTGTATAAATCATTTGTACGCATCATTTGTACAAAGTGAAATTCAGTCAAACTGTAATGAGCAGTTGATAAGGAGTCATTCAACGTGTTTGTATTTTTAGTAATGGTTGCCACACTTGATATATTCATATAAATTTAAAAGGTCTTCATATGAGGATGCTTTCTGACAAACTTCAATGAATTCTGATGAGCAGTTTAGGATTCATCTACTTTTAATAATGTCAGCCATGTCAGATGGTAGAGTTGTATCATTTGTACAAAATTTTAAACGGCTCTTACACAAGGATCCATTTTGAAAAAAAAGGTCAAATTGTCGACAGGTTCTTGATCATTGAAAGGTTTTCTGTTTTTAGTAATAGTTGTCATTTTGGATGAAAAGATTTCAATAATTTGTATATATATGAAAGACATTATGCCTGAAATTTGGTCAAAATTGATCAAGTGATTGTTTGAGAAGTTGAAAATATAAAATTTAGGTGGACAACATACAAAGGAAGATGGACAATAGATGATGCATGCATATGCAGGGCCATACTATAATCTCATGTGGCCTTAAGGCAAGGTCATACCATAATCTCATGTGGCCTTAAGGCAAGGTCATACCATAATCTCATGTGGCCTTAAGGCAAGGTCATACCATAATCTCATGTGGCCTTAAGGCAAGGTCATACCATAATCTCATGTGGCCTTGAGGCAAGGTCATACCATAATCTCATGTGGCCTTAAGGCAAGGTCATACCATAATCTCATGTGGCCTTAAGGCAAGGTCATACCATAATCTCATGTGGCCTTAAGGCAAGGTCATACCATAATCTCATGTGGCCTTAAGGCAAGGTCATACCATAATCTCATGTGGCCTTAAGGCAAGGTCATACCATAATCTCATGTGGCCTTAAGGCAAGGTCATACCATAATCTCATGTGACCTCAATCAACTACTTTGGTGTTCGAGCCCGGTGAGATAAAAATTCATTTTAAAGCATAAGCCTGTGATTTTTATCAAAATACACAAAAGATAATTTAAACATTTATACTCTTTTTGTATAGACCTTGAATACAGAAGTTGTCATCAAAGGAATTTTCTCTCTTGCTATTTCCACTCCTTCATCTTTACTTGGAGGGTCCACTGAAATAAATGTAAGAGTAAATCATTAAATCTTACAAAGCAGATTTTCATGGTATAATGACAAATTTATACATTGCTGGAACATAAACACCTATCCCTCAATACCTGATGCACAATGGGATTTAAAAATATAGACTGCCCTAGAAGCGATGATGTGAGTTATCAAGGGACCTTCATAACAACATGAAATGATGCCATCCTTGCTGGACATTGAGAAAACCACCAAGGTGAGATGGGGGAAGTGAAATGGTCTGTTTAACAGCTGACTACTCATTTTAAAATTGCATAAGACTCCATGATGGTTGCTCGCAATTTCACCAAGACAGAGTGAAGTGACTTCTTCCCAGTTTGGGGATCAAGGATGATCTCTTAGAAACTCTACTAGACACACTACATGGCTAGTCACATACAACATTAGGGCTAGTTGGAAAATCAAATCACATTAAATTGTTATTGATCAACAGCTTCTTTTTAAACAGGAACATACCAGCTTCATGAAAAGTCTAAATTTACCAGTGTGATGGAATAAATTTGAATTGCTTTATGTTTCTTATTACAGCAAAAACCTGTAGTTGATAAAAAATAAAGCATGAAGGAACATGTTTAAAAGTAAAATCACAGCAATGTAAACTATCTCACAAATGAACATTCCACAAGAACAATTTTAAAATCTTTTGGCAGTTTTTCATTGAATATTAGAACAGTGATCACATTTGAGGGTTAAATGACCCAAAATAATCACCCCTTACCCTCAAAATTACTTCAGCATGCATCTAAATATTCCTTGCCAGAAGTAAACACTTTTGTCACTTTTAAACTCATCAATATTCTGCCCAAAATGAAGCAAATTCTGCATGTCTTTAAGATTACAAAATAAGCCTAACACAGCTATTGTTGAATCATGCTTTCACAAACCTATTGCAATGGTTTAATTAGGGTTGTTAAACGAAAATCGGAAATCCGATTATCGGTTTTGAAAACGATTATCGGTTTTTGTTTTTACAAAACGATAATCGAATTCAATATTTTTTACCATTTTTGTAGTGAAAATTTTTAAAAATTCCAGAAAAAAATAATTCATGCATTTGTTTAGTGTTTACATTTTAATACAATATGACCAGCAGATAAGGTGTGTTTGTTTAAAATTTGTGAGCGCTCCATGCAGCGTTTGTAAATGAATACATTTATTGTTGAAGGATGTCAATAGTTAGTCGACCGACCGTCGCTAAGTTCTTTGATATCCGAAATTGACAACAATAGACTGTTAATAGCTACAGTCTCTGTTGTTGAGGACTGGTCTCTGCTGGTTGTGCCTTTTCAAGTTTACAAATATGGCTGGTCGTATAAATAAATCTGATGTATGGGAAAACTTTGAAAAAATTTCATCAAGCATGGCTCGCTGTAAACTATGTTCACAATAAATAAGTCGGAGCGGTGGTACTACTACTGGATTGCATGCACATTTGTGTAGCAAACATCCCGGAATTGCGGCTCCTTGAAATGTTCAGCCGCGATTAACAACATTTATTGGAACACAAAGAAACTGTCCTGATAGTCATCAAGAAATAGTTACTGCTGCTGTAGCTAAGTTTGTCACTGAAAACATGCTACCAATTTCGATTGTTGAATCCAATTCCTTCCGTGATTCAATGGCTTTGGTGGAGCCACAATATCGTCCTCCATGCCGTCAGACGATGCGCGTCTATACGTTATGGTATGTAATAAATATCTTTTATTCGCAAGAGGCATTCACTAACTTGAATTATAAGAATATATTTCTTGTAATTTTCAATGTAGGACAAAAACCGATAATCGGTTTAAAATCTGATTTCTACAAACGATAATCGGTTTTGGAAAAAAAGCGATATTAACATCCCTAGGTTTAATGGGTTCAGATTCACCCAATTATGTTCAGACTTACAATTTTCCCAGCAAGCATTCACATGTTAATAACCATTTGAAAGTGAACCAAATCCCAAGCTTACTGATGCAGAAAATACCAATACTGTATCATTTTGGAAGCATGGCATTAAATTAATAAGAGATGAATAAATTTTATCCAATATTTAATCTGAAAATGTTGTGGAAAGATGTAGTGATAATTTGCCACCATTTTCATTGTTACCATATAATGCAAAAAGTTATTTATATACATGTAGTAACTTTTCAGATTCAACTGGCCTCCTTACAATAAGGTGATGTTGAACATTATAAAAATTCTTGGTTGTTGTTAAGTTACTGCTGTGGGTTTTAACACCATTTTTCAGCAATGATAAGCTAAAAATGACTGCCATTATATCAAGCAGAGAAACCCCCAGAAAAACCTTAAGAAGAACCACCAACCTACAGGGAACAACTGGCAAGCTTTCTCACATACCCGCATTGGCTGAAGACTCAAACCCATGTGGAAAACTCAGCCAGGAAAACTGTTATGTAAAAATTACTTTTTGGTAGTGTGAATCTTAAATTTAGCACACACTTCATAAACAAATCAAAACATCAAAATATATTATTGATGACAGCAAAACAACTGAAAGACAAATGCTAGTTGTGAATTTTTCTTTTTAAAACAGCTATTTATAATATATAACACTACATCTGATACAAACCATTTTAAAATTATTATGGATAGGATTAGAGATAATCAAATAATAAGAACGTGCACTTCATGTGGATGCCATCTATGCAGGAGGCAACAAAGCTATAAGGATCATTCTCTTAAGCTGTTTTTTTTTAAAATAATTTTTTCAAGGTTTTCTTTTATTTTTAATAATGGTTTCCATGGTGGATTGCAAATTTGTCAAATTCTGTAACATTCTGTTGAGCAGTTTCTGAAAATAATTTTAAAGGTTTTTCCATTTTGAAATAGACGAGACTTCTGTGTTAAAGCAAAAACGTAAGCATCACCCCTCGTGACAATTAATGATATTCTATACGACTGGTACATGACAGAAGGAAAGTCTTTTAGTCTGTTTATTTTTGGTTTTCATGAATCTTTAAGACATCACTGGTTATATCATGATAAAGAAGTGAACATTCTTTCCAATGGATACTCAGAGGCATCAGACTCAGGTTGGCATGAAGTGGTATCAAACCCATGACCCTGAGATTACTAGTCCAGTGCATTACCAAGACACATACAATGACTTACTCAGGAGGAATGGAAAAATACAGCAAGATTAATAAAACAAAATTTTGTAAAGCTGCAATTTAGAAAGTTCCTGCCTTTTAAAATTGATTGTGCTATGAAGAAGTCATTATTTGACAAAGATGTCTTGTAAGATTTCAACAAACCTAACCAAATTTTTGGTTTTGGTGAATTAAAACTCTTAAAAATGATAAAACATGTTCAGTCAATTTTTTTAAAATTCTGTCAGTCAAAATTTGGATTGTGGATCTACATAGAAATCTGGAAGCCTCTACACAAAGCTGCTTCCACCTCATCACCATACCACATGCTCACTTGCTTTATAGCCAAAAATTTAAAATTCCTAGTTTCCTTGAAACTGTGATATAAAATCCTTGATACTATGATATATTTAATCTATGTAACTCTGTACCTATTTCTGAGTGACAAAGTCCTTGATTATATATTTCATCTAAGTAACTCTGTACCTATTTCTGAGTAATATAAAATCCTTGATACTATGATATATTTCATCTATGTAACTCTGTACCTATTTCTGAGTAATATAAAATCCTTGATACTATGATATATTTCATCTATGTAACTCTGTACCTATTTCTGAGTAATATAAAATCCTTGATACTATGATATATTTCATCTATGTAACTCTGTACCTATTTCTGAGTAACATAAAATCCTTGATACTATGATATATTTAATCTATGTAACTCTGTACCTATTTCTGAGTGACAAAGTCCTTGATTACATATTTCATCTAAGTAACTCTGTACCTATTTCTGAGTAACATAAAATCCTTGATACTATGATATATTTAATTTATGTAACTCTGTACCTATTTCTGAGTGACAAAGTCCTTGATTATATATTTTATCTAAGTAACTCTGTACCTATTTCTGAGTAACATAAAATCCTTGATACTATGATATATTTCATCTATGTAACTCTGTACCTATTTCTGAGTGACAAAGTCCTTGATTATATATTTCATCTAAGTAAGTCTGTACCTATTTCTGAGTAACATAAAATCCTTGATACTGTGATATATTTCATCTAAGTAACTCTGTACCTATTTCTGAGGGACATACAGTATTAGATCCATCAGCATTATCATCAAACCATTTCAATATCTGACTATCATCCAGGCTGCCAGGTACCATGTTAATGTCCTGATCATCACATTGTATTTTGGCAGCCATGTCGGCCACTCTGAACTCTCTGGACCAGAACAAATGATCCATTCCACATGAAGGCAATAACTCAAGAATACAAATTTTCTTGTCCGGGTGCTGTAAATATAGAAAAAAAGGCCAAACTCAGCATAAGACCAATCAACCTGCTGACATTAGTCTAATAGGCAAATGCAAAAACCATTGGCCAATCAATCTGGGTTAGTTGGATGACCTCTGTTAAAAATTCTGGATTCTTTTGATTGGTTATGAAAAATGCTGTTGTGAAGTTTCAATAACCCTAATTTCGTTAACCGTATTTGACAGCAGATCAGCATCACGGCCTTCAAAACATGGTATTTTTTTTCAGCTTGTTCAAAATACCTTGAGCAGCCCTTAATAAGTCCTTACAAGATTTAATTTCTCTGTTTCAATATTAGATAGTAGATTTGTTTCATTGGTACAAACTTAAAAGACTTCAATTAAAAGATGTTTTCATCAAAATTGATCAAATTTTAATGAAGACTTTTCAAGATATTAAAAGTGTTGGGGTAATTGTAATTTTTGTAATGGTGGCCATATTTACTGGCAAAACAGCATGGTCTGTATAAATCAGATATGTTTCTAGTCCTCTAAGCTATCTGTCAAATTTCTTCAAACTGTAGTAATTAATGGATGCAACTTTCAAAAGGACATTAGAATAATACATACAAAATATAAGGTTTTATACACACATACTTTCTTTAACGCATGGAGAATCCTGTGGAGTTGAGAATACATCATTCAAACATTTTTCCAATTCTAGTGAGTGTGACCATATTGAATGGTGATTCTGTATCATTTATACAACTGAAACTGAAAGCTTTCTGCCAGTCAAATTGTAATTAATGGCTTTCATGAAAAAATAATTAAAGGCTTTCAAATTTTAGCTATGTGGCATTGGATTGCTGACCAGAATCTATTTTATTTAGATAGTAAGTAAACCAACAACAAAAAAACCAACACTTTTTACACAGAGCTAAATCAACAAAAGTTGCATAACTAACTATAATCTAAGGTGTGGACGGACATATGGACAAACACATTGATTGACATGATGTAGCCAGGATGCTCTCTCAAACTTTGCCAGAAACTGACCCTACAGGTTTGAGATGAAGTTGAAAAGAACAGAAATTGGAGGACAGATGATAGATGGATGTTTGACAACAAATGACATGATAGACGGATGTCAGACAACAAATGAGAGATGATAGACAGATAACAAATGACTGATGATAAATGGATGTCAGACAACATATTACAGATGATGCCCATTTGGCTTAAAATGATGCATTATGGGAATAAAAGTTCTTAAAACAACAGCAGTGTATATCTAATTTAATCACCATAAATCACTTACACAATACTTTTTTATGTAATCTTTATGAACACTGATAAATTTCTTTACTCACATTCCATACATTACACTTAGCAGATCTCATTAACAATTTCAATATTAAGTCCACATGTATCATTCTTGTAGATCTCATTAACAATTTCAATATTTAGTCCACACGTATCATTCTTGTAGATCTCATTAACAATTTCAATATTAAGTCCACATGTATCATTCTTGTAGATCTCATTAACAATTTCAATATTAAGTCCACATGTATCATTCTTGTAGATCTCGTTAACAATTTCAATATTAAGTCCACATGTATCATTCTTGTAGATCTCATTAACAATTTCAATATTAAGTCCACATGTATCATTCTTGTAGATCTCATTAACAATTTCAATATTAAGTCCACATGTATCATTCTTGTAGATCTCGTTAACAATTTCAATATTAAGTCCACATGTATCATTCTTGTAGATCTCATTAACAATTTCAATATTAAGTCCACATGTATCATTCTTGTAGATCTCATTAACAATTTCAATATTTAGTCCACATGTATCATTCTTGTAGATCTCTTTCATTTCTGCATTAGGCATCATAAAATACTTCAAGAAAATCAGAAAAACTGTCATATTTCCTTAGCCCTAAGTAACACCTTCATGATGGTTGTTGTTGCTGCAAAGGTCATCTTCGATACTGCCACCACCACCATCACTGTATAATAATCAGTTCTATTTATATTATCATCATGTCAAAGTAAAATATATCAATTATTGCTGTAAAAAAAAAAAAAAGAGATGAAAATTATATATTTACCTTTCTATTGATGTACTTGATATACGATTCTCTTAATGCCCTTGAGGCATTTTCATCAACAAATGCAATCATCTTTCCCTGAAAAATGAAACCAATAATAAACATGGATTCAAGTTAGGAACGAAACTACAACTATGGCAAATTATAGTGATGGGAATTGGTCAGAAATTCATAATCGATAATCGGTTCCCCTTAACCAACTGATCATCGATTATAATCGGTTACTAAGAGCAAATTTTAATTTTTGTTACAGTTATATCTTTGATCAAGAGTTCAATATGTTTATAAATGTACAGGAGTAAACTCTTATAATGACATGTATACTTTAACCTGACAATAATATTACATTGTGTGTCACTTTTGTTCTACAACTTTGTTAAATGAAGGCAACTTTTTATGGCAGATCAGTCATATGTAACTGAAATACTGCTACAATCCCTTGAAATTCTTTCGTTCACATGTGATGTGTCTATAATTTAAAGTATAGAAGGACATGTTTTTCTTGTTTGTCATTTTTTATAAATACTACAAAAGTTGTTGCAATTTGACTGAAACAAATCAACAAAATGTATTTAAATGTATTAACTCAGCAATTTAACAACTTGACCATGTAATAATGACTATATGTTCCTAATTATGAATCACGAGTTTTCATATTTGTATTGTAGTTGTGAAAGGAATTAATAAATTTCAGGTCAACTTTAGTGGCTGGGAGTTTTACTAACCTTTGTGCTTTGCATACACCTAAAAAGTAGTCTCCCTTTACACACAATCGATTATGGAGTTCACAATCGATTATCTGCTCAACCAACTGATGATCGATTATAATCGATAATCGGAACAACACTAGCAAATTAACTGACAAAACTAAGAGTATCCAAATATAATAATGTATTATAAAAGAGGAATGGTGAGCAATTTGCTTGCACAAATATACCCCTGCCTCTGCCACAACATGCCTTTATCTTACAATGAATATGAATCTTTAGTAAAAGAACAATACTCATCAGAAAACAGTAAATACAATGATATATCAAGATGCATATCACTTCCTTATAACCATAAATAGCAAAAAGGTTTACCACAATCCACTAAAAACTGCAAGGGTAGTTATATTCACAAACATTATGTAATACAAAAGGTAAGAAACTTGAAAGCACAAAAAGTCTTTGATCTTTTCAATGCACGTGTCTTGTTAAAAGGAAAATAGCTTTATACCACTGTCTGTGCCAGATGAAATCCAAAGATTTGTGTTTTACTCACAGCCCAAGTTACTGCTCAATAAAATTAATGGAAGGAGAGTGGAGATGTAGTCAAATAAGGTCTCCATGGAGATGTATTCTCAAATAAGGTCTCAGTGGAGATGTAGTCAAATAAGGTCTCCATGGAGATGTATTCTCAAATAAGGTCTCAGTGGAGATGTACTCTCAAATAAGGTCTCCATGGAGATGTACTCTCAAATAAGGTCTCAGTGGAGATGTAGTCAAATAAGGTCTCAAATAATATGAAGACATTTACCCTTAAGACAATTCATGCAGAGTGGATTATCTCCACACAATACTGAGTGTCACTTTGGTCAGAGCTTTGAGAAAGTGGGACAGATTTGCTGATTGTTTTTTTAGCAGTTCAAATGTGTGGTAATAAACATGTGCTCTTTTGTTATCTTTGTTCAATGGAATTGTGAATAATATTTGTTCCACAGAATTAAAAATGCAGTAAAATCTTTATTTTATCCACAAAACATATTTTAATCAGATACAGTAATTGCTTTTGTTATAATATGAAACTATAGATAATACAGTGCTTCATGATCCATACATTATATTGTATATGTTCAAGATCTAAATCTAATCAAAGTTTTAAATGTAGTCATGACAATGGACTTACTTTTAGTAATATTGATAAAGACTGGACTGCCTATGAGCCAATAACATGGGTGTTAATTGGATGGGAATGATTACTTCTCAGATTGGTGTCCTTACCATTACTGATTATAAAAATAATGCAATTTTGTTCCGCTAGTACTATGGAAAAATTGTTTAATCAACTCAGTTATCAAAAGCAAACAACACCATCCTGAGATTAAGAAATAACATGGAAAAAAGAGTGGAATGGGATAGTGCTGTGGTTAACAGACTTGATCTACACCTACAGGGGTTTGATTTCAATACTCAGTATGGTCAGACTTTGGAATCAGTTGATTATGCCAGACTTATATTATGACCAACTAGAAAATACCCAACCCAGACTTATTCATACTTGACAAATTATTGTTTTATATTGATATTGATCTCCTATTATATTTAAATACATGTATGTACATTGCAATAGGTGTGAAACTGGCTTTTGTAAGAAGTACAATGTAACCTCTTTCAAGGGTTAATATAGTTCTCTGGTGCTTTGAAGCAATTGTTAAATTCTCTCTCATTAGCGATTTTGTTGGAACCAATTTTTAGTTTGACAACATGCTGAAACCCATGAGGAGAACCAAAAATGACTTGTTTACACATCTTCCCATCAATAAACATGTTGACTTTTTGACTCAACAAGTGATACACACAATGGATGTGTATGTTACATCACAATGTACAATTTTGGATAGCGGATACATTTATTTGGCACATGCTTATAAATAACAAAAAATAAAAATAAATAAGAACAGTATAAGGTTAGCTTCTTTAAGTTTGTTATCAATAAACATTTTATTTACATACTTTATTGTAACATGCAGGGATAGGGTGTGACAAATTGAACACAATTTGCTTTGTGTCTGTAAGTTTTGGGACTTGTGGTAACAAAGGTTTAGCAATAAGTTATGGGAAAGGGAAAAAAATTCATTTATTTTATCTTGTTGAACAAATATGTACAGAGAGTCTTTTGCATCCAGATAGTTTTGCTTTTTGCAAACTTAAGATCGGAGTTGGAAAAATAGCAATTTTTCAAGTAAGGAAACTACTGCATCTGCATACAATCAATGATGACAAAGTATCCCTACCTCCCTCAACAGTTTTGTTGCATGGATCATAATGTCTCGGAGTCCAAGGCTTTCATTTTTGGAAAATATTTCAGACGGACAAACTACTACATGTGTTTGAGACAGTTTCTCTGTGAAGAATAGTGACTTTCCCTGCAATGCAAAACAATCAGACAACAAAATGCCAAAAAGATAATATATATAATCTTTTTCTATCATTAACAAAACAGTGGTAATAAGTTGATAATAAGCAGATTAATGCAGACAGCAGTATACAGTTCATGCATCAATAATTAATAATGATAATGATCCTAATATTCATCCCCCACTCAAGAGAAAATATTAGTTTATTTACCAGCTTAAAAACATCAGTGTCTCTAGTCAGAAATACAATGAACTTGGTTTTGGTAAAGGTCAAGTCTAAAACACAATTAAACATAACACAAAATGAGGGTGGAAAAACTAACAAACAATACAAATTAACTATAGATAACACTCAAAGAACAGCAATAACATATCAGCATTAATTAATTAATTAATTAATAAAGCGGAGTACATTATACTATAAATGTACTCATCAATAATTATTTATACATGAAGCGAAGAGGCCGCGAGTGGCTGAGTGGTCTAAAGCACTCTCCGTTACGGATCATTGCCACTTCACCTCTGTCTGCGTGGGTTTGAGTCAAAGATTCGGCTATTGTAGTTATGTTAGAAAGCATGCCAATAGCTTCTCGTGGGTTGGTGGTTCTTTCCGGGGGTTTTTCCTGGGTTCTTCCTCCACCAATAATACTGGCTGCCATGTATAGCCTATCATGTGCTGAATAATGGCATTAAAACCCCACAACAACATACATGAAAGGCCAATTTACATGAGAAATCAATAAAAACATTGTGTCAATTTATATGCATTTATGTTTGATAGTGTTGATACTGGCTTGATTTATAAAAAGTTAGCTTTTATAATTTAAAATTAATCTGGTTATAAAATCTAAATACATTTGCTCATATCAACTTTGTTCTGAAATTTGTATCTAGTAGGTTGCTAATAATTATCTGATAAAAATGCAAAAGCAGAATATCAACCTTTTACATTCTCATCTACGCATGCAAAAACTGGCATGTGTGTTCCATTGTTTTGTTCATTTTTTGTTTTGCTTAATTTTCACATGGTTCAAATCAGCTTGACATTTGGAATCGCATTTATGTCCAGTTCAGTACCCACAAATGTAGTTCCAGTCTATTTTTAGAAGAAAAAAATCCTCTCTCTCATTTTGGTGGTGATAGAAAAGTTATTTTGATGCATTTTTGGTAGGGATTTAAAGATAATAATGTTTATTCTTGCAAATATGACCTCAGAAGAGTGGTTGTCTGTGTGTATTTTGGCAACAGTGCACATTGAGTAATAAGGCCTTGGTGATGATCCGGAAGTGAAATCTGTGTTCTGTTTACATGCTGTTTTGTTTACAGTGCAGCCACTCCAAAAAACGCCAGTAAACCCTTGACAAGAACTTCACTGTGAAGTCATCTTTGGAGGTATTTTAGATTAAAATATGATTTCTATTGATTGTCACACAGTGGAAGGTCAGTACTGAGAAATATATGTAGAGAACATATAGTAAAATTAATTGTGATGTATGTCCATTTGGGCAAATCAGCCTATAAAATAGACCGAAGCAGCCCGGACATTCAGCTGAAGCGGCCACGGTCCGACTCAAATAGTATCCATTTTCTCAAGGGCTATTGGACAATTTGACCCAAAGACAATTTGGCCCAAGACAATTCGGCCCAACTTTGACCGAAAATGAGACAATTTGGCCCAACTTTGAAGACAACTCAGCCCAACTCGAAAGACAATTCAGCCCAGTTTTAAAATACAACTGACAATAGTTTTAACAAGTATTTATTTTTAACATATTTTGACAATTTTTATATAATATGTTTTAGAATAATGGTTAGGAGCTTTCTGATATCTTTAGGAAAAAACGTCCCAAAGCCAAATATTACTGTGGAGAAAAAAAGTAGTATAGTAGAGATGGGCATGGTGCTTTGGGAGTTACGTAAACAATAATGAGATGCATCATATCTCCTGTGGAAGAAGGTCGATTTTGTTAGGCACTTGCCAACTTGGTCTCAAAAACTTAATTCTCAAGCAAAATACATACGTTACAAGAGATCTTCTTGTATTTGAACGTATTTGTTACAATTAACATTATACTGGGAAAATGGTTGAAAATTGCATAATTAGGTATTCTGCAATAATTTGACATAAATTTAATTCAGAACATTATTGCGTTTTGCTGTTATAAGTTACGAAAAAGACATAAATGTGCACAACGAAAGATGCATCTTTACCAAAATTTCTTGTATTTTAAATTTCATTTAAATTGATAATGAATATTCAAAATACCAAAAACATTTTTAAGTTGTCAAATTAATACCATTCTAATTATAAGTTTCTGATTCAAAATATTAGCATGAAAGTTTACAATGTGTATGCCTTTTCAGTCACTCCAAAGATATAACATATGTATCAAATACATAAGACAAGAGAATATTCATTAAATCTGTAATCGTTTTCACTCAGTTTTCTTGGTTCCCTTTTGATCATGAAAATATGGCATGAAATTATTACAAATAGGTTTGATAAACCATATTAAATATGTACTTTCATTGTAGTTATTTCTCCTGTATGTGACAACTGAACATCATTATTCACTTGATCATTTCTGATATAATCATTATGACTTATTTTATGTTTTATAAGAAGATAAAATGAATAAAAACTTTATACTTAATTAAGTGCTTTCACGAAATTTAAAAAGAAAAATAACATGTATTGTTTTAAATGTTTTGTAACGTAGAATAGTAACGTATGTGTCGTAGTGTAAATCATGGATATATTTTAAAATTCAAACAACTTAAATGACCACTTTTGTGTGCAATTAAAATTGCCCGAACTTATATACATTCTCACATATAGAAAACAATATTTTTAGCCGATGAAAGCGAGTAGTCTGCTCACGTGTACTGTTTATGTAACGTGTGTATTTCACTAACGTGAAGCAAATGCATTGTTAATTAATTCCATTTCGACATCAGACATTTTGAATATTTAACCCACAAATAATCTGATATAGAACAATTTTAATGTGTTTCTTTATGCATGTATGTATGTGTGTGTGTGTGTGTGTGTGTATGTTTGTCAAACATACACTGTATGTGTGTGTGTGTGTGTGTGTGTGTGTGTGCGTGGTGCGTGCATGTATGTTAATATGTATGTGCATTCAAGCTGGTGAGTCTTATGTATACGGGCTGATGTATTTTGCTTTGTTTCACTTTATCCCTTTCAGGCAATTATTTTCTTTCTCATTTGCAAGAGAGAGAGAGAGTGAGAGAAAGAGAGTCGTACACATGGACATATGCATTCAGACGTACAGTCTTTGCATGTGTGAAAATTTGTTTTTAAAAAATAGCAGCTTTCAAGGGAACAAAGATAATGTGTACCATAATTAAGACTAGTAAACAGTTTATTAATTTCTAATTTGTTTGGAGTAAAGGAGGAACTATCATTGATGATACTGAATAAAACATAAACTTAACTGGTACGAGGTTGATGTTGCTGCAACTAAACTGACAAAATGCTCAGCATTTCTCTCTCTCTCTCTCACACACACACATACACATACATATATATATATATATATATATATATATATATATATATATATATATATATCTTACATAGTATCTACTTGCTGTATGAAAAAAATATCTTTATACAACTATCGCATAGTTGGGCCGAATTGTCTTTCGAGTTGGGCCGAATTGTCTTAAAAGTTGTGCCGAATTGTCTTTTTTTCGGTCCAAGTTGGGCCGAATTGTCTACAAGTCTTCTCAAGCCACAAACCTCGAATATACGGCACACATTTTAAAGCAACTACAACGAAGAGTAGCAACACGTGCCGTTTTATCAATGAAGTACAACAAAATTTGTGAGAACATGAAATCACCTTTCTGTGCTGTAACTATACACATATAAACATATTGTTATCACAGATTTTGATGTACTTCATTTATAAAAGTCCGTTTCCTGGTGGTAGCAAAAGACAAATGTAACCACCAATTTTACACGTTTATTAATATGTGAAAAATAATTTAGCAATATTTTAAAAGACAGAAACATCAATGACAATTCTGACTCTTGGTAATACAGTTCATAATATAACCATTCTTTTAAGCTAGTGTAAATTTAAAAAAAAAAGAGCAAATGTAGTGCAATCGAATTAGTTTTGAGTTGTTTAATTTAATCTGGCGTATGTTATTGGATAAAAACCGTGTATTTTGGGCCATAGAATATCACAATATCACATTTAGTCAACTTGGTCGCCATTTTTATTCGCTTAAGACAATATTAATTTTTTGAAGGCCCTTTATGACCTGAAATTTGTTTTACTGTTATTTTTCATGAACAGTTTTCATTAGCGTTACAGTATTTGCTTCTGCTATGGCAAAAACAAATATTTTGTAAAAACATGATTTTTATTTTGTTATAAGCGATGCAATTATTTGAACGCTATGCAGCATTACTCTATGGCAATCCATTAATGCCATATTCTCCATTGTATCATATTCTGATGTTGCTGTTGCTGACTGTCAAACAAAATAACCGGGTGGGATTTCGGATTAACAACAGAACACAACTGATGGTGATACAAATACAATGTTTAAGGAAGAATGGTTTGAATGAAAAAATAAGTTTGATTAATATGTGCGTGTATATGATCCAAATATTTTTTAAATTAACATAAAACGCACGGACTTAAATCATTAAAAAAATAATGAAAATACAAATAAATGACCATACAGGGTATAAGGACAAGGGGTGAATGCTTCACAGTGATTACCAACGAAAAGAATGATGTTTTTGGCTCAAACAGTACAACTGTAGTATTTTACTCATATAGTAAAATGTATTCACTCAAAAAGTGAAATTAAGTAATAAAAAAGAATAGATACACAAATCATCAAAAGAGTCCCAAAACTCTCTCCCCCCCCCCCCCGAAATTTAGCCCATGGCGCAAAGATTACATGTATGCAGTTATACATTCCATCAACAGCACACTCTGCTACCTATCACACTGGTCAATCAAGCCGTCGGTATTCCGGGCTGGTTAATCAAGCAATCCGCGCCCACCAATCTCGGTCAGCAACGCCCGATACCATTTTACTCGACCAGCAACAATAGTTTACCATCACAGCTGACTTGTCGATTTTTTTTTCGTTAGCTCTATAAAAAAAAAAAAAAAAAAAACGAAAGCCAAGTACATGTATTTAATAATTTTAAGAATTTATACAATTCCGTGACAGAATGTTTCAAATGAATTCCAATGGTCGTGACTGTTTTGATGGTTCATAATAATATAATCCAGAATGTATCTGAATGAGTCCATAAAAATCCCAAAGTAGTGTTGAAGTACAAAATGTCAATGAGCATTTTGTACTTCCAATGAATAATTTGAATAAATAGTAACTGTCAAATTATAATTTAACACAATTAAAAATTATTCTTCAGACTGATGTTAAGACATGATTATAAAATTTGTTTACCTAGTCCTAAAAAAAAAAAAAGAAGACTTACCTCAAATATGACACACCAAAATGCTCTGGATGTGAGTCATTTCTAATGGAAATTTTCCATCAAATATTGTCTGCAACTTCGTTTCCAAAACATTCGAAGGTCTTAATCAATGCTATGTCCTGAACTCAGATTTAATTTAATATATTAAAAAGCACGACAACAATCAGGTCGGCAAAACTCTACCTGCCAACATGGACAAAGGTCATGCACACACTGTAAATAACAATACTTAGGCTTTCTTATACGTCATCTGACCAAAATTGCAACTATTTTGTTCTTAGATCATCTTTAAATCGTTTGAAAAGCAACGCGTATGCTATCTCAATTGAAAAAGGTTTCTCTAAGCGTTAAGTCACAACGCTTATTTTTTAAGCTGTCGCTGTCCAAGCATTATTTGTTGCTTCTCTGCAGCTGCTGCGATTGCAGGTAAAGTTGTATGGCTTAATCAACTGTTTTCATAATACTTATTGGGATGCTTGTTTTTCGCATAACTCGTTAAATTACACACACTGTCTATAGTGTCATTACAAACATTGCATGTACTCTCCACCTTTGTTTGCATCTAGAGAAACATCCGTATGATAAATAGAACCAAACTAATGCATGACAACTTTCTTACCTCCTACAGCTGAACAACTCGATAACTGCCTGTGTTAATAACTTGAAAAACATGCCAAAGCCACCAAGTGCAGAGTATCAATTAAAAAAGTCTTCTTCGTGGTATAGCAGTGATAGGGACCAGCTTCGCAATGCTAAAAGACATCGCCGTAAAGCAGAGAGGTTTTGTATTCCCACCAGACTCACTATTCATAAACAAATCTATGAAGCCGCTAAGAAGAATGTCATAAACATAGTCCATTTAGCTAAATTATCCTACTACAGTACTAAGATCACGGAGAGTTCCAGCTAAAAAGAGCTCTTCAAGATAGCTAGCAAACTAATGTCAAGGAACAAATATACACCACTTCCAACTGCTTTCTCTCCAGTAGACCTTCCGGATCTATTTGCAAATTTCTTCCGTGACAAAGTACAAACCATTAGAGATACGCTTGACAACACAATTTCAATTGACTCGTTGTCACCACAGTTACGATACAGAATTTCAGTGACAACCATTAATATACTTTTAAACCTGTTTGTATGGATTTAGTACGTATAATCGTGATGAAGAGTGCACCAACGTCATGTGAACTTGATCGAATTCCAGCATCACTGCTGCTTGAGAGCTTAAACCCAATATTGCCGTCACTAATTGATGTTATTAATATCACTCTCAAAGAATTACCATCATTTTGCAAAACTGCCATCGTGGAGCCCCTGCTGAAGAAATCAACACTTGACCATAACGATATAAAGAACTACCGCCCAGTTTCTAATCTCCCGTTCATATAGAAGAAAATCTTAGAAAAGTTGTTTTAACCCAGCTTGAATCTCATTTCAATTCAAATAATATTTTTAGCAATGTACAGTCTGCATATTGCCCTTGCCACAGCACTGAAAGTATTCTTCTGAAAGTATTTAATGACATTTTCTCTGCTTAGGATAGCTACACGATTACAGTCTTCACCCTCTTTGATTTGTCTGCAGCATTTGACAGCATATACCTTGATATATTACTTATGAATGATGATGAAACTGAAGCCATTCTGATCACAACACAAAGAATTTCTCATTCACATCCTATACCTCAAACAATAAATATCAGCAACAACAACATCAGATTCACACAGTCAGTACGAAACCTAGGTGTTACTCTAGACAGTACCCTCACATTGCACCAACATGTCATGAACATATGCAAGGATGCATATTATGAGCTGAGATGCATCAGTTCCATTCGCAAATATATTTCAGTTGATGTCACTAAAACACTTGTATTCATTAGTACTTTCAAGATTGGACTAGCGTAACTCAATTCTGTCTGGTTCGTCTCAATATCTACGCCAGAAACTTCAAAACGTTCAAAACACAATTGTTCAGATCATTTTTAGAGTACCACGATCAGAGCACACCTCTCCACTGCTCAGTACCTAAACTGATCCAGAATCAAATTCAAACTTTGTTCTCTGTGCTTCGTTTCAATGACGGACTCCAGTTCAGAATACCTATCCGGCCTCACCCATGTGAACACACCAGCAAGATAATTACACTCCTCTTCTGACAATCGTATACTCATTATTCCCATTATGAAAAGGAAGTCATATGGACAACGTTCTTTTGCATACTAGGGCCCGGTGATGTGGAACAAATTGCCCATTGAAATTAGACACAAAGACACAGTGATTCCTTTCAAGAGTGCTCTTAAAACTCACCTTTTTCGACTGCAAGAACAAACTTATTGACCTAATAATGTTTCCTACCTTAAATATTTTCAGCATTTTGTTATGTTTTCCATTTTCATGGTTATTTTTTGTTTGTTTTGTAGTCATACTATTATAGATGTTGTAAAGCTCTTAGACCTTCTAAAGATCAAGCGCTATACAAAGTTCTCATTATTATTGTTATCTAATACATGTTACTTAGCTCTTAAACATGTGTGAGGACTAGAATTATTTCATGTCATGTAAATAACGTAGATGCTTGATTATTGTTTCCGAAACACGCGTTGTTTCAGAATAAGAGTATTACATGTTAATTAATTCTTGAATGTTTTGGAAGAATGGAACTATCTCATGTTATCTACTACATTAAATAAAGATGATTGATTAGGGTTTAACAAACACGCGTTGAGTCAAAATAAGTCAAGTATGTATTAAACTCTTGAATGTCTTTGAAGACTAGAACATTTTATAATCAACAGACGTAAAGAAAATTAATTTTATTTTGATTTCAGCAAATATTAAAGTTCCCTTATTAATGTCATGTGCGAAAAAATTATAAGCAAAAATATTCACAAGGGCTATAAAATTATTATGAAAGATGTCAAACAGGGATTTACGAACTGTATCTAAATGTATATTAAAGACTTACTCGTTGCTGAATGAGATTTTATGTGTGTACATATTTAACGACCAGGAATGCGGTGATATCATACACATAGGTTCAAATCATCTCTGCGATTGTTCTGACATCAAGCAACTGAATTTTACACCAGCAAGTGTCCCTACTACGGTTATTGTCAAACTTAGTTACGGAATAGGTGCTGCAAATGATTACATTGATATCAAGAAACATCTCGTCGGTAATAGAGTAAATAAATAGAGAAAATAAACAAAGAATAAAAACAAGAAAAAGCAACACACAAGATTGAAAGAAAAAATATTTAGATATCATCTTCACTTTTTAAAATATTGCAGATATTAAAGAATGTAAATATTTCATTCAATGAGTATATACAATCATCAAAGCTGGTGTCTGAATAAAGTTTTTATTATATTAATAGATATACATTATAGAAATACTTCCATGTTGCGAAAAGTTACAAAGTTATTTATAATTAACATTAAAATTCGTCCTATAGCATTGTATCAAACTAGGTATAATTCGAAAATGACAACGAACGTGTTACCATTGATCAAATAGGTCGTGTACATTCATTAAATATTGAACAGACGATGAAAATATAATTTTAATTATAGCTGTATCAACCATATTATTGATTGTAAGTTTGCGATAATACAATTAAATTATACTTTATGGATGGGGTGGTGGATAACATACATTTCTTTAAACAAAAATTATTAAAATAATTTAATTTTTCTAATGAGACCACCACCATTTTCGTAAATTTATAATTTTCTTTTTGATGTATTGAATACATAGTCCACCATATTTGATAGTCAAGATTGCTATAAGCTAAATGACAGCCGCTTTTGTAATATTTCAATACTGGGTTGGCAATGCAGGATAAAACTATCTTCATCTGTATACAGAACAGTGCCATTACCTCGCGCTAAAATGTGAGTTTTTTTTTCTCCGTTAGATGCAGTTTCTAACTGCTCAGCTTATCTGGAAACAATGAGAAATATGTTTGAGAAAACTGTAAATGTCACATGCAAGTCAAAGACGAAACTGAATAATATTTCACGTGGTCCGAATGAACGTAATATACTATAACCTAAGATTTATTTATCCTCGACTTGATTGAAAACAACAATTAAAAATAATCTCAAATGAGCCTTTTACGACACTATATAACACAAATCAGGCATTATATCAAGTATGATTAGCAAATCATCCAAACACAACATAATACATAAATACAAACAGTAAAAACACGCGACGCATAACTTGAGACATTTGCAAGATTATGACATAGTAGGTATAGTTTTCTTAACGTCAATACTAGTTCAACGTTGTTTGGGAGTTGTTGTTGTTTTTTTTTTATTGTTTTTTTTTAACGCACGACAAATAAAAGGCGCAACGTGTTCGAATGAATGAAATTATTCGTTCTTCTTTCCATCTAAATAATTTCCACTGAAATAAAAAGTATATGATAAAAAGAGTTTTAAATGGGTAATGACTTAAAATTTAATTTATGAAACTCGTTTAATAATGTCCAACTTTTGCTCGCAAAAGCTGGAATTTTTTACACTCTTTTCATAAATTCAATATTAAATCGATCCTCTATATAACATTTAAAAAGTCAGTGATTTTTATAGCCTCAACCAGACCGTAATTTGGTACAAATCTGTCCCCACCACCACCACCACTCTTTTCAACATGTGGGTAACCTAACGCACCTACTCTCCCCAGCTTGTCCATAATTAGAGAGAGAACGCTACAAATATAAATACAGGTTAAGATGATTTTCCGGTTTGGATTTAGTATCTAGGATTGGAAATAGATATTAGGGGGAGACACGCCATTCGAGTGTCCTCTATAGTTTTCCACATTGTTGGAATTGGCGCTGATATTTAAGGTTTGCGTTTAAATAAGAGTTACAAATCAAGCAGTGATTGGTAAAGGCAAATTTCCATAACGTCTCTTACACTTATAGATACCATTAAAGTAGGTTTTTTTCTTTCTGCACGCTACTGCATATAACGATGGTCTGCATTAAAAAATATATCATGTGATCTGTACAATAATTTATTGTCTAAACTTAGTGAAGACAAAACCACAGGGAGTTTGACGTTTTATCCACAGGCACTTGATTCTGAGTAAATTCATGTATACACTCACCATATAACACGTGTTATATGGTGAGTGTATACATGAATTTACTCAGAATCAAGTGCCTGTGGTTTTATAAATAAAGTTCAGCGAAATCTCTAAAAACATTAAATCAACTCTTCGGTTTTATATTTGTAAAACCGATACGGTGATTTCCTTTTTTTTTTTTTTTTTTTTTTTTTAGAGATTTCGCTGTACTTTATTGATTAAACGCCAGACTAATGCGGACAAAAACAACAACAACAACAACAACAACAACAAAATTCATGCAGGATACAGTGGCAGTTGATCTGACAGTAACATCTGAATCAACCTTGCAAGAGTGGTAATTTTATATTAACAGGAAAATATTTTGAAGGAAAATGACCTGTAGTAATATGAAATTTTGCTGAGCAAACTGCTGTGGTGAGAATTTGTATAATTGTTTAATAAAACATTGGAAATAACTCCAGTAGCATTTCCATGTGAATCTGCAGTTTGAAATGAATTTCATATTTCATCTTAATGTATATTACTGGCTATATGTATTTGAACAGAGCTGCTATACATTATCTTTTCAGAGACTTTGACACAATCCTGTAAAGAATAACATTACATGCAGAAGTTTATAATGCCCATTGAAATTAAACACAAAGACACAGTGATCTCTTTCAAGAGTGTTTTTCGACTGAAAGAACAAACTTAAAGACCTAATAATGTTTCCTGCCTTAAATATTTTCAGCATATTTCATATTTTCTAATTTCATGGAGTTTTTTTTTGTAGTCATATTATAGATGTTGTAAAGCGCTTAAAGCTTCTAAAGATTAGGCAGTATACAGAAATTTGTATTTGAGTATTTATTATATAATTTATATATAAATGTGTGCACTTGTAATGCACCCAGTGAATGTCACTTAATGTTCATAAATATTTACTGTGTGTAATAAAGCTGGTGACCCATAAACAACCATGGACAGATTACTCAATGCTATATGGGTACAATCATAATTGTGTTTCCAGGCCAGAAAAAAAGGGCACAATGATTACCACCAATGACACATTTTTGCCATTGTTATAACGAACATCTTGGAAGAGAATCTAAATTATATTCATTGTTTAACATGTTGAAAATTTAAAGTTGTTCACTGATTCCACTTCACAAATAATTGACTTTTTCCAAAATATTTCTTTAGTAACCATATAAAAATAAGTTGAAGGTTGACATGTTTTACACAATTTTGATAACACTATTCAGATATAGTCTTCTTAATGTTTGTGAGGTTATTCCTCATTTTTTTAAAAAATTAACAAGTAATTTCAAAATTGTCTATCTATTTATCTATCTATCTACCTACCTACCTACCTATCTACCTATCTATCTATCTATCTATCTATCTATCTATCTATCTATCTATCTATCTATCTATCTATCCTCATGTGATAGGTCCCATCTTTCATGAAATTTCTCCAAATTGTGCATATATTCAGCTCAGTTTTTGAACAGTTGTGAATGGCCTCCTTTTCAAAACAATTGTCCATAAATTTGTTGGTTATAAACTTTTATGCAGATAGAAACATTTGAGTTAAGCAGATAAATATGTACTCTGTATGCCTGGTTTTAAGGTAAAATTGTTATCTTGCCAGGTCTGAGGTTGCCCCCCTCCCCCAGTAATAAAATTAAAAGGATTTTTGACAAAAATATTATTGAGAAAAATGGGGATGAGAGAGAGGGTTGGGGCTGTTGGACAAAATTGGAGTGTAGAAACGTAGAAGTGTAAAAACGACCCAGCCTGGTACTCACCAAAATTTTCATACACACCTTTCCCTAGTACTCAGGTGTGTATGTTTCACTGATGTAAGAAAATAGTTTTGAGTATACCCCTTCAGATATCTATGTCATGCATTCTCTTTTTTCATTGGCTCTTGCAAATTGTACATTTAAAACAGTAGTGGCTTCCATGGAAATGAATGAGTCCATATAATATTTCAGCAGCAAAATGTTTTTAATTTTGTTATGTTTTTTTAAATGTCATTCACTTTGTTTTGACCGTAGCAGGATTATGTTGCTTAGCAATTTTGCAACAATGAGAACAAGTGCATAGACAAGTTGGCTGGGTCACACTTGTTTATATAATTTGTTAATAATTATGGCTTTGGTACTTTTGATTCAGCCCAAAGTAATTTATGATGATTGTAAATATTTCATGTTCACATCACAATCAATATTTGAATATCATTCAAATGGAATTTTTGAAAATTATTCATTTCCATACTTGTTAATTTTCATGGTATTTGCAAGAAATTAACTGCATTATTTTCTGTAAAGCTAATTCTTTTCAAACTATACAATATGACTGATTTGCATAAATGTATGTTTTCTTGTTTTTTGGCTTAAATCCGTTGCTGTATATTCAATATAACTCCTGTTGTGGTGATCTCAATTTTTCAATCCCATGTATACAAAATTCATGTATAACAGTTGCAATTAAATGTCTTTAAAGCCCATTTGTCCACTTAAATAAGTAAATTGACCATAATGATCAGTTTTGCTAGTACAGTCGACTCCACTTAACTGCACATCGGTTAACTGCACACTCCAGATAACTGCACGTAGTCACGCCGGTCCCGTTTTTTCCCCAATGCTTTTCAATGTGAACAAACTTCGGATAACTGCACTTCGCTTAAATGCACACTCCAGATAACAGCACAATATTTTTTATGCCCATGGCACATTATTCAATGCAATTTTACTCCAGTTAACTGCACAATGTATAGTCATGATCAGTTATTGCCAGTCCACTGCTGTAGCGCTTCAAATAAGCCGACAATTAAGCCGGTAAATGCGACTTTGTAAATGATTGAGTACAGCATGGGAAATATTGCTCTAAACCGTTCGGGTTTGAATGATTTCAAAGCAACAAATGGATGGTTGGAAAGATGGAAAAATGCGCAACGGAATTTAATTTAAACAAAAACACGGCGAAAAACAGGATGCAGACGACTTTGGAGCTGAAAGGCTTTTTCTATGGAAAATGACCCAACAATGTCTGACAGCAGTTTTTGAATAACAAGCGATCTATAGAATTATAGTTTATAATAATATTTATAATAATACTAGCAAGTACCCGGCATGCGTTGCAATGCCACTGAAAGAAAGTGTTTGTGTTTTAATAGACTATTTGACTGGTTTCTGGAATGCATCTCAGATTTTTTAGTGGTATTTATCGAGCCCACAATAAGTGGTTACCTTACCGAAGGCGTTTTAGGTATCGCTACCGATTATGAATTTCATACAGCTGTTGATTTACGTCATCATAGTTTCAGTCAATCCAGACCGTGTTCGATCACGTGACGTATCTATGGCGCCTACAGTTCACACCGAACACATGCAATTTTAGGTATCGCTACCGATTATGAATTTCATACAGCTGTTGATACTCACCAAAGTTTTATCGCAATCGGATGAACGGTATAGGAACGCATACGACACAAACGAAGAAACAAACAAACATACATTTTTTTCATACTGTCAAATAGCCTATTCTGTTTATTGAAGTGCTTTTGGATACACAATATTTTTTGTTTTTCTGTCTGGTGCGTATATGAATAAATCAGAAGGTTTTCCAATGCGTGAGCATGCCACATACAGCTGTCCATGTGAGAAGCATGGATTTTCCAAATTTAGTCCACACACTTGTAGCGATTGTCCCTGTGCTTTGTTTATGGTAATTGCAAATGCGAGTCGCACCGGAAACTGCAAACGTTTGAATTCGAATGGCATATCTGTCGGAATCATAGGGATGCGTGGCAAGAGTACATCTTCTCCTTTAAATTTTCCATTTAAAATTATAGCTTCGATGATATTGTTCATTAACTTTTTCACTGAAAGCCTGGTACCATTGCAAAGTCGTGGTGGATTTATGTTTTGGAGAAGAATGATAGGTACGCCAATTTTCAATGTTAAAACGTGCGGCGGCATGCCTGGCAAATCAAGTGAATTTAAGAATTCAGTTGGATAACTGACAACTTCGTCTTGATTCATTACAGTATCTATGGACTTATACGTTGTCGCTTCGCCTGGTATTTGTTTTTGAATGCTGAAGTTGATGGCATTAACATCGTTGTTTTTGGCTGCTAATATAGCACGTTCACTGAGCCACTGATGATTTTTGTAATTCTGTGCGATATTTGGGAAAACTTTGTGAATCAATTCGTCTGTGGTTCCTGTAATTTTACAGAAGCTTGTTGGCAACGTGATACATTGTGTAGATTCATCGATTTCCATTTTCCCATTCCCAATATCCAACAATTGTTTTGCGAAATGTTCAGCGGATGCATCGTATTTTAGTTCTACATGCATATTGGTCTTCAAAGTCAATTTCTGCACGTGTCGCTATAAAACTGATGATTTGAGACATGCATTTAATTCATCAGCAGCTGTTGAACGTGGTATAACTGTCGAAAATCACCAGACAATAAAATAAGTGCGCCACTGAAGAGCTGTTCATTTCCTCTCAAATCTTTTAGTGTACAGTGAAGCGCTTCCAAAGCCTTTTTGTGCGCCATAGTACATTCGTCCCATATAATGAGTTGACATGATTGGAGTACTTTACCCATTCCAGAATTTTTGTTGATATTGCATGTTGGTGTGTCAGTGATTTGCATATTCAACGGCAATTTCAGTGCTGAATGCGCTGTTCGACCACCATCCAAAAGAGTTGCTGCAATTCCAGATGATGTGATTGCCAGTGCAATATTGTGTCGTGATCGTACAGTTGCCAAAATAAGTGAAATGAGAAAAGTTTTTCCTGTGCCTCCGGGCGCATCTAGGAAATACAATCATCCGCTTTGGCTTGTAATTGCATGCATAATTCTATCATATGCTATGCGTTGTTCTGGAACCAATTTCAGAAGATTTGTTTGAACAAATGTACCCAATTCGTCGACATCAAAGTGTGTTTCTCGATGCAAATCACGATCAAAAAGGTCGTTTGCAGATCGTTTCGGAGCAGCCATTCCCAATTGTACCAATGCTTTGTTAGCGATTGTCATACATATCTCCTCAATTGAAACCAATGCCTCATTATACACGTTTGGTGTGAATTGAAGGTACGGATTTTGATTTGTTGCACGCAAACGATGTAAGATGTCTTCACTCATGTAGTCTTTGTATTTTTCCCAAAGATCTTTTGGATTGGATGGGAAACACGTTGTCAATATGATTGCAAATAACGTGCGTATTTGCTGTGGTTGAGCAGTATTCGATGCATCAGCGAGTGAAGTGTCCCAATGTGCATCGTTTTCCAAAAGATTTAATTCTTGGCAAGCTTCATGATAAGTGGCACATACTTGACCGTTTACTGTTCTCAGTTCTTGGAAGGATGTCGGTCCACGTACGTTAATTAACAGTAATCGCAAGTAAAAGCATTCTGCATTGTTTGGGTGAACAGTGTATAGACGGCCTAATGTGTCGGTCGAATATAAATTGGGATGTACTTCAACTGCTTGACCTTGCAGGGTTCGTACGGTCTTTGAAGGTCTTTGAGAGTTTGGGAAAAATGAGGTAGCATTTTCAAGGCCTTGTAAGTTTGGGAAAATCGAGCATATTACCCTGAGGTCTTTAAAAGTCTTTGAAAATTGAAATAAACCCCCAAAAATTAATTTCTTTCCAGAATCACAAATAAAATTATCCGAGGTTGTTAGATTCAGATGTAATCTAGTTATCCTGGTTTCTTTCTTTTGATGACCCGTTCAGTTTATTGACGCCGCATTAACAAAAGAGGCTTTGTTTTGTTTGCCATCCAAAGTATGCCTCGGCGGCGACTTCAATCACACATGCACTCTTCATCAAAGCAAGATTGTGCCGCTACACACTTCGTCAAAGGAAGTCACCAATAAAATTGCCCAAGGTCATTAGCTTCGGATATAGCTAGTTTTCCTGGCTTCTTTCGTTTGACGAATAGTTCAATTTGATAGGACGAGTCCATCAGTTGTAGCCAATCAAAATGTTAATTACACTAATTCTACGTAGAAAGTTTGCGAAAGTTACACGCTCGAGAATTCAAAATTGTTCATTCGATTTACATCTTCAAGTTCAGTGTTTAAAAATGCCAGGTCTTTGGTCTTTCAACGATATATGGCTTGAACAAGAGAAATACAAGGAATGGCTGCAAAAGGATAAATTATGTAAACGAAAGACGTTTTATACATTGTGTAAAAAGACGAGCAACTTGGCTTCAATTGGAGAAGGAGTCCATGCAAATTAGTAACTACATACTGTTCATTTAGTGGAACGAAGATGCAGAAGTATAAGCTATTGGTAATTTTGGGCAAAATAATGTTAACTCATTACCGGTACTCTTCGGGTATAAAATAAGATATTGTTTAATATGATGATTTGGGAGACATGGCAAAAGAGGCCCCGTTTAAATTTACTTATACCGTCGGTTTATTTAACACGTCTGAGGGGAAAAAATATCATTTTCGAAAATTTTGTTCTACATAATAATGTTCCTTGGTTTAATATAAAAACATACATTCAATTCACGGATATACAGTTTCAAAGTGCGCATGCGTACACTATAGTAGAGTTAAGCAAGAGTTGTTGTTCTTGAATTGTGAGTATATATAAAAAACGTGTGCTGTGAAGCTTTAACTGTAAGAAGTCAAGTCATTTGATTAGGTAAATAAATAAAAGAATTAAAAAAACGTATTTCCAGTTGACGGAATATCCCCGTTTCTCATTGCCGACCCTCGACTTTTTCCCCAATGGTTTAAAAAAAAAAATTAAAATCACATTGCCGAAATTGATTTGTGTATCTATAGTCTGACTATACATCCCCGTTTGTTTGTACCCCTATCGATTTCAATAACGAAAAAAATTAAATGATAAAAAAGTGCAGAGAACTAAGGCAACTGAATCATTGATTTATAATTTCTAACCTGAATGTGACCAGAATGGCACTAATACTGCCATCTCCTGCACATTTCATGATTAACGGACTTTCCAAAGAAACAAACGAGTTGGTATAATTAGACTATAATTGAGCCCGTTTTGCCCAGTACTTTGAAGTGCTTGAAATATTACTAGATTTATAGATAATGTTTATTTTTTAAAAAATGGAGAAAAAACACAACACGCCCAAACTTGATGAAGTGTTTTATTCTGTCCTTTCCAAAAGAAAGGAGTATGTCGAACTTTGGTGTGGTCTCCAGAAAATGTTATTGTTGTCACACGGGCAATCAACAGTGGAGAGAGGATTTTCTGTCAACAAACAGGTATCTGTTGAGAACCTCAGCAGAGAAAGCCTCAGAGCTCAAGGGCTAATCATTGACACAATGAGAAAAGCAGGTGGACCTTTGGAAATCATCATTAGCAATGAAATGATGACACATGGCTCCTTTGCAAGACATAAGTACCATGCTTATCTGGATAAAAAGAAAGCAGAGAAGGATGAGAAGAACCAAAAAGGAAAGAAATGGGAGTTAGCCTTGGATGAAGTGGAAGAACTTAAAGCCAGAAAACTGCCTCTTGAAGCTAACATTGCCAGCCTACATGCTTCCTCTGTACAGAAAGCAGAAGAAGCAGAGTTAAAAGGACCAATTGTGCATGTCACAGAGTCAAATGCTCTTAGGAGAAAAGCAGAGGAAGAGATGACAGTGGTAGCGTCTCTTTCCAAAATGATTGAAGAGAAAAGAAAGCAAATATAATAATGCATTTAAAGCAATGCTGGTGTCTGTTAAGAGAACAATTTATTTTGTATTAAATCTGACACGTATGTTACATATTTCTGAAAGAACGAATGTTAACCTATCTTCCAGATAATTATAATACAATTTTAGGAAATTAATTATAGTTTGAGTTTAATCAGTAATCAATATTGTAGTATTTGGCATTCATTTTTCTCATATAACCTGTATACACAATATTAGCAAAAATAGGTCTTGGAAATCTCTGTTTGTGGTCTTTGAAAGTTTGGGAAAAGTCTTTGAATTTATCATCCATAGTTCAGTATGAACCCTGCAGGCTTGTTTGCGACGTTGAAACTTTTTCACTGATGCATTCCATGTGTAGTATGTTGGCACTTCAGAGTAAAGTAGCGTCTTTGCAAACATATCATTCCCGCACAATGAGAAAAATGCAGTTAACGTTGTTGGCGGTGGTGACAATGCTCTTGCATGTGCATTTTCTGCTGTGAAGTATACGCGCTGTCCATTTTCAAGGTGCACTGCGAAATGAACAACTGTTGGATGTCGTTCATGGATTGGAAATGAGAAAATGCGCCATACTGCTTCATTGCTACTAATGTAGCGTCCCATTTGATATTGGTAGATTTCATCGATGGATGCATTTGCATTTCCCACTCCAAAAACTGCCATATCGCTTCCTTTGTTAACATATTTGCAAATGTACTTGATAGATTTCACCGAATTGCAATACTCGACTTTGATGTGTGCTTTGTATGTTTTCGAAAGTAACGGTGAATACGGCACAACCCAACGATTATCGACTTAAACATCATTGTTTCGTACTTTTAAAGTTATGGATTTGCCACCATCTTCAGTTGATCGCCGATGATAGAGTGGATATCCGTCATTACCAGTGATAGTCTCGGCAAGTAAGTGTCTTGGGTATCGTTTCGTGCATTTCCCATCAGACATGCATGGTGAATTGTTGTTGAGTATGCCACATGGACCATGAATCATGTTTTTGGTGACTACTTCAAATAAGTCTTTATCAATATTGACATCTGGTATTTCTGCTGAGATGACTTGATCAATTTGATCTGGTGTGACATTTTGGATGAACCATATCAAAATGTGTGCATGTGGCAAACCTCTTTTTTGCCATTCAATGGAATACATCCAACAGCGTGTCTGTCCAAAAACATGATGCTTGACAATGAAATCTATTAAAGATTTCAATTTTTGTTTGAACACACGCACGGAAATATCATGACGATCCGATGATGATTGTCCAGGTAACAAAAGTTCTTGTATTTCATCCCACGTCGGATTGCATGTGAAGGTAATAAACAAATCTGGACGGCCATATGCGCGAACATATGTCATTGCATCTTGTGCGTATTCATGCATGTGCTGTGGACTCCCTGTAAATGTGGCCGGTAGTATGACCATTTTTCCGAATTCATTGAGATTCACATTGCCATCATTAACAACTGCATCACGTAAATGAATGTACTCTTCGGAACGCAACATGGTTTGATTTAATCGAATGTAGAGGAGTCGTTCGGTTTCGATTTTCGCATACATATCGACAATGTATTGATGGAATAATTGTCGACATTTCAAGATATGATTTTCAGCGTTTTCACGAATCATCAATCGATATGAATAGTATTTCATGGCACTGACTTTCTTATTTGTTTCCTCATTTGTTTGTGGATTTCTCATTAAGATGTTGAAATGATATCCATCTTCTCCTTGCCAAAATAAAATCGGATATTGCAATCCGTCGTATGAGCGATGAGTTTCTGAGACTCGCTGAACATCACCATTTGTGCGATGAAGAATTATATCACGCGAGTTAAATTCTGCGCTAACTATAACGATCGCCACTTCATCAATTGTTGGTGCATTGTACTGTCTTTCGTGTTGGCCAACAGGTGTTTTGTCTGCTCTAACTACGACTTTGTAGTCATCAGTTGGCATTTGTTCAAGGGCAGTTCTGAACAATCGAATTAATTCGTTGTGTTGATCGAATAAAGTTTGTAATGCAGCGACTATTTCTCGTTTAGTGCCAGTATTGAATTGACAGCGTTGATCGATTTGTTCACGAGTGTTTCCCATGAAATAAATTTGAAGAAATTTGTGATCTGTGTTCGGTAGTGGTAGTAGTGATCCTGCACGATGGTAAATTTGCTCTTGCACTTTAAATGTTGGCATGTAGTTCTCGCGCACGATATTTGTTGCACCGAATGATGTCATTTGGAAACATGAACTTCCATATGTTTGCCAAGAAATGTTTCGATTGGCTTGTGTCACCTGATACCAACGTTGATAATGGTTTGGGTGGTGAATGTAATTCTGGCAATTTCACTTTTCCACCTGCGCAGCACATTCCTGGTGTTTCATTCTTAAATTTGAGGGCATTGCAATACACGTATGATTTATCCATTTTTCCAATAAGCACACTTGGATGAAGACTGTAATCATAATTTGCATTATAATGGAATGCACTAAGATTTAAATCAGCGTGCATTGTTCATCTGGATTGAGCAGTGCGAACTCAAACGGTTTGCAACCTTGCTTCCTGTTGCTCGTCTGTTTCAGATGATCGGGCTTGAGCAGTGCAAACTCAAACGGTTTCCAATCTTGCTTTCCGTTGCTCATCTGTTTCTGAAGCTCGTGATGCCTTTATCTTTCGTGCTTGAGGTGTAGATTGACCAATAGCTTTTCGTTTAGGTGGCATAATTGATTAGACAGCGAAAGTAATGCTTTGTAACGACTATTACAAATTCACACCACGATTGTTTGACGTAACCAAGGTGCGAACCAAACATAACTAAGTAAACATGACGTACACCGATTATGAATTTCATACAGCTGTTGATTTACATCATCATAGTTTCAGCCAATCCAGACCGTGTTCGATCACGTGATGTATTTAAGGCGCCTACTGTTCGATCACGTGACGTACAAATTCACACCACGATTGTTTGACGTAACCAAGGCGCGAACCAAACGTAACTAAGTAAACATGACGTATCTAAGGCGCCTACAGTTCACACAGAAGACATGCGAAATTAGGTATCACTACAGACCGTGTGCGATCACGTGACGTATCTAAGGCGCCTACTGTTCGATCACGTGACGTATCTAAAGGCGCCTACAGTTCACAGCGAACACACGGTAAATGTCGCAAAACACATTTGTTAATTGTTACAATTTCAATGGTTGTACTAATTCAAAACCTTCGCGGGCGTGCGCAGAACAACTCACCAAAGTTTAATCGCAATTGGATGAACGGTATAGGAACGCATACGACACAAACAAACATTCATTTTTATATATATATAGATAATGTATATCCATTGGTTGAATCAGTGAAGTTGTGTTCGGAGGAAGGAAAACAAGCTTAACATTTAAGTAATAGATGAAAGAGTGGATTCTAATCATTGTTTACATTTATTCTTCACATATATTCGTGCCGTGCTGATTTAAAGTTGTACTGTATCATACTTCGGTTAACTGCACACTCCGGTTAACTGCACAGTCTCATGATGGGCCCGAGGGTGTGCAGTTAACCAAAGTCGACTGTACTAGCGATGACTATCTATATCCATTTGTCTATCACGTTATCTTTATATGTACATGTATAGAGATACCACTGTTTATTATTGTTTCTGTAATCAAATTTTATTTGGTAACATTTTTAGGAGATATGTGTGACTATGAAAAAGGTCCCACCAGAAGAGTTGGAATATCAAGAAAAAGAACATCACGTGAAAAACTCCAGCACTCTGAGAAAAAGCAGCGTAAACCTTCCTCTGATGGTGACACCAGTGAAACTTGTGCATCTAAACTACATGTAGAATCAATAGGATCAAGTGGGGATGCATCTGTTGCTTTGCCCTCGCAGGTTTCTTCACCGAAAAGGTGGTTTTGTAACTCATTTGCTTCATCCACAAGCTCAAAGGTTACATTTATTAAGCATGAAACTGCCCCTGCTGCACAAAATGAACAGTCCATCAAAAGTGACAACAATGATAGTAATGAAAAATGTACTTTGCAGAGAACTGATAAAATGTCTGTGATATCAAGTGATAACATTTTGAGTATGGAAAAGTCGGTGCCAATAAACAAGTCAAATTACAAAAGAGGAACATTCTTGCCATTATCTGCAGAGATCACCGGCGGTGTGAGAAGTGGCAAAGAGTATTCTGCACAATCATTAGAAATGAAAATCGGAGAAGTGGATGATCACAACAAACACGTTGGAACATTCCACAGCACATCAACTCCAAAGGTAATACTATGTGTAAGCTATGTCTCATTTTGGGTTGAAATGATAACACTCAGTTGTCGATTGTAGAATTAATTATGAGATGAAATGGTATGAAACAAGCCTAGAAAAATACAAAGCGCATACTTAGATTATAAGACAAATACAATACAGAATATAACCAACACAAACACAATACACGGTATACAACCCTACATGTGGGTATGAATGTTATCTCGTTAACCCAAGGTCTACTTGTTCTTAAATACATGCATTGCATTAATACCCATGAGAAAGGTTGAAGTATGGTAAAAAGTAATAGTTTCTTTTTTGCTGAATGTCAATCAATATGCATGGTACTCTTATGTTGAATCTTGTGTGGTTTATTTCCTATGTGATACTAATGAAAGAAGATGTTAATTTTTTTTTTCTTCTTGCCTATGTGATAGATCCTGCATAATTATGACCATTCCTTTTCTTTCACTAGGTCATTAGTTTTGGTTCACTATCTCTGATTGATTGTTGCATTTTTTAAAAAAGAAGCACGTGCTAACAAGATTTTGCATGTTATTAACAATAGTCAAATAAAATTAACAAGGGAGCCCATGTGATCCTGCACAATTATGATCGTTCCTTTTCTTTGAGTGGGTCATTATTTTTTTCTCTCGCTATCTCTGATTGTTGCATTCTTTTTGAAAGAAGCACATGCTAACAAGCTTTTGCATGTTATTGACAATGGTCAAATAAAATTAACAAGGGAGCCATATGATCTTAGTTTTGAATAACTGTATGAGTTGCATGTCAATGGTAAGGAGCATTTATGTTGAAGTGAAAATGATTTATATTATAATAATCATTCATAAAATGAAATAAATTATTGAGAGACTTAATTATTTTACGTATTCGAGTCCACTGGGATATCCAGTTCGATGTTGGCCTCCATCAGGTCCTTACATTATATTTTAAGTTGGAGGGTGAGTTGCCAAAGTAGGAGTAGTATAGATACATTCTTTTGTTTTACCCAGTGGAAAATATCCCTTTGTTTAAAGACTGAACCTTGCAGGCCTCTAACATTTATAGATATAATTTTTATGTTATTATCCATAACAACAGTATAACGTTTACATATACATGTTCTTGTACAGGAATGTATGAATTAATTATCACCTTAAGTTTATCATATGCATGCCTTTCACACTCACTCTCACACAGAAAACAATCATCCATAATAAAATCCTCCATGGTGTTAAAGTACAAGCTGAAGATTTGGCAGCAGTTAGTATTTAATACAGTATACGATAGACATCAGCTTTGCAAACCAATAGACACAGATTAATAAGAGCATAAATTACAAATTAATGATTGAAAAACATAGTGTTCATTTGAGAGCATACATGAAAGTGGTGGGTGATTGAACACGAATGGGAGACTGAACATAACAGTAACGTTGAAGAGCAGTGTTGAATAAGGTCAATACACGACTGAGTAGATGAGTATGTATATGAGTGAAAGATGATATTTGAACTAATTGAATTGAGTTATAAAGAGATATGACAATGGATGTACAAAAGAACAAATCAATCTATTAATTAGTAACAACACTTCTTAAAACAGATCTGAGTAGAAAAAGGAGTATCAAAACAAAAGTTCACATACCTATATGGACCATTCCAAGAGTTCATAGGGTTGCCTATTTACACTTATTTTCTAATTTTCTCATCAATTTCATCCTAGATGTCAAATTTTATCCTTTCTCCAGTAAAGATGATTCCACGGTAAAGTTAATTTCTGAGAAGACTTCAACTGGAAACAAAACTATTGGAAGGTATGATAGGAATGATTCATCAACAAAACTGGACTGTTTGAAAGTACAATCAAAGACAAGTTCCAGTCCTGTATCAGAACATTATAAAGATAATCCGTGTAGATATTCAAGCCACATGACTCCTGTTGCTAGAAATAAATGTAAAGGTGATAAAATCAGATTGAGTCCTATAAGTGATGCCCAGTATCATAAAAACAACAGTCATATTGTTGCATCTGGTTTCAACCAAAGTAATGAACACAAAATACAAGAGAAAAGATCTAACAATTCTGCACCTGTCACCTTAAAAAGTAATGTTACAGATTTAATCATCTCTGAATCAATTCATTCTAATCTTGCTCAGAAGAAGTCTACACCGATAACACCTGGATTCAGCCCTCTGCATGGTCGTATAAAGCGTAAGCTGTTAGAAAATGCAGGCATAAAAACTCCACAGGGAGCAGGCTCTGTAATGAATCAGCTCAGAGAGGAAAACCTCCAGAAGGCTCACCAGGAAGCAGCCCAAATACAGGCAGAGGGAACTAATATAGACATTGGGCCATTCTATGGACTTCCATCAAAGGTTAAACAGCTTTTTGAGACACAAAGAGGCATAAAAGAATTGTACAGTAAGTGTTTGTGTGGTCGTTAACAAGATGACATTTTCTTTGTTCATGATTTCCATTACATCCAAACAGAATAATTGTTTCAGAATTGTTTTATCTTATTTAATTGACTCATTTAAAATAAAATCAAGAATAGAAATACAGTTTTAAAATTAATCTGTATCCATTTATGGAGTGTATCATGTACCTTTAACACTCCTTGTTTATCTCTTCAACAGAATTACACCACATATGTCAAAGGAGGATCATCACAGGCCATTGGTGACAATCTGCTTTGATCCTTTATCACCCATGTTTGCCTGCGCAAAGATTTCCTTGTTTTCCATGAGTACATGTAAACTAAAAGATGTGATCAGCAGTACAGTGTAGCATTGTTCATATATCAGCTAGTCGGGTACACTAAACTTCACCTGCTCCGGAGACTAGATACCTGTTTATCAATCAATAAATTATTGTTGTTGAAAGCGAAACATTGATTTTCTCAATAAAAGTGTGACTGGTCATTTTGGGTCACCATGTCAAGAATGGATTTACTCATGCTGGCAGTAATTGGTTAGGCAGGTTTATGCATATTCATGAGGGATTGGATAATCTCAGCACAGGCAGCCATGGGTGATACTTTAGTGGGTTGTCCTTTGTGTCTTGTGATGATGCAAGGAAGAGTACTTAATCTTAGTAGATATTTATTCATTGTTTTTTATTTAGGGTCCAGCATCTGTATGTTTCCTTAATATGGATTGTTACTTGTATCCCAATAGCACAATACCCATTCAATTTTTACTTGTATCCCAATAGCACAATACCCATTCAATTGTTACTTGTATCCCAATAGCACAATACCCATTCAATTGTTACTTGTATCCCAATAGCACAATACCCATTCAATTTTTACTTGTATCCCAATAGCACAATACCCATTCAATTGTTACTTGTATCCCAATAGCACAATACCCATTCAATTTTTACTTGTATCCCAATAGCACAATACCCATTCAACATATCCTGATGCAATTCAATATGAACACTGTTAATTTACGGTTTTAGTCTCATCTCCATATTGGACAGAGTTATGTCTATTTATAGCATTGGTCTTCACATTAATTGTTAATCATTTTGTCAGTCCATCCCATTCATACAGTAACCACTAAAGATCTTAAACCCTTACAAATAGTTGGATTACATTTGGTAGGTCCCAGTGATATTTTGATGTTTTGTTAAAAAGATTTTCTTGATTCTGGTCCATTTTTGACAAATTATTGCCCATTTTTTAAAATTAATTTTACATTTACCCAACAGCAGATCTTTATTCTCATTAACCCCACTTAGGTGTCATGAAGTTGTACCCCACTATCAAGTTCTGTACTGTCAACATCATAGTTCTTCAATGATGCAGAATAATGTTTACTTTCTATTCGCATTACAAAATACTGTGGGGAAAAACCTAAATGTTTGGAGTCAATATATTTTTAATATAAACATTGCTGGTTTCAGAGAATGTCTCAGAAGCAGATGTATTTGGATGCATTTATCATTAATCCCATCAATGTGTTTCTTACCCTCTGTTCAGATGAAAATGAAAAGATTCTCCAAGGATTATTGAGTTAACCAGTTGGCACAGGAACCATTCAACTTATTCTAATGCAATTTTGTGTTTGCACATAATTAGACCTGGATATTCCAGTAATGGGTTTTATCTTGTCAGCACCATTTCGGAAGTTATGACCCATTTCAGCTCAAAAACCATTCAGCATATTCTGATGCTATTTGATGTAAGCATTGTTTCCGTGTTTTGCCTCCATTTTGTAAAGAATGAGTTTTGGCCATTGACAGTTTCCTTAATCATCATCCAACATCATCATCCATTTTGATTATCCAGGCCTTTTATTAATCCTCTAACGAGGGTAGGCCTGTCTGTTTTGTCATGAGAGTATTCAAAGCTTTCTTCCAGGCTCTACGGTCCTGTGGATTGATTCCGCTCAGCCCCAACGTCTTTCTGTCTCTTTTTGTCAACTCTTCCCAGGTTAGCTCAACTTCCAGTAACTTTGAAGGAACGGATCTTGGATATCCACCCTTTACTACACTCAACATGGCCCAGCCATCGCATCCTATTTGATTGGATAATGTCAGAAATGTTTCTGATGTTGAGCTGGGTGAGGTGTAACAGAATTGTTACCAAGTGGATGGTGGATTAAATGAACAACACAAACACAATATGTGAAAGATAATGTAAATTTATGAAATAAATTATTAATGAAAAATAATGATGTATCAACACAGTAATTCATGCATTCAACCCTCAATCACATTTCACAACCATTCACAATTTGAAAATAAATTAAATATTAATACAAAAAAAACACAGATCCAAGGAATCTCCTGGACTAAACACAGATCCAAGGAACTTCCTGGACTACACAAATGTTTCAAATAAAATAGAGCCTTTACAAAAGTTGTATTAACGCAAGTATAAAGTGCGATAACAAATACAAACATCAAACTATACTATCGCACGTATGGGTTGCGACAACAAGTACAAACATCTACATGTATTTTATCAAGTTGCTAACTGTTATTGAGATTCATGTAATCCCTTGAAATACTACTGTGATTCAAAGTAACTATGTGTAAATATAACAATGTATTCAATTGTAACTACAATTGCAACACACACGTGTCTTGACCCTGTACAACCGTACGATTCACCAACTGTTGAATCGCCGCCCAGCTTCTCCGAATACCTAGGGTTGACCCAATACTTTTATTGGCCACTTGCCCTTCATGGATCCACTACAGTTATATGTACAGACAGCATACAGTATCTACTAGAACCATCAGTCCCAAACAATTAGATACTACCCCGGACGTTTACACCTCTAGACAGCTCCGACACTCGGACATTTAGACTTCTAGATTTCCGGATATTTACACATCTCGACAGACATAGATGGACAGACAATCCGACAGACAGTCAGTCAGATACCTCAATTTGATCTCACAATCAAATGGCAAATTAAACAGCACAACCACGGCACAATCAATCACATTCAGCCCTTTTGCTGGAGCAATCAATCACATTCAGCTACAATTCAGAGACATTCAGAGACGTTCAGCTACAATTCAGCTACAATAAAGAAACCAAACTAATAATAGTTGTTTCTGAAACAATCTAAAATTTAGATTAAGCTATTGCATTTAAAGTCTAATAGTGACTAGTAATTCCAAATATTCAACGGTTTAAATCTGCATTGTAATAAAGGCATCATTACATGAAATGGTAAACTGAATAAAATTCACAATAAAACGAAATATAAATTTGACACTCACCCCTTTGGCTGGAGAAAGAATGACGAGCTATCTCTCCTTTGATGAGATACTTTTGGACTCGTAATCTTATCAGAATTATTCTGCCTTATATATCCTCAAATAGGTGAGCAGAATTCACGGCAAAATTCCCGTGCACCCCGTGATTCTAATGTTCCTGACTTCAAGTGATTTGTAGTCAGGCACATGCAAATCGCTACACGTCACTTACCTTGAAAAACACTTATTCACCCCAGGTAACGCATGTACGACGAAACCCAAAAAAATGGTGAAATTAGTTTGTAATTCAAGAAGAAATAAATTCAATTTTCGCCTAATTCTGTGACATGAGGAGAGACTCAAATGGGACATTTGCCTCGGGATTTACATGGCAGATCCATCGTATCATGGCTTTATCATTGCGATGTATCTTCCTGAGAGTTGTAGCAGTGACAGCCCAGGTTTCAGAGCCGTATAACAGCACAGGTCTGATGTAAGTTGAGTAAAGACGACCCCTTGTAATGTGCGTCAAATGCCTATTCGTCAGGATTGGGAGAAGCTCTCTAAACTTATTCCAAGCAGATTTGCAACGCGTTGTTGATGCCAGTTCACATCCTCCTCCGGCCGATATAGTGTCTCCTAGATAACAGAAGTCAGCTATGACATCAAGCTTGAGTAAGTTGAGTAAAGACGACCCCTTGTAATGTGCGTCAAATGCCTATTCGTCAGGATTGGGAGAAGCTCTCTAAACATATTCCAAGTAGATTTGCAACGCGTTGTTGATGCCAGTTCACATCCTCCTCCGGCCGATATAGTGTCTCCTAGATAACAGAAGTCAGCTATGACATCAAGCTTTTCTTTACTTACAGTTACTTCTGTCATAGGCCTTCCATCAATAGGTCGAGTGAGTCCACTACATCTGGGACACTTGTAGCTTGGATCAGGTTTGAGAGGTCCATTGATTCCACTACATTTCTTGTGAACCCAATATGAACAGCTGATGCAAAAGATTGAGTTTCTACCTGCGCCTTTTAGGCAGACGGCACATAGATACTTTCCTGTGCTTTTCAGTGTTTCCCTATTCAGGCCAGAAATCAATACCTTGGATTTACCCATGTTGACCCTGAGAACTTTTTCTTCCATGCCCTTCTTCATTCTGTCACACGTTCAACCAGAGCCTCGAGTGTGGAGTCAACGACCGCTAGATCATTAGCATACGGGAGCTCGTATGGGCAGCTTGTTCGAAAGTGAATTGACAGCGCTTCCAGAACAACGATAAACAATAACGGGCTCAATACTGATTCTTGATGAACACCAACATTGACATTGAACTCCTCACTGTAGCCATCACCAACACGGACACAGCTTCTAGCATTAGAGTACATGGACTGTTCAGTTTTAACAAGCCATTCTTCAATGCCTAATTTACGCATTGCCCACCATATGACATTCCTTGGAACTCGGTCGAACGCCTTCTCAAGATCTATGAAGGCCATGTATAAGGGCTTGTTAACTGCGATGTGTTTTTCTTGCATCTGTCGCAAGATGTATATGGCATCAACAGTTCCTCTTCCTGGCATGAAACCGAACTGCATGTCACTGATGTGTGCTTGTTGTCTGATCAATTGCTCTATAACTCTCTCAAAAACTTTTATTATCTGGTCCATCATCTTTAGGCCTCTGTAGTTGCTCCTGTCCAGTGTGTCGCCTTTACCCTTGTATAGACTGACTATGTAGCTTTCCTCCCACTGTGTTGGAATATGTCCATCATGAATGATAGCTTCAAAGAGATCACGTATGAGTGCTACACCACTCATGCCAGTAGGCTTCAACATCTCTTTTACTATGCCAGATGGGCCTGCAGCTTTACCCGTCGCCATCTTGCTGATTGCTTTTTCAATCATCACAGTAGTGATTGGAATACTTGGGCCCTCAACAGGAGGCTCATCCGTGAGGTTATTCGGGTTCCATAGGAATTCAACATTCAGCGGGCTATCATAGTGCTGTTTCCAAGTATTTTCTTTGGATTCCTCGTCCAGGCAGAGCTCACCCTCGTCATTCCTGATTGGTTTCTCACCGATTACATCTAGATTATCTCGGCGCATCTGCTTGGCCAACATGTAGATGCGTTGTGATTTCGGGTTGATGTTTTGTAGGACCTGTTTTTCTGCTTCCCATTTGGCATGATGAATAGTTTGCTTTGTGAAACGCTTGGCGGCACAGTAGTCTTCCCTACTTCCCCCATTCTTCCATGCCTTAAAACATTGCCTCTTTTCATGAACCGCATGATCCACGACATCAGTCCACCACCAGGTTTCCTTTCGCCACTGATGCTTGCTTGACAAACCACATACTTCAGTTTCAGCCTCAAGCAGACCATCTTTCAGAGCTGTCCACAGTTCCTGCACATTATTCGCTTTGTTACCCTCGGTCTTCGAGATGTAGGACTCAACAAACTTGTCTCTCAAAGCTGGTTTTTTAAGTTTCCACAGTCTTATGCGTGGTGTGAACTTGTGCTTACATTTACGCAATGATGGAACCTTCAGATCACATGCAACTAGTTTGTGTTGTAAGGCACATTCCTCATTGAGTATGACCTTCACATTTGTTACATATTTTCTGAACCTATGACGGTAAAGCATGAAATCAGTCTGTGTGCAGATATCTCCGGATTGGTATGTAACCAGGTGTCTGCTGCGCTTCTGGAATTGTGAGTTTCCTATCACTAAGTCATTTGCGACAGCGAATTCCAGCACCCGTTCGCCATCTGAATTGCGCTGTCGATAGGCGCGACCTCCATGTCATTCCTCATATCTGTCAGGATTGCTACCTATATGCCCATTCCAATCCCCACATACAAAGAGTTCCTCCGAGGCCGGGATATTTGTGACCAGGCTCTGCAGCTGCTCATAGAATCTGTGCTTCTCGTCTTCGCTAAGGCCAACCTGTGGTGCATAAATGCTCAAGACGGCGAACACCTTCTTTCTGACAACAATCCGTACCATAAGAATCCTATCCGAAGTACGTATCACCTCAAACACCTTATTCACCCATCTCTCTCAAAGCATTACTCCAACACCACCTGTACCTTTATTGTTTCTGGACCATATAAACTTGAACTGGGAATTCTTTCCTGTGACTTTCCTGCAGCCCTCATTTCTCCATCTAATTTCCTGTCATCATTTCTGCAATTTCATTCGCCTTGCCCCGCATAGTGCCTACATTTAAAGTTCCTATGCGGAATTTTTCTTTTTGTTTTTGTTTGTTTTGTTCTGGACGTTCATTGGATTCACCATAATGGCTGGATCCTGCGGACCCGTGCACCCCGAGGCCCGCCAAGCCCGAGACATTACCAGCTGCTCGAAAAAGTTTTTGACCACAGCTGCTGCACCGTTGCATCGTTTATTTTGATACTCGCTAAATCAGCTACTGTCACCCTGGTTGTGACAGGCTATTAAAGGAGACAATAGCAGTCGCCACTTGACCCAGATGGCTGGGGGTCTGTTCATGGGCATCAGGGCATGTCCACACGCCGGTGGGCCTGGAATGCCGCATGTCTAGGGGCAGACCTCCTCCGAGTCCCCTACAGTTCTGCCTGAGGCCGCAAGGCACCCAGTTTCCATGTGCCACCACGAGGAGGTACCGTAATGGGGCTTGGTTATTGAGAGGCTGTGTACTGGCAGGGAAGACTTACGCACTCGGCTCCCTTTTCACTATAACTAGCTAGCCAGCGGTGAGGCTGAAAGTGATGGTGGTACAACACCCATGCACTTCGCAACACACTAGACGCGTCGCATGACCCATTAAGACCTCACATGTACTCTACACATCATGAGTCCGGCATATGGATTGTTATTTGTATCCCAATAGCACAACACCCATTCAACATATCCTGATGCAATTCAGTATGAACACTGTCAATTAGACTTGAATGTTTATTTTACGGTTTTAGTCTCATCTCCATATTGGACATAGTCATGTCTATTTATAGCATTGGTCTTTACATTAATTGTTGGAATGTTGCCTGCAGCCAGCATAGCTCAAGATAATTATAAATTCTTTCCAAAAGGGATCAAAGTACAGTGTATCACTAAATATTTTGCATGAATGGAGGTGTTGGTCTTAATTTCTACCATTTGAACTAATATTTGTTTTGTTTGGTATGTAATTAATATCAGTAGTCATAATGCATACGTTGGCAAATTTGTTACAGTATGTGACTAAAATAAGAACAGCACAGAGTTATATAAGTCTCAAACACTGTTTATTTGTTTGTTTGAAGGTCAAGGACACTAATATATTTGCTCAGGATAATCTGTAATTAAAATGGGCCTATTGGTAACAAATCATATAGCTGTCGATTCAGACTTTGGGATCAGAACCAAACTGCCACAATAGAAGAAAATATTTCCTTTATGTTTAGTAAAATTTAATGTTAATTAAAAGTTTGAAATTTTGAGAATTAGTTCTCTTTGTTTAGTCCAATATATGTTGATACTACAAGGCCAGATAGTTTTGAAGAAGTGCCACAGCTAAATATATCACAGATTAATTATTTGTGTCACATTTTCTCAGCACATGATCTTTATTATCTTGTTTTTCTTGTTTCCAGCTTGGCAGGATGAATGTTTACGATTGCCAAAGGTTTTGAAAGGGGGAAATCTTATCTATACCTTACCAACAAGCGGAGGTAAAACATTGGTAGCAGAAATTTTTATTCTGCGTGAACTACTGTGTAAAAAGAAAGATGCTCTTCTTATTCTTCCATTTGTTTCCATCGTCCAGGAAAAGGTAACTTCCGACCAGGCATATCCATCAAAAAGTTTTATTTAAATACAGTTAAATGGAATTAATTTTGATTGAGTATCTTAAATAGCCAGTTAAAAAAAGATATTGGATTTGATGCAGGGCCCATATTGAGATTCAATTGCCCTATGAAACTTGTATCCCTTGTATGTTATATGAGAGGATATAGATATTGCTGTCTGTCAATGGATATAGATATATAACTCTAAAACAATTCAATGTATTTCAGCCAAACTTGGTAAACATGCAAAGTGAGCTGCATAGAGATACCTTTGATTCTTATAAATGTTTATATTTAGTATTTTATGTTACCATGGTGACAAAGTGGAGCATAAGTAGTATATAGAGTGCTTGACCTCATGATACAAGCATAAGTACAGTGGAACCCTGCTATAACGCAAAAAGTGGGGTCCCAAAAAATTGATTGCGTTAATGTGGGGATTTACAGTACTTCACTATTTTCAGAAAATATCGCATTAGCATATATACATGTATTCATGTCTATTACAAACATAGGGCGAATATTAAATGGAATGCAGTAATAAGTCTTGTTCATAATAATGGACTGATAATATATGTATAGGTTATTACTTTGTGTTAAATAGTTTTACTAATTTTTATTGTTTTTTTTTTCTCCAAAAAAAACCATGTTGATAAATAATATCCAGACTGACGTTATATCATGAATAGGGTATCAAGATCATTTACTTGCATGCCGTCGTGGCATGCAGTTCATCCATAATGCATGTAATTTCATTGAAAAATTGCAAAGAGATTTAAAATATTCAGTAATTTTGTCTACAAGATCATTGTGTCTGAATTCAATGTCCAATATAAAGCATAAACAGAGTATTAACACCGCTTACTTACCGTCTGATATAGTACCCTTGTGGCATGCAGTTCATCCATAATACCTGTTATTCCATTGCAAAAACTGCAAACATATTTAAGATATTCAATATCTTTGTCACAGATGATTATGTGTCTGAATTCAATTGGAAAATTAACCAAAAATTAGGTTAAGAAAGATGAATTAAATGTACACTTCATTACGTTCCAGAGTCTGTGAATGGAGTATATACACATTTCGTATTGTTAAAATTTTCTCATGCATTATGTACCTTTATCAATTGTAAATTCCCAAATAATTAACACAGGAATGCCTATTCATTTGACAGACTACAGCAAGAATAATTAACAATCAACATGTTTTCATTGTGCAGATGACATTTACTTCAGATTTTGTGAATATCGAAAGAAACGTATAAAAACTGCTATACTTGTTCGTCCGTCGATTTGACGAGGACCTTCCTAGTCATCCAAGGGTTGGAGGGGCTGGTTCTCTTCTGTATTAATGCTCTTCATTGTAACGTTATACATATAACATTGTTTTAATAAATAATTAAAACCAATATTTTAGCAACTATTTAGACTCCTCAATATCCATTAGATGAAAAAGTTTTTAAAAAAATCATACTAAATCTAGTTGTCTGTTTGAAACTTCACATTAAATATGTGAACATATTTAAGTATATAAAATACCTGTCATCTTAAAATATTCTTTGTCAAATTATCATTGTGGACTTACAAACATGAGTTGATGATAATAGAGTTCAGTGTTAGCATCTGAGCCCTTAACAAATACCAAATTATGCCAGCTTCATTGAGAAAAAAGCAAAATTTTAAGTATACACAATACTGATTTAGTTCAAATAGATGGAGATTTTTTTTTAAAAAAAGGCTAGCTTTCCTCTTATTTTAATTATTGTGTTTAAATCATTGCTCAAATCAATTGTGTTAATCTTACTGTTTAAATCACTGTGTTCATATAATTGTTTGATTCCTAATTTGGATTTGCTGTTTATTATAGGTTTTACATAATTGTTGTCTTTCATAGGCTTAACTCCATTCGTCAGAACATGACTTATGTTTGGTGGAGGTAGAAAATAAGGAAAACCCCAGAAAAACTACCCACCCACAGGATGCTACTTGCAGGCTTTCTCATACACCCATTTTTGCTAAACACAATATATGAACCCACATGGACTGGGGTAAGATTTCAGTGATCTGTAAAGGTGAAGACCTTTGACCACTCAATTACTCTTTTACACCCCCCCACCCCCACCCCCAGTTATAGGTAAACCACAAATCATTTAGTAGTGACACAAAGGAGTGAGAGCACATGATGCACAGTTTGCTTTGTCAACCCTTGTATGTATTATTTACATGTTCCCCAGTGACTCTGACTGACATTTTGACATCATGATACTCATCGGAATTCATCCTGACCTATTTACAAGCTTACATATCTTGGCTGCCCAGCTGAATGGATTACCAGCCCCATTTTATGAATCTTGACTCGGGTGTACATTTTCACCATATTTGTAATTCACTCTTGGATGAGCCACATTTGATAAGACCATTGTTGCAATTTTAGAAAGTATAACCATGGAATGCAGCTGCAATGGCTTTTTCCAGGTTTCTGGGAAACTTTTGAATGAAATTAACAATTTCTAGTCTCACACTACTGAGCAATTATCAATGACATAAGCAGAAACTTGTTACAGAATTGTATAGGATTCCTCATCAGTCTGGAGAAACTTAGTCTCGGGCTGTGCTGGTCACATGACCCAAACCTGAATTTATATTGATACTTATTTTATCTTGCAAATGGTAAAGTCTACATTAGGGTGCAATTCAGTTGAAAAAGTTACTCTAGTTTACCAATTTTTTGTAAGTTAACATCTCCACCTCCCTACAATCTTTTCAACACATTGAATGCCTCTGGGTATTATATTAAATCATATATATTTTCAGGGATTTATTGGGCAAATGTAAGATGTTTAAAATGAAGTATTTTGTGATTTTCGTCAGTATTTTTTATTACGATTACGATTATGATTATTTTTTTGTTGTTTATGTGCATGAAACAATTGAAGCATAAGCAAAATAATATTTTGTGCAAGTTTATTTTCTGATCACTGGTGGAATTAACAAGTTTTATTTTTTATTTCATTAAAAGAAAGGAAAAATAAAGAAAGATTTAAAGAAAGTGACCATATGTATTGACATAATTATTCTAATAATCATACCCAAATTAATTTATACATTTATCATGTGAGTGCATATTTTATAGGTTCGAAGTTTGTCCCAGTTTGCAGTTGACCTGGATTTCCTGGTAGAAGAGTATGCAGGGAGTAAAGGAAAGTTCCCTCCTATAAACCGTAGAAAAAAAAAATCGCTGTATATAGCCACAATTGAGAAGGCTCACTCCATCATCAACAGTCTTATTGAAAACAAGAATATGGGCAGCCTTGGACTGGTGGTAGTTGATGAGGTAGGTGTATATATGTTTTTGTTCAGCGATATGAAAGTTCTACATGATGATCCATGTCTGGCCATTGCTGGAGTCAGTGCAGTGGCAATATTTAACTTTCAACTTTAATATTACAGATTTATTTATTCCTGTATTTTTTGTAGAATAATCAAGTCTCGTGTATATATTTAGATCTTCACGTACTTTGAAAATACAGGATATTGTGATACGAATGTTTTACATGAATACATATGTAATATCCTTGAACTCTTTGACAGTGATAAAACTAAACACATGAAATATATGTAATTGATAGTCCTATAAATGTAGATTTTGCCAAAATATTTGGAATTTTAATCACACCCTTAGTTATGTGGTTAGTGCAGCAAATTTACCTAAATTTTGAATAACGCCTGAGCTTTATGTTAATCATGTCTAAGAATTGGCCTGTGTGATTAATAACCTAACTGGTAACATATGGGACTGGAAACCTTTGGTTATACCCAGTTATTGCACATTGTTTATTAAAAAATACTTATCGTTGTACTTGATTTAAACTTGATTTTTTAATTCTTAAAAGTTGGTTACATCCTATACAGTGACCCCTCTCTTATACGACAACCACTTCTGCAATGGGAAAGTAACCTTACTAGATGGGTGGCATTTCCAGAGGGGGACTATATTTGTGAGATGTATGTTTTAGTGCATGTATCTTAAAGCAGTTATTATCTTCATTAAAAAGTAGCATTATTATTAAAATGTTCTTTGTGTCTTAAAAACAGGGTTATTTCAATATAACCTTAATTAATAGTTGATATTCTTAGGTATGAAATGTGAGTGGAGTATTGTTGACATATGCATTACAAAACCATTCAGAGACGTTATTTATATCTTGGTACATACATTGTTTCGTATTAAAGCAATTCTCTTTCCATTTACTACATTTTCCCCCGGCTACATAATATTCTCCTTATGATCTTGTTTATTTGAGTCTTCCCAACGTAAAATGTTTTGGCAAGTGAACTCTCCCCCATTGTCGTCAAGTCGAATAACTTTTACTTTTTCTTCTACAGTATTATTTCTTCATTTACATGATGATATATTTTGTAATGATTTATTCTTATGTTGCTAATTGTACAGTACTTCAATTTAATTTTGCAGATGAATCTTTCGTAAATGAAAAACCTTATTAAAATGTTAGTAATACATATGATTTTGTTGGCTTTGTCTGGTACATTGTTTTATTCAAGTTTAATTGTTTCATCTGTGTGCATCTGTTAATTCACAAAATCAATTTTAGCCTATCTGAACAGGTTATAATCTTGACAATTATGTACATCTTAATTGTCAATTAAAATAAAATCCATTGTGTGAAGCCCAAAGCTTTTTCAAAATATTGCTGACCCCATTTCTATCTGACCATGTTATGATCTTGACAATTAAAAATGTCCAGTTGTAATCGTCAATTAAAGGGGAAAAAACTGCTGTGTTAAGCTCAAAGCTCATTCAAAACACTGCTGACCCCATATCCTGCAAATGTTGGCGTTAATGATATAATAATAACTTGAGTGGTACATGTACTTTAGCCAACACTTCTTTCGGTAACGAAAACCTGACATCCAGAAACAGACATCAGGAAAGATAATTTGATTACTTACCTTACCATAATTATTGGTTCTGGACACATATTAGTAATAAAATGTGGCCGCTTGTGAGGGGTAACTTTGACATTTTTACGCTAGTTTGTTGTCTGCTGGTCTCGCTAGAGGGGTAGCCTTTTTTGAGAGGTATTTTTTAACACAAACTCATTGGTGCCAAGGGATCTTAACGAGTGGGTGGCCACTGGTCAAGGGGGCTGTTCATAAGGGGGACTGCTATTGTGCTGAATAGTTGCTAACATGTACATGTGTCATTGTCACAGACGTCTAGTAACTTAAGTTTTTTTAAAACTGCATGTTTTATGGTCACAGATGTCTAGTAACTAAGTTTTTTTTAAAACTGTATGTTTTATGGTCACAGATGTCTAGTAACTAAGTGTTTTTAAAACTGCATGTTTTATGGTCACAGATGTCTAGTAACTAAGTGTTTTTAAAACTATGTTTTATGGTCACAGATGTCTAGTAACTAAGTGTTTTTAAAACTGTATGTTTTATGGTCACAGATGTCTAGTAACTATTAGTACCAGTCAACCAGAATTCTCAACTATGTTGGGGTCTTGTAAATGCTTCATTGATCAATGTTACCTGTGGAAGATGTTTTGGTAAAACTTGGTTGAAGTGAAGCCTTAAAACATGTCTTGTTATCTCAGAATTTATTTTAAGAAAACATTCTGCAATTATTCAAAACAACATTCATTTGTAAGCTTTCAAGGATATTATTCAGCATCACTTTGTAAATAAACACTGATGCTCATGGTGTGTCTCAGTCAGTTTTTGAAACTGTAAATGTTGGTATGTATTATAATATCTCCTTATCATGGTGACACATTTCATCATCTCATCTCATCATCACCTTGCCCAGCCAAATCACTTTTCCAAATGTTTTTAGGAAAGCCACCATTTGCATTACAAGGAAAATTCAATGCTACAGGATCCCTGTATAGCAAAAATCTCACAGAGCCACAAGAGAGGTCTGTTTGAATAAGGCTACTTACTCAGGGAATCTAAAAAAAGAGGTCTGGTTTAATGAGACTACCTCATTAGGGATATGTTTTCTGGCAACAACATATCTCAGTTCAGACTTAAGCTATCACTATCAGTACATTATTTGTTGTCTTTATTTCCCTCAGAATGAAGTAAACAACAAGGCATCTTACAACATGTAGAGTATGCAGTTGTCTCTGCACCTCCTAGAGATTCCTTGTTAATTGCTACACACGCCTTTTTTATATTTCAAAGAATAGTAGTCTCTTATGAGACAGTAAAGCGGTTTTCTTTTCTCTTTAATTCTGATTTTAGAACTTTCACTCAGCACTGTTTAGCCAGTATTGATGATAAAAACATGGAATTTTGAATGATTTCTATTAAAAACCTAAATTTTCATGCAGTTGAGTTTATTGTTATGTTTGTCTTTTTACTTGATGTAAGCTCTACCTGTTTATATATGTGCTTCTGAATAATTTTACCTGCTTCAGATTGATTTTTACCTGATGTGTTAACTCTTGATTGAATAAACATAATGTATGCATTAACTTTGTGCATGCTTATTTCTTTTTGATTTTACCTGATGTAAGCTGTACTGTGTATGCATTTGCATATGGTTGATTTTATCTATGTAAGTGCTAGCTGTGTATTGGCTTCTCATTGAGACCATGATTATCCTCTATGTTACCTTAAATACTTGAATCATTTGACAATGTAAAATATATTTTCAAAGTGCCAGGTAAAGGTCATTTTTCTAAACATTGTATCTTTGAAAATATACTCAGCTTACCTTAGTTGGGCAAAGCCTTTAGGGCAAAATACCTGAAAGCAGGCTCTGCTAAACAAACTAGATATTAATCATGCGTTTCTGACAATACCAATAATCATCCTAACTTTGTTAGCAAAGGCATGTTGATTTTAAGTGTTTCTTAATGTTTGCAGATTTTTCATTGTTTATTTTTGGGGGCTAATTCAACTTGGTTTTACTCCCACAATAACTTTACATGTCATGATCCTGCCATAAAATGTGCACTATGCAAGCATCTTGAAAATCATAAATTTGCCCAATCATAATTTGTGAGGATTTTTTTCTCTAGCTTAAGCTCGGTGGATTTTTTTATCTTAGTTCATGGACTTGTTTATGATATTTAATATGTAATTCTGTATTTTCAGCTTCATATGATCGGCGAAGGTGGTCATAGGGGAGCTATTTTGGAGTCCACCATCATAAAAATTCTCTATGCAAGTGGTGAGTTTCTTTATGCAAGTGGTAGGTTCATTATATTGGTTCATTATATTACAGGACTATTGTCTTCTTGGTCCACACAAAATTGGCATCTTAACTTTTTCTTGTAAATTTACACTATCAGTCTTTTTACAGCCTTTTCATGGCCACTATTATACAGTTAGGTACCATATATACTCAATTACAAGTTAGAAGCATAGACCCAGACCGGCTTTCACATAATACACTGCCAGACCGGGGTCTGTGCAGTTTGTTAGAATTAAAAAGTAGAGCAAACAGTACAGACCAGATCTTCCAGTGCATTATGCAATGGCAAATCAGGGTCTGTGTTGTTGTGGTTGGATCCAAATTGTAGGTGAGTAGATATGGTATCAGGAGAAATCTTGGCAATGAATGCCAGCCTTTGACCTTTTATTCTTGGATGCATAATGTTAAGGCTATGGTTCATGATGTTACAGAATTTCATAGGATTCCTCATCAGTTTGTTCTGAAAGTTCTGATAAAATAATATTGTGAAAACTTCACAGCAATGTCTTGCGGACATATTTGGTATTTCCATGGTATGAAGATGTAATGATTTTGAGCTTTACAGTTTAATTAAGCCAGTCAAACTTAGATTTTTTGTCAATTTAATTAAGCCAGTCAAACTTAGATTTTTTTGTTAATTTAATTAAGCCAGTCAAACTGAGGTTATTTGTCAGTTTAATTAAGCCAGTCAAACTGAGATTTTTTGTTAATTTAATTAAGCCAGTCAAACTTAGATTATTTGTCAGTTTAATTAAGCCAGTCAAAACTGAGGTTATTTGTCAATTTAATTAAGGCAGTCAAACTTAGATTTTTTTGTTAATTTAATTAAACGAGTCAAACTGAGGTTATTTGTCAATTTAATTAAGCCTGTCAAACTTAGATTTTTTTGTCAATTTAATTAAGCCAGTCAAATAGATTTTTTGTTAATTTAATTAAGCCAGTCAAACTTAGATTTTTTGTCAATTTAATTAAGTCAGTGAAACTGAGATTTTTTGTTAATTTAATTAAGCCAGTCAAACTGAGATTATTTGTCAATTTAATTAAGCCAGTCAAACTGAGATTTTTTGTCAATTTAATTAAGCCAGTCAATCTGAGATTTTTTGTTAATTTAATTAAGCCAGTTAAACTTAGACTATTTGTCAGTTTAATTCAGCCAGTCAAAACTGAGGTTATTTGTCAGTTTAATTAAGCCAGTCAAACTGAGGTTATTTGACAATTTAATTAAGCGTGCCAAATGTTTTTTTTTTTTTTATGAATTTGGTGCAACTTTAAAATATTTTCAAGAGCAATAACTCTGTTTAGCCTCCTTTATATACCATGAATGTTTTAAGAAATGGACTTAGAATATAGCTGTGAAGTTTCCTAGTATTGCATCATATTTTTGATTTTTTTATATATCATATTGACAACTTCATAGTTGAAGCAGTCTGGAATCAGAAAGCAGCCAAAGTTGATGCCTTGCTCAAACAAGCAACGTGAGGTCATCCTTGTCACCACAGTGTTTTATGTATCAGATTCACATCTGATTAAAAAGGTCTGGATCATATGACAAGACAGTCTGCAATAAGTGATCATTGATGAATGTGTAATGCAAATTAAACTGTTTACTTCAAGAAATTTTTTAAAAATGGTAGAATTTTAAGATACTGCAGAAACCTTTGTAACAAAATGAAATACAGTATAACCTGTCTTGAAAGACCACCCCTTCTGCAAAAAAGTAATCTTCTCTCAAGACAGGTGGTCTCTCATAACAGGTCATAACACTATATAATCAGTAAATCAATGCATGGAAATTCTGGTCTCTCAAAACAAAGATGAATACCATTAGTCTTGCAAGAAGAGGTTTTGCTGTATGTGGTAAAAGTTACAAAAAAGTCCTACATGTAAGACCTCAATGCTGATATTTATGTTTTGGGCATCTGTGTCTTTCTGCCTAATGACACTTTGTAGCATGTTTCGATGTCGACTAACATTGTAACGAAAGTAAATTTTTCAAGAAACTCTCACACATCTGGCAACCAATCACAATTCTTTTCTACAAAGTAAACTCAAGAGTGTTTTAGTCAGACTTTACTTAGTCTGATGTCTTGTCTCGACTAAATTCAAATTCTCACAAAAGAAATGGATCTGTTTTCAAATTTTGTTGGCCTACATTTCATTTGGCTGGAAAGCAGTCAAAGTCAGGAATGCTGAAATTGGGTTAAATTAAAATTTCATTCTTTAACAAAATGAATAAAATTATATTATGCCTATTGGAACTGTAAGCAACACATTTCATTTTGTTCAAGAAACATATCCCACACATGAACCTACTTGAACATACTTCGTCATACCTTGACTACCGGCCCATTTTGACAAATTCAAAAGTATGTCAATAGAACATGCAAATGTGTCTATTTGCTACTTACTATTAGATTTGAATTCCAACACTATAAAAACAGCACAGTAAGTATATTAATTACATATAAATTTGTCATAGAGTGTTGATATGGGCTGCCAAGTGTGTGAGATATTCCTTAAACTTTGCTTACTTGTTCTGATGTCAACTGACATTGTAACATGCTATACAAGGCCATTACCGTATTTTCGCGCATATATCCCGCACACGCAGATAATCCGCACCCTCATATAGCCCGCGGGTTTTGGGGTTTTGTGTAAAAAATCGTTGGCATAACCCACACCTTTGTATAACCCGCAACCATAGATATATTTATACAGCTACAATCGGAAATGAAATCAATTACAGGATCACGGGGCTTCGCTGATGTAGCAAACTGCGATTCTGTTTTCCGTTTTGGTGACAAAATATACCATCTGGTGATATTTGTGGCGACACCAATTTTGGCTGATAAAAACCGTATATACAGTCTTGCATTTGGAGTAGAGAAAATCAAAGGCACCATGACAGGAAACAATGTACTGGAATATATTGTTAAAATAACAAGTCCTTGTCTCATACTGGCAAACCACACTAACAGTGCACTGTTATATCATAATCCGCTAATGATGATATCTGGCCTTATTACTTTATGCAACTGACTAGTCAAAATCCAAATCCGCAGAAGGCGAAAACGTAAAATGAGTACAGTCAAGCAGATGACACTAATTTAAAAACAAATACCAGATGGAAGAAGAAAAAATACGTTTGCTGACACTTCAAAGAGAACTGATTACCTTTGAAGCACTGATATATACTAAACAAATAAAACAAATCTGTTTCAATGTTCTACAATTATCTGAAGTTGCCGCAGCAATAACAAACAGGTATTTGTTTCACCCTTCAACTGGAGCCTTTAGCGGCGCCATCATCAAAGTAAGCCGACGACCTTTGCTCAATAAAAGTCAGGAAAAACACGGTACACAGTGCTTGTGTGCGTAGGAGCTGTGCCTCAACTACAGGCTACATAAACACGGACATTTTTAAATAATCTTGTATTCTTGTGAAGTGTAGATTCGAGTTTAAATAATTTCTTTCTGTTTAATTTAAAAAATGCCGAAACGAAAGTCTTACACAGCCGACTTCAAGCTAACTGCCATTGCGTATGCTGAAGTGCATGGCAATAGAGCCACAGGCACAAAATTTGATATTGATGAGAGTGTAATCCGAGGTTGGAGAAAAGAAAAAGGAACGTTGGAGAAGATGAATCCACGAAAACGTGCTCGTCGCGGACCTAAAGCAAAGTGGCCTCACCTTGAAGCTGACCTGAAGCAGTGGATCGTGGCCCAGCGGTAAAATTAGGTACCGTAGTTATTTCGATTGAAAACAGAAAATATTGATTATGAAAACGTGACGGATACGAAATTTTAAGTTTTTATCCCGAAATGTTGATTTAGTCTCAATACCGTAGGTTGTAAAGTCACCGTAGTAGCCATAATATCCAACCCTAGCAAAACAAAACTAGAACAATATATGTTATGTAGTTACGTTTTTCGAACAATATGTTGAAATATCATCATGTGTAAAAAAATTGTGATATAGCCCGCACCCTTATATAACCCGCACCCCCCCTGCGGGGTTTGTAAAATCTGGTATAACCCGCGGGATATATGCGCGAAAATACGGTATTTGGTACTAAGACATAGCACTAAAACAAAAATAACAAGTGCTATGTCTTACATTGTAGGACTACAAAAAAAGCACAGCACTATGTGTTTCTATGGGACAAAAACAAATGAAGTATTGCCAACCACTTGTCCCAGGTAAAAGTGGTGAAATGTGAAACAACAGATAGTTACTTGTTTTGTGTCTCTATATACATACTTTTTTAATTCATATAACAGTATTGATAATACTATTGTTAAATTTTAATCTCAGTTGCCATAACATTTCATAAATTGTTATATCTTCAAAATTTTCTTTTATGCACTTTGATTTACATTTACATTGTAGATTTAACTTCTGTTGTTTTCAGAATGTAATGTTATTCTTTATATTCTTTATTTTATGTTATATACACTGCAAACATAATTTTCAATAACACATTTTATTTTATTTTTTAAGACAATACACATATAATTGGAATGAGTGCCACCTTGAGTAATATAGATGACCTCAGACTGTTTTTGAAGGCTGATGTTTTCAACAGTGATTTTAGACCAGTAAGTTCATTTTTTTTTTTGGCTGCTTATTTCCCTCAGATACCATTAAAATACTTTAAACGTGTTTTGTCGAATAATTTTACATTATCATAATATGGTTCTCCAGGTTGCTTTTGATGCTGTTTTTTAAACCATTTCAACACTGCAGACCAGTAAAGCATTCCAGGAACAATAACTCCTTCTCAACACTGTACATGTCATGTTTTGATGATATATTCTCTGACTGATAAATGTTGGGGTTGCCGTCCTGGTAAAATAATTATTTTGTAGGATGATTCCTTTGCATAACATTTGGATATATCCAGGCTTTAAGGTAGGTTGTTAACAAAGGGTGGGTCTGATGGTGACCAATAAATTTAAATTGAAATATTCACTTGAGTATATCTAAAATGAAAGACGTTTTGGATGACCAGTCTGAATAGTCTGGGGACAAAATATTTGAAAATATGGGAATTCTGATCTTGTAAATATAAATGAATATCTATAACAAGAATGGATGGACATCATTGGTAGTGATGTACTTAAAATACTTTGAACTTGCCAGTGTGTATTCACATATAGGCCCAGGACAAATATTTGTTGGATTTGAACACCTCTTGAATATTTTAAGATATTTTATAGAGGCTATGTATTTTCTGAAATAGCGAGATTTACAAATATGAGATGGGCCCATATCAATACATGAGTGCTTGGAGTTGCATCATATTCGCTGAAATAGAGGCTTTTTTTGCCTTATATTTTGATGGAAAATATTTTTGACAGAAATAACTGTATTAATCAAAATGTTGAAAATTCATGCTTGTTGGATCCAAGTATAGGAAAATTTATGTTATTGGTACGGTTTGTCCAGGTAAAAGACTACCTGCATTTCAGTGATGGTACAGGTAATAAGTTGCATTTTCTTCAGCTTTTTCTAAATTAATCTAATGCAATCATAGTTAAAGCACATTTTTTTATTAATATTTAGAAAAGATCATAAAATCTTCTATATTTAAGTGTTTTAACACATGTAGGAATTTCGTTATCCACATATGACATTCCCAGAAAAATGACAATGTTGCATTTATTCAGACATGATTTGTAAGAACTTCACAATGAATGAAAAAAAAAACCACATATTACTCTTTAAATTCTTCATTTAACATTTTGATTGAATACAATGAAATTTATCTTTAACCTACCTTTTGATTTACCAGCATAATTGGGGCCCTGAGTGGCAGAATGGTCTAAAGCGCTCACCATTACAGATCACTGCCATCACACCTCTGTCTGCGAGGGTTCAAATCTCGGGTACGGCCAGTGTGGGTATGTGAGAAAGCTTGCCATTAGCTTCTCATTTCTCATGGGTCATTGGTTCTTTCTGTGGTTTTCCTGGATTCTTCCTCTACCATTTATACAGGCCACCATGTATAGCCAATCTTGTGCTGAAAATTAATGTTAAACCCTTTTACAACAACAAAAACTACAACCTGTATAATCATTTGTGTGAGACTAAACTTGGTTATGAGCATATTTTCTTAGACCTGACTTTGTTTTCTTTTGTTTTATCAAATTGATATTCCTGTCACAAGAAATGTTTATATCCTGCTGAAAATATATTGCCTACATTTATTAAACATCTTGAAAGTTTCTTGGTGTTGAATGGTAGTCTTTCCCTTGTAGACAGTTATAGAAGTAGAAGTAAATCATATATTATCTATTGATTCGAGAGGACTAAAGCGGACATTGCATAAATTCATTGTAATCTACTCATTATTGACATGAATGTAATGAAGAATTACATTTTATTCGTTTCTACTATGCAGGTGGAGCTTACAGAATATGTGAAGTTAGATGAGAACATCTACTTTGTTGACCCTAAGAGCAAATGCCCTGAAGATCAGTTCAAGCATGATCGGGTTGTCATGTTCCAGGTTTGTATCATGTAAGCTGCATCAGAAGTTGCCATGTTTTAGGTTGGTATTGTGTGAACTGTTTCAGAAGTTGTCATGTTCTAGGTTTGCATATTGTCAGCTGCATCAGAAGTTGTCATGTATCAGGTTGGTGTTGTGTGAATTTTAGGTTGGTGTTGTGTGAATTTTAGGTTGGTGTTGTGTGAACTGTGTCAGAAGTTGTTATGTTCCACATTTGTATTACATAATCCAGCCTTTTGAAAAGGACCCCAAAAAAATTGGATTTTCCTTGTATATGTGACATTGATGAAGGGAAGAAACTCTTTATGTTACCTTCCCTTACCATTGCTCATTGGTGCGGTAGCAAGCCAGTTTAATCTTTGGCACTGTATTATTAACTTCATATTGGACTGACTCTCAAAGTCCTTAAATATCTTTGTGATTTCAACCCATTCATCCGGAAAGTCCATATTGTAATGTGTACTAATGTATTGTTAAATGTTATCATTATGCTTTTTATTTATGATCAATATTTATGTGAATTTTTTGCAGTTGTGGTGCATGTTATTTTTTCATACTAACTACAAGTTGTTTTCGATTGTGCTCAGTAGCAAGTGGTATTTTGATTTGCAAACACTTTTGGGCTGTTATTTTCCTATTCTTTTGTCATTCTTTGTTATTTCAGTTAAACAGTGGTGATGAAATATGCATTAAGTGCAAGAAATTAAGCTAATGAAGACACGTGCGTGTTGACGTGGACAGAGTGTTCATTGTCCTCAGCCTGCTGTGTTTGTGCATCAGTATGTACAAATTGTACTGGCAGATAACATATGTTTTCTGATAGCTTTAGCTTTGGTATGAAGACTGAGTTACATGCCCTTTTAATGAACCTGAACTATCTCCAATGCAGATTAGATAGTTCCTTGATCGTACTGACACAACCAGGCTTTGTAGCTAAGAATAGGTTGCTACAGTGGGCAATCAAATCAAAGATTGGTCATATGCTTTCTCACTTTGATATATGAAGAGCGATGGATGCAAGACCCAGTTCACTTTCATATATGAAGAGCGATGGATGCAAGATCCAGTTCACTTTGATATATGAAGAGCACTGAATACAAGACCCAGTTCACTTTGATATATGAAGAGCAGTGGATGCAAGACCCAGTTCACTTTGATATATGAAGAGTGATGGATGCAAGAACCAGTTCACTTTGATATATGAAGAGTAGTGGATGCAAGATCCAGTTCACTTTGATATATGAAGAGCACTGAATACAAGACCCAGTTCACTTTGATATATGAAGAGCAGTGGATGCAAGACCCAGTTCACTTTGATATATGAAGAGTGATGGATGCAAGAACCAGTTCACTTTGATATATGAAGAGCAGTGGATGCAAGTCCCAGTTCACTTTGATATATGAAGAGTGATGGATGCAAGAACCAGTTCACTTTGATATATGAAGAGCAGTGGATGCAAGACCCAGTTCACTTGGATATATGAAGAGCAGTGGATGCAAGACTCAGTTCACTTTGATATATGAAGAGTAGTGGATGCAAGACCCAGTTCACTTTGATATATGAAGAGTGATGGATGCAAGAACCAGTTCACTTTGATATATGAAGAGTGATGGATGCAAGACCCAGTTCACTTTGATATATGAAGAGTGATGGATGCAAGAACCAGTTCACTTTGATATATGAAGAGTAGTGGATGCAAGACCCAGTTCACTTTGATATATGAAGAGTGATGGATGCAAGAACCAGTTCACTTTGATATATGATAAGTGATGGATGCAAGACCCAGTTCACTTTGATATATGAAGAGTGATGGATGCAAGAACCAGTTCACTTTGATATATGAAGAGCACTGGATACAAGACCCAGTTCAGGCTATTACATATTACTTGAAGTGTACAGATAAAAGTTGTGGGGCTAGACAATGACTCTTTATAACTTTTAAGCCCTAGAAAAATGGCTTATGCATTCAGTGTAATTTCGAAGTCCAAAAAGTTCAGTTACTCCTCATGAAGATTTCAGCTCAGGAGATTAGAATGATCTCTCTGCATGTCTCACATTAGAATGTAAGTAGTAGAAATTGTTGACTGGGATGTACTTTAAACCTGGTGGACTTTTTGCCTCTGTGATTTAACTTCACAGAGACAAGAATGGAGTCTGGTGGTTTCAGTGGCTGTGGTCCAGACAACCAACTGATCTTAGCACAGGTTTAATGCTTTCACTGGATTCACCTAGAAATGTAATCAGTAAAAATAATTATTTTCTTCTTATTACTTTCTTTGTGATAGTGGTAGAGGAATGATGCCCAGTATATTTTATGTTAACATGATCAAGGTCTTTAAAATGAATGGAGCGTTTTTAGTAAATTAGATTTCTCCAGGAATACCCAATCACATTGCTATTAAAGGGGGCAGTGGCAGATGCTTTATCTGCTCAGGAACTGGACACACTCGCCCATACACGTCTCCTGCTGCCTTGCAGGTTGGCTTTGCTTAGCCAAAGGCTAAGGCAGTAAATCCTAAAAGAAAATCTGGAGTGGAGACCCTAAGGCAGCTGGACGATGTACTATATCCCCTTCTGGCAACTACATGGTCTGGAGAGGGATGGACTCTGCCAGAAGACTTTTGCCCAAAACACACTGATAATGCTGGACAAATCTGAAGTTACCATATCAGATCGGTTGTCACCCAGGTCAACAAGGACCGTGCCAGCCGTTGTCCACCAGGACGGAGGAGACAAGTGTGTTAATGGTACTTAGCATAAAATCAGAGCGAGAGACAGAATTGCCATAGCCACCAGGAACATTAGAACTCTGGTGCAAATTGTAAGACTCCAAGAGTTGTCACGTGAACTGTAACACTACACATGACACATTCTGGGACTCTGTGGAGTCAGATGGGAAAGCCTTAGGAAAACACCAAATCAGTGATAGAGCTACTAACAAAAATCTGCAACAAGATCTGGCAGACAGGTGAATGGCCAACACAGTGGACACAGTCACTGATTACAACACTCCCCAAAAAGGCAATATCCAGCTGTGTTAAAATTACAGAACTATCAGTTTCATTCAGCCTTGCTAGTAAGGTGATGCTGAAGATCATCTTGAACAGACTGAAACCACAAGCAGAAAAAATAATTGCTGAAGAACTGGCAGAATTCAAGAATGGAAGAAGCACAACAGTGCAAATATCCAATCTCAGGGTTATGTGTGAAAAGTACTTGAAACATCAACAAGACATGTGTTCATAGATTTCAAAGGTTATGTGGGGGACTGGTTCCAGACAACAGTTGAAGTATGTCAAGGCTGTCTTCTGTCACCCGTGCTTTTCAGCATCTATTTAGAGTGCATCATGAGCGAAGTCCTGGAAAACCACTGTGGGACAGTCAGTATTGTAGGTCATAACATTACCAACCTCCGCTTTGCAGACAACATTGATGGGCTGACAAGCGGCAAAGTCGAGCTTGCCACCTTAGTGAAGAACCTGGATAAAACATCTTCCAGATTTGACATGGAGATAAGTGCTGAGAAGACAAAGCTGATGACAAACAGTGGCAAACAAATCTCAACCAATATTAAAGTCAGAGGACAGGAACTGGAAACAGTGGGCCAGTTCAAATATCTTTGTTCCATAATCGCCAAAGTGGGATCAAGAGTAGAAATGTTGTCACGAGCAGCACAAACAATGGCAGCTATGTCAAAGCATAGACCCTTCTGGAGAGACAAGAATATCTGTCTGAAAACTAAACTCAGAGTATTGAGAGCACTAGTCATCTCTAGTTTTGTATTCAAGTGAGGCAGGGACCCTGACAGCAGAATTACAACGAAGAATCCAGGCACTTGAAAGGAGATGCTACAGAACCATCCTTGTCATCTCTTACATGGACCACATCACAAATGAAGATGTGAGTAACACCATCAGGCACACCACTGTCAAAAAGAAAGCTGAAATGGTATGGCTATGTCACTAAAGCCAACAGTCTATCCACAACAGTACTGCAGGGCAGCATTCAGGGTGGCAGAAGGAGAGGTAGACAGAGAAAGAAGTGGACTGACAACATCACAGAATGGACAAGGAAAAGATTTGTTTGTGGAGACACAGGCATTGGCACATGATCAAGACAAGTGGAGGGAACTGGTTAGATGTTCAGCAGCACAGCACCTCGACGACCACACTAGGTCAAGAGACTGGTGATGGTGATCATGTACATATGTTTTATTGATTGAATATACCATGTCTTATTTTATCTTTTTGGGAGGGCTGAATTTAGGAGATAGAGAAGTTAATTCATTAACAATAATGTGATCAGGTTTCTTGGAGAAACTTTATTTGCTAGAAAATGCACTTCACTTGTCCATTACTGACATATTAGAGGTTACTTGGGACTTTTTCAACATATGTCATTCAGGATGTCATTTGTCTTTGAGAAACAAGTTACTTATTATAATTTATACTTCTTCCATTTCATATTTCACCAAGATGTAGCCTTTGTTATACATTTTGCTTCAGACCAGGGACCTTAGTGACTTGTTTCATTTTTCATGTATAATGAGTACATATGTAAGATTCAGTCTAGCAGATAATTCAACACTGGTTTTGTACAATAAACAAACATTTTTTGGCTTGCCACCATTCCTTACATTAGCCCTGAGATGCATGTAGATTTAGTCACTTGGGATAGATGCATGAAATTTGGTAGGCATTGTAGTTGCATACAGAAATAAATTACCTGCAGATTTTTATTTTTGTTTGGTAACAGACTTGTTAGTACATGTATGATTATGCAAAAAACTGCAGGACATCGACAAATTGAATTCAGAAGGCATATTATGCAGCATATGTTGATAAGATTGTCAGATTTGCATGTCACATTAGCATGTCAGATTTGCATGTCACATTAGCATGTCAGATTTGCATGTCACATTAGCTTGTCAGATTTGCATGTCACATTATCATGTCAGATTTGCATGTCACATTAGCATGTCAGATTTGCATGTCACATTAGCATGTCAGATTTGCATTAGCCATTTTCCCAGTTTTATTAGGTTTTTATAATTGTTTTTGATTGGGTGTGTGTGTAAAAAAATCTTTTTAGTGTGATCACACAGAAATCACATGATTTTGGCTAATGAACATTGATATGCATATGTGGATGGCCAGAGTAGATTTATATGTTAAATTCTTTTGCAAGCTATCTCAGGTTACAGTACATTTTTTTAGTTGGACTTTTTTTGTCCTTTGTTGGGAATTTTGTGTATTACCATAGTATTATAAAGTGCAGTATAAAATAGCAAACAGAATGAAAAAATAATAAAGATAATAAAGTTATTATTATTATTATTATTATTATTATTATTATTATTATTATTATTATTATTATTATTATTACAGTACATCCCAGAGATGTTGAAGATGGACTGTGACCATCTATTTGGGCTGATACTTGAGGTTATTCCAAACAAATCATGTTTGGTATTCTGTCCAACTAAGAAGAACTGTGAAAGTGTAGCCATGATGCTTGCTAAAATGATGATAAAGTTCAAAAGGTAATTAAATATGCATGTCACTAATTGAAACGTCAGATGAAAATTTTGGCCACTTGAGTACTTTTTTGGAACTACAAATCCAATGAGTCAAGTGAATTTTACTGGCTGACAATAGCTTGGCATATACATTTAAAGACTGCAGTCGGTGAGTCCATTTTGCTGATTTGCATAGGTAATATTAGGATGTAGAATGACCCAATATAGGTAAATCAGATAGATGCTAGGTACATGTAGATGAATGAAAGTTATTACATATCCTTGCTATGATAAAGAGTGTTTAAGCTATTTGTGATATAGATTTTTTGACAAGTTTCTAGACAGTGGCAACATTTCTTTGAAGTCAGATTTTACTGCATAAATAATACACATAGCATAATCACTGAAATTGTCAAAATAATTTTCAAGTGTAATTCAGTTGCCAATTTAGGAAGCAGTTAACTAAGTAAAGGCCAATATAAAGTTACTTAACTCCTGGTTGACAGAGGTTTACTTTGTAAACCATGCCAGCTCCCCCCCCCCAAAAAAAAAAAAGGTGGAGGAAGGAAATTAATTCTTTGCACATGTTGCAACCCTATTTACTTATGTCAAGTTGATTCTGACCAGGATTCACTCAGAGAATCCAGAAGAGAAGTTGAACACCCAGAATCATCCAGTCTCTAGTGAGTGTAGTGGTGAATACTGACACTTGCATTACCTTCAACTGTGAACACTATTGAATATATTTTTGAATTTTAGAAATAGCAACATTGTGTTACTAATATTTAAAAAGGGGAAATTTTGGGCATATGGAAAATGAAATCCATGCATGTGAAATTTCAGTCAAGGCTTGTGACTTTTAAAAACTTCAGCCCAGGGTTTGTGTCTTTAAAAAAAAGTTTTGAGTAAATGTGTGTGTGTCTGTGTGTGTGTATGTATGTACTGTATTTTCTGGTCTGGAAAATCAGGTCTTCTTCTTATATTCTGAATCGACTTGTATATGGATTATGTCATTGAAATTGCATCGACTTAAATATGCATTATGGTACCAAATATGCAGTTAAAATTGTTCTATAATCAGTAAAATCGAAAACAGGTCACATAGAAGTACAAATTCTTGTTAAATTACTATGTCAATATGACTGCGTTTATATTTATAAGTTTTGTCATATTTTTTTAGTTTGCATTCTGCATGTATTTTCTTAATTCTTAAACATAAAGTAAAAGAAGACGATTACTGGTAACAAATTCACCAGGCCACATAGCACAATTACGGTCTACACTCCATAGTGTACAGTACTAATTCAAAGCATATTGCAGTTGAGCTTAAAGGATCTAACAGTGTTACCATAGGACAACAGGTCATGAGAAATCAAACTTTGCTGTAATTCTCTTATGTTTTACCGACGGCAGAAAGTTGCCACCAATGCTGATTTTTAAAAGAAAAACAATGCCAGAGGAGAAATTCCTCAATGGAATTATGACTGAAGTAAATCCAAAAGGATGGATGGACAATAACACGATGGGGAAGTGGTTAGATACATGTTTTTCACATCGAGTTGGTGGATGTTTCCTCGCTAAGAAGTCTCCTCATTATGGATTCTATGCATGCACACATCAGTACCGAGACTAAGGTGAAGATTGAAACCAAGACGACACACACACACATGGGACATATGCGATGATACGCTACATATTCCCAGGTTGCACATTGGGTTAAGGATGCATGGGACAGAGATCCTGAATTAGCAAATGAGAATGGCTTTGCTTAAACAGAAATTTTCAGCAGGATAGACAAGCCAGATGAGGATGATGAGCTTGAGACAGACGATAATGAGAACATTTCCAATGATCTGAGCCCTGAGATTGCCACCATTTTTCATTCCAATACGGAAGACGAAGACTTTGATGGATTTTCACATTTTGATTAAGTGAACTCCTAATCATTATTTTCTTGATTAGAATTAAGAACAGTTCTACAAGTAATCAATTGGATTACAACATCGATGTGCTTTCAATTATAATTGACATGTTAGATAATATGTATTATAAACCTGTTCATTTGTATAAATCTGAGTATTTTTATATATTTTTGGTTTGCAACTTAGCAAAGGAGTACAGGAGTAAAATCACAAGCATGTTAGCGCAGGTGATACAGTTTCACAGTTGCTGGTAATATGAAATATCATCCAGTGATACCATTAATATTCATGAAACCTTCAGCTACTAGTGTAAAATACGAAGCCAAGTTATTGACCTGGTCTCGTCTTTTACTCCGAATCGACTTATATATGGATGAAAGATAGAAAATTTACAAAATTAGTAACTTTCACTTATACTCCACATTGACTTATTGGCTGTAAATAATGGTGTGTGTGTGTGTGTGTGTGTATTCATGTTTGTCAGCACAATACTGGTTATATATTGCTAATAAAATGTAAATAAGTTTGAGTTTAAAAGGTTTATAGTAGAGAGAAATTACCAGAAAATTTTAATAACAAAAGGGGCCATAATTTAATTGTCAAATTGCTTTAGTCTGAACTTATGTTTTGCAAGATAATTAATATTTGTAGTGGCTACTTTAGACTTCTAAACGCTTTGTAGCTGTGATAAGTATTAATTACATTCATGTAGATCATAGAAGATTGTCTATCTCAATAATCAAGTAATATTGTTTATTCAAATTGGATGAGGTAGCAGTATTGATGTTAAAGTTGCTGACAACAGTTACTGAAAAGTAAAGTGTTTGGCATTTATTTGATCAGTTTTTTCTTGGAAATATATGTAGCCTACTCTAGTTGGAAATATATGTAGCCTACTCTAGTTGGAAATATATGTAGCCTAGTCATACTAACTAATTAACTAACTAGTAATTTATACTAGTTTCAGTGTACTATTATCTCATAATCTGAGGATCAAATGAAATCCGAAATTAGGGTAAGAAGAGATGATAGGTTTGCTTTTCATTGTTAGATATAGCGTGTTTTTCATTGTTAGATATAGCGTGTTTTTCATCATCAGATATAGCGTGCTTTTCATTGTTAGATATAGCGTGTTTTTCATTGTTAGATATGGTGTGTTTTTCATTGTTAGATATAGCGTGTTTTTCATTGTTAGATATGGTGTGTTTTTCATTGTTAGATATGGTGTGTTTTTCATTGTTAGATACAGCATGTTTTTCATCGTCAGATACAGCATGTTTTTCATTGTTAGATATGGTGTGTTTTTCATTGTTAGATACGGCATGTTTTTCATCGTCAGATACAGCATGTTTTTCATTGTTAGATATGGCGTGTTTTTCATTGTTAGATATGGCGCGTTTTTCATTGTTAGATATGGCGTGTTTTTCATCGTTAGATACAGCATGTTTTTCATTGTTAGATATGGCGCGTTTTTCATTGTTAGATATGGCGTGTTTTTCATTGTTAGATACAGCATGTTTTTCATTGTTAGATATGGCGTGTTTTTCATTGTTAGATACAGCATGTTTTTCATTGTTAGATACCTTGTGTTTTTCATTGTTAGATATGGTGTGTTTTTCATTGTTAGATATGGCATATTTTTCATTATTAGATATGGCGTGTTTTTCATTGTTAGATATGGCGTGTTTTTCATAGATATATCATGTTTGTACCAAACACATACGCTCTGATCTGGCTACCTTTCCGAAGAGACTTGGAGAGCTCAGCAGGCACCTTAGATGGAGAGGATACAGAAGGAGCTACCTTTAGAAGACTTTAACAAAATTAGAGTCCTTGATAGCGGAGCCAACCTGAAATATAATCTAAGGAAGCTAACGAGCATGTTCCTTTGATGGTAACATTCTAACCCAATGCCCCAAACTTGGAGCAGATCATTTGGAAGTTTGTGCAGATTGATTCAATCCTCGGGTGGACTGACACAGAATGCACACATAAGGAATACTACAATTGAATACACAAGGGGACTTTGGTTTAAATGAAAACTCAAATCTTCCCATTGGTGTCTGATTAAAAATTACAGCCAGTCATCATTTTCTCACTCATTGTCAATTATTTTGATAATATTTCCCCAAGTAATTACATTTATTTTTTTACACATTTCTCTTGACATCTTTCTTTGAGAAGTTCCGTTCTTAACTCTTTTGGGATATAATTTATTAAGCAAATCTTGCAGATTGCATTGAGTTTTCATCATGCATTGTTTCCATCCCTTTGTTCTCATGTTTTATTTAATCTGCTTGTTTATTATTTGTTTCATTTTCATATCTCTTGTGATAAACTTTCCCTAGTGATTCTTACTTCTAACATGTTAGAGTCTGGAATTTTATCCAATTTTTTTTGTGTTGGTGTGTAAGCTGTTTATTTATCTAATGAGATTGTTTAGCTTGAAACAGTGGGGTACCATTTTTTAATTTGCAGTTTGTGTGTGTGTGTGTGCGTGTGTGTGTGTGTATATATATATATATATATATATATATATATATATATATATATATATATATATATATATATCGAGAGAGAGAGTAAGAGAGAAAGAGAGAGAGATTTAGTTAAAAGAAATATGGTATATACTTGCTTTTATGCTACGGTGTGTGTGATATGTGATTTCATCAGTTCAAATAAGTATATACTTTTTTTTATGTTTATTTTTGTTTGTGTTTTAAATACTTGTTTTTATGTAACTGTTTTGTTTGTTTTTTAAACGGAAAATATGTGTGTGTGTGTGTGTATGTATATATATATATATATATATATATATATATATATATATATATATATATATATATATATATATATATATATATAACCATATGTGACTTCTTCAGTTCAAATAAATATGGTATAAACTTTCTTAATGTTTTGGTTTTGAAACAGAAAATTTGATTCATATAAAACTGAGTTGCCTTCCAAGGGTGACATGGAAAGTTTCTATAAAACTAAACATAATATTGGAAACTAGGTGTTTACCATATTTACAGATGTCAATTGAATTATTTTTATGTTTTCATGCCACTATTCCCATTCAGAAATGCATATATCGCATGCACTGTTTTTATCCCTGTCATGGTGGTGTTCATTACACAACACTTGTATCTGCAGTTATTTTGGATTTTATTATTCCAATTAAATTAAATAGGACACACTGTAGAGTGATGTGTTTGTCAGTGTAGTTTACCAGCATGTATACAGCTTCTGTTTTTGTGCAAATCCGAACAACCTGTATTTGTATTAATATTAGTGTTTTGCTGAATAAACATTTTGTGTCATATGTAATGAAAGTTAGGTTTGATTTATATTTTCTGTTTGCACTGGCAGACCAAGGTACATTAGAACCTGTCTTGAAAGACCACCCCTTCTGCCATAAATTATGGTCTCTCAAGACAGGTTCTCTCACATAATAGTGGTCTTTCAAGACAGGTTATACTATATGTATTGTTTGCAGTTGAATATGACTTGTATGTTAGTATATATGCTATCCACTTTCATTTAGCTATCTACCTATCTGCCCTCTCTGTTCTCAGATCTGAGCCTTTCCTTGTGCTTTGTAATTATTCTGATATAGACTTTGGTTATAGAACTTAACTCATCTGTATTCCCGTAATACTGTTTTTTCTTCATCAATCAGAGACCTTTCAAATGTGAAGAGGGTAGAACGCAAGGCACTTCTGAAGGAGTTGTACAATGATGCAGATGGGAAGATATGCCCAGTGCTGCAGTATACTGTCCATTTTGGCATTGCCTATCATCACAGTGGGCTGACAATGGATGAACGCAAGCTTTTAGAGGAAGCTTACTCTGAAGGAACACTGTGTTTACTCACCTGCACTTCTACACTTGCTGCAGGGGTTAATCTTCCAGCTAAAAGGTAGGAGTCTTAGTAATTAGTCCAAATTTAGCATGGGTTAATCTGTCAGCTAAAAGGTAGGGGTCTTAGTAATTAGTCCAAATTTAGCATGGGTTAATCTGTCAGCTAAAAGGTAGGAGTCTTAGTAATTAGTCCAAATTTAGCATGGGTTAATCTGTCAGCTAAAAGGTAGGGGTCTTAGTAATTAGTCCAAATTTAGCATGGGTTAATCTGTCAGCTAAAAGGTAGGAGTCTTAGTAATTAGTCCAAATTTAGCATGGGTTAATCTGTCAGCTAAAAGGTAGGAGTCTTAGTAATTAGTCCAAATTTAGCATGGGTTAATCTGTCAGCTAAAAGGTAGGGGTCTTAGTAATTAGTCCAAATTTAGCATGGGTTAATCTGTCAGCTAAAAGGTAGGAGTCTTAGTAATTAGTCCAAATTTAGCATGGGTTAATCTGTCAGCTAAAAGGTAGGGGTCTTAGTAATTAGTCCAAATTTAGCATGGGTTAATCTGTCAGCTAAAAGGTAGGAGTCTTAGTAATTAGTCTAAATTTAGCAGGGGTTAATCTTCCAGCTAAAAGGTAGGGGTCTTAGTAATTAGTCTAAATTTAGGGGTTAATCTGTCAGCTAAAAGGTAGGGGTCTTAGTAATTAGTCTAAATTTAGCAGGGGTTAATCTTCCAGCTAAAAGGTAGGAGTCTTAGTAATTAGTCCAAATTTAGGGGTTAATCTGTCAGCTAAAAGGTAGGGGTCTTAGTAATTAGTCTAAATTTAGCAGAGGTTAATCTGTCAGCTAAAAGGTAGGAGTCTTAGTAATTAGTCTAAATTTAGCAGGGGTTAATCTTCCAGCTAAAAGGTAGGGGTCTTAGTAATTAGTCTAAATTTAGCAGGGGTTAATCTTCCAGCTAAAAGGTAGGAGTTTTAGTAATTAGTCCAAATTTAGCATGGGTTAATCTGTCAGCTAAAAGGTAGGGGTCTTAGTAATTAGTCTAAATTTAGCAGGGGTTAATCTTCCAGCTAAAAGGTAGGGGTCTTAGTAATTAGTCTAAATTTAGCAGGGGTTAATCTTCCAGCTAAAAGGTAGGAGTTTTAGTAATTAGTCTTAGCTTACAAGGTTAATCTTGAAGATCCCATTTATTTTAAGAACTGAACTTCCCCTGCATCATGAATGCAGCCTTCCAAGAAAGACCCTAAATTTGTCACTACCATCATTATTCTACATAGACTATCGATAATAGTATCTGTTGAAAGAAACTCTTTCAAGATAACAACTGTAATTACCTGCCTTGTGTCCAATATGTGGCTACTTGTATATTGGATTTTTATCAGTGGAAATGTTTTCTTAGTACATGTAATATTATACCTGTTGCCTTCTAAAATCTGCTGGATTCTCAGGGAACATTAACCTCACATAAAAATTAGTATTTTTTTTATTGTTCTCTTAAAAGTGTGGTGTTATTTTGAACGTTGAACCTCATATTTTTCACAGTTTTGAACATAATCTTTGATCATGCCATTTTGTTTTTTGTTTCGTTATATGTATACTGTGCTTTCATTTAGTATAGCTTACATCTTTTTCTTTTCTTTTTTAACATAGTTATTTTTCATTAGAACTCTGAGCACAAATTTTAAAATGTTCAAGCTGTCAAGGACTTGAATTAAACTTCTCATTTGTTTATAAAGTGTACTTTTACCAACCTTAATATTGTCTGCACTTGTCAAGCTAGTCAGAGTTGACTTGGTCAGCAGTAATTCTGGTTGAGGTTTACCTTATTTCCACAAGTCCCAGGTTATACTGATGGTGTGGACTTAAAAATGTAGGTCAAATGCATATTTTCATCAGATTAGGCAGATCTAAGTGATCTGGCACTTGGACTAGTTGTATAATTCTTGATTGATTTTAACCAAATTATTCACTTTTCTATTTATTATGAGTGATTTTAGGTGCATCAGGACCACAGACCTACCATTTTGAGCCAATTACATTGATTACCATCAATGTACATGCCCAATCACAGTCCGAATCATGGATGACAAGAATCATTCAAGAAACAAAATCACTGATGTTGACATTGGGGGATTCTTTTTTTTTTAGTGTGCAAGCCATTTTACAGCTAGCATAAATATTTGGGTAGAGTTTGTTCCTTCCTTTTGGCAGCCAAGTGGGCTTAAGTCCATCCTGCCCTGCATGTAAGAGCAAAGCCAGAGTGCCTGTCAGCCTCAGCACATGTTATTTGTGACTCCTGGGAGTTTCCTGATAGCCACCTGTGCCAATTATGACTTCTTCTGCCATCCTAGTTTCCGACCAGCCACTCCAGCCAGCTGACCAGCCGTTCTTTACTGTGCATGCTTAGAGATGCATCGCTATACTGGGCTAGACCACAAATTGCCAGATTGCCAGATTGCCCATGAATTGACTTGATCATCTTCCTCATTCATCAGCACCTGTCACAGTTCCAGTGTCAGGATGGTTGTCACCAGCAGAAAAAGCCAATGGTCATTAACTCATTAACCCCAGGCACTGCAATTACAGGGCAGGAGGTTGTAGCCTACTGCCAAGCTCTGTAGCGTCTAGGTCATGTATGATACACTAAAATGGGTGGTATTATAAAAATGTAGACAGATTTTATTCAGCACTACAATGTTACCAAATAATCTGTACATTTTAGTTGCACTACAAAATACTGTCGGAAAAACCTAATTTTTTTACCTTTTTTTTCTCACCCAAAATTTGTCTGGTCATAATTTGATTTTTGTTCAGATTTTACACTTTTTTTGCCTCAGATCTAAGGCAGACAAGTCTTAACTGCACACAGACAGGTGAACCTGTGCAAAAAGTAAAATAAGGTGGGCATTTGAAATAAAGACTGGTCTCGATACAAAAATGATGGGTTCATGAAGCAAAAAATACCCCAGAATTTAAACTTTTCCTGTTCCGCTTATTCTCGAGCAAAATAACCAATGTAAAACATGTTTTCTAACAGAACTAGGCATTAGGCTAATGGAAAATTGCTTGGAATTTTATGTATTAGGATGTATTCAACAATATCCCCCAAAATGTGTTTCCTACAAAAACAACAAAAACCACCAGGGGTTAATGTGTTAATCAGCTGCAGTTGTTGTGCCCACAACAGCAGTGTAGAAAACAGCATTCTCACCAGCACAGACAGTTGTCTTATAAAGGGAGAGGATGTACAGTTTCTCCTCTCCCAAGCCTCCAAACAAAGAACAATGACTCTTTGCTCATTGCCTGCCAAAGATATACCAGTGTGCATGGGACTCATTTACAGGCTTAGCTGTATCTGTTTACAGACTATAATTTAGCATTCAAAGTTTGATTTGGAGGCATTAAAAAGTTTGTTCATTCATCCATTCCCATTTCATTGTTTTCTGTTATAAAAAGTCCTGACCAACCAGATGAGGCGCTTTTTTGAAAGTTATTCATTGTTTGCTCACTATATGGGCACTGGTGGTTGTTCATAAGCCGGACAAAAAAGATGCTAAAGGTAATGGAAAGCTTGCAATTATATTTAGGTTTCAGCAGGTTGATAGCTACAATTCAGGATGGAGACATTCTTGAAGGAACGATGAGGTTTTTGTCAGTCTTGATTTAATGACTTCTACTTTCAAAACCCTGTCATGTAAGGTCCCCAGGTTCACATTCCAGGGAGCTGTTTATCAGTTTAGTTTGCTCCCTTGCTGGATCAACCACCAACAGTGGGCATGAACAGGTTCAATTTTAGCTGGGAAAAAGAACACACTAGTTCATATCTCATATGAACAAGATGGTTCTTTTTCCCGGTTGTTTGTATGTGAACAATATGACATCAGATCTGTTTTCCTCTCAACTGTTGATCCAGATTGCCAGATCACTTTATTCTGGTCTTGTATTTTTTTCTTTTGTGCTATTTGCATGAAATCACTTCTCAGATAGTCCACATTCTTGAAATCCTGTCAGACTCAATAGGCTCGCTGATTCATTATTAAGGAGAGGTTAGAGACTATTTCCTGAAATGTGTTTCAATATGTAAGTCTTCCATTGGATTTGCAATATTTGTGGTCAGTCCCTTCACAATCACGTAGAGTCACAAGCTGCCAACCTTAGTGTTTCTAGTGCCAGATCCAAAGGCTTGGGCCGAAGACACTCTGGTACCTGGTACAAATTCTCCCTGGCCGAGTCATACTAAAGACTTACAAAAATGGTACTAACAGCTGCCACGCTTGGCGCACAGCATTAAGAGGTTAGTGTTAGGAATGGTCGGCCTGGTATCAATATAATGTGACTGGGTGGGACATGATGCTACATGTCTTCAGCATGATGCCCCAGTGCTAGACATCACTATAAACTGCCTCACTGCAGACATCGTAGCGATATGACTGAAAAATTGTTAAAGCTGCGTTAAAAATCCTAATCAAACAATCAAGAGCCTTCTATAGAGGCAAAAGTATAATCCAGTGAATTTCTTGAGTTATGTACAGAAAGTATATGTCTATCTGAGACTTTTCCTTACAGTCATGGTGTCAAATGGATAAAGTTACTTCCCAAGCTTTCACCTCTTGGCTTATTGGGTGATTTGTTTGGATTAGCTTGGCTTATCTTGAGTTCTGTCAGGATTGGCTTCGTTTTGGTTTAGGACCAACAAGATATCATAAAAAGTTGTTCAGTGAAAATCTCATGTTGATAACTTTGGATTAGTTCTAAACAAAGAGTTTATAAAATCAAAACATACTAATATTTTACAGTTACAACATTTTTTTCTTCTGCAGAGTGATTTTGCGTAGTCCTTATGTGGGGCAGCAGTTCATGAGTCGGAGCCAGTACAAACAAATGGTGGGCAGGGCAGGGAGGGCAGGCATAGATACCTCAGGCGAGAGCATCCTAATCACCAAACCTGCTGACAAGGAAAAGGTACAATTCTATGACTAGTTAAGGTCATTGAGAATGCTTTCAAAAAACAAAAACAAATGAGAATGTACAGTAGTAGTACATATCCATTTTGTTTTTACTAACTAGACTTTAAATCATTCTATGCATTCATATTTTACATGTACTCATATATTCTTGTTCCTGAAAATATGGCATTCTGGAAGAATCCCAGCATTAATTGTTTTGTGCCAATGGTGGTAACAGGGACTTAATTTTCTATTAAGATTTTTTATGACCGTCCTTGACATTTTTCCTCACCTGACTTTGTCGCCCATGTCATTTTAAATTAGTTCAGGGTGTCAATGTGTCCTTTCCAACCTGAATATGGAATCGTAAAGCATGCTGTGATTGAAAACCTGCTTTCAATGTTTCTGACTTTAAAATAAATAGTTGTTATTTAGTAAATTTCTGCTTCATCTGTACAGTTGCCATTTTTTTTATTCCAGTATTAACATGACTTGACCATTACATATTTTTCTTAGACATTTTCCTCAAGGGTAATAGGTAGTAGAGGAGTGAGAGGCACAGATAACTAGACATCTCTTGATACTGTTGCTGCATTTTTTAAAACAGTGTATTAGAAATCCCAAATAGACTAGGGCTATAAGTAAATGTTATCTTCAGAGTTGATGCATATTTTCATATATGTTCATCTTTTATAGGTATGTGAGCTTGTGTCAGGACCTCTTGGCAGCTGTCAAAGTAGTCTGTTGTATGATGAGGGTAAGGGACTCCAAAACATCATGCTGTCATCCATTGGATTGGCTGTGAGTATCAGTACTTGAATAAACTATTAGAACCTTTACATTATTTTGAGTAGAATGGTAATGCTGAACAGTCTTGCATGAATTTACAAGAGAAAATTTCACATAAATTGAGCCAGGAATTGATTTAACCACTGGCATTTGGTCTTTTGGTTTGATGTTGTTGTAGGGTTTAATGCCATTTTTCAGCACAAGATAGGCTATACATGAAGGCCAGTATTAATGGTGGAGGAAGAAACCTGGATATCCCCCCAAAAGAACCACCGACTCAGAGGTGAGATGGCAGTGATCCATAACGGAGAGCACTTTAGACCACTCGGCAGCTTGGGGCCCCCCTGTTGGTTTGAGTAGGGCCAGTTAATACATGGATCTGCAGGCCAATGAGATTGGTTAAATCTTTGAAGATATTTTTTTTTGCATTGGGAAGGCCAGTTGATTTTCTGCTTGACCAGTTGATTTCCATGTAAGCTGACCCTACTCGACAAATGGAAAAATCATTGCTGAAACTGTTAAATATGATATCTTTATTATATGACCAAATAAGGTAAAGTTTTATTCAATAAATCACTTATAAAAGTTCAGTGTTGTCATTAGAAACGTCATTTTGATGCTTTATAATTACATTTATAAAATTTGCAGTGTCATGATATTTTAAACATGTAATACATGCGTTGAAAAAATAACGCTGGTTTGTAAAATATCAATTATGTTATAAATTATAGAATTTATTTTGAAGTCAAATAAGATTTTTTTATATAGCTTAATTGGTCATAGACCTGGAGAGCCTATGGAATGTTCTGTTGTCTATCTGTGTGTAGTTGTCAAGGTTTTTGTTCTTTGTTACTGCTCCTCCTAAACTATTTTAAGGATTGCCATGAACCTTTACACACAAATTATCCCATTATATTGATGGTGCCACTCAAAGAACAAGTATGGCCACCACAGTGGTTATCTTGGTAACCTCGGTATTGCTAATCCACTGGAATTGATGGTTATATCAACAGTGGTTTTCACTGAAAGGCTTAAGATTTCTAGTCAGTCTTAAATGAAAACTGTGCCAATCTGATATCCAGTATGATCTCAACAGCCACCATCATGAAATCTTTTGGGAGTTTTACCAGAAGAGCTTTGATGGTGTCTAGTTTGTACTAAATGCAAATGGTGTCTATCAGTCTGTTATCTCCAAAAGAGTGACCATTTTGAAATTTTGGCTACTCCTCCAGATTTGTTGATGATATCAACACGGTGTTTCCACTAAAAGATTTATCATGTCTAGTTGGTCATACATGAAAATAGTGTCAGTCTAATATAGCCACAACAGCAGCCATCATGAAAATCATGTCTAATATAGCCACAACAGCAGCCATCTTGAAAATTATTATCACTACTCCGCCTGAGCAGACAGTCATCGTGACATTAGATTTTCACTAGAACAGTTCTTACTATATCTGGTTAATCCTGAACAATAATTTTGATAAATGGATGTCCAGTATGGCCAACGCAGTGGCGCTGATCCATTATGGCCACCATGGCAAGCAGCTTGAAAATCCTGTTATTTATACTCTAGTAAAATTGCCATTGGTTTTTCACGAAAAAATTTATTAACATGTCCTAAATAAAACTCAGTATGTATGGCCACTACAGTGGCTGTCTTGAATACCTTGCTATCTCTATTCCTGAATGAGTTTTAGGGGAGAGTAAATTTGAGGAATTTCATAATATATGGGGCCAGATCTTTATGGGCTTCTATTGAATTTGTGCTCATTGTTAAGTTTTATATCCCTGCAGTAAGTGGGAATGTGTCATATTATGATGTTGTCCATTGATATATCTGGCCATCTGTTTCTTGTTTTGCTGCTGGACAATAACTCAACTTCTCCACCATCTAAAATCACCAAACTTTCTAAGTAGCTTCCATTTGGAGTAAGGAAGAAGACTTATCATTTTCAGGCTGAAGTGGTAAAAGGTTTAGGTGATACCGACCAATGAAAGAGCAGTTGTTTTCATCCAGTAACTTGAGTTACATGTCTTGACCAATATTTAACGAACGGATTGCATTTGAAAGAAGGAAATGATGTATTGATAAGGTGCAGCATATTATTTTGTATAGCTAAGCAATATTGTTTAGCAACTGTTACGTAGTTTACAGGTTAAACAGATACAGTATATTTTTGTACTGGAATATTTTACCAATGAAAGATGATCTTATAAAAATGTATCGCAACACTATTTACAGCAAGGTAGGCATTTGGTGTTCTTTTTACCACATTTTTATTCTCTTTTTTTTTTGCATCTCATTCCAGATTACCCCTACCACAAAGGATGTGTTCAAATTCATGGAGAAGTCATTGTTGAACATACAGCAGGCAGTTCTCAAGGCAGACATGTCAGCATTGTGCTGTAATGCTCTTCAGAAACTAATTGACCTTAAGCTCGTAGTTCAGAAGAAAGCAGTTAGCCCCGATACTGTGGAGAATAATGAGTTCACACTTGAAGTCACCCCTTTGGGCAGGGCAGCATTTAAAGGTAGCTTCTACAGTAAATGTTATTTGTACATTACAAAATCCAGATGCATTTTAAGGTTATGGATGCCTTGAAAACATGTGCAGTATGACTTAAGTTCTTTTAGAGGAGATTCAGCTTTTGTTCCACAAAGGATGCAGTGTGGTATGGAATGCAGTTAGTATTGAATACAAATGAAGAATTTAAATTAAGGAGTATTTATTTCCTGTGGAGGGAGACAATCTTGTTTAATGCCATCTGTCTATCCTTTGTGGTGACTTTGTAAGCAAGATATTTTTGGGAACTATTGAACCAAACCAGATATATTAAAGTTGGCCTATCATGGTGTCCATGGGATTGTCGTGATGACTAACCACTGTTTAAATTCACTCACATGAAGTACATGGTTGATATTATTAGATTCGGTAATTCCTGTTATTGTCCAGTATTCTGTACGGACAATCAGTTGTATTAATTGCTGGAATCTAGAGAAAATCATCATACTCCAGTGCTCAATGAATTTTTTATAACACAGGCCCAGGATATGAATCACAAATCCTGACTGAAATCAATATGCCCAGACTCCATTTTTAATATGCCCAGAATTTTCACCTTTTTAATATCAATTGTCACAAGTTTGCAATTGCTCCATTTCCAATATAAATTAAATCTGGGGCTTGAAGGTAATGCAAGAGTTTTTAGTGTTCATCAATACACTCCCTAGAGACTGGATTGTCCTCATGTTCACATTTCACTTATGGATTTTTTGAGCCAGTCAAGGTTAAAACCAAGTTTTTTGGGGGGGAGGGATTGTTTTGCTGGTGTGTTTCACCAAGTAAAACTTTGTCGACCAGTTCTGAAATCTATATTTGTTGGGCTTTGCTGATGCTATTGATAGCTAATGGCTTCCTAAATCAGCTTAAAAAATGAAATACACTTAACCACTATTCTAAAAACTGAAATGATCATGCTTTGCATTTTATATATGCAGTAAAATCTGACCTCAAAGATATGTTGCTACTGTTCACAAAGTTGTCAAAAACCTATGATACATATGGCTTAAACATTTTCTGTCAAAGTGATGATGCATAATACCTTTTGATCTCTTACATGCATCATGCATCTCTTTGATTTACTTGTTGGGTTGTTCCAGATTTTGCACGTACCTATGCAAATTGGCAAAGTGGACTCACCCACTCCAGTCTACAAACACAACATGCTAGCTATTTTCAGCCAGTTAAGTTATGTGTGAAATGGTGGTTTATAACCTCACTTCTCTGCCATTTAATTACCACAGGTTTTACATCAGCTCCAATCATGACAGTTTAATGTTTATTTATGCTATAGGTACCGTATTTTCCGGCCTATAGGTCGATGCAGAGTATAAGTCGAATTGACCAATTTTGTAAATTTTCCATCGTTCGTCCATATATAAGTCGATTCGGAGTATAAGACGAGGCCAGGTCAATAACTTGGCTTTGTATTTTATACTACCGGTAGTAACTTCCGGTTGCATGAATATTGATGGTATCGTCGTATGATATTCCATATTACCGGCAATATCCATTGCAACAAGAGCTATGATCATTCCTTCCAGTTGAAAGTTTAAACCTACGGTAATTTATTTGAGAAACTTTGTCAAATACAATTTCGGTACTTTATTCAGAGAACCATGCATTGGTACATACACGTGTCTAATTTATATATACATGTATAATCTATTGCATGAAAAGAGTATCAACACCGTGTACTCACCAGCGAATCTTGTAACATACATTGAATCCATAATACAAATATTTCCATCGAAAATATCCACACACGGATGTAAAATATTAAATAATTTTGTCACAGATCATTATTTGACTGAATTCAATGAAAAGAAAATAACAAAAATTACGTAACGGGTGTACGTAACGAATGATGAAATAGTACTTGTTCGTATATTAAATAATGGAAGTTAAAGTGTATTCTTATAATAACTACATGTACGTCTCAGGATCTTTGTCTCTGAATTCAGTCATTGTAAATTTCAGCACTTTTTCCCACCCAAGCTGCTAGTCAAAGTCCTTTGAACTTGCCGCCCAGCTAGCCCAGCTATTGCGTCATGTTCTTTTGATGTACTCTAATAAATACAGCAGGCAGAACTGGTTGTATTTTAACCTGTACTAAAGCAATGAAAACAATGCCCATGGCTAAATTCATTACATGTATTTAGATCTAGAGAAGGGAGTGGGCATCATTTATTGTTGTACTTAATCCCATTGATATTAAACACGAGTAGCGTAATTGATACGGATTAATGATAAAGAACAATGGGGTACCGGCAATATGGTAACTAGTATCGGTAGCTAAAGCCAATATCAAGGTCGAAACAATTGCGGCAACTGGCTTTGATTGTTGTTGGAAACCAAATACAAATTTATCAACAACCGGTATAATCAAAGAGAGACACCGAAACGTCAGCTGGTTAAGAATGAATATAGGTGAAGTGTTGACATTACAATTTGCTTTAAACTGAATTGCGAAACTAAAAATCATGGATCACTGATGATCTATTAGTACTGGTAGTCCATCTATATATCTGATTTTAGTGTAGTTTAAACCTACGGTAATTTATTTGAGAAACTTTGTCAAATACAATTAGAAACATATGATTTGGGGGATTCAGTAGAATGCATGATTTACATTATTTTATAAATAATCATAGAACGCTCGAGTTACTGTGGATTACATCCCTTTGTAGAATCAATTGGATCAATAAAAAAAGCTATGCCGGTAATTGCTCACGTGTGTCCAACATTATACTGGAAAATCAAATATTAATGGACCAGTTATTTCATATCTTTTTTTTTTTTTTTTAGGAACAAACAATATGCTTTGAATTAGTACAGTACGCTATAGAGTATAGACCGTAAGTGTGCTATGCGGCCCGGTGAAGTTTTTACCGGTAATTGTTTTCTTTTATTTTATGTTTGAGAAATAAGAAAAAACACGCAGAATGCAAAATAAATAATGACAAAACTTACAAATATAAATGCAGTCATATTATTTTATGACAATTTATTGACATAGTAATTTAACATGAATTTGTACTTCTATGTGACCTGTTTTCGATTATGCCGATTATAGATCAATAGCATACCGGATACTGTAATCCATATATAAGTCGATGCAATTTCAATGACAAAATCCATATATAAGTCGATTCGGAGTATAAGACGTAGACCGAATTTTCAAGTCAAAAAGTCTCGACTTATAGGCCAGAAAATACGGTAATGGGCATATACTGTTGCTGGTGTTTTTTTTTTCCTTTTATTTTCAGAGTACTGAAAATTGTTTTCTCAAAACACAACCATATTGGGGGAGGGCTACAAAATTGTGTTTTTAGCATGAGCCTTCCAGTTACAATTTGATTAAAATCAGATCTTCACACACAGAGCAGTTGATTTTAATCAGATTGCACTGTGTTATGGCAGGTATGTCAGAATCTTGAAAATACAATTTTACATTTCCTCAGCATGATCATAGTTTTCTTTGACAAATTTAAGTATTATATTTTTACAAGCTCAACAGGATCCTCTTTTAGAATACAGGACGAGGCTCAATATGAAATTAGAGAGGCCCCAGGCATTGGAATATTTGATCTTTTAGCACTGTACACCCCAATTATTTTAAAGAATGAAATTGTTCTAATTATGAATTTGATCTTTATTATGGCAGCTGTTTTATTAGCAATAATATGAAACTGAAGGTTTTATTCAATTGACTTCCAGACTGGAAATATGGTTTTCAATAAAATTTTAAAAAGTGCTAGTTTAAGCTTTTGTGGAGCAGTTTTTGTTTCTTTTTTTGTTAATTTTACTGGCACGTTTCACACATTATTGGCTTTATCATGTGGAGGAAATAAAGTATATTTTATCAGCATCTGTGCTGGTCACCATCAGCAACACATTATACACATATAAATTTGACTCATTTAGGTCCTGTTGATTTGGAGTATGCTGGAATGCTGTACTCGGATTTGAAGAAAGCAGAGGAGTCCCTGGTGCTTTCTAACTACCTCCACCTTCTCTACCTAGTCACACCTTATGATGCAGTGAAAGATGTTTCACCCTCGTGGATGATCTACTTTAGCCAGGTAACAGTGGTCATTCACTTAATTTCTTAGAATAACATGAATTGTATAAGGCAGGCACTGGATTCGATTTGTGTAATCTGGTTGTGTCTTTGCATCTTAGTTTATTTCACTTTATTTAATTACAGTCGACTCCACTTAACTGCACATCGGTTAACTGCACACTCCGGATAACTGCACATAATCATGCCGGTCCCGTTTTTTCCCCAATGCTTAAAAATGTACTGTACCGTACTCCGGTTAACTGTACACTCCGGTTAAATGCACGGTCTCGTGACGAGCCCAAGGGTGTGCAGTTAACCGGGGTCAACTGTACCTGGAAGACGGGTGCCAATACATGCCATCTTTACCCAGTCTTCAGACATACATTTCTTCTGTAAACAATTTTTCATGTACCCTTAATTTTTGGGGAGAGTTATAAGTAATTGTTTCTTTATCCAAATTTTTGGAGACAATACAAAGTCCAGTTTGAAAGAAGAAATTGTTATTTATCATTGGATGCAGTATTTGAAAAACAAAAAGTATGACATGTACTTCCTATGAAAGACTGGCAGGGATTGCCATTCTGTGATCATGAATTATAGTAATGTATGTGTATAAATGTATAATTTCAGTGGAATGTCCTTCAAGTGTTTGAAGTGTAAGAAATTTTTGGCAACGGAAGATACTCGTAAACCCAGCATTGTCTGTGTGAAATGTTCTTTGATGTCACTTTGCAGCACTTGGTCTGATAACACCTTGGCAGTAGTGCTTCAAAAAGCAGCCAAGGAAATGAAAAGATGTTGGAATAAAAGAAGGACAGCTCCCACATCCTCAGCCTTCACCCCAGATCCACCTCTGTTGCAAACCTTGATGGGGACACCAGTCCTTCCCCCCTTTCCAAAGTTTACCCATGCATGTTCAAGTATGGCCTTCAGACCTCTACATCCAGGTGATTGGAGTTCATACAAGAGGCGTAGGATCCAACTCTTTATACTGCAAAACCATTACTGGCCATCTGATATCACCAGCCATCCAGCAGACCCAGCAGTGCAGTTGTTTCAGGTTAGAGATCGTTTCATTGAAACGGTCCCGCCAAATAGTTCATATGGGGTTTTAGTGATAAATCTGTCTGGCCATGCTTTTGGTATCTTTGCGCTACTATACCAGAGATTACAATGAGAAATCTGTCACACCATCTTATATACTGCCTGCATCTGGGCTGACTACTTGCCATTCACACCTGCCGGCAGTGCAGGCTATGTTGGACATTTTATTACTTGCTGCTTACCCTGAAGGGATAGCTAGTTACATTGCCCAATATGACCAACCATAGTCATCAATGCCACCCTGCATGACTTTTGCAGAGCTGTAATCCGACTTGGAAGAGGACCTGGCCCACAGTGAGTGTGATGAGACGCTGATGAATCAGTCTTATTCAGATCCAGCTATGGAGCAGACTGAATTCAGCTTTCAAGCTGCCATGAAGGAAATCTGTCAAGGTTTGACCATTATGGAATGCCCTCCACCCACTATTGCTTCCCAGGATTAGAAGGTCAACATGTCAGTTGATTTTGGGGAAGAGGATGAGATGCTGTCCTTCTGCCTCATTCGCCAGTTGGCAAAAATTATAAGAGATTAAATGATCAGCTTTTGGGTTGGATTGGTCTAAGGTGATCTTCTTAGAAAGTCATGTTCCAGCGACATTCTCCTCACTTGCTGGTATCATACTCACTCCAATGCCTTCAGTGTATCTTCCAGCCCTTGACAAGAATTTGGCATCTGTCCACATGTCAGCTTCATTGTACAACAAAGTGGATAAGAACATGTTCCATGCCACATCTAAGCTTGTTTTGGACATTATGGTTACAACCTCCATGTTAGATTTGGCTTCATCGGCAATCTCCCAGCTCACTGAACAATCCAAAACTATGTACAATGCCTGGATGGCTTTAGCCATATTAGATATACTCAGCAGATATATACACATATCTGCAATGGATCTTCATTGATTTTTGGTGGATGATTTGGAGGCACTGCTCCTCCAACTCACCGATCCTCCACAGGCAGTGGACCCACTCAGCCCCACCAAATCGAAAGGGATGCTGAACCATCCCAGGACAGAGGATTTCCTCAGTCAGATCTACACCAATGATGGCTGAAACCCAGTGCCAATAGATGACAGCCTAACTGACATATAAGGCAATTGTATAGAGGCAAGAAGAACAGACTTTCTCTGCCTTCAAGTCTCCAAATCAAAAGCATTGACTTCCCAACTGCCCTATCTGTGGGCTGCTGATTCCTGTGTTGTTGTTTTTTTTGCTCTCCCTCTTCCCTCAGAATAGTTGGGTGATCCAGGTCATTTCAGAGGGGTATCCAGCTATTCTTCCCTTGAAGGGTACCTGAGGCAGAGATGGGATGCTCAATATCCACTCCACCTTCTACCTATTCTCCTAACATAATGTGATTGGTGAATGTATTTGAACGAGAAAATTTTTAAATAATGTTTCTCAAAGAATACTTATCCTATAACATTAATTAAATCCCAACCTTGTTAATATCTCAGCCAACTAAAAACTGGCAATAACTGGTGACACCAATGAGAGGTAATGGGCCAAAGTTTTTGCCCTTTGTCTATTGAAACATACAGAATAAGACCTATTTTCATCATTTTATTCATAAGTTAGCAGGCTAATTCCTATTGTAATGTGTTTGGGTAAGTATTATCAAAGAAACATAATTTACTGAAAAATTTGTTTGCGGAGATATTACAAGGAGCAAAGAGTTACCAATGGAAATATTATTGAGCTAGGGGCCTAATGGTTTCCTGTAGATTCAGCTGAGTTTTGTAATTAAGCTAATCCACTATGAAAGACCTCCGATTATTTAGAATTAAAATGTGACCTGGCTGGTGCACTATATTATGAACTATCATTAAAAATCTTATTTAGACCTTAAAGTAAAATGAAGAAAGAAAATGAAAATGGTGAGAGAAAAAAAATAATGTACATTTTTATTTCCATTACTAAAGAATTGTTCTGTATCTATTTTGTAAAATTGGAGAATAGAAAAACTATAATACACAGAAGTTTCTAATTCTCTTCTGTATATACCCCCAGCATATACTAGTCAAAAAGATATGTTAATATTTTATGTAAAGTTAAAATTTTTGATAAAACTTGAATTGTTGCATACAAAGATAATTTGATAAATGTAAATGTCTAATAAAAATTGACTTCCATAAGTTTGATATTTTAATTTATGATCCCTTTACTGCTTCAGTTTTTTTTTTACTGAAATGACCAACAGATATGTAATAAAGTAAACAAAGTATGGAAATTAATTTTAAAAAATAATGCATCAAAATTGATGCTATTTTTATTCCTTCTCATCATAAGCCTATTTGCAAATTTAGCAAAGCAACTAAACAGGAAAGAATGTTAATATTTTGTTAATGCAATCATTCTACTAAAACTGGCTATTATTTAGTCTTTTTATTAATTTCGAATTGTAGATGAACACCTTGGATCCAGTTGAGCTGAAGGTGGCTTGTCTGATTGGGGTGCCGGACTCTTATATAATCAAGAAAGCAGCTGCCCAAAAACCTAAACAGGTAGGGAAAATGATGTCAAACAGATGGTCATATTAAAATAAGGAAAAATAAAAACATTATATTACCAGTATATGACATTATATTACCGGTATATGACATTATATTACCGGTATATGACATTGTATTACCGGTATATGACATTATATTACCGGTATATGATATTATGTTACCGGTATATGACATTATATTACCGGTATATGACATTATATTATCAGTATATGACATTATATTACCGGTATATGAGATTATATTACTGGTATATGACATTATGTTACCGGTATATGACATTATATTACTGATATATGACATTATGTTACCAGTATATGACATTATATTACCGGTATATGACATTATGTTACCGGTATATGACATTATATTACTGGTATATGACATTATATTATATAGTATTTTATAAGTCAGATCTGTCTGAAGGGGTGACTTGTCATCAGGGAGGCAGAGTTGCATTTCGGAAAATAAACAAGCATAGATGCATAGATTAATAGGTTGATAGATAGGAAAAGTAAAACACAGAACCAGTGTAAATTGCAATTATATTATTGAGTAGAAAATGTCACAAATCAATTGATAATTTACAATTTGACCGAAATAAATTCATTAAAATCCATATTGCTTGACATTTTTTATCCATTTATGTGATAAATCCTTGAGTTCAATTGTAGGTCACATGTGAATATAAGATGAGCATAGTTCATAATGATCCAATTTACAATATCCTGTAATGTTTTAATTCCATATTGCTTACAAATAAACAATGACAGTTACATCCACATTGTCAGAAAGAGGGACAGGCAGGATGTGCATGTGACCAAGTCCTTGTGACTGCTGTAAAGACCACAGACCACATTGAAAGTAGGCTCCTAAACTACTGATCATCACCAAGCTGAAATGCACCAATACCAGTCTTTCGTGGATGCCCTGGAAGAATGTCTGAAATCTACCCTTCTCGACAATCACAATGCGGAGACCGACTGGACAGCAGTCACAGTGCTGGTCTACAGCACAGCTTCGGAAATCCTAGGACCATCAACCGGAAAGCATCAAGTCTGGTTTGATCAGAATTGTGACGAGATCAAGCCATTGCTGGATGAGAAACACCTTCTCCTTCAAACCTACCTCAACCCCAAGTCCACCGCTAGGAAAGATGCCTACAACAAAATATGCAGAACTGTACAGCAGAAGCACCGTCAGATGCAAGACACATGGCTGAGCAATAAAGCTGATGAGATCCAGTGCTATGCAGACCAGCATGACATGAAGAACTTCTACCATGCCCTGAAAGAAGTGTATGGACCTACATCCTCTGGATCATCTACCCTTCTCATCGCAGATGGGAATACACTAATTACTGACAAAGAGAGGATTCTTCAATGATGGGCTGAACACTTTGACCGTGTCCTGAATCGCCCTTCATCCATCAGTTGTCTCCCCCAATTACCCATCAATGAAGCCTTGGATCACCTACCAGCCTTGCTGGAGACACAGAAAGCAATATGTCTGCTCTCCATTGGCACCTGATTCAAACTCCATCCCAGCTGAAGCCTACCAGGTAGGGGGCACAGTCCTGATAGAAATGCTGCAGCAACTGTTTTTACTGATGTGGCAGCAAGAGATGATCCCCCAGGAATTCAAAGACACTTCCATAATCCACCTGTATATGCGCAAAGGGAACTGCCAGGTCTGCGACAACCACTGAATATATCCTTACTCTCAATTGCAGGAAGGATACTCACCAGAATCCTACAGAACTGCCTCACTACACACCTTGACCAGGGACTACTGCCAGAAATGTCAAGAGCAAGACACCGACCTTTTCTCCATCTACGTCGACTTGACATAGACCTTTGAATCAATACTGTCAGCAGAGAAGGCTTGTGGAAGGTAAAAGCCAAGTACATATGCCCAACAAAATTTATATCCATGGTGCAGCATTTCCACAATTACATGCAGGCACGAGTCCAGGACAATGGAGAGACATCTGAGCCATTCCCAGTAACCAATGGCATCAAGCAGGGTTGTGATCTGGCACTAACACTGTTCAGTCAATTGTTTTCCGTCATGCTGAGTAATACTTTCAGAGATGAAGAGGTTGGAGTTTGCGTCAGGTATCGTACAGATGGAAAACTATTCAATCCCAGGAGGCTTCAAGTGAAAACCAAGGTCATTACAGACTCCATCAGGGATTTCTTATTTGCTGATGACTGCGCCCTCAATACTGGCTCAGAAGCCGACCTGCAATGCAGCGTTGACAAGTTCTCCAGTTCCTGCACAAGCTTTGGTCTCACCATCAGTACCAAGAAGACTGAAGTCCCGCATCAGCTGGCCCCTGGAAAGCCCTAACTCAACGTATTGAACCGCTACACCTACCTTTGCAGCACTCTGTCACAGAGCGTCACTACTGACAATGAGGTGAACCTTCACAATGATTGCCAGAGCCAGGACAACTTTTGGCAAATTGTATGCCATAGAATTGGCATTAGCATCAAGACCAAACTAAAGGTCTACAGTGCAGTTGTGCTCCCCACGCTACTTTACGCATGTGGAACATGGATGGTGTACACCATGTCAGAAAGCTGAAACACTTTCACACCACAAGTCTCAGGAAAATCCTCAACATCAAGTGGCAGGACAAGGTGCCAGATACTGAGGTACTTGCCCATGCTGGTCTCCCCAGCATCCTCACCATCCTGATGCAGTGCCAGCGTCACTGGGCGGGACATGTTATACACATGGCTGACCAATGGCTGCCTAAGAGACTCTTCTATTGTGAACTTTAGCAAGGATAGTGATCCCATGGAGGTCAAAAGAAGTGCTTCAAAGACAATCTGAATGCTGCATTGAAAGCATTCTACATAAACCCTGATTCATGGGAGCAAACAGCAAGCGCTTGAGTCACTTGGCATTCCACTGTGCACAAAGGCTTCAAGTTGAGTGAATCTAGCAGGACAGCAGCTGCAGAGCTGAAGAGGCAAGCCAGAAAAGCACATGCCATCAACCCTCCTGGAGATGCCCCAATCATCCCCTGTCCCTTATGCAAACGAACATTCAGGGCAAGGGTTGGCCTCATCAGCCACCAGCGCACACACAGAACAGAACCAGCCCCTCTAATCCCCATATGAATAGAAGTGTCCTCGTCGAATTGACAACAACTAACTTGAATGAAAGACAGCATGGATGACAATGAAACCAAGGAACTTGAAACACATTCATCTTGAGTTTTAGTTGATCCTACATAAAAATTATCCTTATCAGTTTTTTATTATGGCCTTTATGGCCATGTTTAAAAAAAAATTGGTAAAATAATTATGAAATCACACACACACACACACACACACACACACACACACACACACAAACACACACACACACACACACACACACACACACACACACATGAACAAGAAAGCCAGTGCCTACATGTCAAGCCCACAATAAAAAGTCTACTGAAAACCAAACCGAACAAACATCTGACAACCGTGATGACACTGATATGGGTTTAGCAAAATGGGTATTTGACTTTGCCAGGATCTAGAAACTCAAATTTTCTCCTGATTTATATTTCACAAAATTGTCATATTATTTTGCATGTACATTTGTCTGCATGTCTTCATGGTCCCAAATGAAAATGTTACTTCATGGACTTTCATTACCATGACAATTTACTTTTAGCTTTATCTAATATATCATTTGGAGGATTGTCTTATAACATTGGATACCTTTACTCATGTTGCTGAAAAGCCTTGCTTCCATGAGGAAGACATATTTGGATGTCCATCCAGGTGTGGGTGGGAAATAGATAAGTCATATTTTGAGCAAAAGATGTGAAAAGCAAACTTTATCATGGTCTTTATGATATAAAATCTCTTACTTGTGTATAAATCAACTGCAAAATACAAAGACCCACACCTGCTGTTACAAAATGCACCAGCAGAGCAGAGTCTCGGCAGTTCATTAGTAATCATTAGAAAAAACAGCAAAGACTCTAATCACTTGGCATATTATGTGATGGAAGATCGGGGTCCATGATGTGGTTTTTAAAAGTTATTGAGCAAAAAACAAAACACATAACATACAGAGGGTCATTATATTTAAACAGACATTAGTAAAGCTAAACCCCATCCATGTTTCAATATATGAACTAGTGTTGATGCATCAATGGGATGATGGAGGGTACTAGTACAGAGGGAAGAGTACCCCTTTACTTTCTGTGTGAACACTGAAGTTAATGAAAAGTCGTTACCATGTCCAGTGCTTCTTTCTATAACAGTTATAAATGCTTCAGGTTTAATGCTTTTGAAGCTAAACTTTCCTATATACTCCATAGGTCCTGGATGAATTTGTAGTGAATCGGTTTTACCTAACCCTGATGCTGTATGACCTTTGGAGACAGAGGTCAGTCTGGGAAGTGGCAGAGAAGTTCCAAATGCCAAGAGGATTTATCCAGAACCTTCTTAGTGGAGCAGCCAGCTTTGCTGCATGTGTTCTACATTTCTGTGAGGTATTCTTCTTACATTTTAACTACAGTCGGATATATTTTAGCTGCCATGTATAGCCTATCTTGTGCTAAAAATGGTGTTAAACCATAAAAAACAAACAAAACAAAACAAAACAAAGAATAAGCTATTCTGTATATCAAGGAAATATCTTTGTAGATCTTCATCTTTCTTGCCAAAATGTTAGTTGAACTTAAGGTATATCCCAGCATCTTTCTCATGTGATCTTTCTGTGTTTAAGCATTTGCTTGTTTACATGATAGTCACACACTTATATGGCTGCCCCTTCTGTGATTAAAAGAAGACCTTAATGAAACGCGATTTTTTTTGTGAGGGGTACAAAATGATTAAAATGCAGGACATTGGAGGCATGATACAGTAGTCTTGCATCATGTGTGACCTTAATACTGTAGCCCAGTCAGGAAAGGCATTTCATTAAGTGTGGTCCAGTCATGAGAAGCCTTATGAGTGGGGGATCACTGTATGTAAGCTTCATCTTTGAACAGATTTTGATGTGACTTGGTATATAGGAAAATTGTTAAAGCTACATGAAAAATCCAAATCTCACACACACACACACACACACACACACAACTGTTTTGCCACTTATATTAGCAAAATTATGCTTATATCTCTCTCCAGATTGGCATATATGGATTTATTGTATTGATATTTGTTGACATTGAAACTCAAACTTAGAAAAATTGGCCTCAATTAATCATTTCTGGAGCATAGCTTGATACCATTTGAAGTTTATTTATTGATATTGGTACCTATTTCACACCAGTAGCTTAAAGATGCATTTTGCAATGAAGAACTTTTCAGGTCAGTGGTTTTAATGTTGCCAGAGAAATAAATTGCAAATTTTGCTGACTTTGTTTCTTGAGAATTATTCAAAGTGTTATGCATATTTGATTTGCATTGTTTGTTAGTTCTTTTCATTTGTATTTTTAATTTCATTATCTTTTGTGGATAACCACCATTGTATTTCTCAATGCTAGAATTTGAAATTCAGAGACATATGTTTCATGTTTTTATGATTTCATTAAATGTTTGCACTGTCCTATATTTCTCTAATATTGTTGACTTGTAAAAAAAAAACCAATAATTGTTTGCATTTTGGTGACTAACATTCACACAGCAGAAAAGCAGGTCACAGTCACCTAAATTTCTTTTTCTGGTTAATATGTTAGGTTTTTGGATCATTCTGTAGGCACATCATACCATGATATCATTTTTTTTTATCCTTTTCTATCAAGTTTCATTGTGTTTAGAGTTATATATTTTTGTATAGCATTTCTTAAAACCTAACATATGTTTATTTGTTCTGATCAATTATTTTAGGAACTGGATGAATTTTGGGCCTTCAAGGATCTTCTGGGGAATTTTGTTAAGCGTCTAACATACTGTGTCAGTGCTGAGCTCATTCCACTCATGGAGATTCCAGGAGTCAAACTGGTAATTACTGTTACACATCTGTGCCGCTTTTGAAGTTTGTGAGTATAGGTATGGTCCGTACTGATATGAAGAGCAGGCTTGGAGCTCTGCGTGAGCACAATAACACAGATGGCAAGACCATTCCAAGTACATTTTGACAGTCAACAATGGCATTCTTTTGAGATTTATTTATTGTGATTGATATTATGAAGGCACTATAGTTTAAAATAATGCATTCATATATACTTGCATGCACATATTAAAATGACATTATCCATTTCAGGGCAGAACAAATCCATCTAGTGCTTGAATTTCCAAAAACTAATTTAATTTCTTAAAAACCTCTTTGAATTTTATCAGTGCTGTTAAAACCATTTTGCTAATTTTTAATTTGAAAAAAAAAATACAGTTGGTGAATAGTACATGACACTGGTAGGTATTGAAACAAGTTGTGTACCTTGACATAGGTAGAACTGGAATCAGACCTAGACAATGGTTGAAATAGCTCACGCTTGATTTACCATGACCTGTATATACAATAGAAATAGGAACATGACCCCATTATAGTGAGTGGGTGAAAATATTAATGGGAGACAAAAATGAGGTAGTTTATAAGGTTTGTGACAAGATACTAGATTTCTCTTTCAAATATGTTCCCCAATAACGTTAACATTAGGGATATGACTGCTACCTCATCTTTTTCTGTAAAGACAAAGGGCAGCAACACTTACCCATTACCTCCCCTTGCCGCCGCCACCAGCTGTCGCTAGTTTTGAAGCTTTGCTGCTATACTGATAACACATACAATAGATCTCAAATAATCCAAGAATTCTAAATGTTAAAATTGGACCATCCAGCTTTAAATTTGAATTTATTGTGTTGGACACATTGCATACATTATTTGATTTTTTTCTCTCTTAAATTTGAGTAACTTTGTCATCTTTATGGACTTCATCTATATAAGACCATGTTACAACATGCTGCTGAATTGCTGATTTATGCTTTGTTTTCTCTTCTTGTGGCATTTCAGTAGAAATGTCAACCAAATGCAAGAAATGCAAAAGTTTCAAAGCAAAAGGAGACAACTATGACCCTAGTATCGTATGTAATAAGTGTACATTGTGCCATGTAGCATGTACATAAATACTTGAACAGAGGAAGTCTGGGCTACGGTGATCCAGAAGATATGAAAAGGAAAAGAAAGATGGGATAAATCCAGGAAAGATAACATTGATGCCCTCAGTATACATCCAAGGTCAGCCTTCATTGTGAGTCTTGTGGGGGATGCTGGCTCAATAACCCTTATCCAACCCCAAATTTGTCACTTGCAATTGTCAGTGACAGTGGAGAAGAATAATGTTGAGATGATACAACTGTCCGCTTTTGAACATTTGTTGTCTGGTCCAGGAAACAATGACACAGTTATTGAAATCAGGATATCTCCCAAATTTTAGGCTGCATAATGGGTATAAGTCCACATTGTATGTCTGAGTATGGCCTTTGGGACTGTAAGTTTGGACCATTGGGGTTTGCAAATGTTCCATTGGATCAATTTCATAGTACAGCTTCACCATCACTGGCCAACCAGCCATCCAAGCATAGGGACTTTTTTGATAAAATAGTTTGGCCAGCTAGTATTTATGGGGATCTTAGTGACAGATCTGTCATTTTTAGCTATTTAGTCAATGGCATACCCTTACCCTTACTGTGATATAGATTCAAGTGGGAAATCTGTCCTTCAAGCCAGGTCTTTGGAGTGGCAGGTATCGGTGACAGCCAGATCATCTTCTATACCACCAGCATCCAGGCTATTCTAGCTGTACTAGACTTGCATATGTTTACTGCTTATCCAAATTTTCAAAGAGGACATAATTGAATCATTGATGCCACCTGGTATGGCTTATCCAGAGTTGCAAGTGGAATCAGATCTGGACTCAACACACACAAATCAGCCATACTCAGATCAGACCATGTAACAGACTAAAGTAGCCGCAGTCAAGGAAACAAATACGGTATTGGCAACTTCAGAAAGTGCTCCACCTCCTAACGATACTCAAGACTATAAAGTTAAAACATTGATAGATTTCAATGAGGAAGAGAAACTATCCTTTCGACAGTTTTCCCAATAAGCTAATATTAAGGAGATTAATGACCAGCTGTCAGATAGAATTGGTCACCTTGGGAATTATAAGGCTTTCTTTTAAAAAATCCAAGTCACAGTGACACTCTCATCTTGCTGGTACAAAACTCATTCAGGTGCTGTCAATATTGACCGCCTGGTCCATGAAAAATATCTAACAGCAGTTCATGTATGTTTAACTGTTTCATAAAGTGGACAAAAATGTATTCCATGCCAAGTCAGAGCCATACCAGAACATGGTTGCAATGTCTTCAATGTTAGATTTGGACTCGTGGAGAAATCTGGTAATGATCATGCTAAGGATTCAATTGCCAATATTGCTGGAGTCATTAACTGGGCAGCTCACTATTTCATGGTGAATGTGTTGACTCTTTTCAGCCATCTTTAACCTGATACAACTTGACTCGTGTCTGCAGTCACTTTGCTTGAGCCTAATCATACCTTGGCATGGCGGATGACCCCAATTGGGTCATTTTACTATTTGGAGGTTAACTTGAAGATGTTTGATGGCAAGCAGCCCAGGATCAACTTTTTCAAATTTCTGCTCAACCTACACAGACGTTTTGAAACAGTCAGCTGCCATCACTGTTGAGGGATGATAACCAGACTTGGGAGAAGGGATCTTTTCAGTCAAATCTATGAGTGAGGAATCAACCATACATCAGTGGCAAGAGACTAAGTTTCTCAAGTTTCCTAACTCTAGTCATTGACCTCCAATCCCTACTCTCCTCAAATAGACAAGTGTACTGTTAGTCTTGATCTGACCAATACATATTTTAATGTCCTATCCACCACACATAATAGAAATGTCTCCATTTTGCTTACCACAACATGGTTTCACGGTTCACAGTCCTACCCTTTGACCTCAACATCAGTCCTTAGGGTTTTACCAAGGTTATGGATTGCATCTTCACCCTGTTCTGATCAACTTCAACAACAAAAATGGCAGCATACCTCGAAGACCTTCTCCAGGCTCAGATGGCAAGTTCTATTCTGCTTCAAGGCTGAAATGATCTTCTCTCACAATAAGATCATCCAGACTTTCTAGTGAACTGAAAAAAAGTCCAACCTCCATTCATCCCAGCTTTTTGTCCATTAGGGTATGGAATTACCACCAACCTGAATCTAGTATGGCTTCCTGATATTTTATCATCAAACGCATCAAGTCAGTTTCCAAATGGACTTGGATGTCAGCAGGAGAGTTCTTGCAATTCCTCAGATTATTTAATGTAGCAGCAGACTTGATCCCACTCGACCATCATTTTATGCACCCGTACAAATGGTATTGCTAGCACAATGGACCCCCTTTTCCAGTCCCCTTAATAAAACAGCTATGATCTTACCTAAGATATGATCATGTGCCATGTGTCAGTTGTGAAAACCAGAATGGCTGACCATGGAGTCCCACAGAAGAAGCCTTAAACTAAAATAATGGTATGTACTGACACCAGTTCATATAGTTGGGGTGCCCACCTATGGCTGAACTTCACTACAGTCAGCGGCATGTGGGAGCCAGGGGAGCTGTCTCTCCTTGTATAAATGAAGGCTGTCTTCAACATGTTTCACTTTTGGAAAGATTGACTCTCAGGCAGATAGTCATCATTATCTCCAACAACTCTGTGGTGGTGGCTTACCTCCTCAATTGGAGGTGCCAAATCACCTGACCTGTGTGTTCTTATATGGCAGTTTCTATGTTGCTATGATATCAAAGTACAAATCAGACACATTTCCCAGCAGTCTCAATGCATTGGCAAACACTCTATCCAGGAAAGGTCAAGTCATTCACATGGAATGGTCTCTCCATTAAATTGGTCTTTATTCGGATCTGCACACTTTGTGGGGTTTCCTGTGATTGATCTTTTGTGACAAGATGGAATCTCATGTTGCCCACCTTTGTCTCTTCAGTTCCAGACCCAGAAATGTGTGCCATGGTTGCTCTTTCATTCTGATAGCCTTGGTAAATATATCACTTGTAGATATGTATATGGATGACTCACTGTGTTGCTTGTCCTTTTTGAATTGCAGCTGAATGAATTATATGAAAAATGTTTCAGTGGATAGCCATAGCACTTGGTACATATTACTGTGGTGCCCATGATGGCCAATGAGGGCACACTAACAATTGGTAAGTTTTGGGGTAAATACAGATCTTGAAACAAAGTAATTATTTTATGACTTAAAAAAGATCGAACATGAACTTATAGCAATTTTTCCATGGGACACCTTTTTTTTTGTCGTCCTATTGATTGATTGGCATATTTTATTGATCATAAGATCATTTTTTTTTAAAAATGACTCAGCACTAATTAGTATACCTTCATTATGAATTATTAGATGGAAATGTTTTAAGTTAATATAATTTGTCTTAAAATTCAATAAATATATAAGATTTGATCAAATCATATGAATTAAACATTTGCAGGATTTTGTACCAGTAACATCTCCCTTTATGGAGGTTTCATCAAAAGTCTGTGATGCATAGTTGGTCCGAAATGAAAATGGTGGCAATTTAATGTCCACCAAAATAAAGTGTTGAAGTCATTTTTAATCTTTTTATTGGTTCTCCTCCCAAATGGGGTTTTCACCAGAAGACTATTAGTTTTACATGAATTAAAATGGTTTTGCTCTGAATAAGACCACCACATTGCCCTCTTCAAAATCTTGTTTACACTACACCTGAATGTATAGTCAAAAGCTTTACTTAAAAGACTTCATATCATGTCTAGTTAGTCTTAAATGAAAATTGTGCCAGTCTGACATCCAATATGGCTACCACAGAAACCATCTTGAAAATTTTAATGCTACTCCTTCAGAACAGAAAGTGATATCAACATGGACTTTTCACCAGAAAACTTATTATCATGTGGACTTTTCACCAGAAAACTTATTATCATGTCTAGTTGGTCTTTAAAAAGAACAATTACACTAATCTGATATCAAACCTGACCATGACAATGGCCATCTTTAAAATCACTACTTCTTGATGGAAAATAATATATAAACATTGGGTTCTCACTAGGACACTTCTTATGAATTCTGTTTATTTCGAAAATGATAGTAGCACAATCAGTATGGCAGCCATCATGAAAATGAAAAATCATATTGGCATGACTCATTGTAATACCTTGTTGGTCCTGAATGAAAATAATTTATAACTGACCTCAGAATGGCAGGATCATGAGCACATTGAAAAACCTTGTCATTAATTCTCCAGAATACATGGTCGTATCAACATGGAGTTTTCAGCAAAAGTCTTCTGACAATATCAAACTTGTTTTAAATGAAAATGATGCTAATTTTTAATTTAGTGTACCTGCCAAAATGCTAGAGATAGTTTTAATACTTAGTAATTTAAACACCGATTAATCGTCTTAATTCCTGGAAATTCCTTTCAGACAGTGGAGCATTAGACCCTTTTTAAGAGAATCTTATTTGTTTCTTTTCATAAAGGGAAGAGCCAAGCTGCTTTTCAATGCAGGTTTCAAGACTTTGAGCTCCATAGCTAATGCTGACCCAGAATCGTTGGTGAAAGGAGTCGAATACATGCCCAGAAAAGTTGCCAGGCAGATTGTCACATCAGCCAAGGTAATTGTAAACAAGATATTGTCTGATTAATTAGAATTTACAACATTGTTACAAACTTTAATACACCTAGAAAACGCTTTAAATGTCAGTTGGCATCATATTAATCTATTTTTTCTTCTGTCACCAGATAGTGCTCATTCAGTACTATAAACTGGTCAGTGCCCATTGAGCACTGTAAACCGGTCATCTATCTAGTCACCAGGTCTTAACCACTTGTCTACGGAGAGGGATTGAGTCAATACCTCCCTTCAAATATGTTCCCCATTTACATTTGGGATATAAACTTGCTGTCTCCTGAATTTAGCCCTACTAAAAGATAAAAAAGTTGTCTTTTCTGTCTACATCATATGCACAAAGAGCAATAATTCTTGCTCATTACTTCCCCTTGCATCACTTGGTGTTGCCAGTTTTAAGCTTCGCTTCAGTACAATAATATCAGACGAGACACCTCTTGCCAATCCAAGCTAAATTTATGTTAAATTCAAACCATCCATATAGGATTTGGGATTTGTTTGGTTTAATATTCTAATGCTTAATCACTTTTCAATTATACAGGTCTTAATGATAGATCTATACATTCTAACATGACTACAGCTACATAGAGTTACAGTCATGGTGAATCTGAATGACACATGTGGTAGAGGTCGTATGAAAATCACAATCTCTAAGTGTTCTTTTCATGACTGCTCCTTTCTAAAAACGCCAGTGGCTTATCCCTGAGTTGCCTCAACAAAATCATTCTTCTGTCAAGGTTCATGATAGAGACAGGGAGATTCTTCATTCAAAGTGATGAGTTGGCCTTTGAGTTGGAAACTTTTAGACTTTTGATTATTTATATAAGATTAAGAGAAAAAGGTCCTCCATTTTAAAGGCTTATGAGGGAAAAAACTTACAGTTTACACTGCATATTCACAATAGTTAGAGATTCATGTCTATTTAGTATTTAGCAGTTTTAAACAAAATTAATACTAACTTTAAAACTTTTTAGAAAAACATTGTAAGCATGAATAAGCAAAAACTGAGGTAGAGAAGTGAAATTTGTTTTTGCTTGTTTGTATTATTATGAGGTTCTTCACTATAGCAAACTGCCTTATTTCACAAACATACACCTGTTTACCATGTTCGCTATAGCTCATGGCCCTATTTTCATAAAGCTGTCTAACTTATTCACTATAGCACACTGCCTTATTTACAAACATACACCTGTTTACCATGTTCACTATAGCACACAGCCTTATTTACAAGCATAAACCTGTCTAACTCACACTGCCTTATTCACAAACATACCTGTTTACCATGTTCACTATAGCACACAGCCCTTTTTACAAGCATACACCTGTCTACCTCGTTCACTGTAGCACACTTCATGTTCACAAGCATACACCTGTATACTTTGTTCGCTGTAGCACACTATATATTCACATAGAGCAGGGTGCACAACCCCTGGCCCACTGGCTGGATCCAGCCTGCGATTGTGTTCTGTCTGGCCCTCAGGGCAAATGAAAACAACACAAAAATCTTGCCTGTGAATGGTAATTTAATGAAAGAAATTAGTGTTTGGGGCCCTCAAATCGTCTTAGAAAATGCAATCTGGCATTTGGCACAAAAAGGTTGTGCACCCCTGACATAGAGTTATCTTTTCCACACAGCATATTGCCTTGTTTACAACATACACCTGTCTACCATTCCCACTAAAGCAAATTGCATATTCACAAACATACTCCTGTCTACCTTGTACACTGTAGCATACTACTTTGTTCACTTCATATGTAAATAGGAGTGGACTTAAATGTGATACAGGGGCCCCGAGTGGCAGAGTGGTCTAAAGCGCTTTCAATTATGGATCACTGTCGTCTCACCTCTATCTGCATGTGTTCGAGTCTAAGATTCGGCTAATGTAGTTATGTGAGAAAGCTTGCCAGTAGCTTCTCATGGGTCGTGGTCTTTCCGTTTTTTTTGTTGAAAAATGGCGTTAAACCCTAAAAAACAAACAAACAAACAAATGTGATACACAAAAGTAGCACACTGCATGTAAGTTCTTGTTGAGGTGCAGTGTTGTTGGCTTAAAAAAATAATAATTTCTTATGGAATTGGTCTTGTACACATGCAGCTAGTTCCTTCTATTTGCCTTCACTTATTTTTTTTTACATTTGTCAAAGTCCCATCCCACAACTGTTATACTAGAGTACCATCTACACTCACAAATAAATTTGATCCAGTCTTCTTATATCCAGAGCTGCTATCACATAATGCACAGGCATACACCACTCATTAACTCGCTCACAACGGGGTCCAAAAACATAGCACTATGGCTTATCTAGGGAGCTCCATATCTATATGAAAAGATATCATCCTCACTGGACAGAGAGAAAACTTCAAAACAGGGATGGGGAGCAAACAGGTCTGTTTAATGGCTAAATACTCATTTTAAAATCTCATTAAGATGGGAATAATTGTCAAAAAAAAGCTTTTTTAACAATGTTTTTCGTTTGTATGTAAAGAATTACCTTTATTTTCAAGATGCTAACACCATTTCAACTGGTTTCAACAACCATATGCTCCCTGCTTTGCTCTCTACGATCATTGAATGCAACTCAAGGAACATAATATAATAATCAGGGAACTAGGATAGATATTGATTCCAGTGCACAATCAAAACAAGATTTTTTTTTTTTTTTTTTTTTAAAACAACCCCAAATCTCTGAACATTCAGTTCATGAAACGGCCACCAGTGTCAAAAATAAAATAAAAATACTGATCTATTTGTTAAATATTGATGCCATGATTTCATTGCATATAATAATGACACTTCTCATTAGTGAGGAAATCTCTGAGGGACAATTCAATAATTACAAATTAACTAAAAAGTCTGAAACTAGCCTCTCATGAATAAAACATCTTTGGGATACTTGTTTTCAAGTAATCATTTTACTTGGTTGACTTGCTTTCTTTGATCACATTTTTGAATGAGTATCCTAATTTAAGGTAGTTAAATTATATTATATTCGCCCAAAAAAAATGTAATAGTGTTTGATTGATCACTTGAAATACGTTGACCTTCATTCAACTGGGGCCACATGATGTCTTTGTCTTTTTATATATTTGTGAAAACAAAACAACTGAGTACCTTGTCAGTTTAGGTATTTTATTGGAGTTAAACATCTTTGCATTATTTTTATCCACAGGCATTGATTCAAGAGAAGACTGAGGCTCTCATGGAAGAGGTAGAAAACCTTGTCACCATTCCTGTTACCACCAGGAAGAAATCAGAAGTGAGTCCAGATCAGATTGACACAGAGACTATGTCTGATGCTGTCAGTCCCCACCTGTCTCAGAGGTCCACACTAAGCTCTATCACCTTAGGAGAATGGGATTCACAAGCATTATTATGAACTTTATATATTCTATTCCATCTGCGGATTACTCTTCAACAGTCACTGACATTGTCCATCTTGTGATTTTGTCATGCCAGTTTGTGCATAGATTTATAAAAGTTATATACCCAATTCAATATAAAACCAGCATTGCTTAACTAAATTAAGTTATTTGGGTAAAATGTGTGATACTGAGGTTAGAGTAAGCATTAATTTTATGATTAACTCTCCCCCATCCTTGGTATGTTCAGAATGGATGAGTTTGCTCCCTTTGCTACCATGAATTGTTTCAAGAAAGATGATAGTGCTATATAAAGCTTTATATGTTAAGATTCTTATCAAATTTGATGGGTTCATTAAAAAAGCAAGACAATCAGGTGGTTGTTTAAAAAAAAAGACAAATAAAGTGGTGAAAGAACTTTATGTAAGTCATTGTTTCAGTTAAGTTTGGCTACTTTGGCCCCTGTTGAATTTTTTTTTATGAATGCAATGGTTAAAATTTTCCAATAAAAATTCCAGATAAATGCTGAAATCAGATATGTTTGTCTTTTTGTCCATTATTTTTTAAAATGAAAATCAGCCTCATTTTATGATTTTGTAAATATTTTTTATTGTTGTTTTAGTTTTCTAAATTAGTTTATTTGGGACATTTTTTCTCAGGTAAGAAAACATGTCACTACTAGTTATGGTGAAAGAACTGGTATGCACATTCTATGGTTCTATCTACCACAAAATACAGGAGGAGAAAACATAGCATCACTCTAGATATTTCAAGTCACGTGGAAAAAAAATGATGGATGATGAAACACCGTTGAGAAAGAAAAAGCAGACTTTGAATCACATTAAACAGTATTTGGAAGGAGTATCCAGTATATTTCCTACATTCATCAAGTCATAATTTTGGAGAACATTGCATATTTGAGGGACCTGTGCAAGTGGAAAGAAAGTTTCATTTAGTTATCAACTTGAACTTGAAAATAAACATGCACATCTTGCAAAGGCATAGAAATGTAAAATACATAGATTTCATAATTATTTACATAGCACAACACTTTATCAGTCATTAAACTTGATCTTCTATCCCAGTGATATTGAACCAGTATTTTTACATATTTTTCTGCACATATACACACCCCCAACTTCACATTAGAAATAAAATGATTCTCAACTTTAAAAAAAAAAAACGATTCCTATGAATTTCAGTACTACAAGTTAAAAGAGTTTGTTTTTCAATACATCACATAATTTTTTATGTCATGTAGAGTCCCTCTACAAAAAGCTGAAAATTGAAAACCAATTCTGCTTTTGAGGGGCTTGCCAACCATCCTCGCTCCACCCAACACCACCAAGGTTACTTGCCTCCCCCACCAAAGAAAACAGCCTTTGTTCCCTGGTCCAGCCATGGGTGAACGTTTTCCATATAGAAATGGACACAGTAGAGAAGTTGCAAAAGACAGTTTTCCTCACTTCTTATTAATCTAATGAGTTTTAGTATTAATTTTATGTTGAGCATTTATGTAACTTAGATCAGAACTCTTCAAATCTGACCATATTGCTGATAGCTTATATTTTCATCTGCCATCAATCACAGTAATGAATAGAGACAGCAACTCTACCACATAATTGTTTAGTTATGTACACCATAGTAAATCATCAGTTTTGTAGTTATTGTTCAATTATTATAAAGTGAACTACAAGTTCTGGTTGGCAGCCATGTGTGTTTTATTCACAGGAAGTACACAAATTTAGATCAAGGGTTAAAATACAAATGTAGGTGGGTATTACACAAGGAAAATGATAAATTTCGAAGATGATGAAAAATGGTTATGGAAGAATACCTTCAAAATTAGCTAAATTAAGTGGGTTCAAAATTGCTTGAACCCTGGATTTTTAGTGGGAACTTTGCCCCACTGGGTTCCCCATCAGATAAAACCATCCTCATGTTTCCTGTATTATCAATTTCTTACATTTTCATTCATGGGGCACATAGCAGGAAGCACAGTCCCAACAATATATTTTCCTTAGAACATCTTGCTATCTCCACTAAATTAATTCACATTTTGTATGTGCCTCAAGACTGATAAATACTGCTGCTAAAGAAAGGAAACAGAAATGAAACACTGAACAAATTCAAGATCATAGGACATATTCATCACGTATTGAAGGTACCTTCTTGCAATGTGAATAGTCAACTGAAAAAGTTTTAAGATCAAATGATTTCTGATGAGATTTTGATCAAACTTGAGCTTTAGCAGACAAATTGAATTTAAAACAGGATGGTCGTTTAGGCATGGATTATTACCCATGTGCAACAAATACAATTAAAAGCAATGATCAACTCTGTCATATCACCCATTTTTTAAAATCTTCTCTGGAAGTCTGATATAAACAACCACCTTTCATGTAGTACATAACTTCAAAAAGGTTATATAATATCAAGGAAGTCAAATATAAACAACCACCTTTTCATTTATTACATAATTTCATAAAGGTTGTATAATGGCAAGGAAGTCAGATATAAACAACCACCATTTCATGTTTTACATAACTTCATAAAGGTTGTATAATGGCAAGGAAGTCAGATATAAACAACCACCATTTCATGTATTACATAACTTCATAAAGGTTATATAATATCAAGGAAGTTGGATATAAACAACCACCATTCATGTATTACATAACTTCATAAAGGTTATATAATGGCAAGGAAGTTGGATATAAACAACCACCATTTCTCCTTCAAATACGTTCCCCAATCACATTAACATTAGGGATATAAGCCTGTTTCCTCGCGAATCCAGCCCTACTAAAAGACAAAAATTCATCTTTTCTATGCCCTATAGACAAAGGGCAATAACTCTTGCCCCTTACCTCCCCTTGTCACCGCCAGGTGCTGCTAGTTTTTAAGCTTCACTTGTACTGTTTACAAAAACGTACAATTACACCTCCATATAATCCAAGCTATCTTAGTGTAAAATTTGGAATTATTGTATTGGACAACCATTCTAATACAGGTTTATATCAATTTACAATATTTTCAAATTTTGAGTGACTTTGTCACCTTTACGGACTTCGTCTTTTGACGACCACGTTGCAACATGCTAATGGCGGTACTCGTGTTGTCATTTACGAGTTCACGCAGCACTGAATAAATTCGCTTACTCCGTTAGTACCGGTTATGGTATTAGCGAATTAATAACATGCTGGATTGCTAATTTGTGCTTTGTTCTTCTTTTGTTGTTTCAGTAGACTTCGTCTTTTGACGACCACGTTGCGACATGCTAATGGCGATCATTTACGAGTTAACATGGCACTGAATAATTTTGCTTACTCCATTAGTAACGGTTATGGTATTAGCGGATTAATAACATGCTGAATTACTAATTTGTGCTTTTTTTAATCTTCTTTTGTCGTTTCAGTAGAAATGTCAACAAATGCATAAACGGCAAAAAGTGTACATCATCTATACCATGCAGCGTGTGTAATATGTGGACAGAGACGATGTGGCAATGGAGGAAAAAAATGTTGACATAGTACAACAGATGCGTCGTTTGGTCCAGGAAACTACGACGCAGCTATTGACATCAGGCTAGATATTACCTCTTTGGGGGAGTGTTCCCCCAATTTTTGGCTGCCCAGTGGGTGTAAGTCCCCCACATGTCCGAGCATGGCCTTCGGGCCTGTAAGTCAGGATGCATGGGTTTTTACCGGATCCATTGGATCTATTTCATTATACAACCTCGACGTCACCGGCCATCCAGCCATCCCAGCATGGGGTCCTTATTGCTAAAACGATTCGACCAACTACGGGGATTTTAGTGACAAATCCGTCTGTCAAGCTGTATTGCCGGCAACATGCCAATACTATGACGGAGGTTTTAGTGAGAAATCTGTCCGTCCAGCCAGGCCATTGGAGCAGCTGGTACCAGTGATAGCCAGACCATAGCCGACATTCAGGCCGACCATTCGCGAGACAAACCAGCCGGCCATCCATTTTTTCATGGTTTCTCCACAAGGGAGAATTAGTGAAATTGTCAAGGATGACGGAATTGCGTCATCTATGTCACCTGGTATGCTCTATCCAGAGATGCAAGCTGTACCAGAACATTGACCAGAACACGACTTGACACACAGTGAATATGACAAAACTCTTACAAATCAGCCATACACAGATCCAGTCATGGAACGGACTGAGTGTAGCTTCAAGGCAGCAGTGGAAGAAATTTATAGGGTGTTGGCAACTTCAGGATGCCCACCACCTCCAACCACCCAGTCAAAAATACAAAGTTAAGGCGTTTGTAGATATTGAATAGGAGGAAGAGACGATGTCCTTCCTGCTCCTTACCCAGTCGGCAAAATTCAGAAAGCCTAAGTACCAGCAGCGTTCTAGTGTAACTGGTACAAAACTCAATCAGACGCCTTCTGTACTGATCTCCAATGCCACGTCAAAGCTAGTCCGAAATGCAGTCGCTACGTCTTTAATGTTAGACTTGGCTTCACTTAGCCATTTTCCGACTCTCAGGTAAATCAGGCAATGACCACGCTTGGGAAGTGATGGCCAGGATTGCTAGAGCTTTTAACAGGGCAGCTCACCATTCCATGGCCATTGCGTAAACTGCTTCTGCCAACTTAGATCTGATACAACGTGACGCATGTCTGAGGTCCATGTCGCTCAAGCCCCATCCTACTCTGGCTTTACGGATGTCTCCGTTTGGGTCACCTTTACTCTTTGGGGGAAAAAATTGAAGACGTTCGGAGGTAGGTAGCTCAGGAACTGCCCCTCCAACTTGCCACTCAACTTTCACAGGTGTCTCGAAACAATCATCCCTGCCATAGCGTAGGGATGATAGGCGGACCAGGGAAAAGGAATCATTACAATCAAATGTGCAGTATAGATCCCAACCCAATGCTGGGAGCCAACAGTCTAATCAAGCTAGGAGGCAACCATGCAGAGGCGGCAAGAACCCAAGTTTCTCCGCTTCAAGCCTCCTAACTCTAGACGTTGACATACCCTCCCCACTGCCCGTGGACAGCCTACCTGTGGGCGGCCGCCTCCTGCCATTTCAGGACCACTGGACCACTTTATAACCTCAGAACATTTGGGTGATTCAGGTCATTTCGGAGGTACTTTGGATTTCATTTATCCATCCCCCTCCCCTGTCCTCCTCTCCCCTCTTCACGGATGTACCGTCAGATTGGGAGAAGGATGCCTGTCTATCTGTCTATAAAAAAAAAATTAAAAATAATAATAAATAAACCCTGCAATAGCCGGGGTTCATCGACCTGAGTCGCCTCAACCAATACATTTTATCACTGAAATTCAATGTGGCAAGATCAATCCGTCTTTCCATCCGACGGGACGGGTATGCCGTCAGTCTAGATATGACAGACGCATATTTTCACGTCTTTATCCACTGAGTAACGGAAATTTCTCCGTTTTGCTTATCGGGACTCAGTTTATCAGTTCCAGGTCATACCTCTTGGCCTCAACATTAGCCCTTGGGCTTTTACCAAGGTTATGGATTGCATCGTCACCCTGTTCTGGTCGACTTCATCTATAGTGACATCAGTGTACTTGGACGACATCCTCCAAAAACATATGTTAAGTTCTACTCTGCTCAAAGGCAGAAACGATCTTCTATCACTTTTCGATCATCTAGGCTTTCTCGTGAACTGGAAAAAGTCTGATCTCTGTCCATCCAAGAGTTTTGGTCCATCTGGGTATAGAGTTTCTCACCGATCTGAATCTGGTATGGCTTCCTCACGTTCAAGATCATCCGGATAGTCGAACTCATCGAGTCTGTTTACAACAGGATGTGCATTTCAGAGAGAGTTCTTGCAACTCCTCGGATTATTCATTGCGGTGGCGGACTTGATCCCGCTTGGCCGTCTTTTATGCGCCACTTACAAATGACATTACTAGCATAATGGCGCCCTTTTTTCAAGTACATGTACCCTCAATCACACAATAATGTTCACGCCCGAGATAAGATCATTCTTGCGTCAGTGGCACAAACCCTGTTGGCTGTCCACAGGGATTCCTCTGGAGATACCCCCAGCAGAGATAACGGTATGTACCGTCACCAGTACCTACGGATGGGGTGCCCACCTGTTGTCGGACTTCGATACCATCAGCGGCACGTGGGTGCCAGGGGAGAGCCCTCTCCACATCAACCTTTCAAAAATAATGGCTGTCATCAATGCCTTTCATTTCTGGAAGGATCAACACTTATTCAAAACTGTCCTCGTTATGTCAGACAACTCGGTGGTGGTGACTTGCCTCCTCAAGCAAAGGGTCACCGAATCACCAGACTTGTGCAATCCGATCCAGAAATTTCTACATTGGTGCGACAATCTCCACATCAATGTACAAATCAGACCCATTCCCAGCAGACTCAATATCTTGGCTGTCACTCTTATACATGAAAGGTCAAGTCATTCACATGGAATGGTCACTCCATCAATCGGCCTTTCTTCCAATCTGCACACTTTGGGGACGTCCGATGATCGATCTTTTGCAACAAGGTTGAATCGCAAGTTGCCCACCTTCGTCTCTCCGGTTCCGACCCAGAAGCTTGGGCCGTGGACGCTCTGTCAATCAGCTGGGAGGGGTTGTGGGCATTCTCCCACCCTCCCACGGTCTTGGTACTGAAAATAATCCAGAGGTTAAGGGGTCATAACTGTCAGATAATTCTGATTGCCCCTCTCAGATGGAACAACTCCTGGTCTCCGATCTACTCGCTCTGGCAATAGATCTACCCAGGAAGATTACAGTCAGCCCAAATCTTCTCAAGCAACCGTGGTCACGGGTGTTCCACCAATGTCCAGACCGTCTTTATCTTCACGCTTGTCTCTTGTCCTGACAAACAATTTAAACCTTCGATTGTCTAGAGAATCTTGAGAGCAAGAAGGCCCTCTATTCTGAAGGCTTATGAGGGAAAGTGGCATGTTTTCAGGGACTGGTACCATATTAATAACATCGTCTCTTTGAGTGTCTCAATCCCTCAACTGGCCGACTTTTTTCTTTGGCTTTTCAAGGAGAAACAGTTGGCCCCAATTACTATCAAATGCTACCGCTCCATGATATCGGACACATTCCGCCATCATGGTAAATGTGATGATCTATTAGCCAATTTAGAGTTCAATAGACCAAAATCCCTCACCCTGTTTCCAAATGGAATCTGTCCTGGGTTTTAACATGGCTCAATTCAGACAGTATTGAGTCTTTAGCCCACAATTCGTTAAAGCTACTATCATACAAAACGGATTTCTTGATAATCTTAGCTTAAGCATGCAGGGTAATTGAGGCCCTTTCCAGTGAACCAAACTATCTTAAGTTCAGATCAGATGGTTCGGTGGTCCTCTTGATGCAGCCAGGCTTTGTAGCCAAAAATAGGTTACCATCCCTTGGCAATCAAAGAGTCGTCATTAGCTCACTTTCTTCCATAGATAAGTCAGGAGCAGCAGCCATGCAAGATCCTGTTTGTGCACTCAAGAACCATTTTAAACGCACAGAGTCGAGTCGGGTCACATGCAAACACCTCTTCTGGTGACAACTGGGAAATGGGATATCACCCCTCAAGCCCTTGCTTCATGGCTGAAGTGGGTTATATGCTCAGCGTACTCTGAGGCCTCACAAGATCAGAGTCGCCTCATGAAGATTACCGCTCATGAGCTTAGAGCAATCTCAGCGAGCCTTGCATTCAAACGCAATGTTTCAATCCGAAATATAATAGAAGCTGTTGGCTGGCATGCAGAGTCAACCTTCTCCAGTTTTATCTCAAAGATTTGACCTCGCAGAGGCAAACCTTGAATCTCGTATGTCCAGCGTTGGCAGCCCAGATGCCCACCAGACCCATTTAAAACAATCAGCACAGCCTATTAGCTTTGCTGGATTCGCCAGAAAATTTTTTGTAGGTAAGAAGTTTTCAATAACTATATTCTTAACCGTATAAAGGGGTCACATATCACATGACCCTGGGCTGTGTTGCAGATTATTTTAGGAGAACGGGTTATCGTTCAAATGGGGAATCCAGCCATCATTCCTTAGAGGATACCCAGGGTAGAGGTAGGATGCTCAGCATTCCCTCCTCCTATTACCTATTCTCATAATGTTAATGGGATTGGGGAACGTATTTGAAGGAGAAAGCAAATTTTAAAAGTAAATTATGTTTCTCCGGGAATACTTACCCAATCACATTACTTAAAAACCCTCCCAACCACCCCGCCATGCGAGCATCCTCGTATAGTATATATCGCTCAGCTTAAAAACTAGTGACATCTGGCGGTGGCAAGGGCAGGTAAGGGCAATAGCTATTGCCCTTTGTCTATAGGACATGGACAGAAAAGACGAATTTTCGTCTTTTAGTAGGGCTGGATTCCTGAGGTAGCAGGCTTATATCCCTAACATTAATATGATTGGCTAAGTATTCTCGGAGAAACATAATTTACTTTAAAAATTTGCTTTCATGTATTATATAACTTCATAAAGATTATATAATGGCAAGGAAGTTAGATATAAACAGCCACCATTTCATGTATTACATAACTGGCTGACAGTATCTAGAGAAGGGGTGCTTAACCTTTTAAGCCCAAAAGGGCTAGATTGCATTTTCTAAGACCACTTGAGGGCCAAAGACATTAATTTTTTTAATAGTATTACTTTTCACTGGCCAGATTTCTGTTTTAATTTGCCCTGAGGGCCAGACAAAACACGTTTGTGGGCCGGATCTGGTCTGCAGGCCGAGGTTGTGCACCATGATCTAGAGTGTTAAGTCCACTGAAGACTACTGTTGGGGAGCCCAATATACTATTTTGCACAAGTAAAGTTCACAAAGTGGAACATCCCAATTCACTTTAAGTTATAGATAAATCAAAGAGATGAAAGATGCCTGTTGAAAAACAAAGGTTTTACATCATTGCCTTGAAGGACAAAGTTTAAGCAATCTATTAAGGATTATGTGCAAGTTTGTGAACAGCATCAACAGTTCTTTGAATTATGTTTTTACTTTATATATAAAATGCAGAGCATGATTATATTGGAATATTGTTGTTTGAGTTTTTTATTGGTGATTCAGGAAGCAATCAGCAACACAAGTAAAGTGTAGCAAAAAAATGTCAGAATCCCTTATTGAAGGTGTTTTATTTTGTGAAGCATAGCAGCAAGGGGAAGCATTTAATTCTTTGCACACATACTGCAAAAATGTTATTAATATAAGAAATTTCAGAGTGTACAAGCAGAACACCTGTATGTAACACCAGGACAAATGAGAACATATTCAACATGCTGAAAGTTAACATTCCAATTAGTTCTATTTATTTTTATTCTTTATCTTAATCTTGTTAAAATACTGACTGTTATTTGTTCCATGCATTTCAGGACAATTTGATCAATGCATTGGACTGATTGACATAAATACAAAGCACACATTCAGTTGATTATTTTCATGTGGTGTTAATACCCAAACTGGACAGAGGCATTTATTATTGTTTTATTACCTGTAAAAGCACCCATTCAACTTCAAATCATTATGTCACCCCTCATCTTACCCCAATGATCGAGTCCCCAATTAGCCAAGTGGTCTAAAATGCGCTCCATTACGGATCACTGCCATCTCACCTCAGCGTGGGTTCGTGTCTCAGATTCAGCTAATGTGGTTATGTGAGAAAGCTTGCCAATAGCTTCTCGTGGGTCAGTGGTTCTTTCCAGGGGTTTTCCCCCACCATTAATACTGGCCGCCATGTATAGCCTATTGTGTGCTGAAAAATGGCGTTAAACCCTTCAAAAATTCCCATAATGAAATTAATGATATGGTCAGTCCCAAAGTTATTTTTCTATAGAGACAAGCATGTCATAGTCAGATTGCATTGGCCACAGTTCTGACAATGATAACATTACGGTCATCAAGAACAGTTCTGAGATAATCCAGCAGGGAAGTATGAACAACAGTACTAGTTTCTAGTGAGTATCAAGATGAACACTAATGATTCGCCTATCAAATTTGTGACACAACCTGTTGACTACAGAGAATTTTTCATCACAACAAGACCTATTAACCTATTGAAAATATTTGAAAAGTATTTTATACATTTTGTCGACATTTTCATGCCACATTTAGACAAGAAAGTAACTTTGTCAAAGTTAGGTATGTTGGACTTTTTTGTGTAAAGACATACTAAATTTAGAATGACAGAAGGTACCATTGTGTTGTAATTTAAAGACTAGTGCTCTGCTCTTATGGTTACCATTTTTGTGTGCCACAATAATGCTGAGCAATGCTATTAAAGAATGTAAACAAAATAATTGTATACTCAAATGTCAGTTATTATGCATTGAAACTTGTATGTGAATAGACAACTGAAAAGTTTAAGATCAAATGTTACATACAGCATGCATTAAAAATGTCATTTTGCCATAAGAGTTGATAAGTATTACAGCAATTTGTCACTGTTGCTGCTTTTATTGAGGAAGAGGATATGTAACTCGTCTTCCATCTGTAACCAGTCTGCTATCTGTCACCAGTCTATCATCATACCAAATGAAATGTGCACCTAATGGTATCAATATCATGTAATAAAACTAAAACAGGAATTATTACAAGTTGGTCCCTTTTGTCTTGTTTCAAAATATCTACAATTACTGTATTCATCAATTTCAATGTAGATAGTTTCCAGTGCATACTTACCCTTGCTATAGAAGGCAAACAAAATGGATTTTCTCTGATACTGAGTTGGTATTTTGTTCCATATCCCACACGAGTATTCATAATTGCTACCCGTAGAAGATAGCCTAATTAGATGCTTTCCTTTTTATATCCTCATTGTTGTTAGCCATCAATCATTGTCACAGTAATCAATCATCATTGTCAGTCATCAATCATTGCCAGTTATCAATGATCAGTCATGGTTATCAGTTATTATCATCACATTAATTAGTCATCATTGTTACTGTCATAAATCATTGCCAGTCATCAATGATCACTGCATTGATTGTCAGTCATTATCATCACATTAATAAGTCATCATTGTTACAGTCATCAATCATCATTGTTGTCATTGTCATGATATGTAAAGTATTTGTATCTTTATATGCATCAACCATTAACTAAAACCACTTTATAATAAATTTATTTTAGGCATTTATCACTGTCTCAGGACTAACCACTTTGTATAGCAAGTTTTGCTTAAAAGAAAAGATGGATAGATGATAAATTAAATGGATAGATGATAAATTAGTCCAAAAATATCAGTATTCAGTTTCTAAGATTTAGTACAAAAGTTGTTTATTCCCTTGGTTTTCAATAGATACAGCAGTTTATAAAGCCAGTAAGTAATTAATAAAAGCCTACATGAATTAATAATGGAAGTGTTAACCATTTTTAAACTCACATTCACTGTATGTTGATTAGTAAAGTAGACAACTACAGACTGCATGTAGTGGTCTTAAATGTCATCCAACGTACTATAAGGTATCCACTGTAAATCAACAGAAAAGAATATATATATATATATATATATATATATATATATATATATATATATATATATATATATATATATATATATAAAGAACCCAATAACTTGATTGTTTGTGGATTGATTAGTTGAGGGAAAACTGACTGTTTGGCAGACCTATTGTCACTGAGACTGTTTCTACTGTAGAGTTAAACTACTATTTTTAATCACCTTCTCACATTGTTTAGCAAAGCATTCAAGCTCAGTATGGGAGAATCAAGCATTTAGTTAAAGCTATATTGATGGCTATGTCAGCATGTCTTTCTCTTGTGACTGAGTAATAAAAGAAAGCACTCAATTCTTTATTTGTCACTTACCAATTGAGCAGTTGATTAGGAGGTGATCTTGATCATGCTGGAGACAAATGTTAACCAGTTCATGATCTTCTGGTATTTGATAGTCTAGTACCCCTGCAAACCGAACCATTTTGTAACCAAGCCCACCTCCCAACAACAATTTAAGAAACTAAAGGAATTAAGGATATAAAGAAATGCACAAAACTATGTCATTTCATTCATCAGTTTATATATTCACTAATGCAGTCATCTTGTTCATTTTTCAGATCAACATGACTTGTTTTTTTACCAACACGGTTGCCATATTTGCATGGAAGAGTCTATATTTTTAGACAATAGATGTATTGTATTTTTTTTAAGCACCAAATTATTCAATAAGTTTCCATAATATTTGGTAAAACATGTACATGTATATCCATTTAGCAAATGTTTATCTGAATTATAACTGGGTTTTTTTCTTCAGATTTGTTAATAAAGTATTAAAAATGGCTACATGTACTATATATATTGGATGTAGATGGTTTTTACTAAAAATGTTTTAGGATCTGAACAAAGAAGGCGAGCATCTTGCTGTTTTGATAGCTTCCGTTTGGTTTGAACACGAACAAGGTGACAATGTTAGGGGGTCCCTTGTGGCAATCAGGTTAGAAGCTGTACATTGATGAATGGAGTGCCCTTTTTATATTCTTATTGTTATTCATTTTTAAAATTGCTAGGGGATTGAAACTGCCAAGAGTGTAGGTGAATACTTAAGTATTTCTTAAGTACCAGTATTTTCTGTTCATTGGCCTATCCTTATTATAACATTTGCCATTTTAATCACGATATCTAATTTAGTCTCTTTTGTCCAAACTGATAGCAACAAATCTTTGTAAAACTTAAAAACGTTTTCGTCATGTAACTTGAAATTACCATTTACATAGGATATGGTAATAAACTCCAGTCTTTCTGCGCTGATTATTTACCATGGCCTTGTTATCATCAATATTTTCACCTTCACACCAAGCAACATGAATAAACTACCAAGAACAGTCATGTTATATGGACTTGGCAGTGGTATACAAACCTGTAAAGTTTGTTCTTTTTTAAAGCTAATGGTGGTTGGTATAATACAGTGAAGAGATAGATTGCTATATTTAATTATGTTTCTTACAAGTTATATATATATATATATATATATATATATATATATATATATATATATATATATATATATATATATATATGTTGAAAATCTATTTATTGTTTTTTTAAAAAAAACTTCTAAGCAACACACACGCGCGCGCGCGCACACACACACACTTTCACAAATGCTTTAGAAATGTATTTGTATTTTAAAATGCCAACGTATTAAACTGTATTACTTAAAGAGTATCTTATTTCTGAAGTAACTATTACTGAGTTTGAAGTTGGAAGCGAACGTCGTATTTTACTATAGTCAAGAATATAATTACAATTTAATATGATTTCTACAAACAAACTTTCCAATACATTATTTTAAATATAGTATAGAAATATTATATTAGTCCATTGTTATATTAACATATTTACACTAAATATTCCTATACTGTATTGAAAATCGTACGCAGGCGATATCTTGTCTCTAATGGTAGAAGTCTCCTTCGAGTTCTGACGAAACGGGCTAGTTCGTTCACCAACATCCGCTATTTTTACACAGTCTCTTAAAGGTATGCCAAATATGGTTATACATCTAGCTCTTGTGTTTCGCCAGAATCTCACAGTGAGACTTCATCGTTTCTTACAGGTTCCCGACTGGACTAATACACCATTAGATAGGCAATTTTGCCACATAAGTTTCTTACTCACCCGAAAATAATTTCGGAATTCGCAAGTTCAGCGTATCTCAAAATAGAAATAGAGTGCATTTTGGATTAAATGAATAACACAGTGTGTGGAAAGATGGGCATTTATGAACTTAATTAATAAAGAAAAATATATGGTGTATAAATATAATGATTCTCACACGACTCAACATACGATTGATCCAATCACTCTATACAAACATTCACACATTGAAAATAAACCAAAAATATGATATCAATCTGAAATACAGGTTCAAGAAACATCATGGATTTTATATACGTTTCAAATAATAGTATGCACTGTAAGATATTCACATAATTTCACGTATGGACTACGATTACGATTCAAACAATCTCAAGGTATTCAAATATGTTTCATATGTTCTGCACTGTAAGTGAGATTCACACAAATCTCCTGGAATACCACTAAGATTCAAAATAATCTCATGTAAATGAAAATGTACCCGACTTAAACATTAATTGGAACAAGTATATGCTTCTTGACCTTTGTACAGTCACCCGATTCATAAAGTGATAAACCGCACAGTTTCACCAAGTCCTTGGGTTGGCCTAAACTTGTATCGGCCGCTCGCACCCTTCACAGATCCACAGTTATACGAATACACACGTACAGACAGCATACATCACTCTTGAATTAGCTACGTCTACATCCGTGGCTCCACCACATATACAGACATATGTACATACATATAGACAGCTCTATTTAGCTCTAGTCAATTCTTGTCAGCTCTAAGGCCAGCTACAATAAAACCAAACTGGTAATAATAATGAGTTGGGAAAATCTCTGGATATATGCTAATGCATTAAACTCTAACAGCAACTTGTAATTCAAAGTTAACAACGTTTCAAATCTGCGTTGTAATAAACAAATCATTACACGATATGACATTACAAACTCGAAGCTTCGTATATCAAAATGAAATTTAAATTTAACACTCACCCCTATGGCTGAAGAACAGAATGGAGAGCGTACACTCCTCGACAAGATCCAAAACTACCAGTGTGTGGGTTAAAATTGATCTTCCTTAAATCCATAGGGGGGAGAGAGAGAGAGAGAGAGAGAGAGAGAGAGAGAGAGAGAGAGAGAGAGAGAGAGAGTAATATTCAGGGTAAAATACCCGTGCATATCATGATTATAATGTCCCTCGTCGCAAGTATTTTCCGGCGAGATACATCTTAGTTCCGTCGCTTACATGGAAAAACATTTATTCACCCTAGATAACGTTGTACGCATGTACACCGAAAAACAGTCAAATAGTTTTTAGGCATAACCAAGTTATTTTTTGCCTAATTTTGTGACACAGACACCTGCACAATTTACCGAGTGTAATTTTTGCTTACTTTACAGTACAAGAGAAATGTTTAGTGTAAGAGAGTTTAGCCTTTGCTCATAAGGGCGCAGTCTTTATGATAATTGTATAGTTGTGATATAGAAACAAAAATGAAATTAATCTTAATATATTCTTAGTAGAAAATTACTTTTAATACAATTTAGAGAAAATTTCATGCTACTTTTTCTAAAAATTCTCTCCTAATAATACCCTCTGGGTCATTTGAGCGGAATCCTCGAGGCTCGAGAGGAAAAAGAAATTACATTCACCAATATAAAGTAAAAGGTGAAAGATAAAAATACAGTGATACAAAAAATCATTGCGAGACATTTTGTATGGTTCGAAAATACAATGAGTAAAACAGTGGAAACTGCTCAATAAAAAAAACAAACAGATACAATGGAGAGTACCAACATTTCTTTTGTGTAAAATTCAATGAAAAGAACATTTCACGACATCCAATACAATTCGAAAATACAATAAAACTAGCATCGCGGGACATTCGATAAAAATTTAAACAATGCAATGACCAAAAAGAGTTTTCAAATATTTTGATAGAATTCTACGTAATCTACTTATACAACTAGGCTTGCCAGACGATTATCGCCATGACGAGAGGATTCTAGACTGTTGCCGCCATATATACATCATACGGAACAAGGGTCATTTTCGGTGTGGTGCCTTAATAACAGAAACAGTAACATTTGTATTACCTTACTGTGTATTTGTGTGGTGTGTATGAATGGTTTAACATTTTTAAGTGCTAAATATGAGGGTAACGAGGACTGTTGAGGAAAGAGGCGTATTCTAACTGGATAAACATTGGGTATATATGTGTTAAAACAAGGTCGAAGACAATCTATGCGGTGCACCAGCAGCACACACAACGTAGTATCATTCGTCTGGCTAATTATTCTTCCAGATTGTGGTCATCTCCGCATAACTTTCTGAATTTATTATACGGAATTTGTGGGTTTTGTAATAATAATGAAAGGGGCAATTTAGCGTTATGAATGTATAATTCGGCTAGTCCAGTGCAAGCATGGTTAAGAGTTGATTTTGAAGGGAAAAAAAAATCGAAAGCTTTGAATCATAGCAGAACATGGCACAATACCCGTGAGAAATTGTGATGTTTCTTCAGTGATCAAGAGGTAAGCTGCAATATTGACAACTTTACATAAGGAATTTGAATTATTATATAATGTCTTGCCTTTATCAATTGATAATAATAAATGCCTAGCTACAGTGATGTCAAATTTGTCCATATGGAGAACAGATTCTACCCACCTCTGAAGTGTGGATGGACAATCACATTTTTGTGTTCAGATGATCACAGAACAGTATTCTTGTTTGTACCGAAAAATAATGTGATTCACTCTTCCATCCATCACCCGTTTCCTTGGCTGATCCTTTTCAAAAAAAATATTTCGTTAGAAAATTACTAGCAACTGTCTTTTGCCAACAATGTATTTACTGGTGTTGATATAGTAGAATATCCGTGAATAAAGTTCCTGTAATAATTGCATCAAACCTAGAAAACTTCTAACATCTTTATGTGTTTTAGGAACAGGGAATTGTGTAACTACATTATTTTAGATTCATCTACTTTGATACCTTTCGTTGAGAATTCATGACCAAGATAAGATAAACAACTTCAGATGCTGCAAATACACATTTTGAAGTTTGCTGAAATGAGTTCAAGATGTTTGAGGTGGTTCGCTAATAAATTGGAAAAGACGATGATGTCATATATGTATGCAAGACATACTGACCATGGTATACCCCTAAAAACATTACCTCAAAGAAAACAATAAGTGGCGGGTGCATTTCTGAGTCCATACGGCATTACATTCCATTGGTAAAGACTACGTGAGGTTATAGCGAGCTATTATGTTTGTCCGTGGATCCATTTTGATTTGCCAAAATGCTGAATTTAAATCTAAAGTACTGAAAAGATATGGTTGAGTTTGTCCAACTGCATCGATGACAACTTCTAATCGTGGGAGAGGGAATGTCATCGGTTGTGTCACCAGATTAAATTTCCTATAGTCGATAGCAAAACGATAATCAACATTTTTTCTTTTCTATTAATACAACTGGAGAAGCATAACTAGATAAACTGGGTTCATTTAGTTGATGTTCTAATAATTCCTCTACATGTCTATCAATTTCCTTACTGATGTGCGGTGCTGCACGATAAGGTTAGCCACGAATCGACATGGAATCAACCTGTCTCTATTTAGTGGGTGAATACTGTAGTACCTAATTCGTCCAAGTTAAGAGGAAAACAAAATCCCCATGTTGATTCAAAAGTGAGTGAAGTTCCCGTTTTTGGTTTTCTGTCAAATCTGAAGAGTGTAAATCAAAATTAATCAGTTCTTGTGGTTAGTTGTTATAGTCATTGCAATAGCGATGTCAATTGCTCGATATCAAATACAAAGTGCGGTTTTTGCCCAGTTCTGTTGCCACTTAATCCATTGTGATATCTACCTACTAAAATCCCTCCTACTCCATCTTCTCCAGGATGACCTTTTTTAGGCATAATCAAAACGGTATTGACATACTTAGTCACTTATCTGAAGTCACCAGACAAGTCGCTACAGTCGTGGCGTGATAACTTAAGTATTTAAAAGTGCTAGAGTGTTGTGGGGTTAACGCCATTTTCCAGGACAATATAGCTGGTGGAGAAAGAACAACTGACCCACATGAAGCTAGTGGCAAGCTTTCTTACATATCCATATTGAACGAGCCCGAGACTCAAATCCACGTGGACAGGTGAAGCACCTGTACTTTCATTATCGTAGAAAAGTTGTATTAAACTATCGTTCTTTGTTTTATTCTTCAGGTGCACCTTTGATGATCTGCCTCAGGTAGACATCGACTCTGCAACTTCATCGATTTAGAACCGTATAAAAACATGAAGCAACTGCTTTACGCTTGACATTTTGTACGTAATATTGTTAACAAACCATTGGAAACTGAAGCTTTTATTTTCAGAAAGTTTGCAATATTTCTTTAATCTTTTCAAGCGCAAAACCTGTGTCAGAGTTGCCAAAATTTATGCTATTCCTTTTCTTTATTAAAGCATAATAAAGTTTGCTTTAAATATTATTATATATCTGTTTTTGCAGAATCGTTGAAGATCGATCTCGTAGAGTTTACGAGAGCTTATACTTGTCCTGAAAGTTGTTCATGTAAATATTGCACGTTTTAATCATTTAATAAATTTTATTTATTGTGATAGGGATTGGTGCTGCTTATCTCGCTGTTATGATTACAAAATAACCACGCTTTAAATTTGCATCTTTTTAGAAGTATTAAATTATATCCTGTTCTATGTTTGAATTCGACATTGCAAATATTTTTATTTTCTTGTATGCTAGTTTTCAATACATTCCTCTCCAAACTTGCAAATACGCGTTTATCTCTTGATACTGAGATTGTTGTCTTTAGGTTGATTATATGAAATGTATCTATCACCGCTCTAAAAACTGTTAAATCGGATTTGGGCTTCAGTTGGATTCTAATCACGTTCAGCTTTTGATTCGTTCATTGGGGGAGGGACGAGTGGCTTAGTGATCTAAAGCGTTCACCGTTATGGATCACTACCATCTCACATCTGTTTGCGTCGGTTCTAGTCTCGGGTTGGACAATGTGCGGTTCTGTTGGGTCAGTAGTTCGATAAGGTAATTATAGTAGGGCAAAATACGCATCACCCCAACACCCCGCTTGTCATAAGGAAACCTCTTTTCTAAATACTTTACAATCGAGTTTATGTTTCTAATCGAGTGCACCAGAAATATTCTCTTATCCCTTATACAGTGTGGCAATAATGGCGAACCTCATCGAAAACCTAATTGTAAACCTCATTTTTTAAACAATTTTTTAAACATTCTGCTGTACAATTTATTATTTCAAAATCTAAGTCGCGTTTCTATTTGCGTTGATGTGACTTGTTATATTTACAGTTCATCACTTTCGTTAGTTTAAAATTGTCATCCGCTTCTTCGTACAATCATTATGTCACACTTTATTTTCCTGAGGAAAGCTCCAAAGCGAATCAATATATCTGTATGGAATGGGCTTCGTATTTTAGATTAGTGGTCCGTGTGTGCCTTTTAGCTATTCAGTTTTGTTTTGTTCAGTTTCAGTATTTAAATATTTTCCCTGTATCTGCCCTTCCATTAGATCTGCTTGCGTTTCCAAGGAAAGAAAACCACAAAACAAACAAAACGGTTCACGACATTTCTAAGGACATTTATCAGTGTAAACATGCTTTTGCTATTTTAGTTTCAGTATTTTTAATGTCTGTCCATTTGGCCGGTCATCCATCAATCCATTGTTCACATATTCAGTTACGGATCAAAGTTCCAGATTCGTATCAGTTCCCTGTATAATACGTTGCAAATATAAATTCTGTATCCAAACTGTGGCCGACGGGGGGGGGGGGGGGGGGGGGGGGGGGAGAGGGGAGGGGTAAGGGATAAAGGTGACTGCGTCTTCTTGTTTAGTTTTGTGTGTATGTGTAGTTTTTGTTTAAGTTTGTTAGTTTTTATTTTCTATAGAAACTTGATATGTAGATGATCATTCATACCTTCAATAAGAAACAAGACGCTGTTGTTAATTTTATTTGTAATCTATTGTTTTGTAGTGTTGTATACAATTCATCACCGACAGAAGGAAGGAGAGAGAAGATGGATGGATGGATGAATATCCGCAAATATGTTTGACAGGTAATAAGTTGGACGATACAATCTCTATTTGCATTACGTACGAGGAAGTCATGTTTCGCATTACAAGTGGTCACTAACCAAGGCCTTCCGATTATTTGTCTAAAATAGTCACCATAAATAACTGTCTATTTGTTTTTGCGTTAAATGCACCTTACTGATTTGCGCTCATCATACGGGAAAATTTGCCATTTTTTAGTTTCTAAAAATGAAGCTATATAGAAATAATAATGGCTAGGGCAACGACCCAGCTGGTTCAAGAAATCAAAGACAGTGCTAGGTTGAGATATATTGGGCTGGAAAAAGAATCTGACATCAGAAGGAAAATGAGAAAATTTATTTTAACCGTTAAACTAATGTTTGAGAATCATATCACTGCATAGTAAGTCTATATATAATGATTAAAAGCAGAAAGTTAAAGTGAAGTATTGATTGTAGTAATTCTTCTAATACCGTATTAGCTGAATCCAAAATCGTTATTGCATGCAATTCTGTTTTTATTTTTAAATTGTATTTGCCTATTGGAAAATTCTCACGGGGGGGGGGGGGAGGAGAATGTTTTGTTTTATCATGAAATATATATGTCACTGCGTTTCTCCAATGTTTTCGGTTATTTAACGTTATCTTTCGCACTCGCTAGTAGGTATCTCCTTCCTTTTTCGACTAATCCAGTGTATTAATTCAATGACTTAAAAGAAGATGTTTGTCATCTATTACAGATAAAGAAATGCAATGTATTTTTATGGCATTTATTTTCTCCTTGCTCTGTTCATTTTAATTCTCTTTCTATGTAGACATATTAATTTGCATTTTCATCAGGGATATTTACGACTTTATCTGTTTATGTATGTTGCATCTGTATTTGAATTAGTCTCATTCCATTTTTTTCTCTTCGTTCTATTTCCTTCTAAGACGTGCAATACTAAAGGTAAAATGTCAAATTTTACAATGTCTTCGTGTCGGCGTTCAAGACAAAAATATACATAAATCATTGCAATATGCATACCATATAATCGCGAAATGCAGATATGAAGTGGGTCATGTGTGACAAACAAGTGTTCATTGATTCTTTATAATAGTTATCCAAAACAATTTAACCAAACTAGATCCTATATGTATGTATGTATGTATGTATGTATGTATGTATGTATGTATGTGTGTGTGTGTGTGTGTGTGTGTGTGTGTGTGTGTGTGTGTGCGTGTGTATGTATGTATGAACATCTTTTTACAAGATGCATCACCCATTCATGATTGATTGACTGGCGCAAGATTGCACCACTACTTTCGATAATTAAGGAGAATAAAGTATTGAGTATTATGTTTTGGATAGATTAAAGGACAGTCCAGTAAGCTGAAGATTTTTAAGGAAGCATTTCATCTTTAAATAACGTCTTTATGACAGCAAATGTGTTTTTGTTGTTTCAGCGGCAAGCAAGTAAAGTAAATATTAAAAAAGGTGAATAGATTGCTTGACCTTTCAATGGTGTAACGGTAATACACATTTTTTTTACAATTGACGACGATCTATTCTCGATTTAATTGTCATCCTTTGGACTGAAAGTTAAATTTAACAGTTGTACTTAATTATTTTTTTAAAAAAATCTGTGCATCAAGATGTTCAAATTGTCACGATGACATTTATCAGCCATTCAAATAGAGTAGATGTTTCTTACGATAAAAATCATTTACATCAAGAAAAATGTTTGAGAAGTTTTGCAAGACAATCATCCTGGTCTTGACGTTGTGATCTGCTGACCAATATAATTATCTAAAAGGTGAATCATAACAACGTGTAAACAAAAACCTTTTAAAGGCTATGCTTATTTTTCTCACAAAATTGAAATATTTAGTTCTAGCATACAAGGCAATTCAGGGGATCTCAGTAAGGTGCCCACCATCTAACGTATATGCTACAATTTTACAAGGACAAAGCTAGTATATGCCTTACCCACTGTTAAAACGTTTCTAATGGCCTTTTTCAGTCGTTAAATCATAGTTTTCATATGACTATAAAGAAAATATTCACGCGTTCTTTCAAAAGAAGTGGCTTTAAATGCCGCTTTTGCGTTAAATTTATACACTTCCAACTCCTAACTTTATATATAAGAATAGTCACTCGGCATGATCGTCGCTAATTGCCTCTGCTATCAGAACTCTTATCACCATTATTTAACTTATTATATAGTAGCCACATTGCATTTTCAATGTGCCCCATGTGCCCAAGTTCTAATAAATCATATGTTAATCTGGATTTGGATTTTTAACGTTAATTTAAAGCACATTCATTGATGAACTCGTGGTGATGCTCTTGTCATCGGTGAGCAGGCATATTTTTGAGAGTCTGTCCTGCAAATTCAAAACATGCAGTGAGTTACACATTTCACGTCTAAGTTCTCAGCACTCAGGAATGCAATAGCATTCACTGCCCACTGTCACCAAAACTCACAAAGACGATCACATCATAATGCCAATGTTTTACATAGTAAACAATTTCGTTGAAATCAATACCAAGAATACATAAATCTAAGCCGATGATCAGTACAAAAAGTAAGGACAAATACTCAAATAGATTGAGATTACATTCGATGTACAGATCCTGAAGTAATAAGTGTGACGGTAGTCCTTTGTGACGATTTCATATAAAAGTTTGGATATGATCCCTACGCCAACCAGCTTGGCGGACATGTCTCTAAAAAAGTATAATAAAATAATTCCCAAAACACTTGGTTCGTTTTCTTTGTTTTTGGTGTGATGATTTGCTTAGGTTAATCTAATATGTTTCTCGATTGTAATATTAACTAAGTAAATTTCTTCCTAAATGTATGTTAACATGCGTTTTTGCAAGACGTAACATTATTCGTGTTCAACAGAGCACGTTCGTGGAAATATCTTCAATTTTGGAAGTATGGTGTTTTCGCAGGTTGTTGAGATCTGTATTTTCCTAGGGAAGTACATTTTTTTTTAATGATGTCCACAATCTTATAATGCCTAAATAGAAATGCGCGATTTTGAAAAACGGCAGAACTTATTAAGTATGTGAGAACAGTGTAGAAACATATCTACTTTTACACAATCCACTTCATGATCGAAGTCTGTGCTTTCTATTCTCACTTTGATAGATGTGCAGGCCGTGACATCAGCCATCAGATTTGGGATCAATGCATTAACAGTAAGATGCGCGGTATTCATAAGTGAGAAAATGATATATCCAGATTCCAGATCATGACGACCCGGATGACTCCAACCCCATAAATGTCGCGGGAGATGAAATTTCCTGCAACTAAGATTTAATACATTTGCAATTTAAAACGCGTTTTTTTTTTTTTTCGAATCTGAAATTGTGCAAGGCTGACATTGAGTGATAGGCGGAAATTTCTATAACTATAAATAAATTCATATAACAATAACACCGAATGACAGGACATCACTTTAAGCCGGTTCAGGCTTGCTCAATGATCTTTTTGTTTGTTTCTTCATATTTGTCACATTAAATCATCTAGACTTACAAGAGGGAAGCAACATGACAAGCTTCATGTGTTAAATTAACATAAGTTGACCAGTCAGCCGAAGTTGGCATATATTAATGAATTATCACAAAACAAAGATTCCACTTAATCGCTGAGGAGATGAACATTATAGCCAATTGACTTTCGTTTTGATAAGTTACCTTCTGAAGTATCTGAAGTATTTATATTGGAATCTTTAAATGTATGAAATAAAATACATTGAACTAAGGGATAGCAAAACATTTATATTTCCACGATCAGGTAACCTGATAAAATCTTGCTCAATTGAGCAAGGCAGATATAATTTAATATTCTGAATATACATTCAGTTCTTTTGAGCTTCGACATTTTCATCAAATTTTTACAAAATGTTTACATTAACTTTATAAATATTTATCGAATTATTAGGTTGTTTTATTTATTAAAAAAAGAAAAAAACAGGCAATGTCGCTTTTAAGAAATATACGTGCAAATGGGTAGGCTTCTGGAGCATTCCTCATAGGGGTCAATTACTTCACAGGTCCCATGAAAAGTGGAGCATTCCTCATAGGGGTCAATTACTTCACAGGTCCCATGAAAAGTGGAGCATTCCTCATAGGAGTCAACTACTTTACAGGTCCCATGAAAAGTGGAGCATTCCTCATAGGGATCAATTACTTCACAGGTCCCATGAAAAGTGGAACATTCCTCATAGGGGTCAATTACTTCACAGGTCCCATGAAAAGTGGGCGACTCTCATGATTCCTACGGCGGTCTCAACTCCCAAAGGATTGTTTTGGGCTTCATGGTTTAAAAAAGTGACAACCAAGTCTGTGTGGGTTGGTAAAATCTAGTCAGCTGTAAATAAAAATGCACTATGGAATTACAACTAAGGACTCACTGTACTAATTCAGTTCCGATAGTAAACCAATGCAAACACTATGATATTAAACATTCAATAACTTAAAATTGTTGAGTGCTCATGATCAACCCTATATTTATCAGCATAGATGAAACCTGGATGTCAGCTTCTGTGTAGAGGAAAGGATCTGAGCTGCGGCATTTTCTTGACCTGCATGTGTTTGAAACTTTTGCTTCCATTTCCGCACCAAAAAGTCAGGTACTAATTTTTGTAATGAGTGTTCCAAACTCAAGACTGTTAAAGGACTGAAATTCTACCAATAAAACAGTGTTTCTATTTTTCACTTAAAACTAGGATAAGCTCTCAAAAGATAATTGTTCCTAAATAGAACTTGCATTATTAACCAATCCTGGTCAGCCAAACCCATATATACTCTATTTTATGTTCATTCATTTCCAGGCTGGTTCCCAATTTTCAGTATCATTAGTGCCGTCCTTTATCTTCATTTTCATGGTGTCTTCGCGATTTATCACAACAGTAAAAAAAAAAATCCATTTCCGATGCTAACTCAAGCTATTGTCACATCTGTTACCGTTTCATTCCATTTAGTAGTGTATGTCCAAAACTTTTATCAGAACATATTTTTACCTTATCTTTCTTCTGTCTTCTTTCAATATCAATTACTTGAATTTTTACTTAATCTCGTAATTTTTTTTGCTTTTTTTGAGAACAGTTGTCAGCTGGCAGTAATGTTGTGTTCGGTCAGTTCGGTTCATTTCAAATGTCATGTGGGAAGTTTTTCTTTTCAAATCAAAGGAGAAATTCGTATAAAATAAAAAAATAACCGTTGCATAAATTTCCAGATGAATTAATTTCATGGTCATAATTTTGATCCGCAAAAACGCCTTCCTTATTAATGGTTGTAACGTGACATTAAATGGGTTTGGTAAATAAATGAACGAGAATGGCAGGATATAAATCATGTCTATAAAATCACGTGCCATTATTAGGTGCACGTATAAACAACCATTGCCGACCGGTTTGATTCATTGGGTCCCGGTTATTGGAAGTGATAAGATCCGAATAAGGTAAGGGCCGTTTACTTTCTTGGCTGGAGAATTGTATATATTTCCTTTTCATGATATTTTCGTTTTTCACGAGATAAATATACAGATTTGTCGTTTTTGTGTACACGACTCAGCGACAGTTAAAAAGATGGACAAGATGAAATTTATTTTTAAAAACGTTACTACGGAATTTTCGCTAATTATTTACTAACCTGTGAGTATGGACCAAATATGACAAATGTTTTAAGAACATTATTTCATATATGCTTAAAATTAATAACATTGATGGCATCATTTATAAATGTTGGTAAACTGAAATAATTGATTACAAATCTTCTTTTCATATTGCCTTTTAAATTTTTATATTCACAAAATATCGATCACAACACAAGAATGTGTGTTAAGTAATTTGTCTTCAATATATCTTACATTCTCATTGGTAGAAAATACGTTATTTTACGATTTCAAATTTTGGAAAGTTTCATAAATCGCAATCTCTCATTGAGGAATTTAATTAACTTGATGTAGATTATAATAAAATTCTAATTAGTGTGTTAGATTATAATCAAATTCTAATTAGTGTGTTTAAATGTTTGCTTTCTCAATGTCAAAGTGTCCAATTAATTAGTGCCTCTTTGAAGTCAAAATGTCCAATTAATTAGTGCCTCTTTGAACTAGACGAGTTACATTTAAGCGAAAGTGTGAACGAATCTATTATAATTAAGTTAATTTTAATTTTAAAATGGGTTTTTATATTCATGTTCAGACCAGTTTAAAGCTTTTCATATTTGCACCAAATGAAAGCTGATAATTGTTAACACTACATGCTTTTTACTGGAGCATCTCAACATCGAAATGTGCCAATATAATAATAATAATGAGGACTTTGTATAGCGCCTAATCTTTAGAAGCTCTAAGCGCTTTACAACATCTATAATGATACGACTACGGAAAGAAAAAACAAAAACATGAAATTGGAAAACATAAAAAATGCTGAAAATATTTAAGATACGAAACATTATTAGGTCTTCAAGTTTGTTCTTGCAGTCGAGAAAGGTGAGTTTTAAGAGTACAAAGTTATTGACTATATGGTATTATCTATTTGTGATATGGTCCAGTGAAGTGATGTATGCACTCACGGTACTAATTATGCCAAAGATTAAAACCAATCTAGAATGGGTAAAACAGAGGATATATTAAATGATTTTATATCCGGGTACTTGGAAGAGAAAGCTCGTTCTACTAAGGTGAAAACCCCTTCATGCAATGATCAAATTCAGAACCTTGCCTTGCAATACTTACCATTATAAACTTAAATATTGCTGTAACTGTGCATTGAAAGCAATTTCTTCAAAAATTGCTTATTCAGTAGAAAGACCAACTGAATCACTCATCAATGCCCTTCTAGTTATGAGCATTGCGAATAGAAATGTATTTTTTTTTAAACAGTATATAAAAACCGCCTATATTGTCATAACTGGCTGATAATGTCAAGTAAAATTTAAAGCAAAACCAGCTTTTATATGATGACAATTATAACTAAATGGAATGGAGAAAAGGTTATCTTGACGCACCGTTAGGATTTCTATAATTTGGGTGAGAAGCACTGTGAGTATGCATTTATTCTTTAGGTGCGGAATGGTACGTTTCAAAGATATGTGTGTGGGCTTCTCAAAACAGATTCATACAAAAGGCAAGATAGGTAAACAACTTAGAAAACACATTGCCATATCGCATTATTTATGTTTGCCAATGTCTTTTTTGTTTTCGAGTGGTTTAATTTAACAATCAGGTAATAGCCTTTTTTTCAGACAAAAGCATTTGGTTTCATCCAAATTCCAAAATTGTCAGAATCTGTAATTACAGAATTTCGCAAATGTATTTTGTGACGCAAATCTATTTAATCTCGCTTGTGCTGTTTGCGATACATTTCTTTTATGTTAGACAAAAAAGACATACTAGAAGAATGTTTATCGTTTTCAACGTCTTAAGAAGTGAATGATAACCACTAAATAAATCGCCTATTAAATATAACATCTTTTCCAGATCGTCAAGATGATGAAAGTAGCCATTTTGTTACTGGTGTGCATTTTGGTCGCAGTTAGCGCCACTATCGTCCCTTGGCATAGACCATATCCATGGCGGCCATATTGGGGCGGCTACGACAACGGTTATGACAATGGCAATGGCAACGGCAACGGTTATTACGGTGGTCATTATGGTGGATATTATTGGGACTGAGGTTGGTATATTGCAATGTGGTACATGTGTGTTAGTAGCACTTCCAAAATTTTCGCTCATTCGGTTCTCGTTTATTGAGAAGTAGTGTAGAGATGTCAAAGGCGTGACTACGCTTTAGATCTTCGATACAATTTATAAACTTTTTGATGTCCTGTAAAAAAAATAATTTAAAAAGCTTTATGTCTGGACGGTATTTTTTTAGTAGATGTTCGAAAATATAGTCATCATGACCCGCCAATGCATACTGTAACGACAGATTTTACGAATTCTATTCCCATTCCCTTTGCAACCCCAGCAACTGGTTATCTGGGTATTTCAATTAAGCTTTCTTACATGCTCACGTTGGTCAAGCCGAGCCTTAAACTCAGAAGGGAAATGTGTGAGTTATCTGTGAGACCACTCTGTCCCCTCCTCTCTAGGCAACTATTATCCCTTGACCATTATATATATATATATATATATATATATATATATATATATATATATATATATATATATATATATATATATATATATATAAACGTGTTTAAGTTCAGGATTATTATTTTATAAAATTAAACACGTATATATCCATATATCAAAGATATATCCATATTTGTGATAAATGCATATTTGTTTTTATAAAATTTACATTTTTTAAATAATTTTTTCACCGTCGAATTATTTCGTTTGTTTTCCAGATAAGTTCCTTGCAAGCCTAAAAGACACAAACAATGATGATCTGATTAGAGCGGAAATGATATTCACCACTGCTCAGAGTTTGTTTCCAATATTACGCCAAAATCGATTCTCAAATAAAGATTTCATATATTTTCATATTTACTTTGTATTTTTGTTAGTATAGCTGTATCTTCAGCCCCTACTTTGTCTTGTGGAACCAAATGTCCTTTGTATGTGTGTATATATGTATGTATGTATATATATATATATATATATATATATATATATATATATATATATATATATATATATATATATATATATAATTGCGCTGTATCAATGATATACCAGGAGATGTAATGAAAAATGTATGCAAGCAGTGGTATATCATTATTACAGCGTACATTCTATACATAATTTTATTTATATTTCATACAATACACATATTTGCACTTTGAATGGAGTTATGATATGCTCCGGGTAACTGCATTTTACTGAGTAAATGAACTCACATCCCTGCGAGTGTGTCCGCTACAAAATGTTGTTCTACAATCTTTCTTGTTGTTCACACTCAACATACCCACCGACTATTTTAACTGCCTAGGGGCCCTGGGTCTCTATGTCCGGGCCTGCCCAAATTGATAAGTTGATTATTTTCTCTTCGGATTTCTATTTTTGTTCACTGTTATTAAATCAATAAGACACACTCGTGATTTAAACGTGATATATTGTTTTATGAAGAACGTAGTGCAATACAAACTACTTGTATACTGAATCTGATCTGTCAGGCATTTGCGTACTGGCGTATTGCAATTAGCGTGGAATAGAAACTAAGCGAAATGACAAACCAACAAGAGGTAATCACAATATTTTAATATACTGGCAGTTCCTCTAAGTTATTATTCATTCTGATTTAATTAACATTTCTAAATACTAAAAAGAATCTCTCTCCCCTTTGGACGGTTTGAGGAAACTTTCCCATCATTTATTGGTCCAGAGACATCGTCGTTGGACAAGCGAAAATCCCCCACGCTTGTATTGTCATGGATTTTCATCGAGAGAGAGAGAGAGAGAGAGAGAGAGAGAGAGAGAGAGAGAGAGTAAAATCTAAACTTCTGAACAAAACAACTGTAAAGTTTTAGTTCGAGCGTTTTTTTGTGGTTTTTTTTGGTGCAATGTCCTAACTGAAAGAGGTGTCCACAAAGGTTTATATGTCATAAAAAAATTTTAGTTACTCCGGCTGAAAGCCGATCGCTTCTGTATGCAATTGTAATATCTTAAATATGAGTTATTTACCCGTTCTCCTTTCACCTTTATAAACATTTACAATTGTGATATTGAACAGTTTCGTATACGAAACTTGTAAACTTGACTCAGTGTATAAATGATACACTGAATATGTTTATTGAGGGATTTACCTCCTTTTGGTATTTTGAAGGATTTACCTCCTTTTGGTATATTTTCCTGCTTGTTAGACGCTTTGTATTTACTGTATGTTGACCATGCCGGTGGTCTAAGTAGTTAGAGCGTCCGCCTCGGATGCGGGAGGCCGAGGTTTCAAACCTCGGCCGTATCATACCAAAGGTTTATAAAAATGGTACATACAGATGACATGCTTGGTGTTCGGCATTAAGAGGTTAGTGTTAGGACCTGTCGGCCCGGTTTCGGGATAATGTGACTGGGTGGGACATGGTGCTTAAAGTCTGCGGCATGATGACTCAGTGCTAGACGTGTATACACACTGCCACCGTTGTAGGGATATAACTGAATAATGGTTAAAGCTAAGTTAAAAATCCAAATCACACACACACACACACACACACACGCACACACACACACGCGCGTATTTACAGTACTTTGACAAATTTACTATTTGTCAAAGTACTTTGACAAATTTACTATTTATAGATACAAAAACTTATAAGCAACGGGCACTGAAACACAAATAAAAAGTGAATATTTTACTTGATCATTGAAAGTATGATAAAAGTAATTAAGCTTAGGGTGTTTGATTTTTCGAAAGTAGCATCTAGGTGTGAAGAAGCACAGAGAGGAAAAGCTTCATCCACACAAACCTTGTTTTCATAATATTTCATTCAGCTAAATCAGACGTTTATCTTTGTTTCCTCGTGTGTAATCATTTCTGCATGAAATCCTTTTAAAAAAAATAATTTAAATACTGGAACATTGGCTGTTGCACGTCCGATAATTACTTCTGATGCAGTCATTTATTATCCAGAAACAGCATAACAAGCCTTGCTACTGCATAACATTGTTGCATGTATAACACGTTTTCATACTGCTGCCATTTCGTGATCTTCAAACGCGGCGAAAGAGTAATTGTTAGTGATTGATTGCAATTATTAGAACAAGCTGACAAAAAGGTTAAAAAAAACTGATTTTGTTTTGTTGCAGTGACATACTGACGTGAAGCATGCCTTATGTGTAACAGTTTTCTTTAAAACATGATTGTTAACCAATGCGGTGAAGTTTCATACTTAAAACGTATAGGTACCGTCGTTTTAAATAGTTTTCTTAATACAATTACGGGATAGTTGTATCTTATAACAATGAAAGGTCATTTCTAAAATACTAACATAATATAATATCATGAGGGTACTCATTATTTGGTGTCCCCAAAATAATCGTAGAAATATATACATCACAGGAGAAGTTTGGTTTTTCTTCTCAAACTCATTTGTATTTTTTTTTCTTATAATATTTAGGTCTGTTGTACAGCGCAATATAATTTACACCAACTGCTATGTTCGGTTATTTCTATTTAGCCCCAGTATAACTGGTGGAGGAAGAACAGGAAAGAATAACCGACCAATGGGAAGCGACAGACAGCTTTCTAACATATCCCCATTGTCCAGCGCGACACCGGAACCCACGATGACAGCTGTGAGATGGTAGTGATTGGCAAAGGCAATCACTTTTGATCAATCGGTCACTTGGGTCCCCAGAATCCTGTAACTTATTTTAGTCTGAAATGCATCTACACACGTTGTAAACTTTTGTTCCAGAGTTAAACCTTTTATGAATGAATGAATAGTTGGATTTAAAGTGAAACCGGCCACTAGGGTCATATGTTCACTATTTTGCATTGCCATTTATTTACATGACAGTGATTTAATTTATCCTGGCGTTTATGTGCATAGAGTGCGCTATTTAATTTGGTCGTCATATCATACCCCTAAAATGGGGCTAATGATATGAATGTTAGACCTGGGTGAGTGGGAATAGACCCATCACGCACTCAACCTATCAACCAATCGAAAGTACGTACGCTTATTCCAAATTCAATCCAGTTTTTCTAGTGGATTTCCCTATGCCAAAATTGTGTAAGCCACCGATGCAATTCATCAAATGATAGAGTTGAAGAATTAAATTACGTTCCTATCTACGCCAATCTTCTAGTACAAAAGTGTACATATTATATGTCCCTAACAATTTCTTTTGCTGATATGACTAAACGTCATTTGAAAGGTAGCCACTGTCAGAGAGGACTAGATTGTTAATTTTGAGCGGTGGGTCCGAAAATGATCAAGTTAGGCTTTTTGGATAGAGCTTCTCAAGGAGGGTTTCCGTAACCAAGTGGAAGACCCTATTAAACCCTTTTATATTTGTTTCAACCAAATTCGGCAGTACCTTGGGTAATTCCGATATTTCTGAACACTACTTCAGCATCATATTCTCTTCTATGTCATACTGGTAAACTGCGCATGTAATTTGGTGAATGCAAAAATCGGTCATAATTCTGGTTTTCGTACTCAGATCTGAAATAGAGGAATCGTAATGTTTTTCAGAGATGGAGTCGTGCTTTCGTTAATATTGGTTTATTTCTGACATCCTCGACCTATATATACGAGTTCTTTGGTTAAATTATTCTTCTGTTGCAACTTTGATATAAGTGCAAGCAGTTACATTGTTCAAGTTAGTAAAATTTCTACTGACATTATGTATGACCCCTTAAATTGCTTTGTCGTTTTGTTGTATTTGATTGTTAAAATCGGCCTGTAGCTGTTTAAAGACTGAAGAGCATAAATGATCAATACCAGACCACAAGAACAGTATCAGCAGATCTGAGTCAGACAGTCACTTTTGCAAATTTAAAATCGCGTATTTCTCCACTAGAACATTTCTGTTACATCCAATTTTGTTGTGAAAACAACAATAGCACCTAGTCACAGGACTACAACACGCATTGGTATTTACACATTCACACGTGGCACCTACCCAACGTGGACCATAATATACACTGGCGAAGTCACTGAGATTAATCTTACAGAACACCTGAAAATGAAAAAGCCACTCCCTTTCTGGCCATAGTATATACATTGGTACGATGTCTCTGACATCGATATGTAGAATTTTCTTTGGATAAATTATCAATTATGGTATAAAGCTACAGAATATTGAATTCAACACTTTTCAGGCAGTGAGGTTGGTATGAAGAGATAAATGAAATGCAATGTTCTAGAAAATAGTCTGGTTTACATATTACACTTAAAGATGAATACATAGATATTAGCAGCATGAACTGAGATAGAAGATGGTTTAAATTGTAAAATATGAAGAAGGTATCTATAATATATTTAATGTGGATAAAGGTATAAATTTTATTCAGCTAAAATCACAGTAAAGTTTGAAGATCTTATACAAGTTAGAAGGTAACTCAACAATGATTCAACATATAAACAGATATAAAATTTATTGGTAGCAAGGTTAAATCAAAACAAAAATGTTGACGCAGTATATAAGAAAACTGATTTAAAACAAAATAATCATAAAATTCAAACTGTTAAGTAAATCTGAAAATAACTTATTGTCACGTTGTAACCAGATTTCAACATGTATATGTGAGACCCTGAGGCTAATAATTTTGCGCCGTCAATATATATGAAGGTCAATTCGGCGAACAATGAGTGTCAAGGCAGTTAATTGACATGGCCATAAAATTCGTAACTCGCCGCATTTTGGGCAAGCCTGTTACATAATAACTGCGATCACAGGTAAGTGGTGGAATTCTATTTTCGGATCAAAGGGGGTCGTAAAACCACCCTTTATAGACTGTTGGGAGGGGGCAGTGTCTAATAATTATTTGAATCAACATCCACTTGGAATTTATCTAGGCGTGGCCAACATTTGTATCGCAAGCTTAAATCAATTATCTTTAGAACTAAGCTGTAGTAGTCGCTAAGACCAGAATGCGTGAATTAAGAGAAGATCAATTACACAGACGTCATTTGAAATGGGCGGGAAAGTTGTATATTCTGGGAATTGCAAGGAGGTTCAGTACAAGCCAGTGACTATTTGCTCGATTGTTGTGTAATAAATTACTGCAAAGTAAGCGTACTTTAGTTATTGCAGTATGTATATTTTAGTATCTAGAATTACCATTTGTAGGGTGATTCATTCGTAGTGTTTGATATACATGCATATTTTGAGATATGAGCGCACTGTTTATATAAAGAATTAATATTGTAATTCGCTATTTGGTTAATTCGTAGTAACCTCATGTATTTATTCATTTGATGTTCAAGATTGCAAATATTGAATTTAATTATAAACTTTGTATAATGGTTGCAGAGTGCAACATTAATTTATAGGGATTTGCCTATTTGTGTATACTTTGTAGGAGTATCATGTGTAAGGATATATCAGCGCATGGATATGTGCATATATGTGTACACTTTGTAGAAGTGCAATGTAAGAAATGCATCTGATTATTTGATATTGTTTTGTATAATAAGATTGAGAATCTATTCATATAGACCGTGTAAACATATCATGGAGAATGTGTATTTCGATGGGCACGAATGCGTGACCAAAAACGGTAGAGGCTTATCTAATGATATAATGTTTAGTGCGAGTTTACATAGCATGGGGAATATGCTATGCTAATGTCCTTGTGTGTTAATACAGGAAACTTTCAGGGACCAGAGGGAATTACCCCAGTGCAGTTCGTCTGAGTCTCTGGGAGACAAAAGAAAAAGGAACAAAGGCAGAAGTTAGACGGACTGGACGGAGTTTGATTACCAGTCCAGAAAAATCATACAGATGAGTAGGAACATAGGTCAGGAAAACAATCTATCACATCAGATGATGAAAAAGGCCGTCACTTGGTCGAGCGAAAGACGAGTGATAGGATTTGAATTTGAATTTTATTCGAGCGATGGCTGTTATTGAATTATATTAAATTGTTGCTATTTGAATTTCACATGTTGTGTATTCAGTAATTTAACTGTCTGCACCGCTGACTGGGGGCTAAGAGCTTTGCATCTCTCTATCACTATTTTAATTTCTGACAAAAACGACCCAGGGTGGGTCTTCTGTAATAAATAAAATAATGTTTGGGAGCACACTACCCCAACCTAAATAAGGGAAACCTTCACACTTATATGTTTGAAAGACGTAAAGAAATGTTGCAATTTAAAATAAAATAAAAAGTACGTGTTGTAAATGAACATTCAAAAAGTTTCTTAATAAAACTTAAACGCAACTATTTCGGCGCAGAATATTATTTTCGCATTTTATATAGTTTTAAGTGATGATTCAAAAGTACACATCCCCATCTGACACGACCTACAGAAATCAGAAGATAAGACACATTTATTATGAGCCGGAAAATGTATTTTCTTACGAAAAGCTAGTTCCATTATGGGAACAAATTAAATTAGACACAAAGAAAATAAAAAGAAGCTAAATTTAAAGAATGGTTGATTAATCAATGTGCATACACATTACATGAGCTAGAACAATATTTCTACTCTATATATAGTTTATAAAAATCATTAGGATGACTAGTGACAGACGGACAGGGTTGATATGCAAGCATATGGAATCGTTATTAATGGACGTTTATCGAAATACTCTTGGACTTTAAAGCTGCTTCTGCACAGAGTTGTAAACATTGTGGTAAAAGATGTTAAAATAATCATGAATAGTAAAGCAAAGTGCAGCAATATACAACTGTCATGCTTTAAGCTAACATTTTTTGAGATCTTCAAAAGAATTTACCCATGCGGCATTTATATTATTTCTCACAGTTGCCTACAGTGTGGTTTAAAAAATGCTAATGAATTTTTCAATAAGTCTTACCATCAATATGTGAAACGGACGAAATTTACTAAGCCAATTCACAACTGAATATCTAACAGCAAACAAACATTTACCCGAAGAAAAAAAAATCTATGTACATCTCATACTAGAGTTTAAAATTAAGCATACATTGCTAGCAGAACACGAAATCTGTATTCAGTTGTCAAACCTTTCTCTAAATAAACAACCTGTCAAAGCGAAACAAAAACACCATGAATCCATCTCGCCACATGACATTAAAATCAGTCCTTAACTGTTGCATATAACAGGCGTTTTAAGAAGTTACTGAAGCTTGCAGTTGACCTACCATATTGGGGACTTTACAAATAATGACATCAGAGTATTAATACCACACTAAATATAATCACAAGAGATGAAGATGAAAAATACATTTTTATGGTATGCCTGTATCATGTGCTTCCATGTAAGGTAAATAGAGTAAGTACAGAATGCCTGGAAATGTATCACTGTAAGGTCCAACTGAATATTTATACATTGTGAAAATAAAAGAAGTTTGAAAAGATACTTCATTATGCAAAATGTAATAACCGTACAGTAATAACCGTACAGTCCATTTACATGAACTTGACAAACTGACACATGCAGCCAATGATTGATTTATATTGATAACCAAATACAAAACAAATTTAGTGAAAACAATTTGAAGAACATCAGCAGGTGGAAGGAACAAGATCGAATAAGCATGCTATTGAAGTGAATGCCAGTTAAAGAGCAAGCAAGATCTAAGAGTTACAGAAAGGGACTGGTGAGAACAAACAAAAAACTGATTTCAAAAGTCCAAGACCTCTTTAGAGAGCCTATACTAAATTTATTACAATTTTGCGTACATTGTAAAATATTATTTTTTCAAAGTACGAAAAACAATGTGAAGAACTATCATTAATTATGACTTTTATACAGGATAAGAGGCAAATAAGAAACGTTTTGTAAAGACAACTATCATTAATTATGACTTTTATACAGGATAAAAGGCAAATAAGAAACGTTTTGTAAAGACAACTATCATTAATTATGACTTTTATACAGGATAAAAGGCAAATAAGAAACGTTTTGTAAAGACAACTATCATTAATTATGACTTTTATACAGGATGTGAGGCAAAAAAGAAACGTTTTGTAAAGACAACTATCATTAATTATGACTTTTATACAGGATAAGAGGCAAATAAGAAACGTTTTGTAAAGACAACTATCATTAATTATGACTTTTATACAGGATAAGAGGCAAATAAGAAACGTTTTGTAAAGACAACTATCATTAATTATGACTTTTATACAGGATGTGAGGCAAAAAAGAAACGTTTTGTAAAGACAACTATCATTAATTATGACTTTTATACAGGATGTGAGGCAAATAAGAAACGTTTTGTAAAGACAACTATCATTAATTATGACTTTTATACAGGATAAGAGGCAAATAAGAAACGTTTTGTAAAGACAACTATCATTAATTATGACTTTTATACAGGATGTGAGGCAAATAAGAAACGTTTTGTAAAGACAACTATCATTAATTATGACTTTTATACAGGATGTGAGGCAAATAAGAAACGTTTTGTAAAGACAACTATCATTAATTATGACTTTTATACAGGATGTGAGGCAAATAAGAAACGTTTTGTAAAGACAACTATCATTAATTATGACTTTTATACAGGATAAGAGGCAAATAAGAAACGTTTTGTAAAGACAACTATCATTAATTATGACTTTTATACAGGATGTGAGGCAAATAAGAAACGTTTTGTAAAGACAACTATCATTAATTATGACTTTTATACAGGATGTGAGGCAAATAAGAAACGTTTTGCAAAGACAACTATCATTATTTATCACTTTTATACAGGATAAAAGGCAAATAAGAAACGTTTTGTAAAGACAACTATCATTAATTGTGACTTTTATACAGGATAAAAGGCAAATAAGAAACGTTTTGTAAAGACAACTATCATTAGTTATGACTTTTATACAGGATGTGAGGCAAATAAGAAACGTTTTGTAAAGACAACTATCATTAATTATGACTTTTATACAGGATAAAAGGCAAATAAGAAACGTTTTGTAAAGACAACTATCATTAATTGTGACTTTTATACAGGATAAAAGGCAAATAAGAAACGTTTTGTAAAGACAACTATCATTAATTATGACTTTTATACAGGATGTGAGGCAAATAAGAAACGTTTTGTAAAGACAACTATCATTAATTATGACTTTTATACAGGATGTGAGGCAAATAAGAAAAGTTCTGTAAAGACAACTATCATTAATTATGACTTTTATACAGGATAAAAGGTAAATAAGAAACGTTTTGTAAAGACAACTATCATTAATTATGACTTTTATACAGGATGTGAGGCAAATAAGAAACGTTTTGTAAAGACAACTATCATTAATTATGACTTTTATACAGGATAAGAGGCAAATAAGAAACGTTTTGTAAAGACAACTATCATAAATTGTGACTTTTATACATGATGTGAGGCAAATAAGAAACGTTTTGTAAAGACAACTATCATTAATTATGACTTTTATACAGGATAAAAGGCAAATAAGAAACGTTTTGTAAAGACAACTATCATTAATTGTGACTTTTATACAGGATAAGAGGCAAATAAGAAACGTTTTGTAAAGACAACAATCATTAATTATGACTTTTATACAGGATAAGAGGCAGATAAGAAACGTCTTGTAAAGACAACTATCATTAATTAAGACTTTTATACAGGATGTGAGGCAAATAAGAAACGTTCTGTAAAGACAACTATCATTAATAATGACTTTTATACAGGATAAAAGGCAAAAAAGAAAAGTTTTGTAAAGACAACTATCATTAATTATGACTTTTATACAGGATGTGAGGCAAATAAGAAACGTTTTGTAAAGACAACTATCATTAATTATGACTTTTATACAGGATAAGAGGCAAATAAGAAACGTTTTGTAAAGACAACTATCATTAATTATGACTTTTATACAGGATGTGAGGCAAATAAGAAACGTTTTGAAAAGACAACTATCATTAATTATGACTTTTATACAGGATGTGAGGCAAATAAGAAACGTTTTGCAAAGACAACTATCATTATTTATCACTTTTATACAGGATAAAAGGCAAATAAGAAACGTTTTGTAAAGACCACTATCATTAATTGTGACTTTTACACAGGATAAAAGGCAAATAAGAAACGTTTTGTAAAGACAACTATCATTAGTTATGACTTTTATACAGGATATGAGGCAAATAAGAAACGTTTTATAAAGACAACTATCATTAATTATGACTTTTATACAGGATAAAAGGCAAATAAGAAACGTTTTGTAAAGACAACTATCATTAATTGTGACTTTTATACAGGATAAAAGGCAAATAAGAAACGTTTTGTAAAGACAACTATCATTAATTATGACTTTTATACAGGATGTGAGGCAAATAAGAAACGTTTTGTAAAGACAACTATCATTAATTATGACTTTTATACAGGATGTGAGGCAAATAAGAAACGTTCTGTAAAGACAACTATCATTAATTATGACTTTTATACAGGATAAAAGGCAAATAAGAAACGTTTTGTAAAGACAACTATCATTAATTATGACTTTTATACAGGATGTGAGGCAAATAAGAAACGTTTTGTAAAGACAACTATCATTAATTATGACTTTTATACAGGATAAGAGGCAAATAAGAAACGTTTTGTAAAGACAACTATCATTAATTGTGACTTTTATACATGATGTGAGGCAAATAAGAAACGTTTTGTAAAGACAACTATCATTAATTATGACTTTTATACAGGATAAAAGGCAAATAAGAAACGTTTTCTAAAGACAACTATCATTAATTGTGACTTTTATACAGGATAAAAGGCAAATAAGAAACGTTTTGTAAAGACAACTATCATTAATTATGACTTTTATACAGGATGTGAGGCAAATAAGAAACGTTTTGTAAAGACAACTATCATTAATTATGACTTTTTACAGGATAAGTGGCAAATAAGAAACGTTTTGTAAAGACAACTATCATTAATTATGACTTTTTACAGGGTAAGTGGCAAATAAGAAACGTTTTGTAAAGACAACTATCATTAATTATGACTTTTATACAGGATGTGAAGCAAATAAGAAACGTTTTGTAAAGACAACTATCATTAATTATGACTTTTATACAGGATGTGAGGCAAATAAGAAACGTTTTGTAAAGACAACTATCATTAATTATGACTTTTATACAGGATAAGAGGCAAATAAGAAACGTTTTGTAAAGACAACTATCATTAATTATGACTTTTATACAGGATGTGAGGCAAATAAGAAACGTTTTGTAAAGTCAACTATCATTAATTATGACTTTTATACAGGATAAAAGGCAAATAAGAAACGTTTTGTAAAGACAACTATCATTAATTGTGACTTTTATACAGGATAAAAGGCAAATAAGAAACGTTTTGTAAAGACAACTATCACTAATAATGACTTTTATACAGGATGTGAGGCAAATAAGAAACGTTTTGTAAAGACAACTATCATTAATTATGACTTTTATACAGTATGTGAGGCAAATAAGAAACGTTTTGTAAAGACAACTATCATTAATTATGACTTTTATACAGGATAAGAGGCAAATAAGAAACGTTTTGTAATGACAACTATCATTAATTATGACTTTTATACAGGATGTGAGGCAAATAAGAAACGTTTTGTAAAGACAACTATCATTAATTATGACTTTTATACAGGATGTGAGGCAAATAAGAAACGTTTTGTAAAGACAACTATCATTAATTATGACTTTTATACAGGATGTGAGGCAAATAAGAAAGGTTTTGTAAAGACAACTATCATTAATTATGACTTTTATACAGGATAAAAGGCAAATAAGAAACGTTTTGTAAAGACAACTATCATTAATTATGACTTTTATACAGGATGTGAGGCAAATAAGAAACGTTTTGTAAAGTCAACTATCATTAATTATGACTTTTATACAGGATAAAAGGCAAATAAGAAACGTTTTGTAAAGACAACTATCATTAATTGTGACTTTTATACAGGATAACAGGCAAATAAGAAACGTTTTGTAAAGACAACTATCATTAATTATGACTTTTATACAGGATGTGAGGCAAATAAGAAACGTTTTGTAAAGACAACTATCATTAATTATGACTTTTATACAGGATGTGAGGCAAATAAGAAACGTTTGGTAAAGACAACTATCATTAATTATGACTTTTATACAGTATGTGAGGCAAATAAGAAACGTTTTGTAAAGACAACAATCATTAATTATGACTTTTTAAAGGATAAGTGGCAAATAAGAAACGTTTTGTAAAGACAACTATCATTAATTATGACTTTTATACTGGATGTGAAGCAAATAAGAAACGTTTTGCAAAGACAACTATCATTAATTATGACTTTTATACAGGATGTGAGGCAAATAAGAAACGTTTTGTAAAGACAACTATCATTAATTATGACTTTTATACAGGATAAGAGGCAAATAAGAAACGTTTTGTAAAGACAACTATCATTAATTATGACTTTTATACAGGATGTGAGGCAAATAAGAAACGTTTTGTAAAGACAACTATCATTAATTATGACTTTTATACAGGATGTGAGGCAAATAAGAAACGTTTTGTAAAGACAACTATCATTAATTATGACTTTTTACAGGATAAGTGGCAAATAAGAAACGTTTTGTAAAGACAACTATCATTAATTATGACTTTTTACAGGGTAAGTGGCAAATAAGAAACGTTTTGTAAAGACAACTATCATTAATTATGACTTTTATACAGGATGTGAAGCAAATAAGAAACGTTTTGTAAAGACAACTATCATTAATTGTGACTTTTATACAGGATGTGAGGCAAATAAGAAAGGTTTTGTAAAGACAACTATCATTAATTATGACTTTTATACAGGATGTGAGGCAAATAAGAAACGTTTTGTAAAGACAACTATCATTAATTATGACTTTTTAAAGGATAAGTGGCAAATAAGAAACGTTTTGAAAAGACAACTATCATTAATTATGACTTTTTACAGGGTAAGTGGCAAATAAGAAACGTTTTGTAAAGACAACTATCATTAATTATGACTTTTATACTGGATGTGAAGCAAATAAGAAACGTTTTGCAAAGACAACTATCATTAATTATGACTTTTATAAAGGATGTGAGGCAAATAAGAAACGTTTTGTAAAGACAACTATCATTAATTATGACTTTTATACAGGATAAGAGGCAAATAAGAAACGTTTTGTAAAGACAACTATCATTAATTATGACTTTTAAACAGGATGTGAGGCAAATAAGAAACGTTTTGTAAAGACAACTATCATTAATTGTGACTTTTATACAGGATAAAAGGCAAATAAGAAACGTTTTGTAAAGAAAACTATCATTAATTATGACTTTTATACAAGATGTGAGGCAAACAAGAAACGTTTTGTAAAGACAACTATCATTAATTATGACTTTTTACAGGATAAGTGGCAAATAAGAAACGTTTTGTAAAGACAACTATCATTAATTATGACTTTTTACAGGATAAGTGGCAAATAAGAAACGTTTTGTAAAGACAACTATCATTAATTATGACTTTTATACAGGATGTGAAGCAAATAAGAAACGTTTTGTAAAGACAACTATCATTAATTAGGACTTTTATACATGATGTGAGGCAAATAAGAAACGTTTTGTAAAGACAACTATCATTAATTATGACTTTTATACAGGATAAAAGGCAAATAAGAAACGTTTTGTAAAGACAACTATCATTAATTATGACTTTTATACAGGATGTGAGGCAAATAAGAAACGTTTTGTAAAGACAACTATCATTAATTGTGACTTTTATACAGGATAAAAGGCAAATAAGAAACGTTTTGTAAAGACAACTATCACTAATTATGACTTTTATACAGGATGTGAGGCAAATAAGAAACGTTTTGTAAAGACAACTATCATTAATTATGACTTTTATACAGTATGTGAGGCAAATAAGAAACGTTTTGTAAAGACAACTATCATTAATTATGACTTTTATACAGGATAAGAGGCAAATAAGAAACGTTTTGTAATGACAACTATCATTAATTATGACTTTTATACAGGATGTGAGGCAAATAAGAAACGTTTTGTAAAGACAACTATCATTAATTATGACTTTTATACAGGATGTGAGGCAAATAAGAAACGTTTTGTAAAGACAACTATCATTAATTATGACTTTTATACAGGATGTGAGGCAAATAAGAAAGGTTTCGTAAAGACAACTATCATTAATTATGACTTTTATACAGGATAAAAGGCAAATAAGAAACGTTTTGTAATGACAACTATCATTAATTATGACTTTTATACAGGATGTGAGGCAAATAAGAAAGGTTTTGTAAAGTCAACTATCATTAATTATGACTTTTAAACAGGATAAAAGGCAAATAAGAAACGTTTTGTAAAGACAACTATCATTAATTGTGACTTTTATAAAGGATAAGAGGCAAATAAGAAACGTTTTGTAAAGACAACTATCATTAATTATGACTTTTATACAGGATAAGAGGCAAATAAGAAACGTTTTGTAAAGACAACTATCATTAATTAAGACTTTTATACAGGATGTGAGGCAAATAAGAAACGTTCTGTAAAGACAACTATCATTAATAATGACTTTTATACAGGATAAAAGGCAAAAAAGAAAAGTTTTGTAAAGACAACTATCATTAATTATGACTTTTATACAGGATGTGAGGCAAATAAGAAACGTTTTGTAAAGACAACTATCATTAATTATGACTTTTATACAGGATAAGAGGCAAATAAGAAACGTTTTGTAAAGACAACTATCATTAATTATGACTTTTATACAGGATGTGAGGCAAATAAGAAACGTTTTGTAAAGACAACTATCATTAATTATGACTTTTATACAGGATGTGAGGCAAATAAGAAACGTTTTGTAAAGACAACTATCATTAATTATGACTTTTTACAGGATAAGTGGCAAATAAGAAACGTTTTGTAAAGACAACTATCATTAATTATGACTTTTTACAGGGTAAGTGGCAAATAAGAAACGTTTTGTAAAGACAACTATCATTAACTATGACTTTTATACAGGATGTGAAGCAAATAAGAAACGTTTTGTAAAGACAACTATCATTAATTATGACTTTTATACAGGATGTGAGGCAAATAAGAAACGTTTTGTAAAGACAACTATCATTAATTATGACTTTTATACAGGATAAGAGGCAAATAAGAAACGTTTTGTAAAGACAACTATCATTAATTATGACTTTTATACAGGATGTGAGGCAAATAAGAAACGTTTTGTAAAGTCAACTATCATTAATTATGACTTTTATACAGGATAAAAGGCAAATAAGAAACGTTTTGTAAAGACAACTATCATTAATTGTGACTTTTATACAGGATAAAAGGCAAATAAGAAACGTTTTGTAAAGACAACTATCACTAATTATGACTTTTATACAGGATGTGAGGCAAATAAGAAACGTTTTGTAAAGACAACTATCATTAATTATGACTTTTATACAGTATGTGAGGCAAATAAGAAACGTTTTGTAAAGACAACTATCATTAATTATGACTTTTATACAGGATAAGAGGCAAATAAGAAACGTTTTGTAATGACAACTATCATTAATTATGACTTTTATACAGGATGTGAGGCAAATAAGAAACGTTTTGTAAAGACAACTATCATTAATTATGACTTTTATACAGGATGTGAGGCAAATAAGAAACGTTTTGTAAAGACAACTATCATTAATTATGACTTTTATACAGGATGTGAGGCAAATAAGAAACGTTTTGTAAAGACAACTATCATTAATTATGACTTTTATACAGGATAAAAGGCAAATAAGAAACGTTTTGTAAAGACAACTATCATTAATTATGACTTTTATACAGGATGTGAGGCAAATAAGAAACGTTTTGTAAAGTCAACTATCATTAATTATGACTTTTATACAGGATAAAAGGCAAATAAGAAACGTTTTGTAAAGACAACTATCATTATTTGTGACTTTTATACAGGATAACAGGCAAATAAGAAACGTTTTGTAAAGACAACTATCATTAATTATGACTTTTATACAGGATGTGAGGCAAATAAGAAACGTTTTGTAAAGACAACTATCATTAATTATGACTTTTATACAGGATGTGAGGCAAATAAGAAACGTTTGGTAAAGACAACTATCATTAATTATGACTTTTATACAGTATGTGAGGCAAATAAGAAACGTTTTGTAAAGACAACAATCATTAATTATGACTTTTATACAGGATGTGAGGCAAATAAGAAACGTTTTGTAAAGACAACTATCATTAATTATTACTTTTATACAGGATGTGAGGCAAATAAGAAACGTTTTGTAAAGTCAACTATCATTAATTATGACTTTTATACAGGGTAAAAGGCAAATAAGAAACGTTTTGTAAAGACAACTATCATTAATTGTGACTTTTATACATGATGTGAGGCAAATAAGAAAGGTTTTGTAAAGACAACTATCATTAATTATGACTTTTATACAGGATGTGAGGCAAATAAGAAACGTTTTGTAAAGACAACTATCATTAATTATGACTTTTTAAAGGATAAGTGGCAAATAAGAAACGTTTTGTAAAGACAACTATCATTAATTATGACTTTTTACAGGGTAAGTGGCAAATAAGAAACGTTTTGTAAAGACAACTATCATTAATTATGACTTTTATACAGGATGTGAAGCAAATAAGAAACGTTTTGCAAAGACAACTATCATTAATTATGACTTTTATACAGGATGTGAGGCAAATAAGAAACGTTTTGTAAAGACAACTATCATTAATTATGACTTTTATACAGGATAAGAGGCAAATAAGAAACGTTTTGTAAAGACAACTATCATTAATTATGACTTTTAAACAGGATGTGAGGCAAATAAGAAACGTTTTGTAAAGACAACTATCATTAATTGTGACTTTTATACAGGATAAAAGGCAAATAAGAAACGTTTTGTAAAGAAAACTATCATTAATTATGACTTTTATACAAGATGTGAGGCAAATAAGAAACGTTTTGTAAAGACAACTATCATTAATTATGACTTTTTACAGGATAAGTGGCAAATAAGAAACGTTTTGTAAAGACAACTATCATTAATTATGACTTTTTACAGGATAAGTGGCAAATAAGAAACGTTTTGTAAAGACAACTATCATTAATTATGACTTTTATACAGGATGTGAAGCAAATAAGAAACGTTTTGTAAAGACAACTATCATTAATTATGACTTTTATACATGATGTGAGGCAAATAAGAAACGTTTTGTAAAGACAACTATCATTAATTATGACTTTTATACAGGATAAAAGGCAAATAAGAAACGTTTTGTAAAGACAACTATCATTAATTATGACTTTTATACAGGATGTGAGGCAAATAAGAAACGTTTTGTAAAGACAACTATCATTAATTGTGACTTTTATACAGGATAAAAGGCAAATAAGAAACGTTTTGTAAAGACAACTATCACTAATTATGACTTTTATACAGGATGTGAGGCAAATAAGAAACGTTTTGTAAAGACAACTATCATTAATTATGACTTTTATACAGTATGTGAGGCAAATAAGAAACGTTTTGTAAAGACAACTATCATTAATTATGACTTTTATACAGGATAAGAGGCAAATAAGAAACGTTTTGTAATGACAACTATCATTAATTATGACTTTTATACAGGATGTGAGGCAAATAAGAAACGTTTTGTAAAGACAACTATCATTAATTATGACTTTTATACAGGATGTGAGGCAAATAAGAAACGTTTTGTAAAGACAACTATCATTAATTATGACTTTTATACAGGATGTGAGGCAAATAAGAAAGGTTTCGTAAAGACAACTATCATTAATTATGACTTTTATACAGGATAAAAGGCAAATAAGAAACGTTTTGTAATGACAACTATCATTAATTATGACTTTTATACAGGATGTGAGGCAAATAAGAAACGTTTTGTAAAGTCAACTATCATTAATTATGACTTTTATACAGGATAAAAGGCAAATAAGAAACGTTTTGTAAAGACAACTATCATTATTTGTGACTTTTATACAGGATAACAGGCAAATAAGAAACGTTTTGTAAAGACAACTATCATTAATTATGACTTTTATACAGGATGTGAGGCAAATAAGAAACGTTTTGTAAAGACAACTATCATTAATTATGACTTTTATACAGGATGTGAGGCAAATAAGAAACGTTTGGTAAAGACAACTATCATTAATTATGACTCTTATACAGTATGTGAGGCAAATAAGAAACGTTTTGTAAAGACAACAATCATTAATTATGACTTTTATACAGGATGTGAGGCAAATAAGAAACGTTTTGTAAAGACAACTATCATTAATTATTACTTTTATACAGGATGTGAGGCAAATAAGAAACGTTTTGTAAAGTCAACTATCATTAATTATGACTTTTATACAGGGTAAAAGGCAAATAAGAAACGTTTTGTAAAGACAACTATCATTAATTGTGACTTTTATACATGATGTGAGGCAAATAAGAAAGGTTTTGTAAAGACAACTATCATTAATTATGACTTTTATACAGGATGTGAGGCAAATAAGAAACGTTTTGTAAAGACAACTATCATTAATTATGACTTTTATACAGGATAAAAGGCAAATAAGAAACGTTTTGTAAAGACAACTATCATTAATTATGACTTTTATACAGGATGTGAGGCAAATAAGAAACGTTTTGTAAAGTCAACTATCATTAATTATGACTTTTATACAGGATAAAAGGCAAATAAGAAACGTTTTGTAAAGACAACTATCATTATTTGTGACTTTTATACAGGATAACAGGCAAATAAGAAACGTTTTGTAAAGACAACTATCATTAATTATGACTTTTATACAGGATGTGAGGCAAATAAGAAACGTTTTGTAAAGACAACTATCATTAATTATGACTTTTATACAGGATGTGAGGCAAATAAGAAACGTTTGGTAAAGACAACTATCATTAATTATGACTTTTATACAGTATGTGAGGCAAATAAGAAACGTTTTGTAAAGACAACAATCATTAATTATGACTTTTATACAGGATGTGAGGCAAATAAGAAACGTTTTGTAAAGACAACTATCATTAATTATTACTTTTATACAGGATGTGAGGCAAATAAGAAACGTTTTGTAAAGTCAACTATCATTAATTATGACTTTTATACAGGGTAAAAGGCAAATAAGAAACGTTTTGTAAAGACAACTATCATTAATTGTGACTTTTATACATGATGTGAGGCAAATAAGAAAGGTTTTGTAAAGACAACTATCATTAATTATGACTTTTATACAGGATGTGAGGCAAATAAGAAACGTTTTGTAAAGACAACTATCATTAATTATGACTTTTTAAAGGATAAGTGGCAAATAAGAAACGTTTTGTAAAGACAACTATCATTAATTATGACTTTTTACAGGGTAAGTGGCAAATAAGAAACGTTTTGTAAAGACAACTATCATTAATTATGACTTTTATACAGGATGTGAAGCAAATAAGAAACGTTTTGCAAAGACAACTATCATTAATTATGACTTTTATACAGGATGTGAGGCAAATAAGAAACGTTTTGTAAAGACAACTATCATTAATTATGACTTTTATACAGGATAAGAGGCAAATAAGAAACGTTTTGTAAAGACAACTATCATTAATTATGACTTTTAAACAGGATGTGAGGCAAATAAGAAACGTTTTGTAAAGACAACTATCATTAATTGTGACTTTTATACAGGATAAAAGGCAAATAAGAAACGTTTTGTAAAGAAAACTATCATTAATTATGACTTTTATACAAGATGTGAGGCAAATAAGAAACGTTTTGTAAAGACAACTATCATTAATTATGACTTTTTACAGGATAAGTGGCAAATAAGAAACGTTTTGTAAAGACAACTATCATTAATTATGACTTTTTACAGGATAAGTGGCAAATAAGAAACGTTTTGTAAAGACAACTATCATTAATTATGACTTTTATACAGGATGTGAAGCAAATAAGAAACGTTTTGTAAAGACAACTATCATTAATTATGACTTTTATACATGATGTGAGGCAAATAAGAAACGATTTGTAAAGACAACTATCATTAATTATGACTTTTATACAGGATAAAAGGCAAATAAGAAACGTTTTGTAAAGACAACTATCATTAATTATGACTTTTATACAGGATGTGAGGCAAATAAGAAACGTTTTGTAAAGACAACTATCATTAATTGTGACTTTTATACAGGATAAAAGGCAAATAAGAAACGTTTTGTAAAGACAACTATCACTAATTATGACTTTTATACAGGATGTGAGGCAAATAAGAAACGTTTTGTAAAGACAACTATCATTAATTATGACTTTTATACAGTATGTGAGGCAAATAAGAAACGTTTTGTAAAGACAACTATCATTAATTATGACTTTTATACAGGATAAGAGGCAAATAAGAAACGTTTTGTAATGACAACTATCATTAATTATGACTTTTATACAGGATGTGAGGCAAATAAGAAACGTTTTGTAAAGACAACTATCATTAATTATGACTTTTATACAGGATGTGAGGCAAATAAGAAACGTTTTGTAAAGACAACTATCATTAATTATGACTTTTATACAGGATGTGAGGCAAATAAGAAAGGTTTCGTAAAGACAACTATCATTAATTATGACTTTTATACAGGATAAAAGGCAAATAAGAAACGTTTTGTAATGACAACTATCATTAATTATGACTTTATACAGGATGTGAGGCAAATAAGAAAGGTTTTGTAAAGTCAACTATCATTAATTATGACTTTTAAACAGGATAAAAGGCAAATAAGAAACGTTTTGTAAAGACAACTATCATTAATTGTGACTTTTATAAAGGATAAGAGGCAAATAAGAAACGTTTTGTAAAGACAACTATCATTAATTATGACTTTTATACAGGATAAGAGGCAAATAAGAAACGTTTTGTAAAGACAACTATCATTAATTATGACTTTTATACAGGATGTGAGGCAAATAAGAAACGTTTTGTAAAGACAACTATCATTAATTATGACTTTTATACAGGATAAAAGGCAAATAAGAAACGTTTTGTAAAGACAACTATCATTAATTGTGACTTTTATACAGGATAAAAGGCAAATAAGAAACGTTTTGTAATGACAACTATCATTAATTATGACTTTTATACAGGATGTGAGGCAAATAAGAAACGTTTTGTAAAGACAACTATCATTAATTATGACTTTTATACAGGATGTGAGGCAAAAAAGAAACGTTCTGTAAAGACAACTATCATTAATTATGACTTTTATACAGGATGTGAGGCAAATAAGAAACGTTTTGTAAAGACAACTATCATTAATTATGACTTTTATACAGGATGTGAGGCAAATAAGAAACGTTTTGTAAAGACAACTATCATTAATTATGACTTTTATACAGGATAAGAGGCAAATAAGAAACGTTTTGTAAAGACAACTATCATTAATTGTGACTTTTATACATGATGTGAGGCAAATAAGAAACGTTTTGTAAAGACAACTATCATTAATTATGACTTTTATACAGGATAAAAGGCAAATAAGAAACGTTTTGTAAAGACAACTATCATTAATTGTGACTTTTATACAGGATGTGAGGCAAATAAGAAACGTTTTGTAAAGACAACTATCATTAATTATGACTTTTATACAGGATAAGAGGCAAATAAGAAACGTTTTGTAAAGACAACTATCATTAATTAAGACTTTTATACAGGATGTGAGGCAAATAAGAAACGTTCTGTAAAGACAACTATCATTAATAATGACTTTTATACAGGATAAAAGGCAAAAAAGAAAAGTTTTGTAAAGACAACTATCATTAATTATGACTTTTATACAGGATGTGAGGCAAATAAGAAACGTTTTGTAAAGACAACTATCATTAATTATGACTTTTATACAGGATAAGAGGCAAATAAGAAACGTTTTGTAAAGACAACTATCATTAATTATGACTTTTATACAGGATGTGAGGCAAATAAGAAACGTTTTGTAAAGACAACTATCATTAATTATGACTTTTATACAGGATGTGAGGCAAATAAGAAACGTTTTGCAAAGACAACTATCATTATTTATCACTTTTATACAGGATAAAAGGCAAATAAGAAACGTTTTGTAAAGACCGCTATCATTAATTGTGACTTTTATACTGGATAAAAGGCAAATAAGAAACGTTTTGTAAAGACAACTATCATTAGTTATGACTTTTATACAGGATGTGAGGCAAATAAGAAACGTTTTGTAAAGACAACTATCATTAATTATGACTTTTATACAGGATAAAAGGCAAATAAGAAACGTTTTGTAAAGACAACTATCATTAATTGTGACTTTTATACAGGATAAAAGGCAAATAAGAAACGTTTTGTAAAGACAACTATCATTAATAATGATTTCTATACAGGATAAGAGGCAAATAAGAAACGTTTTGTAAAGACAACTATCATTAATTATGACTTTTATACAGGATGTGAGGCAAATAAGAAACGTTCTGTAAAGACAACTATCATTAATTATGACTTTTATACAGGATGTGAGGCAAATAAGAAACGTTTTGTAAAGACAACTATCATTAATTATGACTTTTATACAGGATGTGAGGCAAATAAGAAACGTTTTGTAAAGACAACTATCATTAATTATGACTTTTATACAGGATAAGAGGCAAATAAGAAACGTTTTGTAAAGACAACTATCAATAATTGTGACTTTTATGCATGATGTGAGGCAAATAAGAAACGTTTTGTAAAGACAACTATCATTAATTATGACTTTTATACAGGATAAAAGGCAAATAAGAAACGTTTTGTAAAGACAACTATCATTAATTATGACTTTTATACAGGATGTGAGGCAAATAAGAAACGTTTTGTAAAGACAACTATCATTAATTATGACTTTTTACAGGATAAGTGGCAAATAAGAAACGTTTTGTAAAGACAACTATCATTAATTATGACTTTTTACAGGGTAAGTGGCAAATAAGAAACGTTTTGTAAAGACAACTATCATTAATTATGACTTTTATATAGGATGTGAAGCAAATAAGAAACGTTTTGTAAAGACAACTATCATTAATTATGACTTTTATACAGGATGTGAGGCAAATAAGAAACGTTTTGTAAAGACAACTATCATTAATTATGACTTTTATACAGGATAAAAGGCAAATAAGAAACGTTTTGTAAAGACAACTATCATTAATTATGACTTTTATACAGGATGTGAGGCAAATAAGAAACGTTTTGTAAAGTCAACTATCATTAATTATGACTTTTATACAGGATAAAAGGCAAATAAGAAACGTTTTGTAAAGACAACTATCATTAATTGTGACTTTTATACACGATAAAAGGCAAATAAGAAACGTTTTGTAAAGACAACTATCACTAATTATGACTTTTATACAGGATGTGAGGCAAATAAGAAACGTTTTGTAAAGACAACTATCATTAATTATGACTTTTATACAGTATGTGAGGCAAATAAGAAACGTTTTGTAAAGACAACTATCATTAATTATGACTTTTATACAGGATAAGATGCAAATAAGAAACGTTTTGTAATGACAACTATCATTAATTATGACTTTTATACAGGATGTGAGGCAAATAAGAAACGTTTTGTAAAGACAACTATCATTAATTATGACTTTTATACAGGATGTGAGGCAAATAAGAAACGTTTTGTAAAGACAACTATCATTAATTATGACTTTTATACAGGATGTGAGGCAAATAAGAAAGGTTTTGTAAAGACAACTATCATTAATTATGACTTTTATACAGGATAAAAGGCAAATAAGAAACGTTTTGTAAAGACAACTATCATTAATTATGACTTTTATACAGGATGTGAGGCAAATAAGAAACGTTTTGTAAAGTCAACTATCATTAATTATGACTTTTATACAGGATAAAAGGCAAATAAGAAACGTTTTGTAAAGACAACTATCATTAATTGTGACTTTTATACAGGATAACAGGCAAATAAGAAACGTTTTGTAAAGACAACTATCATTAATTATGACTTTTATACAGGATGTGAGGCAAATAAGAAACGTTTTGTAAAGACAACTATCATTAATTATGACTTTTATACAGGATGTGAGGCAAATAAGAAACGTTTGGTAAAGACAACTATCATTAATTATGACTTTTATACAGTATGTGAGGCAAATAAGAAACGTTTTGTAAAGACAACAATCATTAATTATGACTTTTATACAGGATGTGAGGCAAATAAGAAACGTTTTGTAAAGACAACTATCATTAATTATTACTTTTATACAGGATGTGAGGCAAATAAGAAACGTTTTGTAAAGTCAACTATCATTAATTATGACTTTTATACAGGGTAAAAGGCAAATAAGAAACGTTTTGTAAAGACAACTATCATTAATTGTGACTTTTATACAGGATGTGAGGCAAATAAGAAACGTTTTGTAAAGACAACTATCATTAATTATGACTTTTATACAGGATGTGAGGCAAATAAGAAACGTTTTGTAAAGACAACTATCATTAATTATGACTTTTAAAGGATAAGTGGCAAATAAGAAACGTTTTGTAAAGACAACTATCATTAATTATGACTTTTTACAGGGTAAGTGGCAAATAAGAAACGTTTTGTAAAGACAACTATCATTAATTATGACTTTTATACAGGATGTGAAGCAAATAAGAAACGTTTTGCAAAGACAACTATCATTAATTATGACTTTTATACAGGATGTGAGGCAAATAAGAAACGTTTTGTAAAGACAACTATCATTAATTATGACTTTTAAACAGGATGTGAGGCAAATAAGAAACGTTTTGTCAAGTCAACTATCATTAATTATGACTTTTATACAAGATAAAAGGCAAATAAGAAACGTTTTGTAAAGAGAACTATCACTAATTGTTACTTTTATACAGGATAAAAGGCAAATAAGAAACGTTTTGTAAAGACAACTATCATTAATTATGACTTTTATACAGGATGTGAGGCAAATAAGAAACGTTTTGTAAAGACAACTATCATTAATTATGACTTTTATACAGGATGTGAGGCAAATAAGAAACGTTTTGTAAAGTCAACTATCATTAATTATGACTTTTATACAGGATAAAAGGCAAATAAGAAACGTTTTGTAAAGACAACTATCATTAATTATGACTTTTATACAGGATGTGAGGCAAATAAGAAACGTTTTGTAAAGTCAACTATCATTAATTATGACTTTTATACAGGATAAAAGGCAAATAAGAAACGTTTTGTAAAGACAACTATCATTAATTATGACTTTTATAAAGGATGTGAGGCAAATAAGAAACGTTTTGTAAAGAAAACTATCATTAATTATGACTTTTATACATGATGTGAGGCAAATAAGAAACGTTCTGTAAAGACAACTATCATTAATTATGACTTTAATACAGGATGTGAGGCAAATAAGAAACGTTTTGTAAAGACAACTATCATTAATTATGACTTTTATACAGTATGTGAGGCAAATAAGAAACGTTTTGTAAAGACAACTATCATTAATTATGACTTTTATACAGGATGTGAGGCAAATAAGAAACGTTTTGTAAAGACAAGTATCATTAATTATGACTTTTATACAGGATAAGAGGCAAATAAGAAACGTTTTGTAAAGACAACTATCATTAATTATGACTTTTATACAGGATAAAAGGCAAATAAGAAACGTTTTGTAAAGACAACTATCATTAATTATGACTTTTATACAGGATAAAAGGCAAATAAGAAAAGTTTTGTAAAGACAACTATCACTAATTATGACTTTTATACAGGATGTGAGGCAAATAAGAAACGTTTTGTAAAGACAACTATCATTAATTATGACTTTTATACAGTATGTGAGGCAAATAAGAAACGTTTTGTAAAGACAACTATCATTAATTATGACTTTTATACAGGATGTGAGGCAAATAAGAAAAGTTTTGTAAAGACAACTATCATTAATTATGACTTTTATACAGGATGTGAGGCAAATAAGAAACGTTTTGTAAAGACAACTATCATTAATTATGACTTTTATACAAGATGTGAGGCAAATAAGAAACGTTTTGTAAAGACAACTATCATTAATTATGACTTTTATACAGGATAAGAGGCAAATAAGAAACGTTTTGTAAAGACAACTATCATTAATTATTACTTTTATACAGGATGTGAGGCAAATAAGAAACGTTTTGTAAAGTCAACTATCATTAATTATGACTTTTATACAGGAAAAAAGGCAAATAAGAAACGTTTTGTAAAGAGAACTATCACTAATTGTTACTTTTCTACAGGATAAAAGGCAAATAAGAAACGTTTTGTAAAGACAACTATCATTAATTATGACTTTTATAGAGGATGTGAGGCAAATAAGAAACGTTTTGTAAAGACAACTATCATTAATTATGACTTTAATACAGTATGTGAGGCAAATAAGAAACGTCCTGTAAAGGCAACTATCATTAATTATGACTTTAATACAGGATGTGAGGCAAATAAGAAACGTTTTGTAAAGACAACTATCATTAATTATGACTTTTATACAGTATGTGAGGCAAATAAGAAACGTTTTGTAAAGACAACTATCATTAATTATGACTTTTATACAGGATAAAAGGCAAATAAGAAACGTTTTGTAAAGACAACTATCATTAATTGTGACTTTTATACAGGATGTGAGGCAAATAAGAAACGTTTTGTAAAGACAACTATCATTAATTATGACTTTTATACAGGATGTGAGGCAAATAAGAAACGTTTTGTAAAGACAACTTTCATTAATTATGACTTTTTACAGGATAAGTGGCAAATAAGAAACGTTTTGTAAAGACAACTATCATTAATTATGACTTTTTACAGGGTAAGTGGCAAATAAGAAACGTTTTGTAAAGACAACTATCATTAATTATGACTTTTATACAGGATGTGAAGCAAATAAGAAACGTTTTGCAAAGACAACTATCAATAATTATGACTTTTATACAGGATGTGAGGCAAATAAGAAACGTTTTGTAAAGACAACTATCATTAATTATGACTTTTATACAGGATAAGAGGCAAATAAGAAACGTTTTGTAAAGACAACTATCATTAATTATGACTTTTAAACAGGATGTGAGGCAAATAAGAAACGTTTTGTCAAGTCAACTATCATTAATTATGACTTTTATACAAGATAAAAGGCAAATAAGAAACGTTTTGTAAAGAGAACTATCACTAATTGTTACTTTTATACAGGATAAAAGGCAAATAAGAAACGTTTTGTAAAGACAACTATCATTAATTATGACTTTTATACAGGATGTGAGGCAAATAAGAAACGTTTTGTAAAGACAACTATCATTAATTATGACTTTTATACAGGATGTAAGGCAAATAAGAAACGTTTTGTAAAGTCAACTATCATTAATTATGACTTTTATACAGGATAAAAGGCAAATAAGAAACGTTTTGTAAAGACAACTATCATTAATTATGACTTTTATACAGGATGTGAGGCAAATAAGAAACGTTTTGTAAAGTCAACTATCATTAATTATGACTTTTATACAGGATAAAAGGCAAATAAGAAACGTTTTGTAAAGACAACTATCATTAATTGTGACTTTTATACAGGATAAGAGGCAAATAAGAAACGTTTTGTAAAGACAACTATCGTTAATTATGACTTTTATACAGGATGTGAGGCAAATAAGAAACGTTTTGTAAAGAAAACTATCATTAATTATGACTTTTATACATGATGTGAGGCAAATAAGAAACGTTCTGTAAAGACAACTATCATTAATTATGACTTTAATACAGGATGTGAGGCAAATAAGAAACGTTTTGTAAAGACAACTATCATTAATTATGACTTTTATACAGTATGTGAGGCAAATAAGAAACGTTTTGTAACGACAACTATCATAAATTATGACTTTTATACAGGATGTGAGGCAAATAAGAAACGTTTTGTAAAGACAACTATCATTAATTATGACTTTTATACAGGATAAGAGGCAAATAAGAAACGTTTTGTAAAGACAACTATCATTTATTATGACTTTTATACAGGATAAAAGGCAAATAAGAAACGTTTTGTAAAGTCAACTATCATTAATTATGACTTTTATACAGGATAAAAGGCAAATAAGAAACGTTTTGTAAAGACAACTATCATTAATTGTGACTTTTATACAGGATAAGAGGCAAATAAGAAACGTTTTGTAAAGACAACTATCGTTAATTATGACTTTTATACAGGATGTGAGGCAAATAAGAAACGTTTTGTAAAGACAACTATCATTAATTATGACTTTTTACAGGATAGGTGGCAAATAAGAAACGTTTTGTAAAGACAACTATCATTAATTATGACTTTCATACAGGATGTGAAGCAAATAAGAAACGTTTTGTAAAGACAACTATCATTAATTATGACTTTTATACAGGATAAGAGGCAAATAAGAAACGTTTTGTAAAGACAACTATCATTAATTATGACTTTTATACAGGATAAGAGGCAAATAAGAAACGTTTTGTAAAGACAACTATCATTAATTATGACATTTATACAGGATGTGAGGCAAATAAGAAACGTTTTGTAAAGTCAACTATCATTAATTATGACTTTTATACAGGATAAAAGGCAAATAAGAAACGTTTTGTAAAGACAACTATCATTAATTGTGACTTTTATACAGGATAAAAGGCAAATAAGAAAAGTTTTGTAAAGACAACTATCACTAATTATGACTTTTATACAGGATGTGATGCAAATAAGAAACGTTTTGTAAAGACAACTATCATTAATTATGACTTTTATACAGTATGTGAGGCAAATAAGAAACGTTTTGTAAAGACAACTATCATTAATTATGACTTTTATACAGGATAAGAGGCAAATAAGAAACGTTTTGTAATGACAACTATAATTAATTATGACTTTTATACAGGATGTGAGGCAAATAAGAAACGTTTTGTAAAGACAACTATCATTAATTATGACTTTTATACAGGATGTGAGGCAAAAAAGAAACGTTTTGTAAAGACAACTATCATTAATTATGACTTTTATACAGGATAAGAGGCAAATAAGAAACGTTTTGTAAAGACAACTATCATTAATTATGACTTTTATACAGGATGTGAGGCAAATAAGAAACGTTTTGTAAAGACAACTATCATTAATTATGACTTTTATACAGGATGTGAGGCAAATAAGAAACGTTTTGTAAAGACAACTATCATTAATTATGACTTTTATACAAGATGTGAGGCAAATAAGAAACGTTTTGTAAAGACAACTATCATTAATTATGACTTTTATACAGGATAAGAGGCAAATAAGAAACGTTTTGTAAAGACAACTATCATTAATTATTACTTTTATACAGGATGTGAGGCAAATAAGAAACGTTTTGTAAAGTCAACTATCATTAATTATGACTTTTATACAGGAAAAAAGGCAAATAAGAAACGTTTTGTAAAGAGAACTATCACTAATTGTTACTTTTCTACAGGATAAAAGGCAAATAAGAAACGTTTTGTAAAGACAACTATCATTAATTATGACTTTTATACAGGATGTGAGGCAAATAAGAAACGTTTTGTAAAGACAACTATCATTAATTATGACTTTTATACATGATGTGAGGCAAATAAGAAACGTTCTGTAAAGACAACTATCATTAATTATGACTTTAATACAGGATGTGAGGCAAATAAGAAACGTTTTGTAAAGACAACTATCATTAATTATGACTTTTATACAGTATGTGAGGCAAATAAGAAACGTTTTGTAAAGACAACTATCATTAATTATGACTTTTATACAGGATAAAAGGCAAATAAGAAACGTTTTGTAAAGACAACTATCATTAATTATGACTTTTATACAGGATGTGAGGCAAATAAGAAACGTTTTGTAAAGTCAACTATCATTAATTATGACTTTTATACAGGATAAAAGGCAAATAAGAAACGTTTTGTAAAGACAACTATCATTAATTATGACTTTTATACAGGATGTGAGGCAAATAAGAAACGTTTTGTAAAGTCAACTATCATTAATTATGACTTTTATACAGGATAAAAGGCAAATAAGAAACGTTTTGTAAAGACAACTATCATTAATTATGACTTTTATACAGGATGTGAGGCAAATAAGAAACGTTTTGTAAAGAAAACTATCATTAATTATGACTTTTATACATGATGTGAGGCAAATAAGAAACGTTCTGTAAAGACAACTATCATTAATTATGACTTTAATACAGGATGTGAGGCAAATAAGAAACGTTTTGTAAAGACAACTATCATTAATTATGACTTTTATACAGTATGTGAGGCAAATAAGAAACGTTTTGTAAAGACAACTATCATTAATTATGACTTTTATACAGGATGTGAGGCAAATAAGAAACGTTTTGTAAAGACAACTATCATTAATTATGACTTTTATACAGGATAAGAGGCAAATAAGAAACGTTTTGTAAAGACAACTATCATTTATTATGACTTTTATACAGGATAAAAGGCAAATAAGAAACGTTTTGTAAAGTCAACTATCATTAATTGACTTTTATACAGGATAAAAGGCAAATAAGAAACGTTTTGTAAAGACAACTATCATTAATTGTGACTTTTATACAGGATAAAAGGCAAATAAGAAACGGTTTGTAAAGACAACTATCATTAATTATGACTTTTATACAGGATAAGAGGCAAATAAGAAACGTTTTGTAAAGACAACTATCATTAATTATGACTTTTTACAATATAAGTGGCAAAAAGGAAACGTTTTGTAAAGACAACTATCATTAATTATGACTTTTATACAGGATAAGTGGCAAATAAGAAACGTTTTGTAAAGACAACTATCATTAATTATGACTTTTATACAGGATGTGAAGCAAATAAGAAACGTTTTGTAAAGACAACTATCATTAATTATGACTTTTATACAGGATGTGAGGCAAATAAGAAACGTTTTGTAAAGACAACTATCATTAATTATGACTTTTATACAGGATAAGAGGCAAATAAGAAACGTTTTGTAAAGACAACTATCATTAATTATGACTTTTATACAGGATGTGAGGCAAATAAGAAACGTTTTGTAAAGTCAACTATCATTAATTATGACTTTTATACAGGATAAAAGGCAAATAAGAAACGTTTTGTAAAGACAACTATCATTAATTGTGAATTTTATACAGGATAAAAGGCAAATAAGAAACGTTATGTAAAGACAGCTATCACTAATTATGACTTTTATACAGGATGTGAGGCAAATAAGAAACGTTTTGTAAAGACAACTATCATTAATTATGACTTTTATACAGTATGTGAGGCAAATAAGAAACGTTTTGTAAAGACAACTATCATTAATTATGAATTTTATACAGGATGTGAGGCAAATAAGAAACGTTTTGTAATGACAACTATCATTAATTATGACTTTTATACAGGATGTGAGGCAAATAAGAAACGTTTTGTAAAGACAACTATCATTAATTGTGACTTTTATACAGGATGTGAGGCAAAAAAGAAACGTTTTGTAAAGACATCTATCATTAATTATGACTTTTATACAGGATAAGAGGCAAATAAGAAACGTTTTGTAATGACAACTATCATTAATTATGACTTTTATACAGGATGTGAGGCAAATAAGAAACGTTTTGTAAAGACAACTATCATTAATTATGACTTTTATACAGGATGTGAGGCAAATAAGAAACGTTTGGTAAAGACAACTATCATTAATTATGACTTTTATACAAGATGTGAGGCAAATAAGAAACGTTTTGTAAAGACAACTATCTTTAATTATGACTTTTATACAGGATAAGAGGCAAATAAGAAACGTTTTGTAAAGACAACTATCATTAATTATTACTTTTATACAGGATGTGTGGCAAATAAGAAACGTTTTGTCAAGTCAACTATCATTAATTATGACTTTTATACAAGATAAAAGGCAAATAAGAAACGTTTTGTAAAGAGAACTATCACTAATTGTTACTTTTATACAGGATAAAAGGCAAATAAGAAACGTTTTGTAAAGACAACTATCATTAATTATGACTTTTATACAGGATGTGAGGCAAATAAGAAACGTTTTGTAAAGACAACTATCATTAATTTTATCTTTTTACAGGGTAAGTGGCAAATAAGAAACGTTTTGTAAAGACAACTATCATTAATTATGACTTTTATACAGGATGTGAGGCAAATAAGAAACGTTCTGTAAAGACAACTATCATTAATTATGACTTTTATACAGGATGTGAGGCAATTAAGAAACGTTTGGTAAAGACAACTATCATTAATTATAACTTTTTTACAGGATAAGAGGCAAATAAGAAACGTTTTGTAAAGACAACTATCATTAATTATGACTTTTATACAGGATGTGAGGCAAATAAGAAACGTTTTGTAAAGACAACTATCACTAATTATGACTTTTATACAGGATGTGAGGTAAATAAGAAACGTTTTGTAAAGACAACTATCATTAATTATGACTTTTATACAGTATATGAGGCAAATAAGAAACGTTTTGTAAAGACAACTATCATTAATTATGACTTTTATACAGGATAAGAGGCAAATAAGAAACGTTTTGTAATGACAACAATCATTAATTATGACTTTTATACAGGATGTGAGGCAAATAAGAAACGTTTTGTAAAGACAACTATCATTAATTATGACTTTTAAACAGGATGTGAGGCAAATAAGAAACGTTTTGTAAAGACAACTATCATTAATTATGACTTTTATACAGGATGTGAGGCAAATAAGAAAGGTTTTGTAAAGACAAATATCATTAATTATGACTTTTATACAGGATAAAAGGCAAATAAGAAACGTTTTGTAAAGACAACTATCATTAATTATGACTTTTATACAGGATGTGAGGCAAATAAGAAACGTTTTGTAAAGACAACTATCATTAATTATGACTTTTATACAGGATAAGAGGCAAATAAGAAACGTTTTGTAAAGACAACTATCATTAATTATGACTTTTATACAGGATGTGAGGCAAATAAGAAACGTTCTGTAAAGACAACTATCATTAATTATGACTTTTATACAGGATAAAAGGCAAATAAGAAACGTTTTGTAAAGACAACTATCATTAATTATGACTTTTATACAGGATTTGAGGCAAATAAGAAACGTTTTGTAAAGACAACTATCATTAATTATGACTTTTATACAGGATAAGAGGCAAATAAGAAACGTTTTGTAAAGACAACTATCATTAATTATGACTTTTATACAGGATGTGAGGCAAATAAGAAACGTTTTGTAAAGACAACTATCATTAATTATGACTTTTATACAGGATGTGAGGCAAATAAGAAACGTTTTGTAAAGACAACTATCATTAATTATGACTTTTATACAGGATAAAAGGCAAATAAGAAACGTTTTGTAAAGACAACTATCATTAATTGTGACTTTTATACAGGATAAAAGGCAAATAAGAAACGTTTTGTTAAGACAACTATCATTAATTATGACTTTTATACAGGATGTGAGGCAAATAAGAAACATTTTGTAAAGACAACTATCATTAATTATGACATTTTACAGGATAAGTGGCAAATAAGAAACGTTTTGTAAAGACAACTATCATTAATTATGACTTTTTACAGGATAAGTGGCAAATAAGAAACGTTTTGTAAAGACAACTATCATTAATTGTGACTTTTATACAGGATGTGAGGCAAATAAGAAACGTTTTGTAAAGACAACTATCATTAATTATGACTTTTATACAGGATAAGAGGCAAATAAGAAACATTTTGTAAAGACAACTATCATTAATTATGACTTTTATACAGGATAAAAGGCAAATAAGAAACGTTTTGTAAAGACAGCTATCATTAATTATGACTTTTATACAGGATGTGAGGCAAATAAAAAACGTTCTGTAAAGACAACTATCATTAATTATGACTTTTATACAGGATGTGAGGCAATTAAGAAACGTTTGGTAAAGACAACTATCATTAATTATAACTTTTTTACAGGACAAGAGGCAAATAAGAAACGTTTTGTAAAGACAACTATCATTAATTATGACTTTTATACAGCATGTGAGGCAAATAAGAAACGTTTTGTAAAGACAACTATCATTAATTATGACTTTTATACAGGATGTGACGCAAATAAGAAACGTTTTGTAAAGACAACTATCATTAATTATGACTTTTATACAGTATATGAGGCAAATAAGAAACGTTTTGTAAAGACAACTATCATTAATTATGACTTTTATACAGGATAAGAGGCAAATAAGAAACGTTTTGTAATGACAACTATCATTAATTATGACTTTTATACAGGATGTGAGGCAAATAAGAAACGTTTTGTAAAGACAACTATCATTAATTATGACTTTTATACAGGATAAGAGGCAAATAAGAAACGTTTTGTAAAGACAACTATCATTAATTGTGACCTTTATACATGATGTGAGGCAAATAAGAAACGTTTTGTAAAGACAACTATCATTAATTATGACTTTTATACAGGATGTGACGCAAATAAGAAACGTTTTGTAAAGACAACTATCATTAATTGTGACTTTTTTACAGGATAAAAGGCAAATAAGAAACGTTTTGTAAAGACAACTATCATTAATTATGACTTTTATACAGGATGTGAGGCAAATAAGAAACGTTTTGTAAAGACAACTATCATTAATTATGACTTTTTACAGGATAAGTGGCAAATAAGAAACGTTTTGTAAAGACAACTATCATTAATTATGACTTTTTACAGGGTAAGTGGCAAATAAGAAACGTTTTGTAAAGACAACTATCATTAATTATGACTTTTATACAGGATGTGAAGCAAATAAGAAACGTTTTGTAAAGACAACTATCATTAATTATGACTTTTATACAGGATGTGAGGCAAATAAGAAACGTTTTGTAAAGACAACTATCATTAATTATGACTTTTATACAGGATAAGAGGCAAATAAGAAACGTTTTGTAAAGACAACTATCATTAATTATGACTTTTATACAGGATGTGAGGCAAATAAGAAACGTTTTGTAAAGACAACTATCATTAATTATGACTTTTATACAGGATAAGAGGCAAATAAGAAACGTTTTGTAAAGACAACTATCATTAATTATTACTTTTATACAGGATGTGTGGCAAATAAGAAACGTTTTGTCAAGTCAACTATCATTAATTATGACTTTTATACAAGATAAAAGGCAAATAAGAAACGTTTTGTAAAGAGAACTATCACTAATTGTTACTTTTATACAGGATAAAAGGCAAATAAGAAACGTTTTGTAAAGACAACTATCATTAATTATGACTTTTATACAGGATGTGAGGCAAATAAGAAACGTTTTGTAAAGACAATTATCATTAATTTTGTCTTTTTACAGGGTAAGTGGCAAATAAGAAACGTTTTGTAAAGACAACTATCATTAATTATGACTTTTATACAGGATGTGAGGCAAATAAGAAACGTTCTGTAAAGACAACTATCATTAATTATGACTTTTATACAGGATGTGAGGCAATTAAGAAACGTTTGGTAAAGACAACTATCATTAATTATAACTTTTTTACAGGATAAGAGGCAAATAAGAAACGTTTTGTAAAGACAACTATCATTAATTATGACTTTTATACAGGATGTGAGGCAAATAAGAAACGTTTTGTAAAGACAACTATCACTAATTATGACTTTTATACAGGATGTGAGGTAAATAAGAAACGTTTTGTAAAGACAACTATCATTAATTATGACTTTTATACAGTATATGAGGCAAATAAGAAACGTTTTGTAAAGACAACTATCATTAATTATGACTTTTATACAGGATAAGAGGCAAATAAGAAACGTTTTGTAATGACAACTATCATTAATTATGACTTTTATACAGGATGTGAGGCAAATAAGAAACGTTTTGTAAAGACAACTATCATTAATTATGACTTTTATACAGGATGTGAGGCAAATAAGAAACGTTTTGTAAAGACAACTATCATTAATTATGACTTTTATACAGGATGTCAGGCAAATAAGAAAGGTTTTGTAAAGACAAATATCATTAATTATGACTTTTATACAGGATAAAAGGCAAAGAAGAAACGTTTTGTAAAGACAACTATCATTAATTATGACTTCTATACAGGATGTGAGGCAAATAAGAAACGTTTTGTAAAGACAACTATCATTAATTATGACTTTTATACAGGATAAGAGGCAAATAAGAAACGTTTTGTAAAGACAACAATCATTAATTATGACTTTTATACAGGATGTGAGGCAAATAAGAAACGTTCTGTAAATACAACTATCATTAATTATGACTTTTATACAGGATAAAAGGCAAATAAGAAACGTTTTGTAAAGACAACTATCATTAATTATGACTTTTATACAGGATGTGAGGCAAATAAGAAACGTTTTGTAAAGACAACTATCATTAATTATGACTTTTATACAGGATAAGAGGCAAATAAGAAACGTTTTGTAAAGACAACTATCATTAATTATGACTTTTATACAGGATGTGAGGCAAATAAGAAACGTTTTGTAAAGACAACTATCATTAATTATGACTTTTATACAGGATGTGAGGCAAATAAGAAACGTTTTGTAAAGACAACAATCATTAATTATGACTTTTATACAGGATAAAAGGCAAATAAGAAACGTTTTGTAAAGACAACTATCATTAATTGTGACTTTTATACAGGATAAAAGGCAAATAAGAAACGTTTTGTTAAGACAACTATCATTAATTATGACTTTTATACAGGATGTGAGGCAAATAAGAAACGTTTTGTAAAGACAACTATCATTAATTATGACATTTTACAGGATAAGTGGCAAATAAGAAACGTTTTGTAAAGACAACTATCATTAATTGTGACTTTTTACAGGATAAGTGGCAAATAAGAAACGTTTTGTAAAGACAACTATCATTAATTGTGACTTTTATACAGGATGTGAGGCAAATAAGAAACGTTTTGTAAAGACAACTATCATTAATTATGACTTTTATACAGGATAAGAGGCAAATAAGAAACATTTTGTAAAGACAACTATCATTAATTATGACTTTTATACAGGATAAAAGGCAAATAAGAAACGTTTTGTAAAGACAGCTATAATTAATTATGACTTTTATACAGGATGTGAGGCAAATAAGAAACGTTCTGTAAAGACAACTATCATTAATTATGACTTTTATACAGGATGTGAGGCAATTAAGAAACGTTTGGTAAAGACAACTATCATTAATTATAACTTTTTTACAGGATAAGAGGCAAATAAGAAACGTTTTGTAAAGACAACTATCATTAATTATGACTTTTATACATCATGTGAGGCAAATAAGAAACGTTTTGTAAAGACAACTATCATTAATTATGACTTTTATACAGGATGTGAGGCAAATAAGAAACGTTTTGTAAAGACAACTATCATTAATTATGACTTTTATACAGTATATGAGGCAAATAAGAAACGTTTTGTAAAGACAACTATCATTAATTATGACTTTTATACAGGATAAGAGGCAAATAAGAAACGTTTTGTAATGACAACTATCATTAATTATGACTTTTATACAGGATGTGAGGCAAATAAGAAACGTTTTGTAAAGACAACTATCATTAATTATGACTTTTATACAGGATAAGAGGCAAATAAGAAACGTTTTGTAAAGACAACTATCATTAATTATGACTTTTATACAGGATAAGAGGCAAATAAGAAACGTTTTGTAAAGACAACTATCATTTATTATGACTTTTATACAGGATAAAAGGCAAATAAGAAACGTTTTGTAAAGTCAGCTATCATTAATTATGACTTTTATACAGGATAAAAGGCAAATAAGAAACGTTTTGTAAAGACAACTATCATTAATTGTGACTTTTATACAGGATAAGAGGCAAATAAGAAACGTTTTGTAAAGACAACTATCGTTAATTATGACTTTTATACAGGATGTGAGGCAAATAAGAAACGTTTTGTAAAGACAACTATCATTAATTATGACTTTTTACAGGATAAGTGGCAAATAAGAAACGTTTTGTAAAGACAACTATCATTAATTATGACTTTCATACAGGATGTGAAGCAAATAAGAAACGTTTTGTAAAGACAACTATCATTAATTATGACTTTTATACAGGATAAGAGGCAAATAAGAAACGTTTTGTAAAGACAACTATCATTAATTATGACTTTTATACAGGAAAAGAGGCAAATAAGAAACGTTTTGTAAAGACAACTATCATTAATTATGACATTTATACAGGATGTGAGGCAAATAAGAAACGTTTTGTAAAGTCAACTATCATTAATTATGACTTTTATACAGGATAAAAGGCAAATAAGAAACGTTTTGTAAAGACAACTATCATTAATTGTGACTTTTATACAGGATAAAAGGCAAATAAGAAAAGTTTTGTAAAGACAACTATCACTAATTATGACTTTTATACAGGATGTGAGGCAAATAAGAAACGTTTTGTAAAGACAACTATCATTAATTATGACTTTTATACAGTATGTGAGGCAAATAAGAAACGTTTTGTAAAGACAACTATCATTAATTATGACTTTTATACAGGATAAGAGGCAAATAAGAAACGTTTTGTAATGACAACTATCATTAATTATGACTTTTATACAGGATGTGAGGCAAATAAGAAACGTTTTGTAAAGACAACTATCATTAATTATGACTTTTATACAGGATGTGAGGCAAAAAAGAAACGTTTTGTAAAGACAACTATCATTAATTATGACTTTTATACAGGATAAGAGGCAAATAAGAAACGTTTTGTAAAGACAACTATCATTAATTATGACTTTTATACAGGATGTGAGGCAAATAAGAAACGTTTTGTAAAGACAACTATCATTAATTATGACTTTTATACAGGATGTGAGGCAAATAAGAAACGTTTTGTAAAGACAACTATCATTAATTATGACTTTTATACAAGATGTGAGGCAAATAAGAAACGTTTTGTAAAGACAACTATCATTAATTATGACTTTTATACAGGATAAGAGGCAAATAAGAAACGTTTTGTAAAGACAACTATCATTAATTATTACTTTTATATAGGATGTGAGGCAAATAAGAAACGTTTTGTAAAGTCAACTATCATTAATTATGACTTTTATACAGGAAAAAAGGCAAATAAGAAACGTTTTGTAAAGAGAACTATCACTAATTGTTACTTTTCTACAGGATAAAAGGCAAATAAGAAACGTTTTGTAAAGACAACTATCATTAATTATGACTTTTATACAGGATGTGAGGCAAATAAGAAACGTTTTGTAAAGACAACTATCATTAATTATGACTTTTATACATGATGTGAGGCAAATAAGAAACGTTCTGTAAAGACAACTATCATTAATTATGACTTTAATACAGGATGTGAGGCAAATAAGAAACGTTTTGTAAAGACAACTATCATTAATTATGACTTTTATACAGTATGTGAGGCAAATAAGAAACGTTTTGTAAAGACAACTATTATTAATTATGACTTTTATACAGGATAAAAGGCAAATAAGAAACGTTTTGTAAAGACAACTATCATTAATTCTGACTTTTATACAGGATAAGAGGCAAATAAGAAACGTTTTGTAAAGACAATTATCATTAATTATGACTTTTATACAGGATAAAAGGCAAATAAGAAACGTTTTGTAAAGTCAACTATCATTAATTATGACTTTTATACAGGATAAAAGGCAAATAAGAAACGTTTTGTAAAGACAACTATCATTAATTGTGACTTTTATACAGGATAAAAGGCAAATAAGAAACGTTTTGTAAAGACAACTATCATTAATTATGACTTTTATACAGGATGTGAGGCAAATAAGAAACGTTTTGTAAAGACAACTATCATTAATTATGACTTTTTACAATATAAGTGGCAAAAAGGAAACGTTTTGTAAAGACAACTATCATTAATTATGACTTTTATACAGGATAAGTGGCAAATAAGAAACGTTTTGTAAAGACAACTATCATTAATTATGACTTTTATACAGGATGTGAAGCAAATAAGAAACGTTTTGTAAAGACAACTATCATTAATTATGACTTTTATACAGGATGTGAGGCAAATAAGAAAAGTTTTGTAAAGACAACTATCATTAATTATGACTTTTATACAGGATGTGAGGCAAATAAGAAACGTTTTGTAAAGACAACTATCATTAATTATGACTTTTATACAGGATAAGAGGCAAATAAGAAACGTTTTGTAAAGACAACTATCATTAATTATTACTTTTATACAGGATGTGTGGCAAATAAGAAACGTTTTGTCAAGTCAACTATCATTAATTATGACTTTTATACAAGATAAAAGGCAAATAAGAAACGTTTTGTAAAGAGAACTATCACTAATTGTTACTTTTATACAGGATAAAAGGCAAATAAGAAACGTTTTGTAAAGACAACTATCATTAATTATGACTTTTATACAGGATGTGAGGCAAATAAGAAACGTTTTGTAAAGACAATTATCATTAATTTTGTCTTTTTACAGGGTAAGTGGCAAATAAGAAACGTTTTGTAAAGACAACTATCATTAATTATGACTTTTATACAGGATGTGAGGCAAATAAGAAACGTTCTGTAAAGACAACTATCATTAATTATGACTTTTATACAGGATGTGAGGCAAATAAGAAACGTTTTGTAAAGACAACTATCATTAATTATGACTTTTATACAGGATAAGAGGCAAATAAGAAACGTTTTGTAAAGACAACTATCATTAATTATGACTTTTATACAGGATGTGAGGCAAATAAGAAACGTTTTGTAAACACAACTATCATTAATTATGACTTTTATACAGGATAAGAGGCAAATAAGAAACGTTCTGTAAAGACAACTATCATTAATTATTACTTTTATACAGGATGTGTGGCAAATAAGAAACGTTTTGTCAAGTCAACTATCATTAATTATGACTTTTATACAAGATAAAAGGCAAATAAGAAACGTTTTGTAAAGAGAACTATCACTAATTGTTACTTTTATACAGGATAAAAGGCAAATAAGAAACGTTTTGTAAAGACAACTATCATTAATTATGACTTTTATACAGGATGTGAGGCAAATAAGAAACGTTTTGTAAAGACAACTATCATTAATTTTGTCTTTTTACAGGGTAAGTGGCAAATAAGAAACGTTTTGTAAAGACAACTATCATTAATTATGACTTTTATACAGGATGTGAGGCAAATAAGAAACGTTCTGTAAAGACAACTATCATTAATTATGACTTTTATACAGGATGTGAGGCAATTAAGAAACGTTTGGTAAAGACAACTATCATTAATTATAACTTTTTTACAGGATAAGAGGCAAATAAGAAACGTTTTGTAAAGACAACTATCATTAATTATGACTTTTATACAGGATGTGAGGCAAATAAGAAACGTTTTGTAAAGACAACTATCATTAATTATGACGTTTATACAGGATGTGAGGCAAATAAGAAACGTTTTGTAAAGACAACTATCATTAATTATGACTTTTATACAGGATGTGAGGCAAATAAGAAAGGTTTTGTAAAGACAAATATCATTAATTATGACTTTTATACAGGATAAAAGGCAAATAAGAAACGTTTTGTAAAGACAACTATCATTAATTATGACTTTTATACAGGATGTGAGGCAAATAAGAAACGTTTTGTAAAGACAACTATCATTAATTATGACTTTTATACAGGATAAGAGGCAAATAAGAAACGTTTTGTAAAGACAACTATCATTAATTATGACTTTTATACAGGATGTGAGGCAAATAAGAAACGTTCTGTAAATACAACTATCATTAATTATGACTTTTATACAGGATAAAAGGCAAATAAGAAACGTTTTGTAAAGACAACTATCATTAATTATGACTTTTATACAGGATGTGAGGCAAATAAGAAACGTTTTGTAAAGACAACTATCATTAATTATGACTTTTATACAGGATAAGTGGCAAATAAGAAACGTTTTGTAAAGACAACTATCATTAATTGTGACTTTTTACAGGATAAGTGGCAAATAAGAAACGTTTTGTAAAGACAACTATCATTAATTGTGACTTTTATACAGGATGTGAGGCAAATAAGAAACGTTTTGTAAAGACAACTATCATTAATTATGACTTTTATACAGGATAAGAGGCAAATAAGAAACATTTTGTAAAGACAACTATCATTAATTATGACTTTTATACAGGATAAAAGGCAAATAAGAAACGTTTTGTAAAGACAGCTATCATTAATTATGACTTTTATACAGGATGTGAGGCAAATAAGAAACGTTCTGTAAAGACAACTATCATTAATTATGACTTTTATACAGGATGTGAGGCAATTAAGAAACGTTTGGTAAAGACAACTATCATTAATTATAACTTTTTTACAGGATAAGAGGCAAATAAGAAACGTTTTGTAAAGACAACTATCATTAATTATGACTTTTATACATCATGTGAGGCAAATAAGAAACGTTTTGTAAAGACAACTATCATTAATTATGACTTTTATACAGGATGTGAGGCAAATAAGAAACGTTTTGTAAAGACAACTATCATTAATTATGACTTTTTTACAGTATATGAGGCAAATAAGAAACGTTTTGTAAAGACAACTATCATTAATTATGACTTTTATACAGGATAAGAGGCAAATAAGAAACGTTTTGTAATGACAACTATCATTAATTATGACTTTTATACAGGATGTGAGGCAAATAAGAAACGTTTTGTAAAGACAACTATCATTAATTATGACTTTTATACAGGATGTGAGGCAAATAAGAAACGTTTTGTAAAGACAACTATCATTAATTATGACTTTTTACAGGATAAGTGGCAAATAAGAAACGTTTTGTAAAGACAACTATCATTAATTATGACTTTTTACAGGGTAAGTGGCAAATAAGAAACGTTTTGTAAAGACAACTATCATTAATTATGACTTTTATACAGGATGTGAAGCAAATAAGAAACGTTTTGTAAAGACAACTATCATTAATTATGACTTTTATACAGGATGTGAGGCAAATAAGAAACGTTTTGTAAAGACAACTATCATTAATTATGACTTTTATACAGGATAAGAGGCAAATAAGAAACGTTTTGTAAAGACAACTATCATTAATTATGACTTTTATACAGGATGTGAGGCAAATAAGAAACGTTTTGTAAAGTCAACTATCATTAATTATGACTGTTATACAGGATAAAAGGCAAATAAGAAACGTTTTGTAAAGACAACTATCATTAATTGTGACTTTTATACAGGATAAAAGGCAAATAAGAAACGTTTTGTAAAGACAACTATCACTAATTATGACTTTTATACAGGATGTGAGGCAAATAAGAAACGTTTTGTAAAGACAACTATCATTAATTATGACTTTTATACAAGATGTGAGGCAAATAAGAAACGTTTTGTAAAGACAACTATCATTAATTATGACTTTTATACAGGATAAGAGGCAAATAAGAAACGTTTTGTAAAGACAACTATCATTAATTATTACTTTTATACAGGATGTGAGGCAAATAAGAAACGTTTTGTAAAGTCAACTATCATTAATTATGACTTTTATACAGGAAAAAAGGCAAATAAGAAACGTTTTGTAAAGAGAACTATCACTAATTGTTACTTTTCTACGGGATAAAAGGCAAATAAGAAACGTTTTGTAAAGACAACTATCATTAATTATGACTTTTATACAGGATGTGAGGCAATTAAGAAACGTTTTGTAAAGACAACTATCATTAATTATGACTTTTATACATGATGTGAGGCAAATAAGAAACGTTCTGTAAAGACAACTATCATTAATTATGACTTTAATACAGGATGTGAGGCAAATAAGAAACGTTTTGTAAAGACAACTATCATTAATTATGACTTTTATACAGTATGTGAGGCAAATAAGAAACGTTTTGTAAAGACAACTATCATTAATTATGACTTTTATACAGGATGTGAGGCAAATAAGAAACGTTTTGTAAAGACAACTATCATTAATTCTGACTTTTATACAGGATAAGAGGCAAATAAGAAACGTTTTGTAAAGACAACTATCATTAATTATGACTTTTATACAGGATAAAAGGCAAATAAGAAACGTTTTGTAAAGTCAACTATCATTAATTATGACTTTTATACAGGATAAAAGGCAAATAAGAAACGTTTTGTAAAGACAACTATCATTAATTGTGACTTTTATACAGGATAAAAGGCAAATAAGAAACGTTTTGTAAAGTCAACTATCATTAATTATGACTTTTTACAGGATAAGTGGCAAATAAGAAACGTTTTGTAAAGACAACTATCATTAATTATGACTTTTTACAGGATAAGTGGCAAATAAGAAACGTTTTGTAAAGATAACTATCATTAAGTATGACTTTTATACAGGATAAAAGGCAAATAAGAAACGTTTTGTAAAGACAACTATTATTAATTATGACTTTTATACAGGATAAGAGGCAAATAAGAAACATTTTGTAAAGACAACTATCATTAATTATGACTTTTATACAGGATAAAAGGCAAATAAGAAACGTTTTATAAAGACAGCTATCATTAATTATGACTTTTATACAGGATGTGAGGCAAATAAGAAACGTTTTGTAAAGACAACTATCATTAATTATGACTTTTATACAGGATAAGAGGCAAATAAGAAACGTTTTGTAAAGACAACTATCATTAATTATGACTTTTATACAGGATGTCAGGCAAATAAGAAACGTTTTGTAAAGACAACTATTATTAATTGTGACTTTTATACAGGATAAAAGGCAAATAAGAAACGTTTTGTAAAGACAACTATCATTATGACTTTTATACAGGATGTGAGGCAAATAAGAAACGTTTTTTAAAGACAACTATCATTAATTATGACTTTTTACAGGATAAGTGGCAAATAAGAAACGTTTTGTAAAGACAACTATCATTAATTATGACTTTTTACAGGAGAAGTGGCAAAAAAGAAACGTTTTGTAAAGACAACTATCATTAATTATGACTTTTATACAGGATGTGAGGCAAATAAGAAACGTTTTGTAAAGACAACTATCATTAATTATGACTTTTATACAGGATGTGAGGCAAATAAGAAACGTTTTGTAAAGACAACTATCATTAATTGTGACTTTTATACAGGATGTGAGGCAAATAAGAAACGTTTTGTAAAGTCAACTATCATTAATTATGACTTTTATACAGGATGTGAGGCAAATAAGAAACGTTTTGTAAAGACAACTATCATTAATTGTGACTTTTATACAGGATAAAAGGCAAATAAGAAACGTTTTGTAAAGACAACTATCATTAATCATGACTTTTATACAGGATGTGAGGCAATTAAAGACAACTACTACAGATAGGGAATTAATATGTACAGTACAAAAGAATTGCAGACCGTTTATCTGGAAGAGAATTGTATTTTATTAATTTAAACATAACCCTTACGTGTCATCCGAGGTCATTTTAGATTCAGATGCAGTCAAAATTTTCACTCTGAGAAACAATAAATGCTGCTTATTCAGCCTATGGCACAATATATATTTATCTTCTTCATTTAGAAATCTAACCGATGGTGGCGCTTCTCAGCGAAATAAATGGTTACATCAGCAGTTATGACTGGATGAGCAGCAGCTAATGCATTGGTATTTACAGGAAGCAACTGTCTTTTCAAGCTATTTCATCTAAATGGAGCCGAAGAGTAATGATTGGCACATGGCAAAGTCATGTAAGATTGCCATAAACATATAAACATATTTATCTGAAGGATTCAATGAAACTTGCGTCAAAATACTTGACATATATACTTGTCTACTGAGACTGCACAGAACCATAATGCACTGACAGATCTGGGTCTGTGCAGTTTGTTAAGAGTATTCAGTAGAAAAAATAGATCATGATCTCCAAGTTCAGTATGCTATGGCATATCAGGATCTATATTTTTTGCATAAACCATTGCGACAATGATTTCTGAGATACATTTACAAATTATGACAAAGTGAATCAGATCAGATCAAATCCTGGCACACATTTATCACAATAGTTTATGCATGTATCTCAGAAATTCTTGCTCACATTTATCACAATAGTTTATGCATGTATCCAAGAAATCCTTGCTCACATTTATCACAATAGTATATGCATGTATCCAAGAAATCCTTGCTTACATTTATCACAATATTTTATGCATGTATCCAAGAAATCCTTGCTCACATTTATCACAATAGTATATGCATGTATCCAAGAAATCCTTGCTTACATTTATCACAATATTTTATGCATGTATCCAAGAAATCCTTGCTCACATTTATCACAATAGGTTATGCATGTATCCAAGAAATCCTTGTCACATTTGTCATAATAGTATGTACTTGTATCTCTGAAATCATAACTTACATTGTCACAATAGTATATGTATCTCAGAAATATCTCATGTACCATTGAAATTCCTGCTCACATTTATCACAATAGTTTATGCATGTATCTCTGAAATCCTTACTAAATAATCAAAATAGTATAGGCATGTATTTCTGAAATCCTTGCTAAGTAATCACAATAGTTGATGCATGTATCTCTGACATCCTTGCTAAGTAATCACAATAGTTGATGCATGTATCTCTGACATCCTTGCTAAGTAATCACAATAGTATAGGCATATATTTCTGAAATCCTTGCTAAGTAATCACAATAGTTGATGCATGTATCTCTGACATCCTTGCTAAGTAATCACAATAGTATAGGCATGTATTTCTGAAATCCTTGCTAAGTAATCACAATAGTATAGGCATGTATTTCTGAAATCCTTGCTAAGTAATCACAATAGTTGATGCATGTAAATCTGACATCCTTGCTAAGTAATCACAATAGTTGATGCATGTATCTCTGACATCCTTGCTAAGTAATCACAATAGTTGATGCATGTATCTCTGAAATCCTTGCTAAGTAATCACAATAGTATAGGCATATATTTCTGAAATCCTTGCTAAGTAATCACAATAGTCCAACAAAGAAATAATTGCTCACATTTATAAGTCATAAATACATGTATCCAAGAAATCCTTGCTCACAATTAAAACAATGATATATACAAGTATCTACGGTTTACTTTCTATGTTTGTAGTGTTTATATGTATGAAATAAACCTATCTGTTTGTATGTGTTCATATAAAAAACCCACAAAATATTCCATCCTTCTGTATGTTTGATGATGTGTTTCTATGAAAAAAAGTATATTTATTGTACTCTGTGTGTGTGTGTGTGTGTGTGTGTGTGTGTGTGTGTGTGTGTGTTGTCAGGAATGTAACAATTTGAGTGTCTGATTGGAAATGAGTACGGTACAACTTCAACACTATCTTATTGATCAACCTGTTCTGCCAACATTTTGGAGCAAAAATTCTGATCTGACTTGTTGATATGGCTTACTTAGTAAAGATTCTTTTCATTTTAACCAAATTAAGTATATTTGTGATTAAAAATACTTGTACATGAAAATTCAAATACAAAAAATTAAATCTTAATGGAAAAAATATTTGAGTAGTTAATGTAATGGAAAGCAGACAACTCAAACCTAAGAAAACATGGGATGACAAGTTTGGAATAATAATGACCCAACCCTTATTTAATTTGGTTGTATGCACTTTGACTAAGGATGACTTGGGACAAATGTTCAAGACAAGTCGACAAAATCTGTCGATTATCATTATAAATGGGCTTTAATTTTAGTGGACATATTTTAATTCAACTTTCTTTAACATCTAATCTGAGATGTACTTTGTCAACATGAGCATAACTAAGTTAAATCAAGATGGAGTCGATGTTTGAAACCTGGGCTGACTTGTCTTGGATTGAGTTGTCCCTAATTCCACTGAATTTTTAAATATGAATCAACCTCTCAGTCTCACAAGTAGCAAATAAATAAGAAAGCAGTATCCCACAGAACCCGTTCCAGCAGTGTTACATCACCATATTACCGACTTGTTTTGGTATCAAAATGTCCTACAAAGGGTAATTTTAAAGTTTTGAATATTTAATTAAATAATTTCATTGTTTCTTTGAATCGGGCAATATATTTAACACATATTGATAACCAAATTAATATTCTTAAAAAAGATCTATAGGTGTACTTACAACACAATAAACACCTGCATTCCCATGCATAGCACAGGTAAATGACAGTAATGTAAAAATGTCATCAAATACAAATTCTGCAAGTGAGCAAAAACCATGCTGCAACATTTGACTGATCTTTAAGTGCTATCTGGGCCAACCTGGATAGAGTTTACAGATGTAATTCTGTTATACCTTGCAATTTTGAAGTCATTTCATTGTTTTAAAGATGGTTGTGAATCTATGAAAAATGACTCATGTTCAGGGAGACCATTGCAACTGGTCAGCAGGAGTGGCTACTGTCACAGGGCCAATCAATGAAGATGTTCAGTACAATGTGGAAGATATTCACAATACCATCTACCATATATACTCACTTACAAATTGCACAAACCCACATCTGCCATTGAATACAGCCCCAGCAGATCTGGGTCAGTGCAGTTTATTAGGAGCAATCAGAATTTCAACGTGTGAGTGAGAATATATGGTAGCATGTAATAATTACCATGATCAACCTCTTATAAGGCCAATGAGTTCTACAACAAAACGATGGCATCTGGCATGAGTGGGTTTTGGCCAAGGGAACCGAATGGTAAAAGTGCAAACAACAATATTCCATCTTATTGGGGTGTGTGGGGGTGTGTCATAACTAAGCTTGAAAGGGGACCATGCAAGACAAGTACTACTGTAAAATTAATATAAGGATGGAAAACCTATTAAAATTCTTTAATGTCAGCTGAACGTATATTGAGAACCCTGCTGCCTCCCTTAAATGGTATCATCTGTGTTAATTCAAACCTGGAAAAAGTTTTAAGGACAATATAGCAAGAATTTCTGCAGTTGCAAATGGTAAGAATAAACACAACATTCTGAAATGAGTGTCAATACAGATCAGGGTCTATGTGGTTTGTTATAAGTATTCAATAGAACAACGTATTGTTTTGTTCAATAACACCTTAAAATGCATGTACATGTACATAAACAGTTCATTGTAAATCAATAATTTAGCATGAAAAGAAATCATCTTAAGGAAACAATTTGTGATTGATCATGGTATTTTCAAGCATCACTTGAAGAGAATCATCCATATTATCTGGATGTATATGCCAACATTACAAGCAACATTACCGGTATTTGTAGGCACTGCAAAAGTCTTCAAACAGACAGAATGAGTTTTAATTATGATCACTGTTTACTTCAGATCTACACCAATTATAAAGAAATTTGAAAATATAAATAAATTTAATAAAAGATATCATATTAAGTTAGAATATAACACTAATTAGCATCAATTTAAAAAAATTATCATAGTGTAACTAGGTACATATCAAGTACAGAAAATGCTGAAGGCTAATTTGAATTATGGTTTTAGTTTGACATTTTCTCTGTAAATGTCAATCATAAGAAAAATATTAGCAATACAATCTCTGGTTAATGGATTCTGTCAATCTTTGAACTAATCCATTCAAAATATAAAGCTTTTATTGACAATAAAACCAGAATGTAATTAACAATTACATAGCTCACATTGACAATGGTTTTAGTAGTCTCCAGAAGCCCTCGTAAACATTAATTATCATGCATTGAGTAAAATGAGACTAATGACATCCTTACAATGAAATGTTGGCCCAAGTGATACTAGACAATAATCAAGACTATTATATCATATCATGGCAGCAGCACTGTAATATGTTGATAACAATTTGAAATAAATAAAGTACTATACTTTCAAGGTAAGATTGGCAAAAAACAGTTACATTTTATACACAGTCAATCCAGGAGACACTTTTAATATCACGAAAATGATATTAGATGAAATTAATTTTTCAAAGAAAGACTTCTATGCCCACAAAAAAATCCAGACTGGTGAGACCTCATTGGTTATGCCAAATAGTACCTGTTGGAGAACTCACTGGTTACACCTAGTAGTACCTGTGTGATACCTCAATGATCACAACTAGAAGTTCCTGTATGAGACCTATTTGGTTACAACTAGTATGGTAGTTTTGTTTGTTGTTTTTTTTTAGGGTTTAACGCCATTTTTCAGCACATGATAGACGACTATACATGGCAGCCAGTATTATTATTGGAGGAAGAACCTGGGAAAGCCCCCAGAAATAACCACCGACCCATGAGAAGCTACTGGCAAGCTTTCTCACATAACTACATTAGCCAAATCTTATACTTGAACATACGCAGACAGAGGTGAGATGGCAGTGATCCGTAACGGAAAGCGCTTTAGACCACTCTGTCACTCTGGGCCTCACAACTAGTAGTACATGTGTGAGACCTAACTGGTTACAACTAGTAGTGCCTGTATGAGACCTAACTTGTTACAACTAGCAGTTCCTGTATGAGACCTAATTGGTTGCAACTAGTAATTCCTGTATGAGACCTAACTGGTTACAACTAGTAGTACCTGTATGAGACCTAACTGGTTACAAATAGTAGTTCCTGTATGAGACCTAATTTGTTGCAACTAGTAATTCCTGTATGAGACCTAATTGGTTACAACTAGTAGTAAATGTGTGAGACCTAATTGGTTACAACTAGTAGTTCCTGTGTGAGACCTTTATTGGTTATACCTAGTAGTACATTTGTGAGACCTAATTGGTTACAACTAGTAGTACCTGTATGAGACCTAATTGGTTACAACTAGTAGTACCTATATGAGACCTAATTGGTGATACCTAGTAGTACATGTGTGAGACCTAACTGGTTAAACCTAGTGGTATGTGTATGAGACCTAATTGGTTACAACTAGTAGTACCTATATGAGACCTAATTGGTGATACCTAGTAGTACATGTGTGAGACCTAACTGGTTAAACCTAGTGGTATGTGTATGAGACCTAACTGGTTACAACTAGTAACGATAATATGTGCAAAGCTTGTCAAAAAATCTATTTGGTCATGAGGTATGTACAAAAATTGATCTTAAGCTAGTAAAATATGAGACACACATCAAATAGACTATTTTTTTTTACAAATGTAGTTCTAATCGAGATGACTGCAACATTAACAGTTAAAATGCCAAATTTAACCAATACATTGTGCAAAAGTCTTTTTTCACTATGAATAAAATACCAAAACTTAACCTAAGCCAGTAAAATGTGAAATGTCAGTCACAATGACCTTCTTTTCATGTATGGGTGTAGAACTAAAAGAGGCATACAACCATCTAGTTTAATGATTTCAGCATGAACAGAACTTGAAAACTGAACTTAAATACAAAACTGAACATGTCAGTGAAGCATGAAATATTGGTCATAGTAACCTGGATGTGATAATCAGAAATATAATGTTTGCAATATTTTTCTTGTCTGATACATACATTACCACCAATTTTTTCTGGTATCAGACAGACCATGGTAAAGATCTGTCCTTTGTCTGGAAAAGAAATTCTATTCAAATGCATAACAATTTCACTGTGACATTATAACATGAATTGATCCTTCAAGCTTTGAAATGCAAACTTTAATCTTTAATAAACTTAGGTTAAATTACTTCAGTATTTAAACATAATTCCGATTATTGGCCTGGCCAAGGTGACCTGAAGTTTGATGAAACAGTAAAAGTCATACATACCTAAGTGAAACAGAAGAGGCCAATATAATGGGTTTGTTAGTTAATAAAACTTAAAATTCACCTCAGCTTTAGCTTCTAAAAAATGTGAAGGCTTCACTATATCTAATTCAGCGTCTGGTTTGGAAAGAAAGAAAGAAACACAAAAAAAGAAAAAAGCAGACATAGCTCAGTAATGAAGCAGAAATAATCTTTCAATTGTTGAGTTGTTTTTTTTTATATCTTTATTAAACTATTTATTACTGTCAAAATGAGAAGACAGTGACCTATTTTACATGCTCTTGTAATTACTGGTCATATCTCACACTCAGTTGCATCCACCGCTCGATAGCTTTGTATTCTCATAAGTTCCTTCCCTTGTACAGTCACTTAACATACATGATATTAAATCCTCAATCTTATATGTCCAATGGCTCTCAATTACAGGTATTACTGAAATTCCCTTGATGAGGATACTGTGTGAATCCATTTCCATTTAAAAGCAAACTAAAGTCTGACTCAGATTTTGACCAGGCTGTACAGTAATACTTACACAGTGAAAATCGTGCCTAGCGTCACTTTAATACTTGTTTATTCCCAAACATATTAGATGCAGTTTTTGTTTTATTCATTTTATTCATTTTTCTGATCAAATTGCATTCATCCAGATAACACTTCAGCTGGTCGGTAATAGCTGTTTCAGTTTTGTCTCACAATTTACTCTTTTTCAATGATATAAGCGATGCTACAAATGGAGATAATCTTTAGAAAAAGGTAAACAGCGCTGTTCAATGGTGCAAGGCTTAACCAGCATAACTGTTACATGTTCATGAAAGAATGGTAATAATAAAGGGTAAAATTCTTTTTTACTTCTGTGTTTTGGCTGAGAAAAAAAATATTTTCGACACATTGGAAAGCTGGATGTTTAGGCACCTCCATTGTTTATAATTGGTGAATATGTCTTTTGTTTTCAAACAGCAATACAAACCATTTAATCATTAAAAAGCTGAAAATAGGCTTGGGTTAAAAGGGAATTTTGACTAGCAACTATATGATTACTTTGATGTGTGATTGCCTTTCACTCCATAATATTAGCACAATTACCACAGATTTGTGAAAACAGGTGTAAGGTCACTTACATCAAAGCAAACTAAAACTAAGATTTTATGGTAGTAGCATTTTGAAGCATTATTTCTGAAACTTCATTATTGTATTTTGGATTTAGTGCAGTGGTGCCCATGATTTGAATCCAAGGGATGTACTTCATTCTGCCCGTGTTCAAACCTACAATGTACAGGTGGTGGCACCATTATGTAAGTATGCTAATTAGCCTAATTGCAAGCATTGAATCAAGTCCTATTGTTGTTCATTATTGTCATACTGGGATCAAATTTTAGTTATTTACAATTTCAATGCAAAATAAAAAAATAATTACTGGTGCACTAATATAATTAGTTTATTGCAATAACGCATAAACAAACAATAATCAAGTCAAACGGGAGAGGAAGTGTTACAACAACCTGCAAATGCTCAATTTTTGTTATCAATCGACCAAGATATACACAAATCTAAATTAAAGTAAATATGGTAGATGTTTTGCTGTGACTGTAAATGAGTTATTGGTGTTCCAAATATAATTCAAATATGAAGATTTAGCACAGGCAATTCTGAATCAATGACTTGTTGGTGTAGTGCTCTTGTATAAAACTTGTATTGCCAATTGTAATTCTTAAGGAAAAAAAAGAATCTGTGATGAATTGGGCTATACTGACCGAGAAGACTCTATTGTATCATAATGTACACAGGACACTTAAGTTCAAATGAACTCGGGCCCTACCAATCAAGAAGACTTTATTTGTATCATAGTGTACACAGGACACTCAAGTTCAAAACTTGCATCATGACCTCTTACTCTGAAATGTGCTAACAATTAAACTTGTCTGATATCTTGTTAAATTTCTGTCTGAAACAAAATCTAGTCAATATTCTTTTAATCAATTTCAACATAAAATTGTGTTCAAAAGCCAAATGAAGTTAAAAAATAAAAACAAGGACCTTTGACTTAAAACTCAAAATGTAATTCATATTGTAGATGTTATGAGTGCCGACTGAGAAAAAAATTGATTAAAAAATTAAGTATAAATTAATATAATGCATAAGTGTGCATGGTATACATGGCAAATAAAATTCTTTGCATATAAGAATCTAATCAAATACTTTAACATTCATACACTGTATGCTGTAAATAAAAATTGATTTAATCAAATACTTAAATAATATACAAGTATCGATTCTGTAAATACGAACTGATTTAATCAAATACTTTAAAAATACATGTACTGTATGCTGTAAATCAGAATTAATTTAACCAAATACTTTAAAAAACATATACTGAATAATTAGTAAAAAATATCAACCCCACAAATCTGTGCTGACCATAATGAACAATGTACAGGTCTGATACCAACGGTTCATTAAAAAGTGCAATTTTACAGAATACACCTGTGTACAGTTCAGACATTTAACGCTATTGGCAACAGCAGTATCCAGAGCCAAATGAAATGGGATTGTGCTATTCCTCATGGATTTACAAGCTGCCAAACATAGGATTTGATCCAGAAAAAGCATGTACATATCGCCAAAAGAATCCTTTGGATGATGATAACTCAACAGCTGTGAGAAATGTATTAAGTATACAAAATATATGCAGTTGTGTGTGGATAAGATTTTTGTAGGTTTTGATGAATAGTCAATATCAGCCCTTAAACTGCCAGTCTATATATATATATCATTACAGGTGTGGGGCTGATTTAACGCTCTACTGCAGTGTTGTCCAACCTGTGTCACATGGGCTGCATGCAGCCCCAAGCTGATTTTAAATGGACCACCAGAGCTAGAGCAATTTTTTGTTCATTTACGTAAAAAACCACATAATAAATTGTGAATAATTTTTAAGTTTACTGCTGTGGCACTCGGCTTCAAGAAGAAGACAAAATCAGTGGCCGTTGGTGTCAAAAAGGTTGGACAGCATCAGCCTACTGCATACTTTAAATCAATTTGTTTTCAGAGTACCAGTATGTGCCTTTTATTAATTTAGCAAGAAAACTAAATTAAGTTTGAGAAAAATATTATTTGTTTTAAAAAATGTAATTGAACATTAATCACATCTTTTTATAATCTTACAAATATGCTTCATTTTAATATAAATTCTTCACATCCTAGATCAGTGAAATACATCTGGAGGCAGTCAAATTCATAAAACTTACTTCTGATCAGAATGACAAGCTTTTACTGTCTCTTTCTGATGCCATATCCTATATATGGCAGGTATAGTGTAACTTGTCTGAACTGTATCTTAAGTATTAAGAAATCAAAAAAATCAAGTCCAACCTAACTTAATGATGAATTTGACATTTTTCTTGCTCAGTCTAGCCTGGTTATATTATTTTTTTCCATCAACAACAGCATTGTACAGTCTATTGAAACTTAATATCACATGATTGTTTAGAAATCTGAAAATAACAAAGGAAAACTGTCCACATATTTTCCCCAAGTATATTATAATTTACAATTAACAGTAAAATTAATTCCACACCAGCATACATTTTCACTCAGATTTTCCTAATTTTATATTCTTGGGTTAGACAGAAAACCCTGATATTTGTGCCTCTGCTAATAGATGACTAGTATAAGATTTATTTTGCATAAGAAAACCACCATTAATTAAATTTTAACCCTGCTTCCCTTGATGACTTTCACCATTGCCATTGTGCTTCAGTGGTGATCAAACATTAGGTGAAACCCGCATTGGCGTATTAAGAATGAGCCCAGTTGTCTCCCTTGCCTGATTAGCACCCTCATCTGTGAAAAACTGCACTGGTGCTTTGCACAAGGGACAGGCATTCTTGTGTTGAAGCCATTCAATCAGACATCTAAAATTAATAAATCTTTATCGAAATAAAATATCTACAAATTTTAAACTGTACATGAAACACAACTCACAACTGAAATTGAGACAACCCTTTATTATTTAAAATATAGAAGTGGACCTTTTTCACAATGTCTTTGCACATGCCCAGGGTTGTCTGGTAAATTTCACTTGAAGGAGCTATCAAGAACATATTAGAGATCTTCAATAGATAAACAAGTTTTAAGTATTGAAGGTATCTTTAATCTAAATGGTCATTTATTAATAGTACGTTGCTAGTGGGATATTAAAGATTTCATCAAAATTATGCTGCTCTGCTCACACACAAAGGTAAAATAAAGACTAGATGTTACTGTTGTTGTTGTGGCCATAACTCCATTTCTCAGCACATGGTAGCCAGCCTATCTAGTGGAGAATAATGCTGGGAAGAACTACCAACCTACATGAAGCTACTTGCAAGTTTTTTCTCATACCCACACAGCTTTCGTTTAGAAAATAATTTAAGGTCTGTAAGGATTTAGCAATAGAAAATCAGCAAACTTTTTATCCACTTGTAAGGTTTTTATGCCAGGTTAATCCAAGCTCAGTTTGGCTGAATGTAAACAGCAACCAAGAAATGAACATTAAACACGAAACTTGAAACAAGCATATAATATAGGTCAGGGAGACTTCATGTGGCAAACAGGATAAAATTTATCAAGGCTTGCAGCTGCCTCTATTTTCTTTTGAAAGCCAGATAGCTTCTATTTTATAATATCATAAATGTATGCAAAGTGCTTTTTATAACAAACCAGCAAAAAAATTTGGGTGCACAATCCCACTGCATTTTTGATAGGTGATCCTGAAGAGAGTTATTAATGTAGAAATCTATAAAAGGATCAAATTTATTTAAATTACAATACATGCTCGCTAATGACTGCAAATGACTCGGATACTTATCTGCCATCACATAATGTGCTTGCAGTTCTGGTTTGGAGTACAACAAACAACACAGACCCTTATCTGCTGGTACATTATGTGATGTCGGATCAATGTCTATGTTTGCAGTTGGACTGGACGTATATGTGAGTACATACGGTAAGTGTATTGTTAAGTTAGAGAATTTAGGTTCACGGAACCTTGAAAACTTAAACAATTATCAGGACTTTATCAGAAACAACACCCTGAAATAAAGTCAACAAGATCTAAATCCAAACAAGTAGGATCAAAGTCTCCATCAGCTGTTTTCTAAATATATCCCTGTATATTTCATTATGAACATATAATTTAAAATAACTGGCAAAGAAGTCAGATCCAACTGAAACCAACATATACCCTGATTTGCAGTCACATAATTTACTGGCAGACTGGGATCTATGTTGACTCTTTGAATGATTACTCTTACAAAGCTGTATATAACTTGATATGCTGGTACATATGGATCGATGTGATGGATCGATGTTTCTTTCAGATGGACTCAACTTACACAACTGAATATATACTACTGGTCACAGTACCGCAAAATTAACCTGTTGGCTGTCCATTGTACTTCGGTAATTAATTTATTTTTCCACTTCAAAGTTCAATCGCCTGTTCCAGCTTAGGCAAGAGCAAAGATTTCATGAGTTGTTGTTGTTGCTCTGGTTTCCTCCAGCTCACAGACCACCTCAAGCTGACATGTGAGGCGTCCCAAGTGTGTCATACCAAGAGTCAGAACAACTTGTCTGACAGTTCAGATGCAAGAAATAAAGCTTAAACTGTTGCAACATTGTGATAAAATACATTTGCATTTAACAGCAGCAAAGGGTAAATAAGTGATAAGCAAATTTCCTATTTGTTTCTCTTTTAAAATGACATTACATTGGTAGCATAAAATGCTATTTATACTTACCAAACATTAATTCTGTTGATTTACCAGAAACAGTTATTTGAATCAAAGCAATGTCAACAACCAGCTTAAAATTAACTACATAATTGTGTTAGCATTTTTATCAATAGCTCATGTATTGATAAAGACAGGACAATTTCCCTGAACTTCAGCTTTCTTTACAGTCATGCATCCATTACCCCTCCTAATTAATCCAACCTATTATACACCAGGTAAGAAACTGAAGAAATTTTGACCTACCATATATACTTACCTACAAGTACAAGACTGATCCAACTGCAGACAACACAGACCATAATTTACCATCATATAATGTGTTTGAATATCAGGGTCTATGTTGATTGTTCTAATTATGAATCCTAACAAACTCCAGAGGCTTATATCTATTGGCCTTATGCGATTGCAGATGTGCATCTATGCAGTTGGCATTCGGCTCTGACTAGTACATGGGTTTACCAGTACATGTTATCTTTGAATCCTTAGAATGCTTGTTTGAATTTTTCTAAATATTTGTGCATTAAAAGGTACAAAATACACTGCATCTCTTCAAATATTTCAAAATATTTGCATGTTAAGGGGATACAAAATATACTGTATCTGGGGTTTTTATACTGACAATGTTAATTTTTCATCATTAGTTTTGCCGATATTTTTAAAAATACTTGAAATTTTAATATACATTGAGAATAATTAAGTTTATATTTTGTCACAAAAACATGGTGATATGGTATGCTAACCTTTTGTTTTTAATGAACTGATGTGATTTAGATATAACCACATTGCAGTGGTTCTTTGTAAACATTATATGTTTTTCTTTTTTTGTTTTTGTTTGTTTGATTAGGATTTTTAACGTTGCTTTAAAAAAAAATCAGTCATATCGCTACGATGTCTGCAGTGAGGCAGTTTATAGTGATATCTAGCACTGGGTCATTATGCCGCAGACATGTAGCATGATGTCCCACCCAGTCACAGTATTCTGACACCAGGCCAACCAGTCCTAACACTAACCTCTTAATGCTGAGAGTCAAGCGAGGCAGCTGTTAGTACCATTTTATAAGTCTTTGGTATGACTTGGCCGGGGACCGAACCCACGACCTCCCGCTTCTGCGGCGGATGCTTTAACCACACAGCCACCAGAGTGATTGTGTTTTTCTTTATTAACAAATTGTCTGTTGAAATTGTGAACATACCATCCATGCTCAATTATAAGTCAGATACAACCATAAAATGCACAGACCCAGATTATGTGTTCACTTTTGATGGATTTGGGAATATAATTATCTATGTGTTCTTACTCTTGACAGAATTATTAATGTAATTATCTATGTGTACTCACGTTTGATGGAAGATATGTTTACAAGGGCACACCAACACATTTTCTTTGAGCTCAAAATCCATCAGGCAAACTGGACATGTCTGGGAAGAAAACAATTACAACTCAGAAATCAAATAGCTACTCTGATACAGTTCTTTAGTTAAGGAAAAAAGTCAATATCAGAGACAAGAGTCCCAAATCAGGACTGACACTCTACAGGTCACCATGTATTTTAAAGGCTTATTATCACTGGTTCTATTCATTAGAGGTGCATGATTTATGCTACAGAATATTTTTCCTGTGGTAGATACTATGATACCTTTTCAATATAGCAATAATTCTGGCAGTTACCATCAGCAAGGACTTAACTTTAATTCTGAAGCAATTAATTAATGAAATTAACAGCATATTTTCAATTTTCATGACAAAATAATTAAAAAATATTTTCTTTACAAAACAGTTGTACGTGTCATAAATTAATATATTGAATACAAAAAAAATATAACTATATTATGATCAATTTAATTACATGTTTGACACATGTCACCTATGCCAACCTCAATGTCAAATGGTGATATTATGAAAGATAATTTGGGTCAAATCAAACTTGAGGAATCGATTAAGATACATGTAAGGTTTAGTTATGCAGAGTAAAGTAAATGCATGTAACATTTGGAATCATCAAAAGAATGTTGTTTCCTGTTTAAAGTTGACATAATATCTTTGATTTGCTTGAAATGTTTTACATTATATTTTTACTGGTCTCTGTGGGCGCTTTTTCTGGCTATTATAGCAATGCCAATACATTCTCTCTTCTTTTGATAGTGGAAAGATTACAGTCCCCACCATCCTTGATTTGTCTGCCACATTTGACACAATAGACCATGATATAGCTGAAGTTGATGCTACCATCCAAGGAATTGTGAGGTGCATTTCTGATGTGAAATCATGGATGACATGTAAGAAGATGCAATGAATGATGATAAAACTGAGGCCATTCTGCCCACTACACAAAGACTTTCTCATTCACATCCATTACCTCAACAATAAATATCAAGACACCAACATTACATTCACACAGTCAGTATAAAACCTAGATGTTACTCCGGACAGTACTCTCACATTGCACCAACATATCATGAACATATGCAAGGCTGCATATCATGAGCTGAGATGCATCAGCTCCATTTGCAAATATCTTTCAGTTGATGCCACAAAAATGCTTGTGTGTTCATTAGTACTTTCAAGACTGAACTATTGTAATTCAACTCTGTCTGGTTTGTCTGAATATCTACTCCAGAAACTTCAAAACACAGCTGCTCAGATCATCCTTACAGTACCACGATCAGAGCACCCCACCCCACTGCTCTGTACCATAAACTGGCTATCCATTCAATCCAGAATCAAACACAAAATTTGTTCTCATTGCTACATTTCACTGACAGACTCCAGTCCAACATACTTATCTGGCCCCACCTGTGTGTACACACCAGCAAGATACTTATGCTCCTCTTCTGACAATCGTATACTCATTATTCCCACTATGAAAATAAAGTCATATGATCTAAGTTCTTTTGTACACCAGGGCTAAGCAATGTGGAACAAATTGCCTATTGAAATTAGACACAAAAACGCAGTGATCCCTTTCAAGAGTGCTCTTGAAACCCACCTTTTTCGACTGCAAGAACAAACTTGGATGATGTCAGTTTGGCATAGTTACGTTCAGAAGCTGCCATAACCTTGTGCTCTTATTTACATAATAAGTTCGTATGGTCCAGTTGTGTTCCTTGAAGGCTCAATGGATGAATGGGCAACCCATTATATCTTGGATGACAGCCTTTGAACAAAAAATATTGTCCTTTGAGCAGTAAGAACAAGCATGATCTTTAACTTCTGATTGGCACAGTTCGTTTTAGGTGCAACTTCAGTGCCTGATGGGAAGACAGCAGTTTTAAGAAAAAGGACTGATTACATAAATGCAGAAGTCTTTTACTGACAATGAAAGCTGAGGCCTTCACAAAATAATGAAACCATCATGGTGGAACTGCAGATAGTTCAGATCAACTGATATGACATTATTCTAACTGATTTTACCTGTTGTAGCATGTGATGGAGATAAGTCAATGAAAGCATGAAGACGACTTGGTTTTACAGTGTTTGAACTTCATCCTCAAGTGAATGAAATGCCGAGATGGGATGATATTGGATTAGTCCTTGTTGATTAGATGCCAAGATGAAATATAGGAGAAACAAGGAAATTTTTACTTGATACAAAAGATAACTAAACTACTGCTTCTGCAGAAAGTCATCTATGTGGTTGGATGTCATTAATATAGAGGGTGGTTTGAAAGTGTGACTTGACTGTCTATGGTTGTCATGAAGACATGAGGACTGATATTTTGACCACAATAGTGTTCTGAACTTGTACACAATCTCATGTAAGCAAACCTTAGTAATTTCCATCAAGCCATGTGAATAGGAATGCAAAGGTACACATCCAGGAGATTTATACTGACCCCTGAATTGCACTGAGAACTGATCTCAGGATCTCCATTATGAACTCTGGAAAACTGAAGTAAAATCTGTCTGTCTGCATTGTAAAATTTCTTTACCCTCTTATTAAAAAGATGCGCTTATTTCTTTCTGCAGAATGAATGTAATGTATGGCTTTGTAGGAGATCTGTTGTTTTTGTAGGGTTTAACGCCATTTTTCAGCACAGGATAGGCCACACATGGCAGCCAGTATTACTGGCAGAGGAAGAACCCAGGAAAACCCCAGAAAGAACCACTGACCGTAAAAAGCTACTGGCAAGCTTTCTCATATACCCACATTGCAAGAATCCAAGACTTGAACCCACACAGACAGTTGAGATGGCAATAATCTGTAACAGAGAGCGCTTTAGACCACTCGCCCACTTGGGGCCCCCATAGGAGATCTGTAGTTAAGTGAGTCCTTGACAAGAGGGGATAATCATCATTGGAGGTCTCATCAGGGAAAAAAGGATTGTTTCACCATTTGGCATGCATTATAGGAGTCAATCCTCTTACTTTGATCTTCCTCTGAGAAGAAGGCTAATTGTTTGGTCCCATGGCCTGTAAGTGGATTGCCTTTAGGAGCCCATTTCCTGAAATTATCTATCTGCCCATCGAAAAAAAGAAAACAGTTTTGATCTTTGAATGGCTTTCAGGAGAGTGGGCATTTCAAGCCGTTTAAATTTCTGTTGACTGCCTGGATGTCATTAAGAAAAACTCAGCATGTATGTCTTGTTGAAATTTTATGGGAGTAGCTGATACAAAATTAAAGACATTTCGGTCTTCTAGCTGCTTTACCAAGCTCAACAAGCATCCTGACAAGACTGGTAGCTGTTATAACGACAGCTGGTATTTCCTGACTAAGACAATGATTGATGCAGCAACAAAGTAAGGGTCATAGATGGAGCAGGTGAAGGTGGAGATAACTCTGGATGCAGAAGCTGCAAAACCTCTTTGATCGATGACCTATGCCTTCTTTGGACTGCTGTCAGGTCAAGAACAAATGGGACTTGTGAAAGTGAATCTTTAAGGATGCAAGAGTAGGGTGATAGAAAAGCCTTCTGCGGTGGGTATAATTACTGAGCTGGTATCACAATTTGTGTAAGATGATGAACAAGGCTAGTGGTCTATCCATGCTGGGAAACTATTATCTCCAGGCATTCAATGCATTGACAATGATAATTGACTAGGGTGTTGCCATAGCCAGCACTGGAATGTGATGGAATTATCTCTCTTGTTTGTCCAAGTTAACTGTTTTGGCAGTGATGGTCACCCATATATCTTCTGACTAGTGAGTACACATCACATGCACTGAATTTCATCTCCCACGATTTATACAGGTAGAGCAGTTAACTTCAGCCAACTTGAAACTCCTGCACTCCTAACACTGACTCATGATCATATTGTTGACACTGACACAGCAGCAGGGGGGGGGGGGCGAATCGGACATTTGCTCCAGACATCATTTGCTCTAAATCTAACAAACATCTCGAGAGAATTAATTCAAATCCTTCTTTTTCAACAAAAAAAAAAAGATTACTTGCTCGAAACATAAGTTTTTCGCAAATCATACTCCAAGACCGTTTTCATAGTTTAGTCAAAATATGGTCTTGTCGTGATGTCATCGCCCCCCTGCTGCTATGGGTTTTTACGATTTCAACCAAATATTTGATCGAGTCCGATACGATATATGTGTTCGAGGATCATGTAAATTTATTGTTATAAATCCATGCGGGGTTGACTGAGCTTTACTAAAGAAATTTTTAAATTGATTGAAGTCCATATCAGAACACCATGTCTGCCAAATATTTCGTAACGTATGTGTATCAACGCCATTAAACACAGCAAGAATATTACAGTTATCTCTGATCACTTTTGGAATCTGAGTGTAGCATTGAGTGACATATATCACGTCAGTGTTTTTGTGCCTGCCTTGGGAAAATATTCTAGCTGGTTTTTTTTGATTGTCTAACATCACATCGTCGTATACGACTAAATTGTTAATGCCCCCATCAAGATCATCCACGGATGGTGCCTCGTCAATATCAGTTATAAATTCAATGACGTTCTCACCCTTAATTTCTGATGCATTATCGTTAAAATCCTTTAACACTTCATAGCATCGTTGATCATCTACGCTAGGAGCAACTAAATACAACTTATCACACTTCATCCATCTCAATATTAAATTGAGCAACAATTGCGTCTTGCCGGATCCAGATGGCCCGATTATAATTGCACGGATAGAGTTTGGTAGCGCTGCATGATGCTTAACTGGTTCTCTTGTTTTAGTCGCTGAAAAATCAATTATATTCATATCTCTATACATAAATTATGGATCTATATTGTGTGAAGTGCAAAACGCGTACTAACACAAATGATGTGACGACGATTACAACTAAAAATAACAGATCAGCACTAACTGGTAGATGTGCAACATGTGGTATAAAAAAAGTTTAGATTTGTTTCTATGAAATCCGGAGATTTTTTAAAAAAAAACGAGGAGGTGATATCGCAGCCATGTTAGTAAAACTCCCTGGAATGCCGTGGGCAAAGTATCCAGGAGAAAAGCACCTTCCAGGATATAGCTATTGTAGCCCCGAACACGATTAGATATCAGACATGATGATCAAAATCAGCCCCGACCCAGGGAGTATCCGATAAACGCTATTGATAAGGCGTGTCATGCTCATGAAGTTGCATATAAAAGCAGCAATCTGCAACATAGACATCTCGCGGATGTGAAATTAATTCATGCGTTAAATGCTATTCCTGATAAATCTTTCAAAGAAAAGTTGGCTTCGTGGTTGGTAAAATCAGCTATGAAAGGCAAATTGATGATGGGTGCTGGTAATTAATAATATGGAATCTATTTATTATTCCCCAAGAGGATACTGGAGGGGTAACGCTGCAATCAATAAACTCGCCAACGCCGCAAAAGTGAAAAGGGCCACTGCGGCTAATTGGTTATCCAAACAGGCTATATGGCAAATTTATCTACCGCGTCCTAAACAAATTAATTTCTCGCATTTTGATGTTACCGGACCTAATGAAGTTCATCAAGCTGATTTATTGTTTTTACCACATGACAACGGTTACAAATATGCGCTAACCGTAGTTGATATTGCGAGTCGATACAAACAAGTAGAACCGCTAAAAACAAAATCATCACCTGAAGTTGCTTCTGCATTTGAAAAGATTTATCGACGAGGTCCTCTGCAGTGGCCAAATCTATTACAAGTTGATCCTGGCAAGGAATTTCAAGGCGCTGTTTTAGCAGCGATTAAAGATCACAATGTCACCATCAGACGGGGGCATACTGCACTACATCGCGATCAGGCAATTGTAGAACGATTTAATCGGACTCTTGTTGAGCAGTTATTTGGATATCAATATGCCAAAGAATTCATCCAAGAAAAGAGATCCCGTGAATGGGTCAAAAGGTTACCAGGGGTAGTTGCAGCGCTAAATAACGAGATTACCAGAGCAATCAATATGAAACCTAACCTATCGTGAAAAAATGAAAAAATACCGACGCAGCGTAACAATCATCGATATCACCGTGTATTCGGTGTCCGGTGTGATGGCCAGCACCGGGTTATTTTGTCGACGGTGACCATGATGGCTCCGATTGCAGTTCCAATTGCTATCTCCGCGGCAACAACAATCGCGGCAGTCGCCACCGCGATAACTAAAAAGTTATCATCGTGTTCTCAGAAAAAACTCAGCGATTATACAGCTCGGTACAGGGTGGTATTTGACGCGTACTCGAAATTATCCGAGTTGATCTCGCTGTCGATAGATAATTCGTTCATATCCGATGTTGAATTTTCCACGATGACCCAGTTGTATAACTCCGCGATGTTGAAATTGGAAATTGAAGACAGCGTTAACAATAATGTCACTCGAACTGCTTCAACGAATCGTGGAGAATACCACTCCGATACGAACAAGCATGATATCAATAACATTAACAAACCTTGAATTTAGTGTGAACTTCCCTTCTCCGATTCCAGTGCGCGAGATCGCGCTGGCAAAATTACGAGTATATCATAGCTGGCCTAATATCAGATCGGCTGCATTTGGCGGTCAGCAACTGAATAACGCACTGGTGTTCTTGTATAAGAATAAACCCGATGGTACTCCAGCGTGGGAAACTCTGTTTCGTTACCAACTGGGTCGTACCAAATTGAGCAAATCGATTCTGAAATTCAGCGTAGAATAAAATCAATCACTGGAAAAGAATCAAAAATAGCTATTAAACTTCATGAACCGACGCTTTTGTCGTCGATCGAAATAAGCACAGAGGGATACATTGTAGATATCTATAACAGCTCGTTAAGAACAGTGTTAGGATGGCCTGAAAAACCACCCGGAGCCACCGCCAACTTAACCACGGATGTACAATCATATCATAAAATAAATCCCAGATATCGAGATAGTTTATCTGATATAAGAAAAGTAAAAATCGCCCATAGATTTATATTTACCAACAAAAACATATTGCAATGGGATTTTATCATTAAAAGAACAGCTGACTCATCTGTTACTATCACATTTACGCTAACTGACATCACTGGTTATTTTAATGAAATTAATCAATTACATAAAACACAACTAGAACAACTACGGCAAACAAAATCGCGAAAACACGTTGAAATACTAAATCAGCTTGTATCTGACATGGAATATATCAATGAACTAATTATTCAAACAATAATTAATGACAATAGTGACAATAAACAACGATTCCTAACCAGTTACAATATCACAGAAGCCGATCTGTGTAATTTCAAGTTTCCAGGATACAACGCTGAGGAACTAAAAGAATCTGTTAGGAATGTTAGCAAGGTATTACAAGTACAAGATTCAACTATCCTTAAATATAATAATGACCCAGATGGCGGCGGTAGGCATATTGCCCCACACAATGTGAATATTTCAGCAGTGATTGCGCTCAATTTAACATGTGACGCAATTGAAGGAAGCTATCAAATAAATCTCGAGCAATCAAATCAAGCTCAGCAAGGATATATTCTTTATTCATTTGCACCAACAGCTCCTCCAGGATTCCTAATTATTGAAAACCCAATTAATCCTGTCTACATGCGATGCCATAATAAATCGTTAACGAGAATTAATTTCCGACTCACCGAACAGTCAAATAATTTAATTGATTTACAAGATGAGGTGTTAGCGATTAGTTTGTGTGTGAAATCATAAATGATTTTCGTCCTAAGGACTTGATCAAATATTTGGTTAACCCATAGCAGCAGGGGGGGGCGATGACATCACGACAAGACCGTATTTTGACTAAACGATGAAAACGGTCTTGGAGTATGATTTGCGAAAAACTTTTGTTTCAAGCAAGTAATCTTTTTTTTTTGGTTGAAAAAGAAGGATTCGAATTAATTCTCTCGAGATGTTTGTTAGATTTAGAGCAAATGATGTCTGGAGCAAATGTCCGATTCGCCCCCCTGCTGCTGACACATATAAACAGTAGAACAATGGCATACATAAGTGAAATTTTAAAAAAAACATTGCAATGTAGCCATAATGAGTATAATGTAAGGCATGTCCTGAGAAACAGTCCTAAAATGTTTAACTAAAACTGGCACTGCAAGTTTTGAAAAGAGGAAATATATAGCAATGTTGACCGACAATGGATGGAAAAGAGGAAATATATAGCAATGTTGACCGACAACGGATGGAAAAGAGATGAGACATGATGAACACTGGGTCATACCATAAGCTCATTTAGTAATACAGAAGGGCAGAGTACAGGTGTCTCTGCTAAAGAGAAATCTTTTGACTAATGTCCTTATCAATAGAGACAAAAACTTACTTCATTTGGAAACTTCTGTTTCGATGGTTGGAAATATTTTATCTGAAAGTAGATGAAACTTTGTCATACTAGTTTAACTTCTAATAAGTTTTATTCTGTACTAATTTTGAATTTTGGGCCAATTGCATAGTTTTAGGGTTAACAGTACATGTATAGTCATTTAGAATATTTTACAGGTGAGGTAATTCATGACAAAGTTAATCATTTTCTTTTCAGATTTCACTGTCAAAGTTGTACTAGAGTTTTCACAAAATTTACCTTTCTCACATGTCATCTGCCTGAGGATCATTCTTAATGCTGTGACTATTTTCATCTCAAATAATTAAAAACAAAAAATCTAATAGTCTTGCTATGGTTTGATCAAATTATTGAGTTGGAGTGTTTTGGACCTCTTGCTTGCAAACAAGGAAAGATGCTTAAAAAATAAGTTAAGATTCTCTAATGTTGCACTGTCCTTGTTATTATAAATGAATTTTATTATAAATGAATTTTATTATAAATGAATTTTATTATAAATGAATTTTACTATAAATGAATTTTATTATAAATGAATTTTATTATAAATGAATTTTCTGACACCTACACTCAAATGGATACTTAAGTATCCTAATTTACCTTTCTTTAAAAACAAAATTTGAAAAAAAATCTGATGTAAACAATTTTTAATTTTCATCTAAAAAGTATCATTGACCATTTGCTTTCTAAAACTGGGCATTCACTCTGCATGCATAGTTTCACAAATAATCCCTGCAGTAATTATAACGAGCTTGATACCCATGTCATGCAGTATATCCTAAATGTCTATTTAAAACATGCCAAAATTAGCATTCCTACTTTCTTCTTTAAACAAAATAAGATTTAAAATGTCAAAATGTCATGATTCACTTTTTATTTAGAAACTAACCTTGTGCACAAACTCAACTGGAGTGGAACCCGAATAAAAACAATTTTAGATAATTTGAAGTTTCTTTACCAAGGCATAAAAAACTTCTATTTCTAGCACAACAAAAGTAGAATAACAGTCATCTTCAGAAATATACATATATATGAGGGAAGACAAGCAACTTATTCATATATTGACAATTAAACAAAAGTTTTAATTTTTGTTTTTTAAAAAAAAATCAAATTTAAATTTGAGAGTGATAACAGAAAAATCTAAAAAATAAATTTGCACTGTCAAAAATATTGTTACATACAAATACAGGCAATAAGTTCCCTCAGATATAAGGATGAGATTTGAAGAGAATTAAAGTTTTAAATTACTTAAAGTGTTTGAATTTTAATTTCTGCTAAATTATTCAAACGCTATACAAATATGTTGTTCCATCTTTTTACTTAACAATATGAAGGTTAATCAAAAGTTATCTCCCATGAATTAGTTAAAACTGAATATCCCAAAATGTTCTTAATGGATTTTGATAACATTTTAAGTGCTATTTATGTTTAGATATTTTCTTTTAAAAAGTGTTTATAAATATTCACTTTATTGCAAGAAAAAAAGCCACCAAGAAGCAATATTCCATCTGTCTGCATAGTGAATTGTGGCACTGCCATAACAGTAAAATTGACCAAAAAAGTTAAAGGACAGAGACAAATATAAAAACAGGTATATGCATATATTAGATGGAAAAATATCCACAAAAAAACTTCAATTATTAAAGGTACACTGAACAAAATACAAACAACTGAATTTGGTTGAATTCTGATTAAGTTTCCTAAGATAGCTAAGGAGGTTTCTGTTTCTTTGTATTTTTTTCTTTTTAAACCACCCGTGCCCTAATCTAATATCTTAACTCTAAATGCGAATAATGGGTAGTAGTTCCAATGATAGTAAATACAGACTGATTGTGGAGACTTCCCCAATTTCATTCCTATAAAGTATGAAAAAAAGTAATTAAAGGGTCAGTAAGACAGTCTAAAATTTATGCAAGTTTGATCAATTTTCAGTAATGTGGAACACAATTTCCTGTATTGCTATTAACTATTTGGAAACATGCATTTCAAACGTCAGAAGAGGGAAATGTGACTAATGCAATGTAAGCAAGCATTATGTATATTAAACATTTTGTAAAGTACACTTAAACCTTAATTACCATTAGTACAGTTTCAGAAACTGCTGTTGGAAACCACATGGAACTCAATAGCTTCCACCAGATCTTTCAATCTGTTTTCTAGCTCTGTTATTTTTTTCCTTCAATTTCATGTGCATACCTGCCATAATAAGACATGCTATGCTAAAGCGACAATTCTTTATTCCCAAACCCACTGACACAATCGTGTTTCAATAACTTTGATTTTAAGGAATCTTAAAAAACATTTAAAAAAATAAATGCATCATTTCAATGCATGCCAGTGAACCAGTGAAGTGTAGTTAGAACTATATATATTTATATATATATATATATATATATATATATATATATATATATATATATATATATATATATATATATATATATATATATATATATATATATAAATAATGTGCGTGTTTATACAGAAAACTGTCATTGCGGCAATTATAAGTCCATATGGTCAGTTATAAAAAAATTAAAAACCAAAATTTCATACATTAGTAATTACTTAACAGGCTGACAATAGCCAGTGTGATGTATTATGTCCTTTGAAGACTTGTGTGGGAGTCCATGGTACCAAATTGCATAAACTTCACAAAACGGAACAACTTATATTTTCAGTTATAGGCAAATCAGTACTGTATAAGATGCTAGATGTGCACTGAAGAACAAATATTATTACACATCATTGCCTTGAAGCATCCCTTCCTCCCAAAATGAAATGGTCGGTTCCAATTGTTATATATATTTATTTTTCAATAGAGACAAACATATCTTGTAGTTAAGTTGCATTAGATACAGTTCTAACAATGCTAACATTATGCCCAGGAACAACTCAATTCTGACCAGGATTCACTCCAAGAATCCAGCAGGGAAATTTAAAAAACAGTACCATCCAATCTCTAGTGAGTACTAAAATGAACACTGATTTAAAATAGTACCATCCAGTCTCTAGTGAGTACTAAAATGAACACTGATTTAAAACAGTACCATCCAGTCTTTAGTGAGTACTAAAATGAACACTGATTTAAAACAGTACCATCCAGTCTCTAGTGAGTACTAAAATGAACACTGATTTAAAATAGTACCATCCAGTCTCTAGTGAGTACTAAAATGAACACTGATTTAAAACAGTGCCATCCAGTCTCTAGTGAGTACTAAAATGAACACTGATTTAAAACAGTACCATCCAGTCTCTAGTGAGTACTAAAATGAACACTGATTTAAAACAGTACTATCCAGTCTCTAGTGAGTACTAAAATGAACACTGATTTAAAACAGTACCATCCAGTCTCTAGTGAGTACTAAAATGAACACTGATTTAAAATAGTACCATCCAGTCCTTAGTGAGTACTAAAATGAACACTGATTTAAAACAGTACCATCCAGTCTCTAGTGAGTACTAAAATGAACACTGATTTAAAACAGTACCATCCAGTCTCTAGTGAGTACTAAAATGAACACTGATTTAAAACAGTACCATCCAGTCTCTAGTGAGTACTAAAATGAACACTGATTTAAAACAGTACCATCCAGTCTCTAGTGAGTACTAAAATGAACACTGATTTAAAACAGTACCATTCAGTCTCTAGTGAGTACTAAAATGAACACTGATGATACCTGCATTAACTCCCTGTTGAACAATAAAGAGTAGCAAAGACTGCATCTCATTAAGCACATATTTTGCCACCCAATGGATTATAAAGATAGAAACTTGACATGTTTAAACTGAATGTCAGTGCTGCTGTGATTATATGGGATCCGTTACAGTATTTGCATGTATATGTATGGTGATGATACTTAACAATCCTAAGTCTTTTAACTAGTTCTTCTTTGTAACAGTTACTGTATTAAATGCTTTGAATAAACATACCAATTATTTTCTTTTTATACAGATTTGAATGTCCAATCCATTTCTACAGGTTTTATGACCCTATGGTTTTAATCTATATAACAGAAAAAAATTTTTTAGAGCAAAGGTCAATAAATAATTTATTTCCCAAGAAAACAAAGTGAAAATTTAAACAAGAAGCCACTTTATTGAATTGACAGTAACAATAATACTTTTTGAAAATTTTGCTATTATTCCTAAAATGATAAATTGAAGGTCATTTTAGTAAGACTTCCAGTCAAACCATAATGGTTGGCAGGTCTGTGTTAGAAGATATAAGTTATAATCTTAATGCTATTTTCTATAACTGTGAACTTGAATCCAAGGTTACTGGGATCAGAAATGGTGTTACAAAATTGTCTTAGAATCATAATGACTCATGCCAAGTTTGATGAGAATATAAGGAGAAGTTTAGGAAATATTTCAAATCAAATTTAACCAAATTCTTAAGCGTTGTTCATTTTGCTTGCCATCACAATAAAAAACTGAGTGCTATGTCTTGCTTTCCATTAATGTAGACAAAACAAAAATAAATGGTTCATTACCCTGCTTAGTCATACAAATATAACAGCTGTATACATCAATCTAAAGTCCAGCCAAGACATAAAATTTAAGTTGCTGAAACTGCTGTTTTTTTCTTCTTCATGTAGTCCCAAAATAATCTGGCCCTTTCTTACTCACATTTTCTACTACTGAGTTATACAAGAATATAAAGCAATCATTAATGCATGGAGATATATTACTGTGACCTATTTTTAAATGATGGACAGAAAACACTTCATTAAAAGTAATACAAGTGTCAATCACAATGACATAACAATGTCAACAAAACTAAATTTCATAACAGTTTAACATCATTTTTGTAAGTACTTAATATAATGTATTATTGGCCATATCATACCAAGGAACTACTCTTGCCACTCAATACGGCAGCTTATCAGAGCTAGTCTTGGCAGATATCTAAACCACCAATCTTTCGATTATGAGTCATACACTTTGCTAACAGAGCTACCATGGGATAAATGTACCCATAAAATGTCTTATATGTACAACCAAAAGTTCCAGAGAGATAAATATAAAAGCTTAATGATAAAACCAAAGAGCAAAGATATAATAATGACAAGAATATTACCATCACAAAAGTAACATATAATTATTGTCGAAGCTTTACAGAGAAACAAAGAATAAGACAAATTTTGATTTTCTTTGATTCTGTTTTTATACACACTCTACCTGTGTATTTCACTGCACCAGACTATATGGCTTCACTGATAAAAAAAAGTTAACAGTAAAATATATTTTAAAAACATAGAGACAAGTTCAGAGTAATTGTTTTGGTAAAATTATTGTATTACAAAAATTCATAAATGCAGACATCTGCATCAATCAAGAAATGTCATGGGCAAATAGATGTCAATGGTCTTTTTGCCATTGTAGTAGGGTTGGCTGAAATTCAAAGATGGGTCATTGGTTTATCGCAACTTCTGAACCATCAATTCTAATTGTTTTTATATTTTTAAAACTTACATTTTCAAGGACAATGTAATTTCTGAATACCTGGTAATAGCTATGCTACTTGTATCCTGCAAAGTCAAACAGTTTACCAGCATATACTTGTCATCTGCCTTGTTGCTTAAATCTGGCTTGTGCTAAACAATTGAAGACAACATTAAATGGAAGCCAGTATTCAGTTAGTTTACTTTTTCCAAAAGATGTCTTTGTAAACAAGCTGATGAGTTAAAACAACAGAAAACTTCAATTGTTAAAATTTGATTTTGAAAAATATCTGGCAATTTGAATATTGTGACCAATCTATAGATAATCACGACACTATTAATAGTATAGTTCTTGCATATATACTCACTTGCTTATAGCCTTTCTCAAGTCTAGCTTTTCTTTTCAGCCTGAAAATTGGAAATAAGTGTACACGTAAATTGTTAAAAATACTCGTCTGCTTCCTCTAAATCAACTGTGCTTCTTTTCTTTATTTTAAAAAACAACCCTTTGAACACGCTGGTTGGCTTTTGATAGCACTTTATTACATTAGTGGAGACATCATGCCAAGGAAATGGGTGCTGAGTGCCTTGCCCAAGGATACACTGAAGTTGCTGATCCTGGTTGACCTTGGTGGGTATGAACTTGTGACCCTTGTATTATAAGTCTGATGCTCTATCAAATGAACTTCTTCAGCTCTTTTGTTCATCAGTTATGAAGTAGAATAAAGAAGAATTTAGAATTTAATTTAAAGTTTATGAAAAATAAACTACTACATATAGAAGAAGACTCTTTTAACAGCAAAAAAATCAATGTATCTCCTTTCCTAGAGTGGGGGGGGGGGGTAGTGGAGAGAGACCAAATAAGCACATTTTGCTCCAAAAAGGAAACATCCCAACCTTGCTTTCTAGTGATAATGAAATGCACATGTTAAGATTCTATAAAGAGTAATTTCTTTTGTAAAGTTAGTGATAACAAAAAGTCAGTGACTGGTGTAATAGTATTCAACTGTTCAAAGCCTGTCTTCTTCAAAGAACAGTAAATTTCTTTTTGAAAACAATGACATCTGAAAATCACCTGATCTTATCTGAGGTAATTAGGTAATAGAAATTGTTTTTCACCAATATTCTGAAATTAACAATTCTTAAGATGTAATATTGCTAAAATATTGTGAATGACAGATTGTACTGGTTTTATATGCAAGAAGCAAAGAAGAGGTCAAGAGGACGTTTCAAATCCTATTACATTTTATACCACAGTCAAACCAGTTTTGTGCAGCAACCCAAGGGAAGGGAAAACAGGAACGTCAAAAGATGTGTTTCAATATCAACATGTTGCATTATGTGCATGTAGAATATTCACTACATTTTAGAAGTGGTTTTATCAGATGATCAGTTACAACAACTGATCAGCGGTCAAAGAGTTTGAATATAAAAGCCAAGACAAATAGCTACTACTTCAGTGGTGTACAAAATAATCTTGCAAAACAATGCTTATACTGTACTAAAATAATCTCAAAAATTTGCAGCAGACTGAATGCTGCCATCTTGAAAATTACGCTTCATTCTAAGTAAGCTTCTGCATCTAAGTTGGCAGTAAGCTACATTTTATGAAAATGATGTAATGCACCAAACATTATGATTGTAAAGTACTTTCCTTGGATGGTTTAACAGGGCAGCTCTGATATTTTTAAACACTTCAACTAATTTTTGGAATTCACTGTTGGGATGAGTTTAAAGCCAATGCAGAAACATCAGAAATGATGCAGATGTGTGTAGCATAGGATGAGAATGGTGTTTGTGTATGGAAAGTTCTTTGCCTTCAAACCTTTGCTTTATGAAACTTAGAAATATAGTCAGTATAAAACGTGTGGTTGCCAAATACATGTTATGTATATTTAATCTGCATTGTTATTTTTTTAAAATTCATTATATGTTATGGGTTATGTAAAATTTTATTTTGTAGCTGACCTTGTCCAAAATCAAGTTCACTGCCCACCTGACCAGAATCATTGATTTGTTTTAATTCCGTAAACAACTAATATGTAGTTTGTTAGGACCAGTGCTATTAATTGTAGGATTATTTGAGATTCAATTCGCAATGCTGAAAGTTCATTTTATATTTTTACTTTGTATTCTAGGGAAATAAATTATTTGTTGAATTTTACATAGTTTGTTGCCTCTCTTTCTTTCCTAGTAATTATGTTAAGGCCGTATAGTTATAACACTGCAAAGCTAACGACAAATATTTGACAAATCACAGCTAGTACAGTTATCTATATGGATTTTACTTGATGCTGCTGAATCTGAAGACTTAATAATTCTGAGCTGTTTATAATATACATGTAGCATCTGTACTGACTAACCTCCACATATAACAGCAAAGGATGAAACTTAGAAATAGAGTGCAAAGGCCAATCCCCACCAATGGCAAAGCCACACTTATTGGAATCTGCATCTCTTATCCTATCCCATTGCTTTGGTGTAAATCTGAAATAATAATAACAGTAGAGATCATATTACTAATTAAAGTGTTTAAAAAATTGATTTTAAAACATTTTCCTCATTTTTCAAAGCTAAAATCCTAAATCGGTAATCCAGAAAGTGCATGTATGATGAGAGGATATAGAGTTTAAAAATGCATGTATGATGAGAGGGTACAGAATTTAAATGTACATGTATGATGAGAGGATATAGAGTTTAAAAATGCATGTATGATGAGAGGGTACAGAATTTAAAAATGCATGTATGATGAGAGGGTACAGAATTTAAAAATGCATGTATGATGAGAGGGTACAGAATTTAAAAATGCATGTATGATGAGAGGGTACAGAATTTAAAAATGCATGTATGATGAGAGGGTACAGAATTTAAAAATACATGTATGATGAGAGGGTACAGAATTTAAAAATACATGTATGATGAGAGGGTAAAGAGTTTAAAAATACATGTATGATGAGATGGTACAGAATTTAAAAATGCATGTATGATGAGAGGATATAGAGTTTAGAAGTTATGACCCTGAGGATAGGTCCCTGAGGGAAGTGATAAAACCTGAGGCTATGTTAATTGCAATGTAAAAATATTTTTTCATACTCACTGTATACGAAAATAGGATGGGATATCAATAGATTCTATGTTATGACTCAGAGAGTAGTTATAAATAGACCCTGAGAAAATGTTAACTGCATATCTGAATCTGTCTTATGATGCCGATGCATACTGACATAAAGAGTATGGTTTTAAATTGTGACCCAGAGATCACCACTGTTCACCTCCCAGCCTCATCACACATATCTTGCCATTTGCTTGATAATTAAAACTAATTCTTAGACATATTAGTCTCCTAATTTGAGAGTTATTTAGAATTTATATAAAACAATCCCACTCCTCTAGTTCCACTCTGATGGCCACAATCCCACTCCTCTAGCTCCACTCTGTTGGCCTATTTTCAGTCCTAAATACTGTTGTGCACAATTATAGACCACAATAATATTAAATATATTTAATGGCATAGGAATCAAACAATATTATTCATAAACATATCAACAGGCAATATAACATAATATATTCCTTTCCAATGCATGCAATAATAATAATAATAATAATAATAATAATAATAATAATAATAATAATAATAATGATAATAATAATAATAATAATAATAATAATAATAATAATAATAGAATGAATAAGATTTATCTGCAATTAGAACAAATGGTTCCTTGTGCATTCAACATACATGTAATATGGTGATTAGACAAAACAACACAGGAACATTAAACTGCAACATTATAGCCATATACACACACACACACACACACACACACACACACACACATACACACACACATACACATATAGTTTTATTAATATTTTTATTATGTATAATGTACATTTTTTATAAAAACATTTTATTGACAAATTTATAATATTTCATCAGAACTCAGTTTATATAAAAAAAACATCATAGTGTGCATAATACTTATAATTAAGCATTTATAAATAATTAATCATATTTTATTAAGAATTAATTTTAAAATGTCCTTTCATTTTTAAAGAATTAGCAAATTTATTTTTAAGATATTCGTTTATAAGTTATTTTGTAAATTAGAATAAAATACAATTATTGTTAACTAATGGTAAACAAGGGACAAAAAGTGATTAATGAATGTTGTACAATATTTCGGAATTTAGACCTTTTGGATATATCGTATTAAAATGGTGAATCCATTATATTTCCTTTAGCAGACGTTCAATCTCAGAATCAGCTATAAGAATAGGTTGAAAGGAGAAATCTTGCACAGTATAGGAACTCTTGTTAACATGAGCAGCAACGTGTGATGAAAATGATTGAACGATATAATTTTTTATGTCTGTTCTATGTTGGTTAAATGTTTAGATATTTGTTGACTGGTTTGTCCAATATATTGGATGCCACAATTTTTGCATGTAATCAAATAAATAACATCTGATGTTGCACAATTAGTATCACAATGCATATTAAAAGTTTCTGTCATATTATTGCTTTTGAAAGAAGTATTTTCATTAATAAAAGCAAACATCAAGGTCAATTACATTTTGCTGATGATCCTTTTTATATGACGTTTTTTTTCTTATTTAGAATTAATTAGGAAATCTTTAAGAGTTTTAGTCCTTTTATAAGCAATTGTGTAGCGATTTAACACTTGCTTAACTTGATAATTTTTACTACTTTCCAATATTTATTGATACTCTTACATATCAATAACAAAAGGAATGATATTTTCATTTTTTATCTTTTTTTTTTACATTGTAATTATTCAAGTTGTGTAAGAAATGATACTTTTTGGAAAGCAGTATTAATGATGCCAATAGGGTAATTTCTATTTAAAAATGCTGACCTAACTCTGTTAAAGTTGATTTAAAAAACAGTGTCATCCAAAATAATTCTTCTATATCTTTTTGCTTGACTATGGTTTCCTGGTTTTACATGATTTAGAATGGCTTTAAGAATATTCAATATATTGATGAATATTTGTGTTTTTAACATGAACCGTGGTAGTGATGTCATTATTTTCATTTTTCATGACCTCAACGTCTAAAAATGACACTCTAGTTTTAGATATATTGAATGTAAATTTTATATTTGGATGTAATTTGTTTAAACAGTCTTAACAATAATAATAAAGATCTTCTAATTAATGACTCCAAATCATAAAGATATAGTCTAAAAAAATTTAACCAAACATCTGGTTTTTAGAGGCATTTATTTTGAAAATCATTTTTTAAATTTACTCATAAAAAAATAATGCATAAGAAGGTGCCATAGGACTACCCATTGCTGTTCCCAATGTCTGGAGATAGTTTGTAGTACCAAATTGAAAAACGTTATTTAGAGCACAAGTTTTATCAAATCACAAACATGTTCTTTTGATAGTGAACATGCATATTCGTTTTCTTCAAGATAATACATGTATTTACATGCTTTGATACCATTATTGTGTGCTATATTTGTGAAGGGTGAAACCACATCAAGTGTAACTAGAAAAGAGTTTTCAGTTAGTTTCAGTAAAGATTTCAATTTGGTAATAAAATCAAAAGTATCTTTGACATATAAGGGTAGTGATTTTTTCATTAGTGGTTGTAAAATATGATCAAAATAATGTGATATATTATTTGTAATTGAGTTACATGATCAAATAATGGGTCTACCTGGATATCCTAAAGGTAGTGACTTATCAGCTGTTTTATGTATTTTGGGTAAAATATAAAACTGAGGTGCGTGTGTTTTATTTGGGAAGATATCTAGTTCATCTTATATGGAGGATTGTGTATAGCGATTTCATTAATACATTTGCTTATTTTGTCTTTATATTCTTCAGAGGTTTTGCATAACATATTTATTCATTAATATGTATTTCTACTTCTTTAATATAATCCTTCTTATTCATTATGTGCTGGACTTATCAACTTTTTTAATAACAATACCTTCGTCTTGTGATAAAGTACATAAAGAATTGAGTTCTTCTTAAGAGATGTTTGTAGTATGTTTTCTTTTAGGATTGCTATTTAAAATTTCTTGTTTAGTTGCTTCAGTATAAATATTGAGATAAATATCTGGTCCACTAGATGTAAATGATGATTCTTTTTTATTGAAAAAGGGCATATTTTGTAGATGAATGCTACTTTCATAAAGTGAATATGTACATGATTGTGAGAAAATTTATTTCAATTGTAATGATCTTGTGTATTTGAAAAATGTTTCTACTAAATTAATATTATCATGCACTTTGGTTCTTGGGCAATATGATAACCCCTTATCTAGAAGAATGTAATCACTATTAGTTAGAATTCAGTTGAAAGGTTTAACACAGTTTCTTTTCCTCTTTCTTTTTCCTTTTCTTTTCTTTTCTTTCATCCATCAGTTCTTGTTTTGTATTCTAATAAATCTGCTATCCTTTCTTCTGTTTGCGTCATCTGCAACAGATCCTTTAGGGTTTCCATTAGTTATTGTATTCTTGCTATTATGGTTATGTTGGATTCCTGTGTAATTTTCTTCTCCCCATTTTGTACATCTTGTAATGCATCTGTATAGGTTGCCTTTTGTGTGCCTGAGGCTATCAAACTTTTTGCTGGATCATTTTTAGAATTGTTTTGAATGGATCTATTGTTTTTATTTTGTGATTTGGTTGATAAGTTATTCTTGCTGTTGGCAATTCTTATTGTATTTCATTTTCATTTCTTGGTTGTTGTTTATTCCATGTGTGATTTTTAGTTATTGAAAGTTTGCTTCATATGTTTGAATTCAGTCTGATGAAGCAATAAAACGAAACCAGTCTATATATATATTTTAAGTTCTGAACTTTTCAATTTATCACACATGTCCAATAGAGTAAAGTCAAGTATAACGGAGTGATATTATTACAGGAATTGTAACAGACATTGGTAAAAACCAAATAAATTGTATAAAAATTGCTTAAATCAAAGTTTGTTGCTTTTTATTTTTATTAAAACAAAATAAAATTCAAAATATCAGGGTGTATACAAATACATGTATCTGACATTTATGCTGTAAAGAGGAAAATATCTGTGTTTTTCGGTTTTTGAGCATATTTTGGTGTTTCTCGTAACCTAGTGGAAAATATATAGATGTATATATTACTACTCTTATCTCAACATTCCATTCCGCTTTTGAGTATCAAACTGTTAAATGAAATAAATAACAAGCTAAAAATGATGAAAAACGCATTTCTCAGTGTACTGAAAGTATATAAAATAAAATTTTATTAATGTAGTCTGTTTTAATTGAAATTAGACACAAAGACACTGTGGCCCCTTTTAAGAGTGCTCTTAAAACTCACCTTTTTCGACTGCAGGAACAAACTTAGAGACCTAATAATGTTTTGTACCTTAAATGTTTTCAGCATTTTTTATGTTTTCCAACTTCATGGTTTTTGTTATTTGTTTTTCTGTAGTATCGTCATATGACTATAGATGTAAAATGCTTAGAGCTTCTAAAGATTAGGTGCTATACAAAGTCCTCATTATTATTATTATTAATATTTACTTATAAACAGTATGATGTGGTGGTTTACAAAATGCCAATGTACACAAAGTTATATGTACATTTAAAAATCTGTTAAACCTCATTCTCAAAGATTTTACTTACATTGTCAACATGAGTTAATGGCAATGCACTGTCATGTTTTATTAGTTAAATAATACTTTATATTTCCCATGTTAAGATGAAACAAAATGTGCAATATCAACCATGAAAATGTCTTATCTCGTTTTCAAATTCAGTCTACCGTAACCGTATTGTTAAATTGTGCTTTATATTTCCCATGTTAAGGATGAAAAGAAAAGGTGCAATATCAACCATGAAAATGTCTTGTACAGGCAGTTTTCAAATTCAATCTAACGTAATGTTAAAGTGCTGTTTTTACTCACAGAACCGGGAACAGTGAGGTATTTGGATAGTTCCGAAGGGAGTATACAATCCACCTACATGTTTGTCTCAGCACGTGCTTACTTAAAATGTACTTGATCTGATACTTCAAATCTGACGTAGTACAGTGTTTTGTTTACATTTACGACATATCCAAAATCTGATTTTATACGCCTCACTCAAAGTTGGATGTGATAACATGAACCATGAGATGTGAGAAGCGTGGTCTAGTCTGTGTTGATTTACATCTACTGTTGACTTGTTCGATTTATTTCTATAAATCTGGAAGCTTATAGGTAAATTCTTACAAAAATTAATGAACAGTTTTTCATTGATATAAGGATCAGTCGCTGACTTCGGATTGCTCAACTGATGTCATAGTCATTAAAACCCTTAATTGATCATCTTATATGAAACTAATAAGCGTCTAAAGAATTAAACGTCAGTAAAACAAAGATGGCGACAACAGTTTCGACATTCTTTTAACTTGTTTCGCAATATTTACTAATTCTACATTTAAAATGAATAACATCGATACTGGTAACGAAGTAAAAATTCTGTTTGGATTAAGTTTGTTTGGAGATAATTATCTCCTTTCTGAAGACATTCTATTTCAGTGCATTTTGCACTGGAGACAATATCACGAATATGTCGACGTCGGGCACAACGTGTTTGACTTTAATCGAGTTCCCCGATGACGTATTGTTTCTCATATTTTCACGATGTGACATTCAAACTCTCGGCAGACTCGGCCAAGTCTGCAAGAGGCTGTGGAAGCTGATAACCAAAGATTGCGTGTGGTTGCCGTTTATCAAGAACTTGTCAATTATCAGATCTTCACATACAATGTAGGTGTAAAGACACAGTTCTAATATGAAATAAGCAAAGTCTAACGTCGTGGTCTAACCCGCGTTGGACATTTGAATTAGTTTGATTTTCCATGGTTAAGAAGAACGTGTGGAATGGTCCCTGCATCGAGATAGAATATTCGTTTAAAAATAGAAAGGAAAAAGAGTATGACGTACATGTCATGTAGGCACATTTATCAAAATTATAAAAAAAGTGTAATTTTTAGTCTTAAATTTAATACTAAAATACTTTATTCAAAGACTATCAAGGAATGCCAAAAAATTCGGCAACCTCAGTTTGTTGCCAGGTTTTTAAAAAAATGTTGCCATATTCTCAACACTTTTGGGACCAAGGTTATATTGTCAACATTAGCAGATGTTTAACTCATTCAGCCCCAACAAACTTATCAGTAACAAAGTGTTATACCTGTTTGGAATTTTTTTTTTTAAATCATGCATATGCCTTCACACTTACTTTAATTTCTCTTTTCTTGTATCCAATATTAATCCATGAAAATTTCACCAATTAATCCTAATGAATTTGTATACACAGTGATGTATTTTTCTTTCTATTTTTCCAAGTCTTTCACAATTTATTTATACACTTTTTACAAAATTATTTGCAATATTGTTAGAAATATCACATCATCAGCACTAAATTCCTTTAAAATAAACCAGGCAAATTGAATATGTGATATGGTTTGAAACAATTTGTACATACATTTACTTGGCAATGTTCACATCCAGTTTTTGGTTCAGATACAACTCTGTTCAATAAACACATTTTGCAGGTTGGATAGCATGTTTTGTTTTGGTGATACCAATAATACAATATGCATTTTTAGGCATATGGATTGGCTTTGTTTGCGATGTCCCTGTACATTTTTTCCAGAAATAATAATAAGTGAAAAAAGATAGATTTCTCTTTTTTTCTTGTCAATTTGTCAGTGTTTGTTGTATGTCCAGGATTCATTCCACTAAAATCATTGATTTGGACAGGCAGAAGAAGATTGCTCTAATCTGCTAGATCAGCAGAAACTCTTTCATTTTCGCTATCAGCATCCTCTTCTTCTGACGACTCAGTCTCAAGAATCTTCAATATCCCATTCGAAATCTCACAAATTATTCAACCGTCGAACATATTTTTTCTCTACTTACTCAATATTTTCAAGATCAAACCCGAGAAACTCCTCATTTTCGCCCTCACTGCCATAAAAAATGACTCATGCTTCCACCATCATTTTACGATTTTTCAAAAAAAAAATGTGTATTTAAACTGCTCTGAAGTAGTAATCCTTGGTTTCCGAACATTTAAAGTTTGCCCAAATGAAAGTAAATTCATTTCTGATTGGTTAAAAGTCGGACTGATTCTTGGAAAAGCCCCATTTGTAACCAATCAGAGACTTTCTCTCGACCACACATTCGGTCTGAGTATGAACTGGACCGGCCATTGAATGCAGTCAAGAAACTGTGAGTCAGGATGGTATTGGCCGTTGAAAACAGAAACTGGATTACGTGCTCTGTCGGTATCTGGGCCAATTGAGTTAAATAAGGGCAGGGGGCTGAAAATAAATTAAAATTTTGGACAAAAGTGAAATGTTTTAGGTGATCTGTTGTCAGTGACTAGGATATATATATATATATATATATATATATATATATATATATATATATATATATATATATTTGATTAAATGAAGACAACAACTAGTCTGAAATACACATGAATATAATGAAAACTTTCATTTGTGTAGTATACACCATAATGTGTTAAATAATGTACTTGTATATGAAAAATCCATGAATTTGAGTATTAGATCATATATTAGAAAATTCATGTGTAAGTCCAATCCCATTAGAAAATGACACTTGCATATAAAAAAAATGGTAATCATTATTTTTTGTATATCCCATTGTCAATAAACACATTTCACTGCTATTCATTATCCTAGTATTCATGGGTTGATGGTTCTTTCCGGGGTTTTCCTCAGTTTTTCCTTCACCATTAATACTGGCTGCCATGTAAAGCCTATCTTGTGCTAAAAAATGGCTTTTAAATTGTTGATAATGCAAATATAAATCATAAAACAAAGCTTTCTCAGAGTATGATCTGGACAAGTTATTTTAGTGCATGTGATTTTATACAGGGCACAATAGTGTACCTTGTAGGGTTTAACGCCATTTTTGAGCACATGATAGGTTATACATGGTGGCTAGTATTAATGGTGGAGGAAGAACCCTGTAAAGATCCACTGACCCACGAGAAGCAACTGGCAAGCTTTCTCACATACCAATATTGGCAGAATCTGAGACTTGAACCCATGCAGACAGAGATGAGATGTCAGTGGTCCATAATGGAGAGTGCTTTTTGACCACTTAGGGCCCTCAGTAGTATAAGTAGATATGTTATAAGAGTGCAAAAAAGTATGTTGACTGTTAAAAGTTAGTCAGCAAAATCTCTTTTCATTTTTGGGAAAATGATTTGTGAAGAAAATAACAAGGGATAGAATAAAAAACCAATGTAAAAGGTAAATATTCCATTTCATTTGTGATATTTTAGTATTGGTACCTAAAGCTCATGTAAATTAATCTTGACAACAGTAAAATCTGCAGTCTGAAGCTACGTGTATTTAGGTACCATGCATTTATCAAGATAATTCACTTTTTCCTTTGGAGCTCACATGATATCCCACTTTTGTTCCTGTGGATCAACTCTTAAGGCATATGGCATTGTTTGCTAGTTAATATATTATATCTGAATTATCTTTTTTTTACAAATGATGCTTAATGATGGTATCAGAGATCTCGGAAACAATTACGCGTATTTGGATGCAATTTTTTATCTGGGACACAGAAAATCAGCCATGCAGGAGTCCTCTGTACGCACGCTTTTATTTGGAGGGGTGGGGGTGGGGCTTTTTTCTTTTGCAAACAGGAATGTTTCGCGGCACAGTAAATATGTTTTAATCACTATGTAAAATGAGGCAATGCTTTTATTTGAGTTTGTTGCTGACTTTCTTTGAGCAAAGGTCGTCGGCTTGCTTTGATGATGGTGCATTTGTTATTGAAGGCACCGCTAAAGGCTCCAGTTGAAGGACCTAACAAATTCCCATTTGTTATTGGTGCGGAAACATCAGATAATTGTAGAACATTGAGACAGATTTGTTTTATTTGTTTAGTATATTTCAGTGCTTAAAAGGTAATCAGTTTTCTTTGAAGTGTCAGCAAAACTATTTTTTTCTTCCATCTGTTTTTTTTTTTTTTAATTAGTGTTATCTGGTTGACTGTACTCATTTCACATTTCCACCTTCAGAGGTGTTGGATTGTAACTAGTTAGTTGCATGGTTATTTTGATTATAATACAGCATACAGTAATAAGGCCAGATATCATCATAAGTGGATTATGATATAACAGTGCATTGTTATATCCATGTTCGCTGCTTCCTGCCACGGTGCCTTTGATTTTCTCAACTCCAAATGCAAGACTGTATATACAGTTTTTATCAGCCAAAATTGGTGTCACCACAAATATCGCCAGATGGTATATTTTGTCACCAAAAAGGAAAACAGAATTACAATTTGCTATGTTGATGAAGCCCAGTGATCCCGTAATTGATTTTATTTCCGATTTTAGCTGTATAAATATTGCATGTGAACTCGAAACCAAGAAACATCGGGACTTGGACAATATGGCATTTGCAAATTTGGACAAGTATTTTGAGGTTAAATGAAAAAATGATGACGATTTAAATGAGATTCAGAACTGTGCTTAACTTCCTAGAACTGATATAGTGGACTCTTCTGCGCATGGCTTTGAAAAACTGTAATGTTTATGCATCAGGCTATAGAAAATAAAATACATTACTTTGGAATCTTTCTGTCTACATTTCAGCCCAAAAAAAATTGATCAAAATGGGAGTCCTGGACTCCTAGTTTTAAAATCCTAGCGAGACCTCTGAGGTATAGTGTAGTGACAGGTGTTTACTCGTGTCAGTTTCTTTGGTGGGAATGGAATTATTTTACCATTAGGTAGTCTAAGCGGGCTATTATATGCTGTGATATGAATTGTAATGTGTATTTTACCCCAACATTAAAAAAAAAAATTACTTTCAGAGGATAATTATTGTTGACATATGAGAAAGTAAAAGGACAGTCTTTAAGCTAACATTTTATATTCATGTGCTATCCTTGTTGAATCTGGGCAACTGAATTTAAGCTGGGCTATTGGGCTTTTTAGGTCGGATGGTCATAGACCAGTTTACGGGATAGTCTATTGTCTGTCAACAATTAGACAAGTGTTAGAGCAATAATCTTGAAAATCTTGTTTTGATCAAATGAAAGATAGATATATTACCAGAAGACTTCTTGTAATACTTAGTTGCTCATATATGAAAATGGTGCCGATCTCACATCCATTTTAGCTGTCATGTCATCAGCCTTGAAAATCTTGTTATCAATACTCCTAAACAGAAAGTCATTTTGATAATGTGATTTGTTTTGCAGAACTTCTTAAGGCATCTTATTTGTCCTAAGTCAAAAACATTCTGAAGCATCCTGCATGACCAACATGGTGGCAATATTGAAACTCGTGTTATCACTCCACCAGAAAGGATGGTCATGTTGACACAGGTTTTTTTGCCAAAATACAATGATGTCTTGTTGGTCCTAAATAAAAATGGTACCAATCTTACATCCAGTATGGTTACCACAATGGCCAATTTCAAAATCTTCTAACCACAAGAATATCAGGGATGGTTTCAACACCTGTCAGTTAAAAGGAAGAAATTTTCTTTATCTCAAATTCCAGGAATTCTGTTTTGGCAATAAAGCATCGGTCCCATCAGTGGGGTCATGTTTATTGTAGCTCACTAGGCTACTATATTTGTAATATTGCCCCTCCACCTACTGAAAAAGGCTATTGCTTTTTGTTTTGTATTGCAGATGCAGTGGGAAGAAACCATTGAGAGAGCAATGCCGCATTGCTAAAAACTGGATAGAATGTGTCTTCCATGAAAAGTCCATTCTGAGACACAATTCAAAGTTAGTATTTGTATGTACTTTTAAATAGTTCCATATACATGTCTGGTATGGATTCTGTGTACACTTACTGAAATTAATCATGCCAATAAATCTAGCATAAGAAGATCCCAGCTTTTTAACATTAAAATCACATATTCACAAAATTATCTTTTCTATCCATGTCCACCAAAATTCGATATCTACTACTTGAAAGGCATCAGATGTTTATGATGTCCCAAAATGATATATGGCATTGTGATGATTTATCTCCCCATTCCACCCCCAATTCAGCATTGTCATGGAATAGGTTTATATGATCTTGGTTTCCAGTGTAAAACATCGATTGGGAACAGCTTTCATTAAATGATCTTCTGTAATCATAGTTCACACAAGCTAGAAATAGCAGTTGTGTACAATAATCAGGATAAACATTAATTGCATCATATTCACATCCTAAAATTTGCAGCAGTTATACAATGTAGTTTTGTAATTAATGTCCCGTAAATAGGAAGATGTGCACTGATTGATGAAGCTATGTGTGCAGGCAGCGTTTTTGTGAGATATAAAAACAATATATTGGTCAAAGATTTTTCCTTTTTTTTTTTTTTTGTTGTTCTTTTATAGATTTTCACGTGAAAAATTTATCCTTGTGTTTTTCACTTGTGAAAATACATTATTTCCCATCATGTCATGTGATACTTGATAGTGTGTGCCTTTGTAAGTTATATTAGTAAAAAAACAAAAATTTTATAAGCTAGAGCAATTGATAAAATCTGACAGAAAATTTCTTGGAATTTACTAAAAGAAGACACATTGCATTTACCAGTATGCCCACTTAGAAATCAGGTCCAGTTGGAAATAACATTGACCCTAACCTGCTCTTATGCAATATTACTGGCAGATCATGGTCCATATTTATTCTGTAGATTTCTGCTAACACAGTGTGTAGACCTGGATCTGCAGACAAATTATGGTTTAGCAGATCTAGGTCTTTGCAGTTTGATGGTAAGTGCTACGTGTCCTCTTTAGTAAAGACCAACAGATTGTTGTTTCAGGATACATGTATTTGCATGGTTGATGGCACTGCTACTCAATTATTATATTCTGCATTCTCTCCTTGATGAAGCGACTGAACATTTTGTTTGCTTCAGCTCAAGTTATCCTGTTATTTTTTTGAGTGTTTAGTCTTCCAGCTCATTGTGTGTGCCCATTTTTTGATGGTTTCATATCTCATACATGAACATTCAAATTTGGAGACTTTGTCATGTATGAACCACCTCCATTTCAGACTTGTTGTTTGTTATATCTCTCATGGCCCAAATTGGGCTAAATTTGTTTGAGCTCACATGGAAAGAACTATTTTCTATGATAGTTTTTGTGGAACTGTCACTTAAAGACTGATCAGACCTCGTTGATATTAATAACTGAGGTATACCAGTCACTAAAAACTTATCAGGCCTCATTGATGTTAATAACTGAGGTAAAATAGTCACTAAAGATGGATCAGGCCTCATTGATATCATTGATGTTAATAACTGAGGTAAAATAGTAACTAAAGATGGATCAGGCCTCATTGATATTTAGTAACTGAGATAAAGGCATTCTTGATGTAGTTAAACAACTGGATACCTATCATATTTGTTATACTCTACATGTTGAGTTTATCCTCGATTAACTTGATTTACAAGCAAATACCTATGATGTGCCTTCCATCAGAAAATCGAGTAGCAGTAGTTGGGTTCTTCAATGTAATTGATAACAAGTCAGTAAAAACATTGTTGGTAGCAATAACAGCAGGTCAAATATAGAACCTTGCAGTACACCAGCATGATATGTTCTTGATCTGATGTGCACCCTTTGAATATTGTTAAAAATGTGTTGTTGTTTTTTTGCAACTGTTCATTAACCTACCACCAGTTCATTCCTCAATTTATATATTGGGATCAAATACCATGCTTAGTTGAAGGCCTTATTTATATTATACCATGCTAAGTTCTTTGCCTCCAACTGCTTTGTAGAAGGCATCATAAAGGTCACATAAATAAAATCTTTGTTAAAAAACAACTATTCAGTCCGAATGGCCATGATATTTGGCTGTGATGAAGATTAGAGATAAATGGACTAGATTTAGTCTGAAAATATTGCCAGGAAAAGATATCCAGATCGGTAAGGAGACATATTATGAATGACTTTAGGATATTGTTTCAGGGTCTGGGGGAGAGACATCCAGTCGGGGTGTGTGTGTGAGAGTGTGTGTTAAGATGTGATGTTATAGAATGCTTGGGAACTGGTGTGTGAAGGTTTCGCTTGACTGTCCCATCTTCAAGTAATAAAGATAATAATAGAAGATCTTCTTACATGCTTTAATTCATTCAGTTCACTGAATTATTTCCTTGCTTGATATTGAAAGTACTAAAATAATTGTATGAAGATGGTCCTTTGTACATTGTTATTGTGATACCACTTGAAAACTTTAAACGTCTTCAACCAAACAGGAATGTTGTCATCTTTTGTTTCTGTCAGATTTGTATAATTACATTGTACTTGTGACACGAGAAACATAAAATAAACTTGCAATTCTTAAAATTTCATTTTGTAAAATCAGTTTCTTTGTTTTTAAATAAAAAGATCAACAAAGTTTCTGTTTTTTTCTTAACTTTTCAATTCTAGGCAGTTGCCATGGTTACAGTATACAAATCAGAAGCTGTGGGTATCAACAGGCAACACCATACACTGTTACTCCTTGCGCAATGATGGGTCAATACAAGGGGACCATCATCTTTCCTTCAGAGTTCCACGGGAGGACATCAGCAGATTTGTGGTGAAAAATGACAAAGTTATAAGTGGCTGTAGGTTAGTACAGTCTGCAATTTCCTTGTTCACCATTGGCAGTACTGGGGCAAAGGTCAAGTTGAGAAGGTTTCTTAGAGTTGGAAAGATTTTTGATATTTACTGAAGATAAAAGAAATTCCTTGGAAACTAATCATGTTGTTGTTGTTGTAGGGTTTAATTCCATTTTTCAGCACACAATAGGCTATACATGGCGGCCAGTGATTATTATATATATTTCTAGCCTTGTATCAGTGAATTCCAACCTATGTGAATACAAAATAAATAAATAAAGAAATATTGAGTAATATATATATTGTTAAAGCTTTTAACACGATTTCTTTCAATGACTGACTTAGCTATTGTCTTCATATTTGATGCTTAACCATAAATGCAGCATAAAATAATACCTTTGTCCATCCATGTGGATAATTCTGCATTTGCACTGCACGTTTCTGGGTTTGATTTCCATCATCTTTATTTACACAGTAAGGTTCATTGGTTGTGCATCCAAGATTGGTAGATTTCTGCACTTTTTGTGTTCCATTTGTCATTTATCTAGCCAAGCAATGATAGATGATGCTTAAATACTTGACTGGAACTAGGGAACTACAGTTAGAGCATTAATACAATAAGATTTAATCAAGTTAATTTTAATTTTTCCTAGAGATGGGAGTATTCACATGTGGGATGCACTAAGTGGCTACAAGTTATTTACATTTCCACACATTCACCGGACAGATTCCCAGGCAGTGGATTTTTATGACCAGTACATTGTGTCTGGATCCAGGGATAAAACTGTTAAAGTAGGTGAAACTCAATGTTTTGAATGATTTTTTTTTCTCCCCTGGCATATCTGTGTAGGCACATAGATATATTGTTAGTAATATCTCTATGTTCTCTCATGTTCATCACAAATTTCATTTCCACTTGATTAACTTTTCAAGGACTGGATTGAAGCCATTTGATATAAGGTTTACACCAAGAAGACCAAAGTAGTGTTCAACTTTAAATGTTTTCCAACAAATATGTAGTTGTGACCCTTATTTAGATGTTACGTCTTTCAGTTTTGTTTTCGTCCAGTAACTTTAGAAGGAATATATGGAAGGAAATAAACTTAGAAATGAGACTTTACATGAGGAAGACCATGGTCAAATACGCTAGTTTACTATTTTTTTAGCAAACATATTTTTATCTGTTACCCCAGTTTGCCTTGTTTTAGAACTGTCTGTTTTAATTTCATTTCCACTTATTAACTATCGAAGGAGTCATGTTCAAAAATAAAATTTCATGGGAGTATTTACATGAAAAAGAACTAAACCTCCAATATGAAGACATAGGTTAAATTTGATTTTCACCAATTATTGTTGACTTTATGGATTGTTATTAAGTTTATGAAATTTGTCATTTTGAAGACTTTGGCAGGATTAGTTTTCATCATTTTTCTGGTAAAATTTTACCTAGTTATTGTCCTATTTTGTCTTGCAACTTTTACCTTTGGTTTCTGCTCAGTATCTTTTAGTAGGGTTGGATTCACAAGGTATCAGGCTAATATTCCTAATGTAATGTGATTGATAATTTATTCTGAGAATTAAGGTTATTTGTATAATTCTCATCTCATTTCTTGTGTCTCTTTCACTATAATTTTAGTGCAGGACTTTGCTAATTTTACCTGACAATGTTATCGGCAAATTGGGCTTCAGTGTTTATCTGTCCATTGTGTAAATTAATGCATTGTTGAACAGTGATATTGACATGATAGTATTCATCTTGTGATAATCACATTACAGATCCATTGATATTTGAGTCATGTGATCAAAACAGGTAAATTAATTTGCATGAATGAAAGTTGCATCTGAGTTATCACTTTATATATATATATATATATATATATATATATATATATATATATATATATATATATGGAGCAGCCTATTATCTGCCAGTGTAATTTGAAATGACAATGGGTGGTATGTTTTTTTTATAACTTGGAAAGGTTTGTTTTGTTTGGCAGTATTTGATTTGTAGATGGTGAAAGGATTCCTAATGTATAATAATTGGGTCAGTATTATTAAAGATGTACATTTGACTTCCAAAATTGATTTCATGTAAGGCCAGCTTTTCGGGTCTGCTCGCAACGTTAGGAATTTTATTTTAGGAAAATCATTTTTAAAAAACACCTAAAACCTTCATTATACATCTATATAAATTATTCCAACCTTTCATTTCAGATCTTGTCAACCTCATATGAGCACAACTCCAACTGCATACGACAAAGCTTTGATGTGGGGGATAGAATATGGTCAATTGCTATATCACCTGATGGAAGGTATGTAGCATTTACAAAACATTTGAAGTAAACCATGGTTGACATTTTGAATAGTTTAAACAATATTGAATATCATCCTCTATTAGATAATAGATAGTACATCACTCATAAAAGATTGAACAGCAAAATTAGAGACTCCTTGTTAACAGTATTCATAAAATGGATGTGCTTTTTTTTACATTGAATAGTGTGAACACAGGAAAGATAAAATAAAAAAAGCATGCAGAATAGTAATATTTCCAAATAATGATGATTTTGTTGATTGATATATTTATATTTACAGTATATCAGCTATTTAGAAGTTTATATTGGATTATTTAAAAGCTATATTTTCGACAAGTGATAAAGAAAAATGAAACAGTTAAAAGCAAAACAATAAGACCATAAGGGTATTATATAAAGCTTCCTGATCATCGAGGTAAGTAAATGGCATATGTTAGTGAAGATTTAGATGAAAAGTTTTTGAATATAAAGGTTGGTAAATACATTACATAAAAATGCTCAAGGTGATAGCTTAAAAGTGATAGCTTAGAATAAATGTTTACTTCTTTCAGGAATTTTAAAATACAAGTGTCATTCATTGTATCAAAAAGTTCCTTCATGTCATACATATTGTAGTACCAATCACACAAAGGTTGAAAGTTGAAACGCTTTCATAAATGGCTTAACATTGAATGGTTCATTGCAAGAAACACGTTCTGGTGCATCTGCCTTTTAGCATGTGGGAGTGGGTTATATAAGTATGACCAATTCTAATTCTTGCAATGATTACCTCCTCCCTACGGATGATTCTGTAGGAATGAATCCATTCACCTAGAGCTGGCTTGAATGCATGAAGTTTGTTATTCACTGCATCATTCCATGATGCTTGCCACTTCTGATATAAAGACTCATTATTACTCGGTTTATCTGCTTTTTCATTACCTTTGATACCAATATGACTGGGTAACCAACAATGATATCTGGATAATTTATATTTTTAGCAGTGATAAGAAAAGAGATAGGTATAATCAGCTAATCAGGATCGTTGTTTATTGTGATGATTACTTATAATCAGCTAATCAGGATCATTGTTGTTTATTGTGCTGATTAGGTATAATCAGCTAATCAGGATCATTGTTGTTTTTTGTGCTGATTAGGTATAATCAGCTAATCAGGATCATTGTTGTTTATTGTGCTGATTAGGTATAATCAGCTAATCAGGATCATTGTTGTTTTTTGTGCTGATTAGGTATAATCAGCTAATCAGGATCATTGTTGTTTATTGTGCTGATTAGGTATAATCAGCTAATCAGGATCATTGTTGTTTATTGTGCTGATTAGGTATAATCAGCTAATCAGGATCATTGTTGTTTATTGTGCCGATTAGGTATAATCAGCTAATCAGGATCATTGTTGTTTATTGTGCTGATTAGTTATAATCAGCTAATTAGGATCATTGTTGTTTATTGTGCTGATTAGGTATAATCAGCTAATCAGGATCATTGTTGTTTTTTGTACTGATTAGTCCTTACAAATTGCATAAACCCAGATCTGGACTTGTAAACAAGTATATTTAGTATTTTGTTATACATTGTTGTTGATGCATGGGGATGAAAGAAGAATATAGAGTGGTATCCTGACACAAGTATTGTTACGGCTATTGGATTTAATTTTATTTACTTTTAATTATTAAATCCAAATTTGTCATTTAGGGTTTATTATTATTTAAATGGGAAATTTTTCTAGAAAATTCACTTGACCTGGACTTTTCTGGTAAACAGGCTGACCTTGGCTTGGTTACCTCAATATCTGACCTTGCTTTAGACATTGTCAACAAGTCTTCAATTCTATTGGTTGGTTTCGGGGACAGCATTTTATTAGTGGCTGATTTTTCTTTCTGGTTCATTCTATCTCTACGTGACTTGAAGAAGGTAGCTTCTTTTCCATGACCTTCTAGACTCACATGATTCCTCTTGTTTACGAGGGAAAAACAATATATATAGCTGTATTTTAGAAGCTGACAGTAGTAGAATCTTTGGGCTGTAAGTTATTAGTTGTGTTATTTTCATGTTTGAGTGTTATATTGTTCTGGACTGTGTCAATTCGTTGGAAAAGAAGAATTATTCTATTTATCTGGAAAAGGACACATGTTTCATAATTTCATTTGGATGATTAAAAACAAGAACTGTACCACGTGACATTGTCAGCCATTTTGGATTATTACATCGTCAAGATTCGAACCTGGAACTATTAGAACATTTATTTATCAGGACTTGTAATTCCATTAGTGGATTATTTTGTGAATTCTATATTTGTTGGATTTGATTCTCTAAAACCGTAAGTTTAATTATTTTATGAAAATAATTGTACTTAATAAAATCATTGTTAAAGTTATACAAGCTTGTTAGTTTTCACTCTTTCTGTGTTGCTGCTTATTCGAGCCTAAGCACGTAACATAGAATTGGGGGCTATCGTCCGAGATTGAGATTGAGATTTGAGATAAATTTGAATTTAAATTTGAATTTCCCCTAGGTTTTGAGAATTTTAAATTTTTAGTGAGGCTAACACGCTTGTATCAAAATGACATCTAAGGTAGAAATATTTCTTTCTAATCCTACCCAGGAGCAATTAGATCTTTTCAAAAAAGACGAGTTGGTTCAACTTGCCGGAAAATACGATCTTTCTGAAATGAAGGCTTCTTTAACGAAACAAGATATCAAAAAGATTTTGGTCCAGTATTTGGTAGAACAGGATGTTTTGGAACAAAGTGCTTTGATTCCGGTCAGTAAGTCTGCATCAGACTCTGACATAAAATTAAAGGAATTAGAATTAAAATTCAAGATGGAATTAGAGTTGAAGAAGCTAGAATTTCAGGAAAGGGAGAGAGAAAAGCAATTACAATATGAGAGAGAGGAGAAAGAGAAACAAATAGAATTACAAAAAGAGCAAATGCGAATTGAGAGAGAGGAGAAAGAGAAACAAATTGAATTACAAAAAGAGCAAATGCGGATTGATAGAGAGAGAGAGGAGAAAGAGAGACAATTACAATCTGAAAAAGAAGAGAGAGAGAGACAAGAAAGGGAGAAAGAAAGACAATTACAATCTGAATTAGAGTTTAAGAAACTGGAATTTCAAGAAAGGGATAAAGAAAGACAATTACAATTTGAAAAAGAGGAGAGAGAGAGACAGGAAAGGGAGAAGGAAAAACAATTACAATATGAAATTAGAATGAAAGAGATAGAGCTGGCAAGTGAGAATCACCATCATACTTCAAATCAAAATTTTGATTTAGCAAGGAATATTAGATTAGTGCCCCCTTTTAAAGAAAAAGAAGTAGACAAATATTTTATTCTTTTTGAAAAAGTTGCAGAAAATTTAAAGTGGCCAAGAGAGAATTGGACTCAGTTACTACAATGTGTACTTACTGGTAAGGCTAGTGAGATTTACACTTCACTGTCTGTTCAGCAAAGTGGTGATTATGACGTAGTTAAAGAATGCATTTTAAGAGGTTATGAGTTAGTTCCTGAAGCTTATAGGCAAAAATTTAGAAATTACAGAAAAGAAGCTGGACAAACTCATGTCGAATTTGCTAGACAAAAAGAGCAGTTGTTTGATAGATGGTGTTTAGCCAAGAAAGTTGAGCAAGATTATCAAAATCTCAAGCAAATTATTTTAATTGAAGAGTTCAAAAACTGTGTTCATAGTGATTTTAAAACTTATCTTGAGGAGCATCAGATTGAAACCTTGGAAAATGCTGCTCGAGCTGCTGATGAATATTCTTTGACACATAAAGTTCCTTTTGTTAACAAGACTTCTACTCAACAATTTAATGGCAGAAAAGAATTTCCGCCTAATTCAAGCCCTTCTAAAACTCAAACTAACACAACTTTCAAAAATCAGACTTCGGAGAAGTTTGATTCTAGATCCTTGTCTCTTCCGACGTGTAACTTTTGCAAGAAAAAAGGACACGTTATTTCTGATTGCTACAAATTGAAAAATAGGCAACAGAATCAAGATAGACCTGTTCCAAATGCTCTTATTTCCAAGAGGTCAAGGTCACAGTCATGTATTGAAAGCAATACATTTGTTGGGTCTAATAAATCCCAGTCTGATTGTGATATGGAGAATTATGAACCATTCATATCGAAGGGTTCTGTATCACTTTTGGGTGATTCAGCCAATCCCACCCCTATTAAAATTTTAAGGGACACAGGAGCCTCTCAGAGTCTTTTATTATCAGGTACTTTGCCTTTATCTGAGAAGTCTTCTTCTAATGAAAGTGTTCTTATTCAGGGGTTGGAGTGCTGCTTTGTTAATGTTCCTCTCCATTGTGTAAATTTGTCATCAGACTTAGTGTCAGGACCTGTGACAATCGGAACAGTCTCGGTTTTACCTGTTGAGGGAATAGATTTATTGCTAGGCAACGACTTAGCTGGGGACAAGGTTGTGGTTAATCCACTTGTAACTGACAAGCCTAATTTGAATCAGAAAGTTGATCCAATTGAAAAAGAAATCCCTGATATATTTCAAGCTTGTACAGTTACTGGAGCTATGGTAAAGAAAGCTCTTGAGAATGAAGTTGAAAAGGGCAGTATTCCCTTCGTTGACACATGCATAAGTCAGGATTATGTTATTGAGGGCAGCATTCCCTTATCTGACTCCTGCATGGGTCAGGCTTATGTTGAAAAAGCCAGTATACCTTCAACTGACGCTTGTAAAGGTCAGGTTTTTGATGAGGTCACTTTTACTCTTGGTTTAGATCAATCAGAAAGTATTGATCATAGTGATCCTCTTTTGACAACTCATTCTCTTTATTTTAATCAGGGTGGTGATTTTGAGAGTGATGTTACAGGAGGCAGCATTCCTTCAACTGGCACTTGTATAGGTCAGGTTTTTGATGAGATCACTTTTACTCTTGGTTTAGATCAATCAGAAGGTATTGATCATAGTGATCCTCTTTTAATAACTCATTCTCTTAATCAGGGTGATAAACGACAGTCACTTGTCGTTGAACAGGAAAAAGATCCTGAGATCTCCTGTTTGTTTCAAAGGGTCATAAATGAGACTGAAGTTACTGAAGTTCCTGTCTGTTATTTCATTAAAAATGGAATTCTTATGAGAAAATGGAGACCTCCCGAGGTACCTGCTGGTGATGAATGGTCAGTGAACTATCAAATAGTAGTTCCAAAACCTTACAGACAGGAAATACTTAATCTGGCCCATGAAACTCCTTTGGCTGGTCATTTAGGGATTAATAAAATGTATCACAAGATCTTAACTCATTTCTATTGGCCAAAAATCAAAAGTGATGTTGCCAAATACTGTAGGTCTTGTCATACTTGTCAAATGGTAGGAAAACCCAATCAGAAGATACGTAAGGCTCATCTGCAACCTATTCCTACGTTTGATGAAACATTCAGTGGAATTATGGTAGATTGTGTGGATTCCTTATCTAAGACCAAGTCAAGTAATCAATTAAAGTTAAAAATGAAGCTAAGGTTTGATAGAACTGAAAGGGAGAGAACTTTTGAGTCTGATAATGGAGTTGTGTTACTCTTGTTTATTCTTCTTACTTTTCTTCAAATTAGATATTATGGCCCTTACAAAGTTAAGAAGAAAATGAATTAGTTAAATTATAATATTAGTGCTTCTGGGATCTAAATTAATTATAGGAGTACCAGTATATTGAAAGAGATAGCCATGTTAAATATGTAATTAATTTAGTTGTACCAGTCCCTCTTAGTGAAGGAATATCATCAGGATTCGACTGATATTGGAGCGACGAATTGTCAGAATTCAGAAATTATAAAAAAAATCTAGACCAGAAACTTTCACATTTGTAAGTGCAAGAAAGAAATGAACTGAAAGTTATTATTATATGAGCACTTATGTCCAGATATTCTTACCAGGACAAACAAAATTTTCATGACGTTGAAATTGAAAATTCCAAACAGCATCCATGATGGACGAGTCCACTCAAACAGGAATACTTGAAAAAGGAAATTCTGTATTTGCTGAAGAATGATTTTATCAAGCCCAGTAAAAGTGATTGGAGTTCATTATGCATACTTGTTCCTAAACCAGATAAAACTCTCCGTATGTGCACTGATTATAGGAAGGTGAACAGAGTGATAAAAACAGATTCATTCCCATTAACAAGAATTGACTATTCTATTGATAAAATTGGGAATGCCAAGTACGTCACCAAATTCTGACCTTCTGAAAGGATTTTGGCAGATTCCACTACGGAAAGAGCAAAGGAAAACTCAATATTGCGACTCCAAAAGGACTCTACCAATATAAAGAAAGTCCATTTCAACGTCTCATAAAAATGTTCATCACTGGTCTAGAGATTTGTGACGTCAACATCTACAACGACACCTGGAGAGAACATCTAGCAACAATTTGATAATTCTTTAACAGACTCACTAATGTATGTTTGACAATTAATTTGTCTAAAAGTGAGTTCTGCTGTGCTATTGTACCTTTCCTAGGACATTTTGTGGGACATGGACAAGTTAAAAATTTGAGGCTATTTCTTGATAAAATAATTGTAAACACTCTTTCCCGTGTATAATTCATTATATTGTGTAATTTTTAATCTCAGATGTAAATTGGTTTGTGATAAAAAGAAAGTTTTATCATATAAACCTTTCTTTTTATTTTATGGGGGAAGGTGTTACGGCTATTGGATTTAATTTTATTTACTTTTAATTATTAAATCCAAATTTGTCATTTAGGGTTTATTATTATTTAAATGGGAAATTTTTCTAGAAAATTCACTTGACCTGGACTTTTCTGGTAAACAGGCTGACCTTGGCTTGGTTACCTCAATATCTGACCTTGCTTTAGACATTGTCAACAAGTCTTCAATTCTATTGGTTGGTTTCGGGGACAGCATTTTATTAGTGGCTGATTTTTCTTTCTGGTTCATTCTATCTCTACGTGACTTGAAGAAGGTAGCTTCTTTTCCATGACCTTCTAGACTCACATGATTCCTCTTGTTTACGAGGGAAAAACAATATATATAGCTGTATTTTAGAAGCTGACAGTAGTAGAATCTTTGGGCTGTAAGTTATTAGTTGTGTTATTTTCATGTTTGAGTGTTATATTGTTCTGGACTGTGTCAATTCGTTGGAAAAGAAGAATTATTCTATTTATCTGGAAAAGGACACATGTTTCATAATTTCATTTGGATGATTAAAAACAAGAACTGTACCACGTGACATTGTCAGCCATTTTGGATTATTACATCGTCAAGATTCGAACCTGGAACTATTAGAACATTTATTTATCAGGACTTGTAATTCCATTAGTGGATTATTTTGTGAATTCTATATTTGTTGGATTTGATTCTCTAAAACCGTAAGTTTAATTATTTTATGAAAATAATTGTACTTAATAAATTCATTGTTAAAGTTATACAAGCTTGTTAGTTTTCACTCTTTCTGTGTTGCTGCTTATTCGAGCCTAAGCACGTAACAGTATTATTAAGTCAAAATGTACAGGAAATTATTTACCACATATACTCCTCCTTTGACAACTCGCGCACATTGGGGTCCAAAAACACAGACTTCACTATTAGTAAGGGTGCGAATTGCTTTAGACATCCAGAGAACCACAGGGGAGGGGGGTGGCTGTTTAATGGCTGATTCCTCGTTTTATAATCATGTTGAGAATAATTTTAATTAAAGCACTTTTTCCTATGATGTTTGTGATTCGATATAAATTACATTTATTTCCACACAAAAAACATTCGAAAGATAAAAACATTCGAAAGATTGATAACATGAGTCCAACTGGTTTCAACAACCAACACAGTATGCGAAAACATTCATTTATTACAACACTGCTTTGTGTTTTGTTGATTAGTGTGGTTCCTGGAGTGGTGTGTTTAGTATTTTGTGAGACAAGGAGTTGTCCAAGCAGGGAACCAGACTAACTGTTGATACATTATTAAACAATATTCCTTTTTTATAATAATAATAATAATAATAATAATAATAATGAGGACTTTGTATAGCACCTAATCTTTAGAAGCTCTAAGCACTTTACATCAATAATGATATAACTACAGAAAAACAAAAAACAAAAACCATGCAGTTGGAAAACATAACAAATGCTGAAAATATTTAAGGTACAAAACATTATTAGATCTTTAAGTTTGTTCATGCAATCAAAATAGGTGAGTTTTTAGAGCACTCTTGAAAGTGGTCTTTGTGTCTAATTTCAATGGGCAATTTGTTCCACATTGCTAGGCCCTGGTATGCAAAAGAACATCCATATGACTTCGTTTTCATAGTGGGAACAATGAGTATATGATTGTCAAAAGAGGAGCACAAGTATCTTGCTGGTGTGAACACATGGATGAGGACTGGAGTCCGTCATTGAAACATAGCACAGAGAACACATTTTGTGTCTGATTCTGGATCAAATGGATAGCCAGTTTAGGGTACTGAGCAGTGGGGAGGTGTGCTCTGATTGTGGTATTTTAAAGATGATCCAAGCAGCTGTGTTTTGAAGTTTTGAAGTTTCTGGAGTAGATGTTGAGACAAACCAGCCAGAATTGAGTTACAGTAATCCAGTCTTGAAAGTACTAATGAACACACAAGTGTTTTAGTGGCATCTACTGAAAGATATTTGCGAATGTAGCTGATGCGTCTCAGCTCAAGATATGCAGCTTTGCATATGTTTATGCAACATTTCGTGAGGCAATCTTCTACATTGAGCTCAATCTTTGAATTGTTCGATTAGTAAAATATTGATGCTGTGATTTCATTACAAGTAACAGTGAAACTTATTATCTTTCTTGGATATCTAAATGTGCAAAGTCAGGAATTCTCTGAAACTTGTTTTCCTCACAGTGGTCCATATCTGTGAAACAGCTTTTTATTTTACAAGTATTGATTTCACATAGTTGCCTTGCTATCTTTAATTACAGTTATGATTTTAGTGGGTTAATTTAAGGTAGTTTAATTAGATTAGATACACAATAACATTTATAGCAGTGTTCGATTGATTAACAGAAATGAGTTACCCGACATGTGCCTGGGGTTGCTATTTCTGAAGCATGTAGGATTTGTATGCCTTTTAACTTCTTTGTTTATTCCACCTCCTTTATTGGATTCAAAAGATGTAATTAATGTGATAATAGAATATTAGGCCCACTTTTAATTTAGTGCTACAATACAGCAAATGCTTCTGCTAGTCTGATATCAAAACATAGTCGGCACTTAATTAGATCATCAGAGAAATGCTCGCAGACATAGCTGTTACGGTAGTTTGACACATTTTACATTTAATTACAAGAGGACACATTGTGTTTATGATTATTATACTTAAAAATAACTAAGAAATAGAACTGGAACACAAATTTCAATTGATAACAAATTATTTAATTATTTAAGTAACATTTTCAGTGATAAAAATTTCCTTGAATATCGTTAATTACAGTGTTCTAAATATGTTAGTTGGAAAGAAAATGTAAAATTTTTAATGACTTCTCTTTAAAGATGATATTCATAATGTTGATTAAAATTTCCAGGTCGTATATACCATTTCTGACAATAAAACGAGCAATATATCAAAGATTCCATTATCAATTTTGATAGTGTTTTTTTTTTTTTTTTGAAGTTAAACAAATAGGTTATCAGTTATATTGGTATTTTCTGGTTTTAAAAAACGGAATGTCTGCCAGTCCCAGCATTATACACTGCTCCCTCGATAACTCGCGCACAACGGGGTCCAAAAACATCGACCGCACTATAAGCGAGGGCGCGAGTTACCGAGGGACCTATAAAAGAAACTAATAAAGAGATGGAGATCAACAGAGAGGCGAAATGGGAGGGGGGAGTTGTATTATTAAATGAATAAAATTTTCTTTATAAAGGTGTTGTTCGTTTTTCTTTTTAAATTGCCTTTAATTTCTGGATAAAGTATCTTGAAAAGATCGTAAAAACAAACATTATTCCACGAGATATCAGTACACTTAACATGTGTATCGCTAAACACATTGTGTATTACATCACTGCTTTTTGTGTTGATTTGGATACATTCTAGTTTTATTGTTTGTTCAAAATGAATCGAGATTTCTTTTATCAAAAAAAGTAACATTCATATCGAAAAACGACAAAGAAACTTGTGTTGCTCTAAAAAAAAAATCAGAGATAGATAGATAGATAGATAGATAGATAGATAGATAGATAGATAGATAGATGGATAGATAGAGTAAAATGTAAAAAAATAAATTCACAAAGATAAACCATTAATAAGCATGAATTTAATGGGTCTAAACGTCAGACGTAAAAAAAATAGATATATAAATACAAATACGCGAGTGAGAATACGACAATATTTGCAGTTTTTGACACAGTTAACAAATATAAATTCACATTTTGAAAAAAATCTGTTAATTTCTTTTGTGTTGTCAGTTGATTTCTCTGCCGCCGAGCAAAATCTCTTAGGTTTCTCTCCCGACAACGAACTTTGTTTATTCCATGTCGGCGTTGGAATCTCCAAAGCCATCCATTGCTTGCCATGAAATCTGAATCAGTATCCATAGTTTTGGCCATTTTCTATGCCTGGGCCTTGATAATTGTTCCCGAAATCGGAACACCTTGTTCACGTTGCTGTGTGAACCAGGTGTACACAGCATCATCTAATTCTGTCATTTGCAGTGCGTGCCCGTTTCCGTTTAAATCATCATCAAAATCAACTTCATGCAAATAATCCTGAAATTTCTGCTCATCCTTGAGCCAACCTCTGAGAGTCAACACGGCAAGTTTAAGTTCACTACAAACTTTTGATCTTGATTCACCATTACGAACCCTCTCTATGACAGTAAGCTTTTTCATTTACCGATTACGCTTTTTGCTTGATTCCCTTGCTCTCATTGATCACATTTACAAATGATTAGGATAAATTACTGATTAATATATACTTTAATGACAATAAGTACATACTATTTGAAACCATGTTCGATTGGTCCAATTAAATTGATTGATGTTGAGACACGATATTGACCACAAGAGTTTATGCATGTAGGATTTGCATTCCTTTGAACTTTTGTATTGTATGTCTTTTACCTGATTTGATACAAAAGACTGACTTAACATGATAAAACAAAGCAGGTCTATTTTAAATTGATTTTTACAATGCAACAAACGCTTCCCCAAGTCGTCGATCAAAATGCAGCTGGCACTTAATTAGGTTCTCACAGATGTGCTTGCGGTCATCGATGTGACGGTCAATTGACTCTTTTCATGTTTGAATAGAAGAGAACATGCAACGATTATACTGCTTACACTGCAACACAATAAAAAGATTTAAACACTAATTTCTCCTGACAAGACATATTTAATTAGTGTTCATTTCATTCAGTGTTGCCACCTGTTAGCATTTACTATAATTCATTGATCGCAGTTTCGCCGAATACATGTACAGTATTATTATTTACAGTGAACTGAGAAAATATTTTTTCCGATAAAATCTAACAAGATATGTGATTCTTTATTAAAACCTGAAAATTTCACGATGTTGATTCAAACTTTTCGGGCACTAACCGCCATTATCAACAATAAAACGGGCGACATATCAAGGTTTCATTCACCAGTTCTGATCACGATTTTCTTCATTTTTTTAAAAAAATTATTTTTAAAAAAAAATGGGATTCACGCCGGACACCGCGTTATAAGCGGGTTCGCGAGTTATCAGGGCGCGAGTTATCGCGGGAGCGGTGTATGAGGGTTCACATCATATCAAGGGAGTGGTGTACTCAGTTTTAAGTCTAGTTGAATTGAAGCTACACAGACCTTGATCTGGTTTCACGTAATGTACCAGTGATTTGGGTCTCTGCAGTTTAAGAGAAATCAGCAGAACAGACTACACGGACACTGATCTACCATCATATTAAATCAAGGTCTCTTTGTTGCTTTGCAGTTGGACCCAGCTTGTAACCTAGTACATATTATAGTAAATTTGAATCTCTTTGTGCAGTGGTTCACAACACCCAGGGTTGTGAGGACATTTGGAGGGTTACCAGGATTTTTTTGAAGGTGACCAAACTTATAAAAATATATGGCTCAATTTTTTTTTTTAAGGTCATGGCCAAGAAAAGGTTGCGGAAAAAATTGTCATTGTGGATTTTGTGAATTTATTGACTGCACTTAATATCTCTTTGTCATCAATAACAATGTATTCTCCATTTGTTAATTTATTGAATACTTAAGGTAATCATCAAATAAAGTCCCTATATTTTTTTTCCTAATAGTACTTAATTTAGGATAATCTAAATGAAGATGTTTTGCGATTTCTGGCATTCAACATTGATATAAATGTGTGAAATGCGAAAACTGATGAAATTATCATATTCTCTTTATTTCTTTAATTTTTGGTTTGCAGCACATTCACAGCAGGGACAGCAGGCAACTTGGGTGAACCCTCCTCTCTCTTATGGGATGTTCAGAGGTAAATTTTGTTTTAGATATAGTCATACATTATTCTCTAATTGTGCAGGTCATGTAGGCATTGAGTAATTTAGAATTTGATTTCACATAGAACCCTTTATAATGTGATGCTTGGGTCCAAAAATAACATCACGATATAAGCGGGATTGTGTTAACAGATTTTTCTAAACCTTCCCCATAGGAAATGTGCATTGAAATTTAAATGTCAGCAGTTTTATCTAACCTATTGATCACATATCTGGTAGGGATACAAAAAATACGCTTTCTCGAGAGTGTGTATTTAGGTTGTTTAAAAGAGAGGTCATCTTAAATTAAATTAGCGTAAAATGGTAATTTTTCATTTCATCCTCATTCATTTTATTTGATGGAAGTTCATTATATGCATGCCCCAAGAAATACATGTGGCAGAATCTGTATTCATCATATGGCCTTCACACATTAACCCCTAGAGGTTTTTGCTGTTTTCACATGAAGTGCAAGTAGGAAACACATTTTGGGGTCTATTTGGGCTATTTCTGAATGCATCCTAATAGATTGACATCCAAGCAATTTTCCATAAGCTTAATGCCTAGTTGTGTTAAAAACATTGTTTTCCATTGGTTATTTTGCTTGCGCATGAGCAGAATGAAAAAAGTTGGGAGTTTTGTTTTTTGCTTAATAGACCCAACATATTTGTATGAGACTACTCTTTATTCCAAATGCCTACTTTATCCTACTTTTTGCATAGGTTCACTTGTCTGTGTGCAGTTCAGACTGGTCTGCCTTAGATCGGAGGCCAAAATGTCTAAAATCTGGACACAAAATCAAATTTCTGACCATGGGCAATCTTTGGGTGGGGAAAAAAAACAGTCCAAAAATTAAGTTTTTCCCTCAGTATTTTGTTTGTTTTGTTTTTTGTATTTTATGGTTTAATAACATTTTCAGCACAATATAGGCTATGCATGGCGGCCAGTATTAATGGTGGAGGAAGAACCCGGAAAGAACTATCGACCCACATCACCATTGCTCTTTCCACTGAGGCTAATTCAGATGAATCACTATGAAGCTAAAGACAATTTACCGTATTTTGGTGTGTATAACGCGCACCGATGTATAACGCGCACCCCGATTTTCGACCCAAAATAAGTGGAAAAAAACGTAGTTCTGCCATATAACGCGCATGTGATATAATGCATTTTAAAATTTTGACTACCACTATTTCGCTCCGTTTTCATAGTGCAATAACAGTTGGTCATATTAGATAGTGAATGAAAAAGTGGCAATATTGATATTGTATCTTTCCGATTTTATTGTTGGCCCTTAAAAGGGCCCTTTAAATGTTCGTCTAGTTGACGCAGTCTATTGCATCAAATCCCTCAAATTCCACTTTGTCGTCATTACTTTTGAAAAGTTGCTGTATGTCCTGAATCAATTAAATACTGCTCACCGAGACAAAGCATTGTAACTATGTTGAGCGCATCAAAGCTTACTTGGCGCCGGTTACCATGAAAAGACCACACCGAGTCGAAGCATTGAAGCCATTGATCACTGTATAATCGCAAAGATATCTCAAATACTATGATTTAAGATGAGAAATAAAACTAAGTAACAAGCTTATTTTCCAAAGAGGAAAAAAAATGTTTCCCGACTTCATACATTGATTATTTTGTTCCACAACGTATCAGTGTTCCCGTAAGAAAGAACCCGTAGTCGCAAAAATATATATGTCCACAACAGATGCTCTGATGAGAACATTAACACTAGTTGAATTCTACACATATTATATTTCAATTCAACCAATAATAAATGAAGAAAAATTTGATTAGATCAACAGTTATGGAATACGTTACTGAACATTTACGAAACAAGTACGGTAATCCACACAGTGGTATTTGTTCCGCTCCAATGCGGCACTTTGCACAGCTTTTGAACAAAGGCAAGTCGTTATGTACATGTATTTCCGGCCGTGGCACAGAACAAAACTTGACACAGTGACGTGAAATGAAACCAGTTTATTAACATAAGCAATCAAAGAACAAGACTATTTGTAAGCATTATTTATTTCTTTAATACGGCTAGTACCGGTAAACATTTTAGTTACAATGCAATGTACAATGGATTTAATACTTCACAAGTAGTGAGTGCCTTCATCCTCTTCAGATCGACCTGGAAAAAATCTTTTTTTTTTAGTTCTTGTATACAGCGCGCACCCCCGACTTAAGATAAGAAAATTAGGTAAAAAAAAGTGCGCGTTATACACAACAAAATACGGTATTCTGTGATGTGTGCTTTTAGAATATAAAGGAACCAGTGTGTCATGAATAACTTTTATCCTGTAAGCATCTTTTTGAAAGATAAAGCTTTGTTATTGTATAATTTTTTTTTATAAATGGCAATAGTCTTGATCAGCAATTTTAATTACAGTGGCTTTTTAAATTTTACGAGAAATTTGTAAACTGAATCTGTTATCTCTTGCTCTTTCAGTGGATCCTTGTTATATTCCTTGGGCAAAGCCAGACGAGGGGCTGGAATACTGGACATCAAATATGAATCTCCCAATACTCTATTAACATGTGGTTATGATACTTTTATTCGTATGTGGGACACGCGTACTGGAAAATGGTATGCTTAAAAGTCTTCCAATTTTTATGTTCATGACAAAGTTTTTATGTTAAATTGGAATATATCAGGTTAATGGTAGCTTTTGAAATGAATTACAAATCTAGTACCTTCAGATGCTAGATTAATAGTTAAAATTCTTGTAGTGTTTTTTTTTAACTGTTGAGTTCACAGTCATGTAGAGTTTCTTGACGAAAGCTTTCATATTTGTAATTGTAAACTGTCCACAATTTTTCCTTTTTCTTCTATCAAGTTCAGCAATATTTTACCTTTACACAGTAAATGTTTTTGTTCTTTATCTTCAGTACTTTGAAAAATGTTGGGTCTGAATTTAGGCATATATTGATTCTCTGTCAGATATTGAAGTGACATAGAGTGATATCTTTGTCCATCCATCCATCTGTCCACCCATCACACTTTTTACCAGATTTTCCATATATTTTAGGAAAGTTGTATACATATTTTGTGAAAGAAGAGGGCATTTTTGTTTTATAAACACATCTCTAGATGTCAAAAGAAATCAAGTGCAAAACATGCTGTGTCAAAATCTAACTCTATAGTTTGGGTCTCTTGTTAATTTAATTAGTCAATTTCTATATACAGTGGGACCCCGCCCCGCTATAACCCGAATTCGGATATAACCCGGTCGTGGCATGGCTCCCGAAATTTCGGGTAATTTATTACAGGTATTTTTCTCAAAGACCAAAAAAAAAAAAAAAAATAAGTATGAAAAAAAATAATTAAGAGTTTAATTATCATTCTCATATTCGTCTAAACAGTGCGAAAAAGAACGTGTATCAAATTTCTTCTAGTTTTGTGCCAAAATAAACGTCGGAAATACGAACCAATTGCTGGGCCTACTGAGAACTTTGTTCTTTGTTTATTGTTGAAAAATTACAGCTCATAAGTGTCAATATTATAATTACTGATTCCTGAGTAATGAAGCCATCGTATCTACTTTGTGTTTGTCTTGAATGCATTCCGAATACAATCGTTGCTCAAAATAATCTCCGATATATGTTCTCTTAATTTCATACACAACTAAGCAACAGCCAATGCGGCGGTTGATAAAAGATTCTCACCAGAATGTATAAATCAATTAATTTAAGTACATTGTTTATCATCAAAGTGAACTGCCGAGCTAAACAGTGACATAATTCAGTGGTTAAGCCAGTTCTGCCTGCTGTATTTATTAGAGTACATCAAAAGAACATGACGCAATAACTGGGCGGCAAGTTCAAAGGACTTTGACTAGCAGCTTGGGTGGGAAATGTGCTGAAACTTACAATGACTGAATTCAGAGACAGATAGATCCTGAGATGTACATGTAGTTATTATAAGAATACACTGTAGCTTCCATTATTTAATCTATGGACATGTACTATTTCATCATTCATTACGTACACCCGTTACGTAATTTTTTTTTTTTTTTCTTTTCATTGAATTCAGTCACATAATGATCAGTGACAAAATTATTGAATATTTTACATCCGTGTGTGGATATTTTCGATGGAAATATTTGTATTATGGATTCTATGTATGTTACAAAATTCGCTGGTGAGTACACGGTGTTGATACTCTTTTCATGCAATAGATTATACATGTATGCATAAATTAGACACGTGTATGTATCAATGCATGGTTCTCTGAATAAAGTAATATATTATATCTGCAATTTCTGTTACCACAAATGTTTTTCTCATTTAATATATATATTGATCAAAAATGGTAATTGTGCCATGCATTTTCGCACCCGTCTTTATGTAACCCCCCCCCCCAATTAAATCCAAAAATGTGTTGGTATTGTACATGGTTGCTTATAACACGGTTCGGTTCATAGCCCGGTCGGATTCTATGGCTCCCAACTACTGTGTTATAGCGGGGTCCCACTGTACCTTAATTTGTAAGTTTTTTAGTATAAAGTAGAAACCAGTACATTTTAAGGTTCAGCCATCAGCATGTTGGTCTAGCACGCTATAATGTCTGCTGCTGACAGTAACTGTTTTTAATATGCCTGCCAGTAGTCATAGGTATCCACGGGAAAAACAGTTCCTATTTCATCTGCATGCTATAGCCAGTTATACATTAAAAGTGCCACACAAAAATAGAACTGATAATTATGCTACAGGCAGCCATGCACGATATCCTGCATTTTTTGGCAGACTTATTTACCAATGTTTCTTTTCCAAGACTTTGAGGTCATTTAGCATATTTCATATCCATGATATATTATCGTGTCTTACAGTGTATCCGAGTGGGAGGAACCCTTTGACAATGCTTTATATTGTCTGCAATCAGACAGTCACATGACCATGGTGACTGGGACATCCAGATATGGCATGACAAGACTCTGGGACAAACGCAAAACACAACCAATCCAGGTTAGTATTAGAAAAGATTGTTGTCAGGAAGGGGGGAGGGGATGGTGCTAACTTAAGTGAGTAAACTTGTATGACCTTAAAAACTAAAAACAACCAAAAATCTAACTTTATCACAGTGCAATTGCTACAGATAACAGGGTTAGTCACAGACTCTACATTTGCAATCAGGTTACATTGTTTAAATTCAATATTTATGCAGTTTGTTAACATTGATAGTAAGAACATATTTTATTTTCCAACAGGGAAAAATACACCTTCCCAACCCATCGTATTAAAGCTTTATAGCCCAAATTCTATACAGTATTGTTAGAATTCATATTTAGGATAACACTTTTGGTAGCAATTATAATGGATTTGTATAACTTAATGATTGTCAACTTAAATTTCACTTTATTTCTTATCCCTGACTGTTTCAGTGACTTTTTGAAAGTGGAAAAAATCTACAAGATTGTGAAAAATCTTTTGTTGATAACACTCTTAATAAAGATGCATCAAATTTCAATGTGAATTTCTTAAACTTAATTTTTGACTTCCTTGCAGCCATCCCTAATACTTCCCACCTAACGAGGGTCCTACACCATGAATAACTTCCTAAAAGCTCTCATTTAACACGTTTCCTTCATTTTTCATCTAACCAGTGTATTTAAAATACATTTAATTGAAGTTGGATGACTCAGACAGTTATAACTTAAACCCTCAGTATCACTTCACTGTCATATTCAGCCATTGAGTAATAAATTAATAATTAAAATTTTGAAAAATCATAACCAAACTTTGCCAGAAAATTTGGTCCCACATCTTTATTTTAAAACAACCATTTTTTAAAAATTGAAATGTTTAAATTTAACAATTAAACCATCATTTGTGCCTTTTGAAGTGAGGTCAAAAATATACCAATTCCATGTTCTCATTGTGGGTTTGAGTCTGTTTATGGCCATATATTTTGGTATTATGTTAACATTGTAGGTGGGCAACAGTGTGACAGATGAACAGAAAGGCAGATTTGATGCTAAAACGATAATGCATCTACTCTCTAGTAAATGCTTAGGAATAATGATATGAAAGCCTGCCACACTGAAAGGAACTCCATAGCACAATATCTGTTTTCTAGGAAAGGCTTAAGAATAACAATATGAAATTATGGCACACTAAAAGGAACTCTGTAGCACAATATCCTTTCTGTTTTCTAGGAAAGGCTTAAGAATAACAATATGAAATTATGGCACACTAAAAGGAACTCTTTAGCACAATATCCTTTCTGTTTTCTAGGAAAGGCTTAAGAATAACAATATGAAATTATGCCATACTAAACAGAACACCATAGCACAATATCCTGGTGTCATGATAATGTGACTGGGTGGGACATCATGCTACATGTCTGCAACATCATGACCCATTGCTAGAAATCACTATAAACTACCTCACTGCAGACATTGTAGTGATATGACTGAAAAATTGTTAATGCTATGTTAAAAATCCTAATCAAACAAACAAATCACATGCAACATTACTTGCGCAATGCTTAAAACGTGTATCTCACTTTATTGGCATCAAATTTTGACGTGAAAAATATGCTTTAACTTTTCAAGCAATGGTGAATATTAAACAAATGATGGGAGACAGTAATTATACTTCCTGCATATACTTGTTTATAAGTCTAGTACGACTCCAAACTTTTAGAGACATAGGTCTGCCATTGCATAATGCACTGGCAGATTTGGGTCTTGATAGTTTGTTCAGAGCAGTCAGTGGGACAAACAGCATAGACCCAGATATTCTGGCACATTATGCAATGTCAGATCAGGGTTTATGTTTTTTGCATTTGGATTTGACTTGTACATGAATATATATGGTAGGTTTTCCATGTCTCCAATTTCTGGGTTAGCAGGTAAATTTACAAGGTGTGCCAGGTAGTCCTGAGGATAACATGTTTTGTGATTTATATTGATGTAACATCAGTAATCTAGTCCCTTCTGTTGCTTCTGATTTTAACGTTATTTAGACAACTCAAATTAGTTCCATCGAAGGCATGTGCAGGGATGTTTATCAAACATTAATTTGGTAAAATGCAAATGACAAATTTCACTACAGATTTAATAATAGGATAGCAATTTTTATTGCAATATTTGCTTACAAAAAATGTAATGTCAAATGGAGTTTAAAGTTAACTGCAGGTAATGCATGTTCTTGTACATAAGTTGGGTCTAATGACAGAGATGCTGACATGCTGTCACATATTGAATGATCAGATCAAGCTTTGTTATTCTACTAATTATGCCTAAATTAAATGCTAGTCATAGAACTGCCAGTGCATTATGTGACTGCAGATCTATGTCTATGCAGTTGCATTCAACTTGTTTGCATGTAGGCACAGTAAAACTTTTATCATTGTTTGAAAACACGGATGTATTATGTTTGCAGGCATTCTACAGTGGCCAGAGGAACAGTCCTGTCTATTGTGTGATGTTTGACTCTTCCAGAATGTATATAGCCCTAGATGTCAGTGTCATCATGCTCGATTTCTCAGTGTATTAAATTCCATCCATATTGGACTTTTGACAACCACTATGCAGAATCCAATCCAGAATCATCAATCTATTTTGTTGCATATCAACCTTTGGCATATGTTTTTGCCAAAATCGTGTTTTGAACAAGTGCTATCTTCCTTCCTGAATTAGATGTCCACATTTTTTACCACGGAAGAAAACTTATGTATGAAATTTTTAAATCAGTAAAACTTGCAGGTGGCATATTTGTTATCAACCGTAACATTTGTGATTACTCCCAACTATCTTCTAATTAAATGAAATGAGAAATCTTATTTAATCAGTTTCATTCATCTGTATCCAGTCAGATGTGATGTGACTTATTGTGTTATTTGGATTTGTAATGTAGCTTTAACAAGTTTTCAGTAATATCACTATGATTTCTGCAATGTAGCAATTTATAGCAATGTCTAGCACAGGGGCATCATGCTGTAGACATGTAGCATGATACCCACCCAGTCACATTATCCTGACACCAGGATGCTGAACACGAAGTGAGGCAGCTGTTAGTACCATTTTTTATAAGACTTTGACATGACATGGCTGGGGATCAAACCCATGACCTCCTGCATTCGAGATGGACATTCAAACCACTAAGCCACCGAATCGGTCATATCCAATTAGATAATGTATAATAATAATGTCAGTCAGATAATGTATCCAGTATAATCTGTCTCATAATAGCTGTATATGCCAAGCATCAATCTTTAGAGGATTGATGACATTCATTATAAAATGATGCATTACCTGATGATTGTCTGGATGTCTTCATCTGTACCGAATGAGTATTTTCCAGATCTACATTTATTTACATGGATTTAAATGCATACATTTTTTTTAAATCTTGCATTTCACTTGATGCCCCAGCTTTTCTGTCTGTAGTGAGCTCACTTAGCCATGAGGTATACATATCCAGTTTATATCAAACATGGTAAATGTGTTTATATCATCAAGCTCTTTGATGACTTTGATTTTGAGCACAAGACTACAGATACTATTCTTAAATCTTTAGAAATATTCTGGATATATAGTAAAATAATTCAAATGAAATAGAGTTTGTGAATAGCTTGCATAGGCAATGTTCTTACAATACTACTTAAACTGTTCAGTTTAATGATCAACTAACAAATCCAGGTGAGCAGCATCTGGACCACTTGGTCCTCTTGTTTTCTTTATTATATAAGTGTACTTATGTTTTTTTTGTTATATAAGCGTACTTATTGCTACACCTCCTGAACAACTTTGAGGATGATCATGAAACTTGATAGATACATTTGTGTAGAGACCTGATGAGTTGTCTTGAATGACATCTGTGTCCCATGGACATAGTTTAAATAGGGATGCCATGATAGCATCGGTTATTAATCTTGGTATCCGTTAGACCCCTAAACTACTCATTGCCATATTTTGAAACTTTATATGCACAATTAAGGTGTCCAGAATGAATAGTGTACAACTTCTTTTGGTATAGCCTGAATCTTAACATCTTGTTCTTGCAACTCTAACTAAAACCACGAGAAGATGGTTATGAAACTGATGCTGCAGTTGAGTTTATTGTTATGAAATATTTTGATATGAAATATAGTAACCATTGTGATAATCTCTAATATTTTGTTCATTTGAAATAATTTGTTATATTGATAATGTGTTTACAAGGCAGCATTTTTGGTATCTTAATCGTTGGCAAACATTGTACCGGTATGTTATTAAGTATGGTTGACAGAGTAGTCCTATTGTATTTAGTTTATCTCCTTTTGTGTATACATCATTTACAAATGACCATATTGTAAAACCTGTAAAAATTGAAAACATTATAAACGTACAACACACAAGTTATTGAGAAAAGTTTTTTTTTACTTCTTTGAACTTTAAACTTATGCTTTTCTTCAAAACAAATTTTTTTAATTAAAAATTATAATTTTTTTCCAATATTGAAGATTATTATTTAATCAGTTTAAAAATTGGTAGCATTATATTATAAATATTACATGATATAGGATAGATCTTGGATATTGTATGTGGCTTTACTGATGTAGGGAAATAGTTTAAGTCTGTGAGAATAGGGAATACAATACATCTACAGTGCAACAGGTGGGTGATATTGACAGAGCTGAGGGATATTTGTTTTTAAATTACATTGTTTAAATTAAAATATTGTATCATTATGATTTACTGGATTATAATTATATGGGAGAAGAAGATAAAAACAAGCAACCAGATGGAATCAAATAATTTTTGTAGATTATTATGTATATTTGATTTAATTTATATTTGATTTAATTTAATTGTTCATTTTTTGATTTAATTATTTTTATTCTGTTACATGCTGTTGTAAGGTAACTTTATTTACTGGATTTGACATTTTCCAGAAATTCAGTTTGGTTTGACCTGACTTTTTTGTAAACACTAATACTAGAAATCTAATGCTGACCTAGTTCTTGACCTCGATTGAGAAATCAGTGAGAGTTCAAATAAACAATGTTCTTAAAAAATGTTATATTCTTTCTTAGAGTCAAATTCATGAAGTAAAATCAAGGTCATAACATGACAAAAAACACGTATCAATTAGGCTTTTTAGTGACCTACATCTGTGTAGCACCCTAGTCAGATTTTTTATTGATGCTTTGAGAAAGAATAGTCATTCTGTGCCTTAACACTGGAGAAGTACAAGTGTTTTATGTTTTGACCAGTTTTTTGGGCTAATTATTTTTTCTTCAAATGATTTGGATTCCAAGAGATTATTTTTCCCTGGAGATACTTGTGCTCTAAATTAATTCTTGGACAAGGACAGTTGTCAAAATTTACAAAGAGTTCAAACACTGGAATATTATTTTTTGTGATTCAACAAAGAACTGTTGACACATAAGTATGTTGCTGACCACAGCATACGTCATCACCAACTATTTTGGATTTCATCAGGATTCAAACTCAGTTTTATATTTGGACATTTTATTACTAGGACTTCTATTTTTAATTCTTAGATTATTTTTGGATTTGATTCATAAAACTAAGTTTTTCCCCTCATTTTTCCCTTGTTTTTCCAGGGAAATAAATTATAAATTATTTGTTAAATTTTTTAAAGCTTGTTGTCTTTCCTCTTTTCTTGTTATGTTTTGGAACAACCTAATTGTAACCAAAAAAACTGGGTGCTCATCCGTGGGATAAATGAATTTTGGCTATAATATTTCAGAACACTTTGTTTTTGAAATATACATTTACCTAGATTTTGAATTTTTTAAAAATCGCAAGCTTTATTTGACAAATCTTTAGTGAAATCAACAAGCTTTTTAACAAATCATAAAAATTGAAGAATCTTTTTGAATTTGGTTATACTAGTTTGGCTGGAAATTTTGAAAATGGAAGTACAGATTAACAAAAGTTGGAATTGATAAGACAGTTCGGTTTCAGATAAAAATGATACAAATGGAAAGAAAAAGGGAGGAAAGTACATTTTATCTACTAGAGATCTTGTCTAAAACTGTAGAGGACATTATTTCTTGCTTTACATTTGTGTTGATCCTTTCCTAAAAATAAAGTTTCCGTTAATTATTGGCATACTTAATTTCTGCATACTACCAGCTAAAAGGTATTATATTAGACTTTCTTGTTGTTAAAAAATGAGGTTATAATTATATATTCCAAGCTTAGAAATGTACCATAAATTTCCAAAAACAATAATAATGGAATATAGTTTATTAGAACATAACATTACCTTTACTGATATTGGAATAATCACAATTATGAAAAGTTCCTTACAATCAAAATGAGAAGGGGAAAAATTATTTGTGTAAAGAATTGCAAAAGGAATTATATAAATGAAAGATAATTGTCTTGATGAGAAAAGGATGACTACAGTGTACATCATTGTATATTCATGTTATCATGCATTGAAAATTATCTAACAGAAATATATTCACTACATATTATCAGTTATTCTCTGTGCATTTTAAAAATGCTACAAATATGAAGTTGTTTATTCATCACCATGTTATATTTAATAAACCAAAGACAGAACTTAATCTAATTTATCTACATATGAAATTGAAATTTATATGCATGCAACAAGTTTTTTTTTCTTCACATTGGTCTTATGCATTTAGAACTGGATTTGTGAATACATGTATGAATGTCTAATTGAAGGTTGGACCTACTCTCTTACATTTATGACTTTGTTGTTTAAAGGTTAACCATTGTGTAAGAGTTTTGTCTTCATGACAGATCTCAAACTATAAACATGGTATTATATAGGATATAATGTGGAAAGTTGACCACAGTGACCTATTTTTTAATACTTAATTATTAAAAACCAAGTGTAAACATTGTCGCTTCCTGGCAGAAAGTCATATATACTAGATATGATATGTTTATAGAACTGGGTCGGGATGTCTTGCATCATTCTCAACCACCTTAGGTCAGAATCATCTACATTTTTAGACTAATGCAACAGCAGGCCCCAACAACCTGTATTTCATGCTTGAGTGACAGTTGTCTATTTTAATGTGTATTTATAACACCTTCCACATCTTTGACCTTTGTAATCTACACTACATAAATCCACATTTTGTCGCAAAGTGTAGTTTATATTCTGTGTGCTGTTTCATGCATGTGTGTACCAGAACTAACTTGTGCTGGTACAAATACATGTGCCTGCTTACATTCATTTCAGATGGGATAGCAGTAGGAATTTTCCCTGACAATTAGTAGGCATCTATCTAATCAGTTGTATGACTAAAATGTTTCTATCAACTCATCTGAGCAAGCTGGTTCTAGAACCAGGTTGGTTCTGTTGTCATCACCTTGCTAGACAGATGACACCATTCTGCTAACCTATTGAGTTTTCTCTCTCTGTTTTATAATCAGATACTTTTGCACATGAAGAGTAGAAAGCCTGTGATGGATAAAAAAATTTGTACACCTACATCATTTTTGCAGATTAGTTGTTCATGTATCTGTACAACAAAGATTTGCACACCTTCTACAACAATAATACAGATCACTGTCATATTCATGTGTCTGTATAACAAAGATTTGCACACCTTCTACAACAATAATACAGATCACTGTCATATTCATGTGTCTGTATAACAAAGATTTGCACACCTTCTACAACAATAATACAGATCACTGTCATATTCATGTGTCTGTATAACAAAGATTTGCACACCTTCTACAACATTGTGACATTACTTTCACATTCATGTGTTTATATTATAGATTTGCACACCTTCAACAACAGTTCACTATTGCATTCATTTGTCCGAAAAACAAAATTTTGCACACTTCCTACAACAATGATACAGATCACTATCATAATGTCTGTATAACAAAGATTTGTACAACAACAACACAGATCACTGTTGCATTCAAGTGTCTGTATAACAAAGAGTTACACACCTACAACATTGGCAGATCACTATTGCATTTATGTATCTGCATAACAATGATTTGCACACCTTCTACAACATTGTTACAAATTACTATCGCATTCCTGAAGAAAAAAAACTGATAAAATACTTGTATGATTTTGCCATCTTTGTTGTTTATATACTTTATTTGCCTGAAAACATTTGTAAAATGCACTTTCTTGTCAGTGGTCATGTAGTTGTTTTTCAAAATAACATGGCAGGGCGGAAAAGTGCAGGTCTGCAATTTTTCATATATAATTAGTTCAGGATTAATTTCTGTAATGAATTCTGTGATATTGATTAGTTTGGTTTAAATTTTTTTATATATATGAAAATATGAGAGTTATTAAATAATCCGTCTTACTTTCCTGGGCCCATTTATTGCATAATCTGTATTCACTGTGGCATATTTAATGAATAATCTTGTCTTCACTGTGGCATATTTAATGAATAATCTTGTCTTCACTGTGGCATATTTAATGAATAATCTTGTCTTCACTGTGGCATATTTAATGAATAATCTTGTCTTCACTGTGGCATCTTTCATACACTGGCATAATTTGTGATACATACTTTCTTTGACAACAATTTAATTTTATTACTAATAAAATTATATATGTGTATGACACGTTTTACACACTAACTGGTTTTGTTTGTCTTAATTAGCTCAAATAACTACCCCAGATTAATTTCTGAGACGATTTCCATGAATTTTGCAAACATGTTCATTGCATGGTCTGTTTGGTCCTTAGTGAAGGGGACAGTATTTTGATTGTCGAGAAAACAAAATCAAGGGGAGTTGGCTGTAGTGTATTTTTCAGTTTCGGACCCCTACCAACAGGTATTTTATACACTGCTGAGGCATTAAATATAACTGTTCAGGGTGACCCTTTTTATCATACACTTATCCAGAGTTTTCACTTCCGAATAGAAACTGGTTATAAAAATAGCAAGCACTCGTGCAACTTTTCAAACTAATTGATAAACTATACAATGTTCAGTGTCACATCTACTTGTTCTCCAATAATATCACCGTTAAAGCCATAACTTGTGCATATTAGAATTCATACAATATTAGAATTCATACAATAATTCAGTTATTAAACATTAATACATTGTGCAGTACATATTCGACAAGACAACACTTTTTCATAACAAATCTGATTTGTCTAGTCAATGTCCACTATATACAAATATACACAAAATTGTTTTTTTTTTTCACCCTTCGACTTGACCTTTTAATGCTGATGTGCTTGTGGGGTCAAGGGTGACCGCTTAATATAAAGCACTTGCCAATACCAATCACTGCTATCAGACTTCTGTCCATCTGGGTTTGAATCTTGAGCTTGGCCAGTATGGTATAAGAGAAAGCTTTGCCACTGGCTTAACTTGGGTCAGTCGTTCTTCCTGGGATTTTCTTGGGTTCTTCCTCCAAAGGTGTTTTAAGACTAAAAAATTGGAAATATGACCTTGCTAATGTTCTCAAACTCTGTCAAATTCTGATTAGAAATACAGTAAAACCTGTCTTGAGAGACCACTGCCTTGAGAGACCACCTGCTTTGAGAGACCAAAATCACCATGCAGAGATTTATTCATTATATAGTGTTATGACCTGTAATGAGAGATGACCTGTTTTGAAACACCATTATTTTATGGCAGAAGGGGTGGTCTTTCAAGACAGGTTCTGCTGTAGGACCTTTCTAGTATTCACAAACTCAGTAAAAATCTGATTAGAAATATGACCTTTCTAGTGCTCACAAACTCAGTCAAAATCTGATTAGAAATATGACCTTTCTAATGTTCACAAACTCAGTCAAAATCTGGTTAGAAATATGACCTTTCTAATGTTCACAAACTCCGTCAAAAGCTGATTAGAAATATGACCTTTCTAATGTTCACAAACTCTGTCAATGATATCATGCTTGGTTATCATAACCGCTCTGGTGGCCTAGTGGTTAGCGTGTCCACCGCAGAAGCGGGAGGTTGTAGGTTTGATCCCCGGCTGAGTCATACCAAAGACTTAGAAAAACTGGTACTAACAGCTGCCTCGCTTGGTGCTCAGCATTAAGAGGTTAGTGTTAGGACTGGTCAGCCTGGTGTCAGGATAGTATGACTGAATTTTTTTTAAAGCTACATTAAAAATCCTAATCAAACTCTCCCAAGATTTGATAAAATCTGCTTACCAAGTTGGATTACAAATATGGCCACTAATGTACACAAGGTTAGCCAATCAGATACAGGATCACCTCATTAATATGCATATGGATGTTGCTATGATGGAGAAACCTGACCATGCTCATCCCAGTACATGAATATAACAAAAATAGTAATAACAGTTGTCTTAGTTTGGGAGGTCAGAGTACAAAACAACAGTTGTGGCATAATATAATGTTCTTGCTTTACATAAGCTAGCAAGGAAAAGGTGACCTGCTATCAGACCTTACCTGCCTGAAATTAAAAAGCAAAATACTTATCTGTTCAGACATAATCAAAACTTAATTTCCTTTATTGAATACAAGACATCATATAATTCAACTTTATGAATTGATTATTTACTACATGATGCATCAGTACTTAGTCACATGATCACCAATCTCTTGGCTTACCATATAAACCTTACTTAAAAGTAAAGTTCAACTGCAAACTGCACAGACCCAGATCTGCCATTGGATAATGGGTTATGCTATGGTAGATTAATGTCTTTGTTATTTGCAGTTGGACTTAATAGTAAATATGATACATATTTCAGTGCAGTAAAATATGAATATTTACACGTGGACATAACACATGAAGCCAATGGGGGGGGGGGGGTGATAACTGACCAATCACAAAATTTGCTTGTTCTTTTTAACGAATGTTGTCTGTTTTATACCAACTTTATGTTTTTAAAAAAAACTACATTGATTACTGTTGGAAATGCCACATGAAATAGTTTTACTCCAATGAGTTCCCTTAATAATAATAAAAACCTGTCTGAAACTTTTATTCTCCATGTACCATATTTACTTGATTTATAAAACAAGTCCTACTGCAAATTGCACAGAACCAGATCTGCTCTTGCATAATGCACTGTGCAGTTTCTAAAGAGTAATTAATTAATTAATTAATTAACAAGATAGATCCTGATCATTATGCTAAAGCAGATCAGGATCTTTGTTGTTTGCAGTTTGAATGGACTTGTAAGTAAGCACATTCACTACCATGATAATTTACATGATCATTTAATCAGAAAATTTGTATTTCTAGGATTAAAAATTAAATTACTGTATATTGAAAAGTACAGTGATGCATTTTGTAATGGCTCACATTTGTCATTTATTGTTGTAGAAACAGTGAGAATATTTGTATCCAATTTATTGTTGTAGAAATGGTGAGAATATTTGTATCCAATTTATTGTTGTAGAAATGGTGAGAATATTTATATCCAATTTATTTATTTGTTCACAACTGGCAGTGATTGTGTGTGAGCTTGCCACCTCAATAATGTTAAATCAGTTAAAAGATATCTTAAATATATGCATGAAATGTAAAGGTGAAATGTTTTTGAAGAAAGAATAACTCCATTTATTCAGTTGCCATTGATTACATTCCCCAAAGGCAAATTTAATGTGAATGAAAATAAAAAAAACTGATTTTTGAATATGAGCACAATTCTAAACATTTTAAGAAGTAAAAAGAAGCATACACTATAATATTTGTTAAGTTTTCTTGACTTTTTGTTGATAGATTATTATATGATTTTGTTTTGAACTTATCCATATTAAATTTTATTGTCAAGTTAACTTCTCTGATGTGAACTCTGTTTGAACTTTGATATTCATTATGAATATAAAAAGTTTGTGATTAAAGAACCACTAAATTAAAAAAAAATCCTTTCTTTTAAATTTTTAACTTGAAAATGATTAGTATAATTACTAACTCTTTTCTAGATGTCATAAAAAAGTAAAAGATCAGGTAGACTTAGACCAAGCCCCCCCCCCCCCCCCCCCCCCCGAGGCCCTAAAAGAATTATGTAACAGCCATGTTCATAAATCATTAAAAGTTATTAATGCTCAGTAGAGGTTTGGTATGTATATATTTGGCTTATGGATTCTCATGAAAGGGAGTGTTCAGGACACTGGTACCGCTCCGGTGGCCTAGTGGTTAGAGCATCCGACGCGGGAGCAGGAGGTCGTGGGTTCAATCCTTGGCCAAGTCATACCAAAGATTTACAAAAATGGTACTAACAGCTGCCTGGCTTGGCGCTCAGCATTAAGAGGTTAGTGTTAGGACTGGTCGGCCTGGTGTAAGGATAATGTGACTGGGTGGGACATCATGCTACATGTCTGCGGCATGATGCCCCAGTGTTAGACATCACTATAAACTGCCTCACTGCAGACATCGTAGCGATATGACTGAAAAATTGTTAAAGCTACGTTAAAAATCCTAATCAAACAAACAAAAAATCAGGACACTGACTGATCCATTTGAATTTTGCAGTAAACAATGACAAGTGTAAAACAGGCATATGCATCTTTCTCCAGGGCCAGATAAGCGATTGTTAAAGCCACACACTATGATGTAAAATAGTGGATAAAACCAGGTCATGGTCTGTATGGCTATGCATGCCTGGTGTAAATGATGAAAATTTGACCTAAAGCTAGTGAAAATGTTTACTATGGAATACTTTTTCATGAAATCTTAAGATCGTGGATTGACATTTCTGCAACTATCAGTTACTTGTACAGGGGCTCGATACAAAGAAAAATAGGAGTATCTGTCCATGAATCAAGAGATTGAGGTGTGTGTGTGTCTAACCTGCAACAATATATGACTATTGTTACAGGTTAGACCCCCCCCCCCCCATCCCTTGATTCATGGACAGATACTCCTATTTTTCTTTGTACCGAGCCCCTTTGGTCATTCTAATATTACCCTGCTAGTTCATATAGTGAAGCCTGTACAAATTAAACAGTTTACTGTTGTATAAAACTGCAAAGTGTATAGACCCAGATCTGCCATTGCATTATTTTGGGGTATTCAGGAAGGCTTTGACAGATACAGGTCAACAGGTCAGCATCATGACATCTGGTTAACTGGGTCCTGGATAGAACCACCTACCCACGAGAAGCTACTGGCAAGCTTTCATACATTGGCCGAATCTGAGACTTGAATCCACACAGACAGAGGTGAGATGGCAGTGATCCATAGCAGAGAGTGCTTTAGACCACTTTGGGCCCCCCACCATTTAGTTATAGTATGATCTGGGTGAAGGGGTTGGCCTTCATTTAGTAATAGTCAATCATATTTTGTAGGTAAGAAAAGGGGTTGTGGGGTTATGATATACTGGTAGTATTTATAGATAGATGCAAGATTAAAGAAGAATTAGAGAAGAGAGGAGAGCATGACATGTTTGAGATTAGAAATTGGAACTTGACAGAAGACTTGAGACAAAGAAACAGAGATAGAATACCTAATACATAAATGGAATAAACAGCAATTTTAGAGAGGTGGACAGAACTGTAGAGTGTTATTTAGAGATAAATCTTAGTTTACAAAATGACTTAGTGTTTTTAATAAAGCATCACTGGTCTTCTCTCACCACAAAGTCAACAGTCAAGACCTAACAGGTCTGATGCGGTACAGATCACAGCAGGACAGAAAGTGGGTTGTCGATACACTTAAAATAAGTAACCAAAAAGTGAAGACAACAAACTTAAGTTTGTAAAATGTAACAAATCATTTATTTCCCTAGAATAAAAAGTAAACAAAAAAAAAGAAAAAAAGAAATTATGGTTTTGTGAATTAAATCTAAAATTATAATCCAAGAATAAAAACAAAACGTGTCCTATCAATGAAAAGCTCTAAGTGAAGTTCAAATCCTGATGAAAATCCCAGTTGAAAGGCGATGACATTGGCAATGTTCAGCATTGTACTGACGTGTCCACATTATCTTGTTGAATCACAGAAACTATTCTTCCAGCTTTTGAATTTCATATAAATTTCAGTAAATGTCCTTGTCCAAGAATTAATTTAGAGCAATAGTGCATTTCCAGGGAAAACAATCAGTTAAAATTCAATAATTTGAAGAAAAGAAATATTTAGCCCAAAGCTGGACACTACATGTGTGTGATTAGGGATTTGTGACGTAGCTTTAACATTTTTTTTTATCACTACGATGTCTGCAGTGAGGCAGTTTATAGTGATGTTCAGCACTGGGGCATTATGCCGCAGACATGTAGCATGATGTCCCACCCAGTCACAGTATCCAGACACCAGGCCAACCAGTTCTAACATTAACCTCTTAATGCTCAGCGCCAAGTGAGGCAGCTGTTTACCATTTTTGTAAGTCTTTGGTATGACTCGGCCGACACTACATAAAACAACTCAACTTTTCACATTTTACGACACGATTGATAGGATTCTTATTATAACATCAGTTATAAGAACAGTGGCCAAGTGGTCTTAAGCGCTTTCCGTTTTGAATCACTGCCATCTCACCTCTGTGTGGGTTCGAGTCTAAGTTTTGGCTAATGTAGTTATGTGATAAAGCTTGCCAGTAACTACTCGTGGGTCGGTGGTTCTTTCCAGGGGTTTTCCTGGGTTCTTCCTCCACCAATAATACTGGCCGACATGGATAGCCTATCGTGTGCTGAAAAATGGCATTAAACCCTACAACAATAACAACAACATCAGTTATAAGACTAACTAAAAGAAAAGCAGATGCATGGAAGGGTGTCAAGAGTTCATCTTTCTGGAAAAAATAGAAGTTTCTTTACAAATTAACATGTGCCTTACGTCACATAGTCCAAGGTTGACTTTGACTCAATTAAATGATTCTTACTCTGAGAAAGAATAAAAGAAATTAACAAAAGTTGTTTAACAAAACTGTCACTGATTTTAAGGACAGATTCAATGTTTCTGTGTTATTAACTATTTAATTACATCAGTGTAGTAAATATATATATAAAAAAAATCAGTCAAACAGAACTGAACTTGATTCTGGAAAAAAAATAAAGTCCATGGAACAATATTAATTACAACAACATGTAATGGAATATAAATATTCTTTTAATCTAACAAACAAATTAAATATACCTAACAGGGTAAGAGTATAGATTGTAGAATCCAAGCAAAAAAGCAACATCTATAGACACATGATCACATCCTCCATCTGAATTGACAAGAATATGCATCTGCAAATTATATAAATATTCTTCACTGTAACACTATATTTGTCTGGAGAACGAAGATTCAACTCCATAGCATATTCATCCAGCTTTCCACATTATTCAACTCCATAGCATATTCACCCAGCTCTGTTCCACATTATTCAACTCCATAGCATATTCATCCAGCTTTCCACATTATTCAACTCCATAGCATATTCACCCAGCTGTTCCACATTATTCAACTCCATAGCATATTCATCCAGCTTTCCACATTATTCAACTCCATAGCATATTCACCCAGCTCTGTTCCACATTATTCAACTCCATAGCATATTCACCCAGCTGTTCCACATTATTCAACTCCATAGCATATTCATCCAGCTTTCCACATTATTCAGCTCCATAGCATATTCACCCAGCTCTGTTCCACATTATTCAACTCCATAGCATATTCACCCAGCTGTTCCACATTATTCAACTCCATAGCATATTCACCCAGGTGTGTTCCACATTATTCAACTCCATAGCATATTCACCCAGTTCTATTGCATATCATTTCAGCTCTATTTCACCTATCTCAACCGTGTACAATAACACCCAGCTCTACTGCATATGATTCATCTCTATAGGATATCACACTCCTTTACTGTGTATTATTCAGCTCTATGGCATATTATTCAGCTCTCTGGCATATTCACCCAGCTCTATTTTGTATTATTCAGCTCTCTGGCATATTCACCCAGCTCTATTTTGTATTATTCAGCTCTATGACATATTCACCCAGCTCTACTGCGTATTATTCAGCTCTATGGCATATTCACCCAGCTCAATTGCGTATTATTCAGCTCTCTGGCATATTCACCCAGCTCTATTGCGTATTATTCAGTTCTATGGCATATTCACCCAGCTCTTGCGTATTATTCAGCTCTATGGCATATTCACCCAGCTATGTTGCGTATTATTCAGCTCTATGGCATATTCACCCAGCTCTGTTGCGTATTATTCAGCTCTATGGCATATTCACCTGGGCCAGCTCTATTGCATATTATTCAGCTCTGGCATATTCACCCAGCTCTATTGCGTATTATTCAGCTCAATGGCATATTCACCCAGCTCAATTGCGTATTATTCAGCTCTCTGGCATATTCACTCAGCTCTATTGTGTATTATTCAGCTCTATGGCATATTCACCCAGCTCAATTGCATATTATTCAGCTCTCTGGCATATTCACCCAGCTCTGTTGCGTATTATTCAGCTCTATGGCATATTCACCCAGCTCAAATGCATATCATTCAGCTCTATGGCATATTTACCCAGCTCTGTTGCGTATTATTCAGCTCTATGGCATATTCACCCAGCTCTATTGCATATCATTAAGCTCTATGACATATTCACCCAGCTCTATTGCGTATTATTCAGCTCTATGGCATATTCACCTGGGCCAGCTCTATTGCGTATTATTCAGCTCTGGCATATTCACCCAGCTCTATTGCGTATTATTCAGCTCTATGGCATATTCACCCAGCTCTATTGTGTATTATTCAGCTCTATGGCATATTTAATCAGCTCTACTGCGTATAAAAACTCTACTGCATATTCATATATGCCACTCCTGACAAGGAAAAATCGTAATCCAAGTTGTCAAAAAGCGGAATCCAAGCAGAAAAAGGTGTAATCCACATTTAAGGCTAAAATTTCAATTAACAATGATTTGCCCCTCAAGTCTTTTAACATCTTTTACTGCTTCAGAATTTTCATATATACCACATTTAGCTTTACACAAACAGACTAGAATCCACTGGATGATTTAACTCCAAATATTACAATTCTTTCCACATGGCCTGTAATAGAGGTCACGTGATGCTGCCCTCTAGTCTTCATATTTGGAGGATTCTGTTACTTTTTGTTTAGTTTATTTGTTTGCCTTTTTCTGATCAATTGGTGAAATTATTTGAAAGGACAATTTTGCTCTCATATATGCATCGCCTAAAATAAAATATACTTTTTAGTGCAAATACCTTTAAACTGGTTTTGCACTAAATATGAATAGAAACAAAGAATATGTGCGCAAAGATTAAAATTAGAAAACCAGTCTGTTCTCTTCAGGTCTATGGGATATTCACCCATCTCTATGACATTATCATTGAGCTCAATAGCATATTGACCCAGCTCTACTGCATATTCACCCAGCTCTATGGCATATCATTCAGATATATGGCATAACATCGAGCTTTAAGGTATATTCACCAAGCTCTAAGGGGTATCACTGATCATATCACTGAGCTATATGGCATATCATTGAGCTCTATGGTGTATCATTGAGCTCTATGGCGTATCATTGAGTTATATGGCGTATCATTGAGCTCTATGGCGTATCATTGAGTTATATGGCGTATCATTGAGCATATCACTGAGCTATATGGCGTATCATTGAGTTATATGGCATATCATTGAGCTCTATTGCGTATCATTGAGCATATCACTGAGCTATATGGCGTATCATTGTTATATGGCATATCATTGAGCTCAATGGCGTATCATTGAGCATATCGTTGAGCTCAATGGCGTATCACTGAGCTCTATGGCATATCATATTCAAACAGCTCTACTGCATATTGTTCCGATCTATGGAATATTCCCCCAGCTCTATTGCACACCATTCAGCTCAATATCATATCACCAAGCTGAAAGGCATACAACCCAGTTCTATGGCATATCATTCAACTTGAATGAATATACCGTAATCCAGGTCTATTACATCACCCAGCTGAGCTTGGAGATTAAATAGTTCATGTGCCAAGAAACTGCAGTCAAAAGATATAAATTTTGTAGCTTAAAGTTGAGCAAATAAGTAGGTATTCAAGGAGTTTTATTAATTTCATATGAAATGCTCTCATATGATTATATTTATTGCATGACAAAAATCAGATAAAACGCATGTTTGGTCTTATATCAATAATATCTTATTCTTTTTTGAAATACTATCAGTAAACATTGTGATTAATATTTTGCTGGTGTTGACTGATATTTGAATAGTGTAAATTCCAATTAGAGACATTTTGCTGACAACTATTCCTCAATTTAATGGTCTCTATGCTTTAATCCTGCTGAAAATCATACCCATAAATATATACGGTATTTTGAATTATTAGAAAATGTCTGATTTTGACAAACTGATATCTTTAATTCTGCAATGTTTCAGTAATTGTTTTTTTTTTAAAAATCCAATCCCTAATTATTTTTAATTTTAGTGACATATAACTTAGCAAAAAATTGGAAATCTTGAATAAATCTGTTGCAGCAAGTGATTAAAAAATGCAGCTCATGTCACTTGTTTTGTCATTAGGTTATAATCTCTTCATACTCTTTCTTGATGCATCTTCTCAACATGGGACTCCTATAATGTGGAATCTCTTCTTTTTATGAGGATGATATCTAGTGATGGGAGAAATGATTATATGAATAATAGTGTTTTGTAATATTTGAGAAACATTTATTCAAGTAATGATGCAAGATAAATAATAACTGGTGCTGATAATTAAATGTACATTTTCTTTTGAATTCATATTTTACTCATACCAACAAACAAACAAACAAAATTGAAAAGGTTTCCTATAATTACTTCCCATGTTTTAATGATTTACCAATAAGCAGAAGTTTTAAATGAATAAGGGAAACAAAAAGTACATTGTTGCTAAGAATGAAAAAAATAGTTAACATGACTTCAACTTTTAAATAAAAAAGGTTACAAAGTGTAAAATGTATCAACTTCTGCTGCCTCATACAAATAGAAAACCATAAATTAATATATATCTACTTTCTACTTGCAATGTAAGACTTATTGTGTGCTAAGAATCCAGTATAGTATAAACAGGTTTTCACTATACAGTTCAATAACAAAATTGTGCTAAGAATCCAGCATAGTATATACAAGTTTTCACTATACAATTCAATAACAAAATTCATCGTCTGGAATGTAGACCAAATAAAAGCTTTTGAAAGTACATATTACTTTTACTGAATGAGACGTGCGTTATTGCAATGATTGTATTCTAGACTTGCAACAAAGCGTGTCATTCAACAGTATTCACAGTGAAAGGAATAGAAAATATGCTTGCGTTTAATGCCCATTCCAGAACATGCTATCCGAATTCAGTGCATCACATTTCAATGGCTGAATGTGTATCATACCGTTCATAAATTAAGTTTGTTTAACATCATTCATTTGTAAGAACAACGGAAACAATATCTAGCTTTGAAAATTCAGTATCTTATAAATATGAGTTTCGTATATTTTCCAGTTTTACGCAGTAATGAACTGGATATATTAACAAGCTTTACACAACTATTGAGGTTTTTTAAAATACATTGCCCAGTTATACACAACATAGTGGGTTTAATAGAATACATTTTTAAAATCTGATTTTATCATCTGTTTTTTAAATGTAAAATAAATTAGTATGAGAGGAAATGAAAAAAATTGGTTTATTTAGTGAAGATATTCCTGACGTGTTCTACTTGCTGTGTAAGGAAAATAAACATCAATATCAATTCAGTGTGACTGATTAGACAGGGTACTTGCCTTCTTAAAAAAAACAAATTTGACGACTTTTCCCGTGCCATTTCACAAAACATAAGAGCAACAATATTTTGCATTGTCAATCATAATTCAAAACAAGTTCTTTTTGATCAATGCTCAGTGTTCTATGAAATAAGCATTTATCAATTTGTAAAACTCCACTGTCGGAAATTCCACGACTTTAGAGGTTTTGAGAAACTCCATGACTTTTCAGGACCTTGAAATTTGTTTTAAAATCCAAAATTGTTCAGGGTTCAGGAACCCTGATTAGAGTTTGAACAGTAAGCAATAACTAGTCTTCCTGGAGAACAATATTACACCTTAACAATGGCTTAACTTACATTGGAAAAATCGTAACCTCCTCAACAATGGCACAACTTAACTGGAAAAATTGTACACCTCCTCAACAATGGCACAACTTACACTGAAAAATCCCACACCTCCTCAACAATGGCACAGCTTAACTGGAAAAATTGTACACCTCAACAATGGCACAACATAACTGGAAAAATTGTACACCTCAACAATGGCACAACTTACACTGAAAAATCCCACACCTCCTCAACAATGGCACAACTGGAAAAATTGTACACCTCAACAATGGCACAATTTACACTGAAAAATCTCACACCTCCTCAACAATGGCACAACTTAACTGGAAAAATTGTACACCTCAACAATGGCACAACTTACACTGAAAAATCCCACACATCCTCATCAATGGCACAACTGGAAAAATTGTACACCTCCTCAACAATGGCACAACTTACACTGAAAAATCCCACACCTCAACAATGGCACAACTTACACTGAAAAATCCCACACCTCCTCAACAATGGCACAACTTACACTTGAAGAATCCCACATCTTCTCAACAATGGCCCAAGTTACACTGGAAGAAGAAAACAAAAGAACAAAACCTCTTCCTTTCATAACCAAATAATGGCCTGAATATAGTGGAGTTTACAAAGATGTCCTTGAAAATTTATAAAAGGCTTTTTTTATTTTTTTTATGAGACCATATAGTATGTAGCATAATTGTTCAATGTGCACAGTAATGCATTTTATCACTCTGGAATTTAACCCCAAAAATCGGTGTAAAAAGAGACATATGAATATCAAACCTTGAAACATGCTTGTCATTTTTAGGAAGGTAAAATGTGCAAACTACTAAACGAGCACACAAAACTTCCACCTGATCCATCAATGTGGAGAGTCCAAACCTCTGTCCAGTCCATGGAACTTTTCAGGTTTGAAGACCAACATTTCCAGTCTGCTCCAAACCAAACATTCAAATGGACGTTCTTTATAATTTAAACCAATTCTTTTATTTTCCATGCATGTTATAACTCTTCTTTTAAAACGAGTGACGAAATAACAGCTTTTACAGAATTTAACATGCTTGTAAAGTATTTAATGTCTGATTCATCAACTTCTTCTTCAGCAAGCTTTTGATATTCATTTTGCAACTGAAGCAAGATTGACTTCGCTTTATGAAAGTATGAATGACATGGTGATTCTAGTGTTCTCATTGCATGCAAAACCTTTTCACGGCTGTCATGGTCTGGTAAAAACAGTAGAGGGGGCAGTAAGTCACAAAATCCCTTCTCTTGTAAAGCTGCTTTCAAATGCACTCTGGAAAAATTATGAAAAATCTGTCAATAATGAACTTATGAAATATGTATAGAGAAAGTAAACTCCGCTTACAACAGTATCACATGCAACAATATATCAGTTTAAAAAATTATCAGAGGCGTAACTCGAGTGTTTGGAGCAAGGGGACAAGATTAATTTTTTTATGCCCCCCCCCCCCAACTCTGAAATTCATTATTTTCATCAATAAAATCACCATCACCCAATGTGACTTTCACTGCTAGTGCTAGCAATCTGTATGATTCTTCTTTCATACATGCAAAATGTTTTGCTGTTAGGAAAGTGCACGCAAGTCCATGGACAAGCATACTCATATTGTAGTTGCGTAAAAGCAGTCTTTTCTAATATATGGTCTGTGAGATCAATGGAATGTTAATAAAAACTAGAAAACAAATTGATTTTTTTGGAAGGTGGATATACTGAAAAAGAGTAATCCATATACATTTAAGAGTAATGCGTAATTTAGTGAAAAAAAGAGCCTAATGAATAGGCCAAAAGTGTAATAGTTGACATGTGTACAAATGCCATGGCATATAAAAACAAACCAAGGACACCAATTTTATCAAAAAATCTTAGCTCATGTGTATCACCATCTGGAGCACACCAAATCCATCACATATGTGATGAGATATATATTTGTGTCTTGCTATCTGAAAACCAGACAAGACATGACCAGCGATGTCAAATAAACTGTTATATTTAAATTTTTGGATAGATTTTGAAATGGAAACTTGAATAAAATCGATTTTGCTATGGAAACAAGACTAAAATAGATTTTGCTTTGGAAACCAGAATAATATAAATTTTGCTATGGAAATTAGATTAAAATAAATTTTGCAATGGAAATTAGATTAAAACAAATTTTGCAAGGGAAACAAGATAATAAAACTAGATTTCTTCCTCTGATCTGGTTATGAAAGATTCATATTTTAAAGTACCGCATACTGGAATAAATGCAGACTCTTACTTACTCTTCATACTGCTGAAGTTTTTCTTTCTGTCTGGGATCATTTAGATTTGCTAACACTTTAAAAGACTCCTGAAAAAACAAACATTTCAGTTGAAATCACATACAAAGGGAAAACAGTTAAGTTTTCATTTATAAATTTCTTGATTATTGCACGGTTTCAAATACCGTATTTTGTTGTGTATAACACGCACTTTTTTAACCTAATTTTCTTATCTTAAGTCGGGGGTGCGCGTTGTATACAAGAACTAAAAAAAAAGATTTTTCCAGGTCGATCTGAAGAGGATGAAGGCACTCACTACTTGTGAAATATTAAATCCATTGTACATTGCATTGTAACTAAAATGTTTACCGGTATTAGCCGTATTAAAGAAATAAATAATGCTTACAAATAGTCTTGTTCTTTGATTGCTTATGTTAATAAACTGGTTTCATTTCACGTCACTGTGTCAAGTTTTGATCTGTGCCACGGCCGAAAATACATGTACATAACGACTGGCAATTTGTTCCAAAGCTGTGCAAAGTGCCGCATTGGAGCGGAACAAATACCACTGTGTGGATTACCGTACTTGTTTCGTAAATGTTCAGTACCGTATTCCATAACTGTTGATCTAATCGAATTTTTCTTCATTTATTATTGGTCGAATTGAAATATAATATGTGTAGAATTCAACTAGGGTTAATGTTCTCATCAGAGCATCTGTTGGGGACATATATATTTTTGCGACTACGGGTTCTTTCTTACGGGAACACTGATACGTTGTGGAACAAAATAATCAATGTATGAAGTCGGGAAACATTTTTTTCCTCTTTGGAAAATAAGCTTGTTACTTAGTTTTATTTCTCATCTTAAATCATAGTATTTGAGATATCTTTGCGATTATACAGTGATCAATGGCTTCAATGCTTCATCGACTCGGTGTGGTCTTTTCACGGTAATCGGCGCCAGGTAAGCTTTGATGTGCTCAACATAGTTACAATGCTTTGTCTCGGTGAGCAGTATTTAAATGATTCAGGACATACAGCGACTTTTCGAAAGTGATGAAGACAAAGTGGAATTAGAGGGATTTGATGCAATAGACTGCGTCAACTAGACGAACATTTAAAGGGCCCTTTTAAGGGCCAACAATAAAATCGGAAAGATACAATATCAATATTGCCACTTTTTCATTCACTATCTAAAATGACCAACTGTTGTTGCACTATGAAAACGGAGCGAAATGGCGGTAGTCAAAATTTTAAAATGCATTATATCACATGCGCGTTATATGGCAGAACTACGTTTTTTCCACTTATTTTGGGTCGAAAATCGGGGTGCGCGTTATACATCGGTGCGCGTTATACACACCAAAATACGGTATCCTGTGTTCTTATGTCATGATTCCCATCTAAGTTTTACAAAACAGTGAAACTAGTTTTGAATCACATACACCTGATTGAAATATTTGAGAAACAACGACTCAAGTGGACCAAATATCACTCACCTAGCTTACATTACTAAACACTTCATAAATATGCATAAATCTGGTTCATGATAAACTTGTCTATCAGCATGATAATATTAGTCTCTTTACGAAGCGGATTAAAATTGGGCCAGTAATACTTAGCGGTAAGAAAGTTAAACCTATCAAATGCAAATTCATCTCATTAAAATTTGTAGATCATTTTCATATTAAAACTCATTGGATATCTTTAAGATCTTTTATAAAAATATACAAAAATCTTATTGGAAATAAGAGCTGCGAAAGTGTTGAAAGCCTAATCAATCAGATGCAAGATTATTCCATTATTATCCATGGATCTCACCCATAACTGCACCCAGAGACTGAAAATTTTAAGTCCATATCAAGTTTAATCAAAACTGATCAGAAAAATCTCAAATCTCATAGGATCTCTGTCAGCCAGATGCATGATGGACTCTTGAAATATGTGTACATCTCAAAATCACAATTATCTTGATATATGATACATTCAAGTTTGAGCAAAATCGGATGAGTAAGATGGGTAACAAAATCAATTAGATCACCTTATTAATATGACTGGCTATTGCTCTTTATTGTAGGTATCCAAGATTTTTACAATATGAACCTCATAAGTGGTAAATATTTTTTTCTGTATAATTATTTTATGTAAACAAAGTTTCAAAAGTATTTTTGAAAATTCGATTGATGTCACTGAATTTGCCGTAAACTGGTCTTCAGTTCACAGTGACACTTCTATCTTAAGATAAATATCAATGTTATTAAAATTGTGAGATGTAATCATAGAGCTGTGAACAAGAATAATGAATAATATGCTTACACATACCTGTTCTTGAAGTAAATCATTTAAAAGTGTTACTGCCTTCACTTTCAGCTTTTCCATGCCTGATCCTTGAAACAGTGATGCTAAAGCAGTCAATCCACCAAAATCCAAAAACTTCTTCTGAGCAACGGGAAATTGCCGAATAAGAGAGGAAAGAGCAAATAGTGCTTTACTGCGCTGTGCAACTGATGATTCTTCAGTGATCAGACTAAGAAATATCTGCATGGCACCGGTCTGTAGGGCTAATACCTGCACTTTTGGGTTGCTGCAAGTAATAAAGTCATGATTTATTTTAAGAGAATGGACAGAAATATAGTTTAAGCGCTATTTAAATACTTCACCAAAAAATGTATTCACTCATCTTCAGAGTCCGCGATCTACTAATTATAAATCAAATGCAAACAACAAAGACCATGACCAGCTGTTGCATAATGAACCAGTCCATGCCTTGCGGTTCTACTGATTACTCCTAACAAACTGCACTGATCCAGATCAGCTGGCACATTATGCACTGCAGATCTGGGTCTGTGCATTTTGCATTTGATCCTAACTTGCAAGTACATGATTTTCTTAGCAACCATAACAGAGTGATGCAAACAGTGATGTATTGTTTTTGCCCTCATTTTCATCATGTAAACAACCTTTTTAAAACAATTTATTCTAACCACTACTGGAGAGTGACGAGTTATGATTTCTTTACAAGATAAATTATGACTCACTCATTATGTAAAAAGTATCTTATAAAGGGAAGAAAATATTGAAAGCCTAGTTTTTATAATACTGTATTGGTTTGTTTACTGCAGAATTTTGGCAATACATGGTTCATGCAATTGTCAATACATGAGATTGACAATACATATTTCACGAGACTGACAATACATAGTCCATGTGATTGACAATACATAGTCCATGTGATTGACAATACATAGTCCATGTGATTGACAATACATAGTCCTTGTGATTGACAATACATAGCAATAACTATATACCACATATAAGCATACATCAACCAGAAGTTCAAATCACATGATCACATCAACCAGAAGTTCAAATCACATGATCACATCAACCAGAAGTTCAAATCACATGATCACATCTCAAAATGTGCACTCTGCTTGGTGCAAGGGAGAACAAATCATTGGGCTTGGTAGTTAATTTTTTTTTCATAAATTCCCCTTCAATCCCTTGCAGAAACCACCTCATTGTTCAAGAGCTAATGAAATATGTTGGCTAATCATTGGCTAATGATTTATATTTCCATACTCACTTGTCAAAGACATCTCAAAAGATATTTTATTAAAAACTATCACCTAGTTACCATGATTATCTGTGTGCATTCACTTTACATGCTCTATTGATTTCATGCAAATATTTGCTAAAAGACGTTCAGTGGTCATTCTTTTGCACTGGTTATCACCTAAATGTATGTAGTTATGTTATAAAATCCCCCCCCCAATCTAGTTTTAAAAATGTATAGCAATACCTAAATACCTGTCACACCTTGAGAGAAAAATGTTGCCTGTCGGGTGAGTGTCTACTGCATGTAAACCTCTTTGTTAATGAGGTACTCTCAATCCTTGATTTGGAAATACATGTAAGGGAACTAATCCAGACAATAGGCTATACATGGCGGCCAGTAATAATGGTGGATGAAGAACCCAGGAAAATCCCACGAAAGAAAAACCAGACCTACACGAAGCTACTGGCCCTACATTTAGTAGCTTTGATCACCAATTTAATGGTGTTATATCCTTAAAGTTTATTACAATATTCAGTGGAACAGTCTAATATCCCACAAAGAAAAATGTGAAAAGAGCATGCAAAGTATCATTTTCATGAGCATTTACAGATTAAACTAATGAACGGTTTGAATAACTTTGATATGCAATATACAAACATGATCAAATGACAGATGACACATTAATTGATAAAGAAACAGCAAATAAAAAACAGACGACACATCTTACTTAAAATAATAACTCAGATTTTTGAGACAGTGCAAATAATACAAGATTGTTGTGATTGTTTTAGGGTTTAACGCCATTTTTCAGTAAACGATAGGCTATACATGGCAGACAGAAATAATGATGGAACCCGGGAAACCCCCCGAAAAGAACCAACAACCCATGAGAAGCTACTGGCAAGCTTTCGCACATACATTGACTGAATCTGAGACTCAAACCCATGCAGACTGAGGTGAGATGGCAGTGATCCGTAACGGAGAGCGCTTTAGACCACTCGGCCACCCAAATAATATAAGAAATCTTTGGAAACCATATACATATCACATTAGAGTAGATATCAAATCTTGGAGAAACACTCAATAAAATGTCCAAAGTTTAATTTTGTACGATTTAATTAGAAAAGCAAATGACATTTATATTAGCAAGACTTTAGAAATACCTTTGTAGAGCTGATCCCAACACCATGATAGCCTCTGCCTTTATACTTGAATCTGTATCATTGAGAGCCTTGATTGCAAGTTCTAAGCCACCCAGATCAGAAAATATAACAGCATTGTCAATCTGAAAAGATAGTAATGGAATCAAAGTATTGAGAATACTGATGGTTTTGAAGATTCAAGTCATGCCATAGGTTCTAAGGGACATAACTTACAAGATAATCTTGAAGCTTGTTATGATCTTTAATATCTACCAATATCCCTCTAAAAGCAAGTCATCTGAATTATAATTTATTTGTATTTTCTCTCTTCAGAGAGAATAGATTAAATAGATCATGAAAATATTTTTTTTGATGTATTGTGGCCACTTTCAAATATCCAAATTTAAGGGTAAGGTGAAGGATTTGTACATGTACCAATTCAATACTCTATTACTGGTCTATATTTATTTGCCAGCACTTTAAGTGGCAAGTTGTTCTTGAAACAGAATGTTTACCTACTTTAATTACAATGCAGTACATATAAAATGAAATATTCAGGTGATTCTAATGCTGACTCGCTTGTAAAGAAAGAAAAGCATGGTCAGGATTTTTAAAATTTTGTGAACAAAGCTTACATATTGTGACATTCTGAAAGCAAGGACACAACAGTTTTGTTGTATAATTTCACTTTCTTTTTGGAAATGTGTATTAAGCACACTCAGATATAACCCTGTGTTATACAACTCCAGTTGTTTTGTTAACACATTTTATCCTGCTTACCAATTACAACTGCAGTGCCAAATTCCTGAGGAGCAATTCTAAATACATTGTGGTAAAATTGAGTAGCAGCAACACAAATTGTGATGACCTTCACCATGTTTACTAAAAATGTTGTAATTTTGTTATTTCTCTGTCAAAGTGATATATGTTTTGTTATCATTTATTAGTGTACATGCTCACAGCGGTGTTTTGAAATACAACTCGAAAGAAACAAAAACAAATTTTAAAAAATGTCCATGATGTTCAGTGAATCTTATGTTCATGAAGATGAATGAAATTCTCCTAATAGTTTGGAAATAAAATAAAGAATTCTATTTCTAGTATTGTGGTCCACAATTGAAGTTTTTAGCACTGTTAATTCAGAAGTTAAAATAATTTTACAAAAAAAAAAAAAAATAAAAAAAAATGGACAACAATTCACTGTCGAAAAGTGCATGAATCCAGGCATAATCTCTCATCAATTTGATTCAATTCTAACTCATCATTTAAGTCAGTACTATCATCAGAATCATCCAAATCATCAGCTTCAATGTGGTTACCCTCGCTGTCAAGATCCATGTTTAGATCAAAGCTGTCGTCAAACATTTATTCAAAAATATTTCAAGCCGACAAAAAAATTTCTTTTCCCACCATGTTCTTTTACAAATATTTCACTGCGCATGCAGGCTTTAACCATTTATGATGTAGAACAAGTGTTTCCATAGAGACACTACATGTACATAGTAAAGTGTTTCTATATTAGACACTGCATGTACATAGTAAAGTGTTTCTATATAAGACACTACATGTACATAGTAAAGTGTTTCTATAGACACTACATGTACATAGTAAAGTGTTTCTATATAAGACACTACATGTACATAGTAAAGTGTTTCTATAGAGACACTACATGTACATAGTAAAGTGTTTCTATAGAGACACTACATGTACATAGTAAAGTGTTTCTATATAAGACACTACATGTACATAGTAAAGTGTTTCTATAGAGACACTACATGTACATAGTAAAGTGTTTCTATAGAGACACTACATGTACATAGTAAAGTGTTTCTATAGACACTACACGTACATAGTAAAGTATGACTGCAGTCCTATTCAGGATAAAATGTGATACAGTGGGACCCCGCTATAACCCGCCCCGCTATAACCCGAATTCGGATATAACCCGGTTGTGGCATGGCTCCCGAAATTTCGGGTAATTTATTACAGGTATTTTTCTCAAAGACCAAAAAATAAAAAAATAAAAAAAATTAAGTATGAAAAAAAAGGCAAGAGTTTAATTATCATTCTCATATTCGTCTAAACAGTGTGAAAAAGAACCTGTAGAAAATGTATTATCAAATTTAGTTTTGTGCAAAAATAAACGTCATTAATACGAACCAATTGCTGGGCCTACTGAGAACTTTGATCTTTGTTTATTGTTGAAAAATTACAGCTCATAAGTGTCAATATTATAATTACTGATTCCTGAGTAATAAAGCCATCGTGTCTGCTTTGTGTTTGTCTTGAATGCATTCAGAATACAATGGTTGCTCTAATAATATCTGATATATGTTCTCTTAATTTCATACACAACTAAACAATAGCCAATGCGGGGGTTGATAAAAGATTCTCACCAGAATGTATATAAATCAATCAATTTAAGTACATAATTCAGTGGTTAAAATATCAGCCAGTTCTGCCTCCTGTATTAGAGTACATCAAAAGAACATGACGCAATAGCTGGGCGGCAAGTTCAAAGGACTTTGACTAGCAGCTTGGGTGGGAAAATGTGCTGAAATTTACAATGACTGAATTCAGAGACGGAAAGATCCTGAGATGTACATGTAGTTATTATAAGAATACACTTTAGCTTCCATTATTTAATCTACGGACATGTACTATTTCATCATTCGTTACGTACACCCGTTACGTAATTTTTGCTATTTTCTTTTCATTGAATTCAGTCACATAATGATCTGTGACAAAATTATTGAATATTTTACATCCTTGTGTGGATATTTTCGATGGAAATATATGTATTATGGATTCAGTGTATGTTACAAGATTCGCTGGTGAGTACACGGTGTTGATACTCTTTTCATGCAATAGATTATACAGGTATATATAAATTAGACACGTGTATGTACCAATGCATGGTTCTCTGAATAAAGTAATATATTAAATCTGCAATTTCTGTTACCACAGTAAATGTTTTTCTCATTTAATATATATTGATCAAAAATGGTAATTGTCCCATGCATTTTCGCACCCGCCTTTATGTACCCCCCACCCCCACCCTGCAATTAAATCCAAAAATGTGTTGGTATTGTACATGGTTGCTTATAACACGGTTCGGTTCATATCCCGGTCGGATTCTATGGCTCCCAACTACCGTGTTATAGCGGGGTCCCACTGTACTACTGTGGCAGGTGTATTTAGGATAGAATGAGGCATTACAACTGGAGTCATATTCAGGATAAAATGGGTCAATATATTTATGACACATATCTTCAAGAAATCTTGGTCAGGGCCCCAGGTCACAAATTAGATGAATGCTTAAGCCTTTACAGATCACTGATCTGTCACCATTGTCCATGTGGGTGTGGTTATTCCATGGATAGGTGGTTCTTCCTCCACCAAACATGCTGACCACCATGTATATCCTATTACATGCTGACAAGTATTAAACCCATAAAATCTTGTTCAGCATTGATGCCAAATTACTTCTGCCACAAAAACATTTGCATAATTGCACAAGAATCTATCTGCTTCTCTTTGACTACATGTTAAGCGAAATCATACAAAATATCATTCAACATAAGAATATTTTGAGACCCAACATTAATGAAAGACTTCAAAAAGTCAACTGAATGTAAAGGTTTACACATGTTCAAATTTAAAAAGTATTCTGATGTAATGATAATTTGCTGTAAAATAAACCATGCTAAAAATTTATCAAGTTTGGTGTTATGGTTATTTCTTTGTAGTACATCTGGAGTTACGTGCCTTGCCAAAGTAAACAGAAGCTGACCCACGGGCCAACTTAAAGGTAGGATTCAAACCCTTACCCTTTTGAATGCAAGTTCAAAATAACAATCACTAAACCACAGCAAATCCTATAACAAAATAAAATGAAAACACTCAAACATAAGAGGGAACGACTCCTGTTTACATTTCAGGGGCAAAATCCAACAAACTGCAACCACAAGCATTCAGAGTAATACAAAATAAAGTATCTCATTTAGAAAATAATTACTTGCAAGACATTGAACAAGTTGATAATTCATTACTTACAAGGCATCTTGCTTAACTGATCTCATTACTTGCAAGGCATCCCACTAAACGGATAATTCATTACTTACAAGGCATCTCGTTTAACTGAATTCATTACTTAGCTGATAATTCATTACTTGCAATGCAATCTCGCTTACCTGATAATTCATCCCACTAAACAGACAATTCATTACTTACAAGGCATCTCGGTTAACTGAATTCATTACTTAGCTGATAATTCATTACTTGCAAGGCAATCTCGCTTAGCTGATAATTACCTGCAAAGCATCTAAGCTGATAATTCATTACTTGCAAGGCATCTCACTTAAGTTTGTAATTCATTACTTGCAAGGCCTCTTCCTAAGTTGATAATTCATTACTTGCAAAGCATCTCACTAAACTGATAATTCATTACTTGCAAAGCATCTCACTAAACTGATAATTCATTACTTGCAAAGCATCTCACTAAACGGATAATTTACTACTTGCAAAGCATCTCACTAAACTGATAATTCATTACTTGCAAAGCATCTCACTAAACTGATAATTTATTACTTGCAAAGCATCTCACTAAACTGATAATACATTACCTGCAAAGCATCTCACTAAACTGATAATTCATTACTTGCAAAGCATCTCACTAAACTGATAATTCATTACTTGCAAAGCATCTCACTAAACTGATAATTCATTACTTGCAAAGCATCTCACTAAACTGATAATTTATTACTTGCAAAGCATCTCACTAAACTGATAATACATTACTTGCAAAGCATCTCACTAAACTGATAATTTATTACTTGCAAAGCATCTCACTAAACTGATAATTTATTACTTGCAAAGCATCTCACTAAACTGATAATACATTACTTGCAAAGCATCTCACTAAACTGATAATTCATTACTTGCAAAGCATCTCACTAAACTGATAATTCATTACTTGCAAAGCATCTCACTAAACTGATAATTCATTACTTGCAAAGCATCTCACTAAACTGATAATACATTACTTGCAAAGCATCTCACTAAACTGATAATTCATTACTTGCAAAGCATCTCACTAAACTGATAATTCATTACTTGCAAAGCATCTCACTAAACTGATAATTCATTACTTGCAAAGCATCTCACTAAACTGATAATTTATTACTTGCAAAGCATCTCACTAAACTGATAATACATTACTTGCAAAGCATCTCACTAAACTGATAATTCATTACTTGCAAAGCATCTCACTAAACTGATAATTCATTACTTGCAAAGCATCTCACTAAACTGATAATTCATTACTTGCAAAGCATCTCACTAAACTGATAATTTATTACTTGCAAAGCATCTCACTAAACTGATAATACATTACTTGCAAAGCATCTCACTAAACTGATAATTCATTACATGCAAAGCATCTCACTAAACTGATAATTCATTACTTGCAAAGCATCTCACTAAACTGATAATTCATTACTTGCAAAGCATCTCACTAAACTGATAATTCATTACTTGCAAAGCATCTCACTAAACGGATAATTCATTACTTGCAAAGCATCTCACTAAACTGATAATTCATTACTTGCAAAGCATCTCACTAAACTGATAATTCATTACTTGCAAAGCATCTCACTAAACGGATAATTCATTACTTGCAAAGCATCTCACTAAACGGATAATTCATTACTTGCAAAGCATCTCACTAAACTGATAATTCATTACTTGCAAAGCATCTCACTAAACTGATAATTCATTACTTGCAAAGCATCTCACTAAACTGATAATTCATTACTTGCAAAGCATCTCACTAAACGGATAATTCATTACTTGCAAAGCATCTCACTAAACGGATAATTTACTACTTGCAAGGCATCTCACTACGTTGATAATTCATTACTTGCAAGGCATCTCACTAAGTTGATAATTCATTACTTGCAAGGCCTCTTACTAAGTTGATAATTCAGTACTTGCAAAGCATCTCACTAAACTGATAATTCACTACTTACATGAAAGGCATCTCACTTAATTACTTGAAAGGTAATTAGCTAATAGAACATACATTTCCATTTTTTACATGATTTTGTTTTGTCTTTTCAGAATTCATTATTTTAGAATAAATGGAAAAGCTTATAAAGGATAGAATTTTATCACATTACTAAACTACATTTAAGGTTCCATTATTTCAGTACTTTAAGAGTGTTAACAATTGGAAAATTCAGACCATAAGATGTAGAAAAACTATCTGACCTGGTGAAGTAGATATTCCAGCTCTGAAAGAACATGAAGTTTGTCCTTTGCTGTAATGTCCGGCTTATTCAGCTGTTTTACCATCTCTGTAACAATCTCCCCATCTGTCTTAATATCCATATTCATTTTAATAAAGTCTTCTTTTAATTCACTATAACTACGGAACTTCTTCTTCACTTCATCTGCCTTCTGATAAAATAAAAAAAAATAAAGTAAAATTGACATGAAGTACAAGAATTTTTGCAAAATATATGAAATCATACTGGACACAAAGTATCATGGAACACCATCTTTAACCGCTAAAATCTTCATTGTTGTACCCTTTCTTCTAAAAGGTTTTCTACAGCTTTACATTAAATCTAAATGATAACACCAAGGTGAATTTCATTTGTTACAAGCCAATGTACCAGCTGAATTTCCTTTCCAACACTGGCCCATGTACCAGTTGAATATCATTTGACATTAGCCATTGTATGAGCTAAATTTCATTTTTACATTGGCCCATGTACCAGCTGAATTTCATTTGACACTAGCCCATGTATCAGCTGAATTTAATTTGATACTAACTCACATATGGAATGCATATCATCTGACACTAGCCCAAATGTGGGCTCAATTTCACTAACCACTTATTGCAATAAAAATGTAATTATTGCCAGCTGCTGCACAACTTGGCAAATCTGATTTAACAAGAAGGCCAGGACCTGTATGCTGAGCCCAGATATTCAAATTAAAAACCTTTATGCAAGATATTAACAAAAATGAAGCCACCAATGCCATTGGTGACAAGTGTTGGAAAACAAAAAACTTTCTACTGATGTAAGCTTGACAACAAAGAGCCTGCACATAAAAACTCGTACAATATGATTTGACCCAAAGGTCAAATGGATAGGAGCATGTCACAGCATGAATTGTCTTAACTTTATCATGATTCATCTACTGTATGAAGAAAATCCATTAAGGGCTTTAGGAAATATAACAATGAAAAAGCCTTAACCATAACATTTTTCTTAGACTGACCTGGATCATAGAATCATGATATACCAGCCAATACTGTAAAATGAAATGTCTTAGTTTCAGGATACGAAACATGAAGAAATGTCATCCACGGTTTTAAGAAATTAAAGCAAATGAAAAATCTTTAACCAAGAACTTTACTCAATTTTTCACTAACTGACCTTGAGTTCTACGCCACAGGGGTGAGCAAACCTTAAAAATGATTTGTCTTGCTTCAAATTGATTAATGTCAAGAATTATACAAATCTATCAAAAAGGTTTAGGAAATATTAGTAACGGAACAAATGGGATCAATAAGTTTTATAATTTTTTCATAATAGCTTACATCAATCAATATGACAATCACACCTAGTATGCGACAGACAGCACATGCAAGGCTTTTAAAGTTTTCTGAATTAAAGTCAATGAATCTACAAGAATGTGCACCTGAGATCTTTCACCTGGGTGACCATCTATCTAATAACCAAATGCAAGAACAGCTGACCAAGAAATCTATGTTGGATGATTTCTGGAGAAATTTCCTCCATCTACGCTTATTAACAATTTAAGAAAACAATGGTCACAGTGACCTTTTTATATTCTCTCATTCATAATTGATGGCATATTAGTATCCTTTGTATTACTTGAAAGACCTTCATACAAGGACATTTTCAATCCAATTCGCCTGTATTTTGTTAAGCACAATTTGAGTTGATGTTATTTTGATCTTCTATTTTTAGAAAAGGTTGCCATATTTGAAAGCAGATTTATACTGTTTAGAGTAGTAAGCCTTGATGAGCTCTGCATGACATACATCAACGACGCATGATATATTTGTTTATGGTTTGTTTTATCACAATGAAGGTTATTTCTTTGAAGTTTTGTATAGAAGTCGAAAGAAATTCTAATTTCTTCAGAGTGGTTATGACTGAATATAAGCTTTCACATTCATTCGTCTGCATTGTCATTGGTAACTTTATAAGCTTTACACATTCATTGGTCTGGTTGCCATTGGTAATTTTATAAGCTTTACACATTCATTGGTCTGGTTGCCATTGGTAATTTTATAAGCTTTACACATTCATTGGTCTGGTTGCCATTGGTAATTTTATAAGCTTTACACATTCATTGGTTTGGTTGCCATTGGTAATTTTATAAGCTTTACACATTCATTGGTCTGGTTGCCATTGGTAATTTTATAAGCTTTACATATTCATTGATCTGGATGCCATTGGTAATTTTATAAGCTTTACACATTCATTGGTCTGGGTGCCATTAGTAATTTTATAAGCTTTACATATTCATTGGTCTGGTTGCCATTGGTAATTTTATAAGCTTTACACATTCATTGGTCTGGTTGCCATTGGTAATTTTATAAGCTTTACACATTCATTGGTCTGCGTTGCCACTGATCATTTTATATTCATAGCTGCCAATACTCCAGGCTCGCAATTCATGAAAATGGTGATAAAAATTTGTGAATTTTGACAGTTATTTGTTAAGTGATCCAAGAGTCAGTGAATATTTGTTAGAACAAATGAATGCACTGCAAATGCTTGGTACATTCCAAACTAAACTTCACTTTTTGTGCACTATATTTCTTTTTACTATTCCAAGTTTCATCTGACCCCTGCCACACCATTTTTTATATTGGACATTAATGTCGGGGTATAGAGTCAAACTCCATCCCATATCAAAAAGTTGGAATTCGCTGACACCATTTGGTCCTGGCTGCCAATGATTGTTATATATGCATCACAGATTTATTAGTCCTGATTTTCACTGGTCATTTTAATAAATATTAGTCATTTTGTTCCTCGATGGATATAATTCATGTGGAACTGTATATCCCAAAGGCGATGAAAAAAGTGTTGACCCAGAGTATTTTAAATATACATTTATCGTTTTTTTTCTTCAAAATATCTATGTTACTACAGTCTATGAACTAGTGTTGGTGATCTTTAACTACAACGTAGCAGGTAGACAAAAAAAAAAACCACCTTCAGGTACTGTGATAAACTATAGTTTAAGTTGTTATGCTAAGCGCACATACACAGATGATAGGTTTGCTTGTACATTTTAAAGAATTTAATGTAGAACATTCAAGTTTGTTTCAGATTTAATTTAACATTAATTACCTTCATATTTGTATATCACAAAGTTAATTTATATATATATATATATATATATATATATATATATATATATATATATATATATATATATTAATGCGATCTAAAATGTAGAAAGGAGGTTCAATGTTTTTGTTTTGTTTTGCTTGTTTTTGATAACTTTAGTTAATCAGTACTTTTGATCACAATTTAAGGTGTAAATTATAGATACATAGCAACGTTCATTTCTGTTGGAGTTTTCATATCGATCATTCTATCACATACAGCCATTTGGAGATGCATCATCCTATAAACAAAAACATAACTGGGTGGCTTTCACCGGAAATAAATCCTATGGGTGGACCCATAATGAATGGTCTTAAAGACATCTTTGGGTGGTTTCCAAAATTCAAAACTGCCTTCATGTATCCTTCAATGAAACAGTCCTCATGATTTTTTCACACTTGACAAGTTGTTCAATGGCTGAAATACCTGAAGATAGGATCAGCATTATTTGTACAACATCAGGTATCTTCATGTCAGTATGCTTTACAAGAATCTGGACAAAATTTATTATTGGGTTTTGGGGGAATACCCGATAGGATTCAGGATGGATGTAGCGTCACCACAAGCTCAGTTCACATTGTAACCAGATACACTAAAATCTTTGGGATTGGGTTGACCTAATAAAACAGCATTTCTAAGATTTAGCACTATTTCCTCTCTGAAGTTACATTTTCTGGTTTGCACAAAATACCAGCTAAAGCAACAAATTTAAGGATAGACTATTTTAAATACATCATGTAACATTTTTCCTCGATAATTGCAGTCCACGTGCCTTCAATCTTACCTTTGAATACTCTTCCTCCTCACTTTGATCCATGCCCTTGAAATCCCTGAGAGCTTTTTTCAATTCCTCACGGGTGAATTTCGTCTTATCTGTGAACACTATACCTGTTTGAAATACACAGATGAATCATAGTTTCTAAAGCATAAAAGTGCATTTCTATCCAGCATAAATAAAGGTTTTCAGGTATAAATTTATTTGTTGGAGCCTATTAACAGTTTGGCATATTTACGTGAACAAATTGTCCATTGAAATTAGACACAAAGACACAGTGGTCCCTTTTAAGAATGCTCTTAAAATTCACCTTTTTTGACGACAGGAACAAACTCAAGAGACCTAATAATGTTTTATATCTTATGTTTTCAGCATGTTTTTATGTTTTCCAATTTCATGGTTTTTGTTTTTTGTCTTTCTGTAGTGTAGTCGTATCATTATAGATGTTAAGCGCTTAGAGCTTCTAAAGATTAGGCGCTATACAAAGTTCTCATTATTATTATTAATGATTTCATATCCTTCCCTGGCCACTCTTTAGATGTTTCAGTCTAAGCTACTGAAATTATGTGTCAGCAACTATTGAAGGTTAAACATGCAATTGATTGGCATCCCATCAGCAACCCAAATGACCTTAGAAGACACAAGTTTTACCAGTTTCATTAATTTACTTCCGTTAGGTATAGTACATGAAAATTGAAATACCAGTTTTTGCAAGTAAATCAAGCTATTTTTCAATGGAGATGCATCCAAGAACGATAAAAATTCAGTCTCAACTGTCTCTGTGACGCAGCATGGTGTACTTTTGTGACATGAAAGGAGTGGGGGTTGGACAATTCACAAAATGCAATTTTGTCAATTTTTTGAAAAACATGGTCCTACTTAATTTCATGAAAATGAACAGTCTACAACTCTGGATTGTGCCAGAAAACATGTTTATAGCTTCAGTTTTAATTAGGACTAACAATGAAAACTATACCAAATAACATGCCTGCTGAGGAATGTGTACCCTTTTCCCGAACCCATATTTATTTTCATGAAATCTAACACAACTGTTGGATATTTGTGACAACTGTTTCATGTTTGTATAAATTATTTCAAAAGAAAAAAAATATTGCCATGCTTAATAAATACTAAAAAATTGGAAATTTGTGAAACAACCCCATATCATTGTTTACATCATTCTTTGTCATTATTTTGAATATAGCTTTCTAGGACTAAATTCATACAGATATAATCTTGCCATGACACTGTTCATTTAAACAAGTTTGATACATAATTTGAAGAGAAGATATAAACACTATTTTTGCTTATCTGAATGAAAATCAATATAGATATATTTATGAAATAACTTCTAGAAGTTATTAAATTGAGTTTTGTACACTAATGCCATTGTCCAACAATGGGGTCAATGCGCTAAATATTTGAGGGATAATTTAGCCTATGCACCAGTCATTGCAGATGTGGCTGAAACGACCAGATAGGACTCCTGAATTGAGACTTTGCACGGTAAATAGAGGTTACTCAGAAATATGAAATATACATGGATATATTCCAAGTTGTTGGAAGCTTAAGACCTACCGTGTTTATTAGTATTACCTCCTCTTAATGTATGAATTTTATTTTTTTTAAAATTTTAACGCTTTGCAAACATACTTGTTTTTTCTTCCATGGACCGCTTATTACCATAAACAAGTATCTGGTTATGTATTTTGTTGGATTCCAATGATTTTACATTCAAACAATCCAAATTTATCTCAAAATATGCCGTAACAGCAGACCACTGATCTGGAACCAAATTGGCATCAGAAAACGGGAAGCCAGAAATAGTTATTTCCCCTGTCAGTCCTATACTTACCTCCATTTTCTTTGGCCTTGATGTGCTCGAAACCATGATATCCCTCCATTAACTTTGCCTCTCGATCACCTGTCTCTAAGTTAAGCCGAACATGAAGTCCCTGTGGTACAGCTTGACCTGTGAACATGTTAACTAAATAATAATGAAGTTGAAATGAAAACAAATAAATATTACATATTTGATGGATGAGAGAGATTATGTTATTTAACAAAACTACATGACACACAATTATGAACTTAAATTATGGATTTAAAATTTTTCTATCTTATGCAATTATGAACCAAAAGTATGAATTCATAACTACAGTGTGAAATTATTAACACCGGAGAAATACATGTACACACCTGTGCATATGATCTTGTTACCTTTCTCAATTTTACTTGGATAACCTAAGTTGATATGTATGCAATGTGTACATGTGTCTGGTTTAGTGGCAGGTCAACACAGTTCTGGTTGTGAAATACTGACTGAAGTTCCAAAAATTGGAAAAACACATAAAAAGATAAAACGTTCTAAACAGACATCAAAATATATATGAAAACATACAAAATAGAAAATAAGTTTTAAAAAAATTAAAATCCTTAAATATTGTTTACAACAATTAATTTCTTTCATAAAGTTTAAGATAATTGGTGGTTAATCTTCAAAAGAAGAAAAGCTGATATGCTTGACAAGAATGTGTTCCACTGTCAGTGAACACTGACAAAGTATGTACTCTAATCAATGTTCACTAATAAGTATGCATAGGAAAGTTACGAGAGTCATGTACCATCAAATCACTGACTTTTCTGTATGACAATTGCCACTTTCCAATTATTGGTTTGATATTCCAAGTTTTCATTCCACATAGTTTGCCAAGCATGTTGTTGTTTTTGTTGTAGGGTTTAAAGCCATTTTTCAGCACAATATAGGTTATACATGTCGACCAGTATTAATGGTGGAGGAAGAACCCAGGAAACCCCTGGAAAGAACCACTGACCCACAAGAAGCTACTGGCAAGCTTTCGTACATACCCACATTGGCCAAATCCAAGACTCAAATTCATGCAGACAGGTGAGATGGCAGTGATCCCTAGCGGATAGCACTTTAGACCACTCTAGGCCCCTTACCAAGCATGTAAAACTACTTGTATAATAACTATTCATATTCAATAACTGGCTGAAGAAGAGTGATGCAATGGCAGAAACAACCTCATCTCCATCTTCTGAATCATCTATATACAAGATATAGGTACATGTCAGGATGTGAAGACTGATTGCTGACTTTGTAATGACTCAGATGTGAGGACTGGTTGCTGACCTTTTTTTTTGCAATGGTACAGATCTGAAGACTAGTTGCTGACTTTTTGTAATGGTTCTAAGCCAATATTATCTTAAGAGTTTTAAAAAAAAAACAAGGAAGTAAGATGGGTATAAAGACTTGTGCAGTACAGATGGGACAAAATTTGGATGCTTTAAGGAGAGAGCCATTTCAAATGCAAACAGATAGAATGAACTCTTATTTCCACATGTAAAAGGGTCTGGTATTTAGACCTAAAGCTGACAAAACTTGCAGGATTTGATGGTTTCTACGATGCTTTCATAGTATTCTTATCCCTTAGTTTGAGATAAATAGATGGATCATTCACCTCTACAAGTAGCTTTTGAAGGGAAAATATTTAATGCTCCCAGACAATGTCCTTGTTTGTATATTGGATCAAGCGTCTACAGGTAAGATTTACAAGCTGATCTGTACATAAAAACAGAGCCAGAGTAAAGTATTGATCTTACTAAAGTCCTCTACAGTTCAAATAAGTCTAGCAACCCCAGTCTAACACATACATGGTGATAGTTTACCTGGATATCTGATGAGACTTGACAAAGTGTAGAATTTTCATTGCAACATCAATACATGTCATGTGATTGCACATTTTATGCATCGTAAAAGTTAATAAAATGATCTATAATGGGCTATATTGAAACAATTATTACTTTATGATCATTGAAAGATGCAGATTTCATGTGTCATTGGAAATAAGCATGGATCAAGCTGCAGTAACATGTCACCCTTCTGTTACAAAATGAAGGTTATTAAAACTTCATGAATATTCATTAAATTTTCAATCCAATCAGAGGCGATGTAAAAAAAAATTGGTCAGTGGTTGCAGCACATTCTTATGATATTCCTACACGAAGAAATAATCCCTCAAACGTTACAAACTTAAACCAAATAAATGCATGATATATCAATATCAGCATATTCCATGCTTTATTTTACTATCACACTTATATATTGGAAATGAAGATAAACCAACCACAATGAGCATTGAATTTTTAAAACATTTGATTGTCCCCATGTTGACATTGTGTACAACATTTGAATTATCTAACAGCTGATTACAATGTCAATTTTTGATGTTTCAAAACTAAACTTTTTATTAATTTCATACAAATGGGTGTGCCAGAAGAACTTGCTAAGATGATTCTTTTTATAGCTTTTATATTAACGCTTGTTGTATGGTTTAGACAGTATATAGTTGCACACTGACATGCAAAGCATAGATTTTTGTCCACAATAAATATGCTAAAGTTGTTGATGCCATAAATATGTGAGATGACAAACAGTTTTGGCCTTGCTTTCATATGTGTTTGCCACAACTTTAAATTTGTTTTTTTTTATATACATTTGCCACTCTATTCTGCAGAAGGAAAGTGATTTATGGTCAAAATTAAGCACAAAAACTTTGGTCTCCTCACAACAGGAAAAATAAGAGAACTGTCAAGACAGAGTTTGAGGTCATAATGAATTAAATATAACATGCATAAGTGCATACAGTTTAAGAATGAAATAATTTTAATCCATTTCATCTAACAAATTTTTGAACTCACTGAACAATGTCCAGGACCTATTCCTGATTGGACAGAATGAGTGAACTTTCTGAATATAGAGATTTCATGAACTATTGACCTTTAGTGAATAGTACACATACATAAATACTCACTGATCATTAACAGATCGAAAAGTTGTCTGCTTGAAACGAGGCACTAGTTCCTAGAATAAGGCATCGTAGTGTGCATTAATTTTGATGTTAAAATGTGCCAGGTCTATATGTTACCTTATGTACACCCACATCATGAGGATGAAATTAGATCGGATGGAACCAGTCATAACCATGAAAATTCTATCTTTCAAAAAGATCGACATAATGACTTGTGAGCAGCCCCTTAGATCTTATTCAAAATGATAATTCACTATGCTTACTTACCTGTGGTGCTGTAAGTTTTATCAATTTAAGTGGAAAATGATGGCTACAGTATGTTCCTTATAAATGCTTCTCCACTCAATTGGACTTCATATTTGTACAGATGAGTATGCCTATTCTACTTCATATTTGTACAGATGAGTATGCCTATTCTACTTCATATTTGTACAGATGAGTATGCCTATTCTACTTCATATTTGTACAGATGAGTATGCCTATTCTACTTCATATTTGTACAGATGAGTATCCCTCTTCAACTTCATAGTTATACAGAAGAGTATCCCTATTCAATTTCATAGTTGTACAGATGAATATGCCTATTCTATTTCATATTTGTACAGATGAGTATGCCTATTCTACTTCATATTTGTACAGATGAATCTGCCTATTCTAATTTATATTCATATGGATAAGTATGCCTATTCATCTTTATAATTGTACAGATGGGTGTCAATACTATGAGTGTCTATATTACTTCATATTTCTACAGAGGAGTTATGTCTATAATACTGCAGGATGCAGTTGTGTACGGTAGATCAGTAATCTACAAACCCTGTTTAACAGTTTTCCATTCCTTTGTTGGCTTAAACACTTCCAGAGGCTCTTGTTCGCTATCGCCATTTCCATTCTCTTCCACTGTAACTTCACCTGTAACAGCATCATAATATACAAGACAGATTCATCAATAAAGCGTATACAGCAAAGACTTTATAATATTTCAGAGGGAACTGGCATTTTTAATGTAATGATCGTTTGTTTGTTTGATTAGGATTTTTAACGTAGCCCTAGTATTTTTTCAGTCATCTCACTACGATGACTGCAGTGAGGCAGTTTATAGTGATGTCTAGCACTGGGGCATCATGCCACAGACATGTAGCATGGTGTCCCACCCAGTCACATAATCCTGACACCAGGCTGACCAGTCCTAACACTAACCTCTTAATGCTGAGCATCAAGCAAGGCTGCTGTTATTACCATTTTTGTAAGTCTTTGGTAAGACTCTGCCGAGGATTGGACCCACAACCTCCAGCTTTTGCAGCTCTAACCACTAGGCCACCAGAGCAGTTTTATGTAATGAAAAAGAAATGTTATGTTGAAACATGTTCATTAGTATCTCATTTTTGCTTTATACAATTTCTCTTCATACATGTAGTTATTCAGAGGTGCCACTTAATAAGTTTAATCAGTGTTGCCATCTCACTACCACGATAGAATTGATAATTTTTAATCAAAGATTTTGAAGCCATCATGGATAAACATTGACTCCTTTATTAGTTAAAACACCTCTTAACCTATAATGCTTTTTTGGACTAAACTCTTCTGTTCACATCAATCAGATATTCTGTTTGTTGTGTATACATGTTAGTCTTAATCCAACGACTCAGCCGTGCCCAATTACACAGGCTGCAATGACTCTTGGAACAGTTCTAGTCACCAATAGACTGGTTCAAGCTGGTTTATGTAATGCAATATAGAACAATATATTTTATTCTTTATTTTCATATTAAATAAAAATGTCTGCTCATTTTCAAGGCAGTAAAATGGACTTTCCTACCACCGTTAGAATCAATTGTTTAATAAAGCCCAAAGTACAAAGACTAAGGCCAGAAAAGACTGAAAACAATCAACTGCTACAAAATACTATTTTACATACATGTATCACATAATTTAAAAAACTAGCAAACAATAAAATTTAAAAATACATAGTGACCCAAGCAATCTGTCCACACCTATTCACAGGTGATAAACTTCACTATTTACATAGTTTGCACCTTTTAATAAAGTGTGGTAAGTAAATGACCTTCATAAAAGCATTGGATATACATTACAATAAATATTTACTAGTCTTTCAACACCTTTAAAACAATCTGGCAGCATGATCCAAGTTTTCCCTGTTAAACTGAATTTTGTTTCAAAAAGGTCTACTGCCACTTCATTTAAATACGGGAGGGGCCTGACCTGGGCATTCTGCTACACGATTCCTTTAGCACTTGAATACAAAAAAGTTAACCAAATCAAAACTAGCTAGCCAATGAGATGCCTTTTGTGTTTTACAAGATATATACTGTAGCAGGCAAAAATACCATACTCTTGTGGAACATCTCGCTAAACTGAAAACCTTGGTAAGATCATTTATAAACTGTATGAAATATTTCCAGCAACACTTTACATTGCAGCAAATCTAGGTTACATATCTAATTTCTTGTGTAGTTAAGATAATTTTTGTCTCAACTAACACGATGGAAACAGGATCGGAATGCTTTTTCTCAAAAAACATTTTAGCATCCACCCCACCCCCAAAATGCTTTGTTGTTTCCCCATACAATGGCCATCCTTAAGCAGCAACTCACCATCATCATCATCATCATCCTCTCCATTCTGGACAATGGTCAATGCAGCTCCGGCCTTTTTTTCTGGAGGAGAATCACTGGAAACAGTGAGCAGATTGTGATAACAGCAGATCAGGAACAAGATAAGAGTCACTAAGTTCACAATCCTACTTCTCCTGTACATCTGATGTGGATCCATTCTAAGATGGGAACTACTTTCCTGAAACATACATTGTTAATGAAATGCAATTTTTGTCAACAAAATCCATAAACTATAATGAAATGCTTTCTATAATTGTTGTAGGGTTTAAAGCCATTTTTCAGCGCCCAATAGGATATGCATGGTGACCAGTACTAATGATGGAGGAAGAATCAGGAAAAAAACCTGGAAAGAACCATTGACCTGCAAAAAGCTTTTATGTAAGCAATAACACCATGAAAATTTGTCTCAGTGGGGTTAATGTGCAGGAAAATGGAAGTTTGCCAGTTATTACACCTCCTGAGATTTATGACTAGGCAGCACCCAGAGTATGAGTGTAAAGTGCAACAAAAGCAGGATTCCACCTAAATTCCTGAATTTGTACATCATGCACACACACAAAAAATAAAACTTGCTACAATCGCATATATGTAGCCAAGCAATATTATAATTGTTTCAGTTCAGCATAATAAATTATGTCCATGCGTTTTGCTGTCAATTTTCATATATGCATTTGACAAAGTACACCATAAACAGACATTAAGATGCTATTTTAAACAGTTTAATCAAAGCTAGAATGTAAATGTTTGTTTACCTACAGCACATGATAATTCCATAAATATCCAGTCCTGTATTAATTTGTGGACCCTTTTATAATTTTAGGATTAATAAGGTCTATTACATATACACAAACCACTTGATTTAAGCCTTAGTGAATATTGTTGTTGAAGGGTTTAATGCCATTTTCAGCACAAGATAGGCTATACATGGCGGCCAGTATTAATGGTGAAGAAAGAACCCTGGAAAACCATGGAAAGAACCACGAGAAGCTACTGGCAAGCTTTCTCACATACCCACATTGACCGAATCCGAGACCCACAAGACAGGCAAGATGGCAGTGATCCGTAACAATGAGCACTTCAGACAACTCTGGCACTTTGGGCCCCGCCTTAGTAAATGATTGGTATTTCTCTATATTTATACCGTATGTATGGTGTTAAAATTATCTGTATACAAAACAAATCAAGCAATTTTATATATATTTTAGAATGCTCATGTGAAAGTTCACTAGCTACATACACGGGCATCATACATCAATCTGAACTGAATAACAATATTTACCACAAATGTTGTCACAGAGCGTACATGTGATGTGATTTGGATTCTTAATTTAGCTTTAACAGTTTTTCAGTCATATCGCTACGATGTCTGCAATGTGTTAGATTATAGTGATGTCTAGCACTGGGACATTGTGTCCCACCCAGTCACATTATCCTGATACCAGGCCGACCAGTCCTAACACTAACCTCTTAATGCTGAGCACCAAGCATCATTTTTATAAGTCTTTGGTTATGACGTGGCCAGGGATCGAACCCATGACCTCCCACATCCGAGGTGGATGCTCTAACCACTAGGTCACTGGAGCAGTTGCAGAGTGTACAAACTGAAGAGAATATGAAGAACCAAGCAACATGCATTAGCTTATTCTGAACTTTCTTTTTTTTTTTACAATATGGTTGATGTAAATAATGAAGGCATAATACTGCAAATATAGAAACATGCTAATTAAAGTTACAAATTACAAATAAAATAGTCTTATGTGTCAGACAGTAACCAGTGTTTAACAGCAGGAAACATTGTTACTGTATACCTACAAATCAACAAAAGAGAAAATAAAGAATATAATTTATAAAGATCATTCTACTTATGAAGTTTGGGATTATAGTAGATAAAGGACTTGTAACTTAAGCTCTGATGGTATATGTTTTTACCATATATGTAACCCCCAATCGTATAAGCATGCCTACATCAGTTCAAAATTTGAAAGAAAAAATTAGAAAAAAATACAATAACATGGTAAAATGCCCAGACAGCAATAATGTGTTTCTTTTTCAATTCTGACTACATTCAAAAAAATGCAACATGGAAATTATATACATAGGAAAATGTATGGTATGCATGATATATATACCGTATTTTCATGCATATAACACACGCGTTATAATCATTTTTTTACAATCAATGCAACCTCCATGCACAGTTTATGCGCAAGTGCATTATCCCAGTTTTTTTTACAGCCAAAAGCGCATCGATGAATTTTGAGCAACCAACGTAATAAACCAGTGACAATTAATAAAAGATTTCTTTCATACATATACAGTGTAAAATAAGGTTTATTCAAATCTTTAAGTAGAAAATAAACAATTTGAAGTTGACACCGTGTTGAGCTGCTTGTGCGTCTGCACGTTATGGTATGTAATGAATACCTTTTATTCTCATGAGGCATACACTAACTTGCATTATAAGAATATAGTTCTTGTAATTTCTATGTAGGACAAAAACCGATAATCAGTTTAAAATTCGGATTTCTACAAATGATAATCCGTTTTGGAAAAAAAAGGATATTAACATCCCTATACCGGCATGCGTGCATTGCAGCCAGAAATTAGCTGAAACCAGTAAATACACTTTTAAATCAGTTGCTATTTTGCCTCTTTTTACGCGAAAAATATGACATGGCATTTATGACTGTACCAGTAATACCGGTATCTATTACGAGCAGAAAGGGATAAAGGCGCTGGCATTAAATTGCTGGATGGTGAGTGAGTGGGTATGATAAACAGCCTCGTAACGGGTATCAGATGAGACACCTCTGGCAGTCCTGTGTTCCGGCAGGCCTGTTTTGGTTACCATGCGGTATATGCATGTGCGCGAAATCCAAGATATTTTTTTTACACAAAAACAGAATTTCTGTGCATTATTTGCGTGTGTGCTTTATACACGTAGGTGTGTTATATGCGCGAAAATACGGTACAATCGAGCAACAGAAACTTGATTTCCTAATAAATTGCAATATAATCCCACTGCAAGACAGATTAGTAACCAGCCTAGCCAAAAGCTTATGACAAGGTTACTCGTACTACTTTGAACAAAATTGTATATGCATTTAAACATTTCTCGTTAACAATGTTAGGGTGGGGTGCACCCATTATTATATTAAATTGTTACCAAAGACCCACCCTGGCTTGTTTGTCAGAAATTTAAGCAGTAATAGAGAGATGCAAAGCACCGAGCCCCCAGTCAGCGGTGCCAATATTTAAATGAATACACAAAATGTGAAACTCAAATAAATTAAAAACCCTATCACTCGTCTAGGTGAAGGCCTATTTCATCATCTGACTTAGACCTCCTGTCCTCTATTCCTACTCATCTGCATTATGCTTCTCCGGACTGGTACTCCAGTTCCCTCCTGTCTATCTAACTTCTGCCTCTGTTCTTCCTTTTTCTTCATCTCCCAACTGCCCTAGGTTATTTCCCTAGGTATCCTACAGTTTCTCTGGTCCCTAAAAGCTTCTTGTACAAACACACAGGGACATCAGCATAGCATATTCCTCTAGCTATTTTGACTCACTAAAGATCAATATCATCAGATAAGCCATTACCTTCTTTGCTCATGCAATCGTGCCCATCGAAATACCCATTCTCTCTGATATGGTGTACACGGTATACATAGATTCTCAATCTTATTATACAGAACAATATTACAAACAGATGCATTTCTGTACAATGCACTTCTACAAAGTGTAGACATATCCACACAATGATATATCCTTACACATGATGCTCCTACAATGTATACACAAATAGTCAAATCCCTATTAACTAATGTAACAGTTGCACATTGCAACCATTATACAAAGTTACAATTCAATTCAACATTTACAAACCTAGAATATCACTTTAATAAATGCACGAGGTTACTACAAATTGACCAAACAGCAAATTACAATATTAAATCTTTACATAAACATTGCTCCTATCTTAAAATATGCCATGTAGATCAAACACTATGAATCAAACCGTACAAATGGTATATCTAGGTACTAAAGATTCTAGCAATGAAATATACATACTGCACATAATTAAAGTACAATTACTTTGCCGTATTAGATTACAACAATTGAGCAAATAGTCACTGACCTGTTATGAAGCCCCTTTGCAATTAGCAAAATACAAGTTTCCTGCTAACTTCGAATGAGTCACTAGCTTATCTTCCATTATAATTCCTGCAAGATGGTTTAGTGACTACTAACGTTTAGTTCTCAAGATAATAGATTTAAGCTTGCAATTCCAATGTTGGCCATGCCTTGCTCAAAACTGAGTTGATGTCGATTCACCCGATTCACATAATTAGCAGACACTGGCCCCTCCCCGGCAGTCTGTCAAGGTTGGCAAAATAAGGTGCCAGTCACGAGTTCCTATGACCATGATAACTGGCTTGACACCTCATTGTTTGCAGTACTGACCTTTGTACTTTTATGATGCGGAATTAGTAGCCTCAGGATCTAGCATATATATGTTGCAATCTGGTTATTGTTCCTTACAATGTGACAATGCATTTGCAGCCACAAGATTAATTCAGGGAAAAGTGGTCAGGGGTTAAGTTACCTCGGAAGAGTGGGCAACTAAGTCACCTCAAATTTGCAAACTTCATCTTCTTCTGTTAGGAAAGCAAAAATGACCTCACCCTGTAATTCTGTAGAGGAACATTGAATAACTACTTTTCGAGATATTCCTTTGCCTTAGCCAGGTTAGTTCCATTGTTACATTATACAGAGCTCAATGTTAAACGTAGGCTTCAAGCCATCAAATACTTAGTATTTATTTCAATTGCACCATCAAACAAACTCTTGCACATTTACAGGCACGTGTCTTGACAGCAGATTGACCATTAATCCTTTCCAACCAGGTTAGCAACTATCATTTCCCAATTTCTGCAAGCTATCCTTTGATAATAAAAACATACAAATTTGTGTTTCGAAAACCTAAACTTCCATAAAAAGCAATTTGTATTTTAAGAAGAGAATCGGTAACATGAATATTTTAACTGCCAAATATATATTATTTTCTTCATAAAAATCAGTTTTTAACCACAAGTGAAACTGTCATGTGGAAATTATGTCAGACATCAAAGAATTTTGAAATTTGTTAAAAGGATGATTAAATATTATGAACAAAACAATACCATCAGACAAATTTCTTCAATATGAATATAATTTATTAGTTTCATTAAAGGAACATTTTCCAACTTAATCCAATTTTGGTATTCCCAGCTTCCATCGCATTACAGCCAAATGAAATGTTATGGTGATGCTTCAGTTTTGTATTTTGAAGTGTTAGAATTCAAAAGAAAAAGAATTTCCCTAGGTCTCCACTGGTTATACAGGCTATTTAAAAAAGACCTTGTATATCTTACATATTGTTCAAAGAACCTTTCATTCCCTTTATTTTGGTGTATGATTGACGGGTGTAATATGGGTTAAGAGTATACAGTTTTGCCTTACTCCAAATATGCACCTTTCAAAAAATTGCTCTACTTGGGTCATTTTCACTTATATAGATAAATTGTAAAACAAACAAATTTGCTATTGTTTCATTTGGAAGGAAGCCAACCTGCCTTGTCACTATTTTTTTTATTTCATTGCAAATAAATGAAGAAACATTTTCACTATATATTCTTTTACTTAATGCAACAGTTACATTTAAGTTGACTATATTTCTATATTCTGAGACTTCTAATTTCCCTCAAACTGAGGTCACTACTCAAACATGCCACAAGATATATTATGTAAGCAAGAGCAAACAAAGCATAATTAGCTTATTTTTTTGCATAACATCAATGTTAACATACATGTTATTCTTAACATCATACATAACATAATATGAAAAAAAAGAAAAATAATTGCATCAATTTCCATATTTGTTTTAAGGTGAAACTCTACATTTTCGCATTCTGAATAGGTTATAAATTTAAAGAAAACGAACTGCCTCAAATTTCCTTACTGGTTATAACTTATACAGGCTATTTTTTTTTTAAAAACTGTCTTACACATTATGCAAAGATCCTTTAAGTCACTCTGTTTAGTTTTGCTTCCTGAATTTCAGAAGTAAATTCTATTTAAAAAAAAAAAAAAGAGCTGAATACTTTTCATTCATTTATTGCAATTTCAGAAGCTGCTTTTGTCGACTCTAGCAAAATCAATTTTCCCCATCTTAATAGCAAATGTACTTTAGACTAATTAAAGCTGATCTTTTTTAAGTACAAGGAAGCAGTCATTTTTGTCTTCTTTATGTACGATTTCATCAAGAACAATTTTCACAAATGTCAGCCACATTACATCAAAGTAGCATAGAGGTATGCCAGCATTCTCTCCATCGTGCAGGTTTTCAATACAAACAACTTCTCATTACATACATTACTCTCAAAGTACATAATAACTAAGCACCCCTACAAAATATAAAAATGCAATACACAGCCCGGTTATTTATGCAGCAAGACAACGACCTCCAAAACGTTAATATCTGGGTTGACATCTTACACTATAGGACAAAGAAAAAGAATGGGCAAGGTTTCCCGATGTTATGTAAAGAAAATTTACGATGAGAAAAAAATAAAATAAATGAAAGCCTTGTTGGCAAAATGTGTACAGTCCAATTAAACCACATTCTGAATACATTAAGGTATTACTATACAGAATACTGCATCACCTTCTACAAGAATCAACAGGGAATCTGAGGTTTTTCTTCTAAATATATGGTTTTTATCTTGTGGAAATAATGATAATATATTTAGAAACCTCCGAGTTTCGGTTGAGATTAAATGTCAGTCTGGTTAAAATGGTTACGTCATAAACCTCTATCTAAATATTACTACAGTACCCTGATCACGCACCTGCCAAAATTAATAAATAAAAAGTATACAATGGACAATACAACAATTTTACCCCGAGTGGCAGAGTGTTATAAAGCTCTCACCATTACGGATCACTGACATCTCACCTCCGTCTCCGTGGGTTTTGAGTCTCGGATTCGGCCAATGTGGGTATGTGAGAAAGCTTGCCGGTAGCTTCTCATGGGGTGGTGGTTCTTTCAGGTTTTCCAGGGTTTATCCTCCAACATTAAACCTGGCCGCCATTTATAGCCTATCTTGTGCTGAAAAATGACATTAAACCCGCCAACAACAATTTTACAGAGACTTATTCATACATTGAATAGAATTATTTATAGGTAAATTGAAAGCAACAATACATGTTGTACAAACCTAACGTTTTAGAGCCAATATAAACGTCAACACCGCTGTTCGCTTGTTTAGAAATTATTGCCCGGGCTTCCTGATAGCGTGCTAGTATAATGAACAAAAAATACCTCTAAAATACTGTCAATGACAGATAAACTGTAAATAGAGATAAGTGTTTGCATCATACACGTGTGTGTCGAAATTTTGTTGATCCACGTCATCCATTAAAGATCGGTTCTTGAATGCTTATTTTAAAACTACTCAGAATAAAGCGCTTACATGTTACAGATTAAATTTGATTGTCAATATACAGAATGGTAATCCAACCTTTGATTAGTCAATATTTATTGACGTACTCCGTGTCACGAACCGAATTTACTTGTCGGGTAATATTTTGAGCCCTAACTTTCAAGAGATTAAATTGAACCAAAATATGTCAATTATTATATCCTTTAGCAAAAGTGTACCCAATCGGAAGCACACCTTTACAAAATTATGAACCAGAATTACGTGCGTATGAGAAGTAAATCAATTACCACGAGATGCACGTGCAATTGAAGCCGTCTTACGCGCCCCAAAACTCTGATGTCTCTTTCAGTCTATAAACGCACGCAGCATCGACCAGGTCGTTCCTTCAAGATGGCAGCTGATTCACAAGAGTATTTTTGGGGTAAGTAAATGTATGCTAATTGGTGCAGAACAAATACGCAGACAATGCCTTTTTGATATATCGTTATCGGGCATTTAGAGTAGAAACAATTAATACCGAATTTTGAATCCTTTTTTAAATGAATAAATCCTGACTTTTGACTGGTCAGAATATATTTTCGAACAAGATTTGGAATTTAGTAACATTTTCTAAGGTAGGAGCTGTGCTCTCAACAACCGCTACCGCCCTAAAATTGAATTCGAAACCTCACGTTTCCTGCAAGAAGTTTACAGAGATAGTCCAAAGTGTGCCCTATAAACTTTCAAAATGCAGGGGTCCTACCCTCCTTGCAGAAATGTTGACAGGCCCCCTCAGCAATACTAAACATTTCAGGATATTCCCGGTATATAATGTAATGAATTACAACTTGTTGTAATATTGAATTACGTCTAGTTTAATAAACTAATAACATGTTAAATTGACTAAATATTTTTAGTGATACTGAAGGGTATATGAACACTGGGAATACATCAGTCTAGTTTGATTTTCATAATTTTGTGGCAAATTCTCGAGTTTAGGTTGCATTTTCTCACTTGGAACTCAGCCCTTGCATTTCTGATTAACATCTTTTTTAAAGGAATTCATGACTCCATGTTAATTTGGCATTGGGCTTTACATTAAAAAGAATTGCATCATGTTTGTGCCCCCTATTTACAAAAATCTTTGAACTTCATTTACAATCTGTAGTACTTCAGGATTTCATGGATTCAGACCAAATCTATTACAAGGTTTCAGATATTTCAGTAAGATTCATTAACCATTGATTTGTGGTAAAACTTCTATGATTTATGGCACATGTACACATTTCCAGTAGGGATTGTACTTGATGGAACTCTAGTGAATTATTTAATACTTATAATTTGTGTAATGTTAACACTAGAGAGGGCATGTACTCTACTGACTTTCAGATTTATGTGCCCATATCCTGAAATTAAAAGCCAATTAACATTTATGTTTAGGTGGCTGTCAGATTAAAATGCAGGATAGCAAATAAGATTTTCTTATGTTTAGTCTGCCATCATAATAAAAACAGTATATAAAGAAAATGTTCTTGTTTTTTGTTTAGGCTGTGAACTGCGAAAGGACAAACCAGAAACAACCTGGTCATTTGAAGATGAGGAGGAGGAGGAAGAGGACACAGAATATCTAATCCACACTCTGTTCCTCAAACATGTATTTAAAGCTTCAGCACTGTACCGTCAATATACATTAAACAATTTTAGCTTGCATTCATTCTACACAGAAATAATATCTTTGCAAAGTTTTATCAAGGAAGCTTTGAAAATGCTGATTATAAATTTTTCAGACTGCTATTGAAACTGCACGATGAACTAGGAGTTGCAAGTAAGAGTTACCATGGCAAGGCCAAAAATTTTAAGACTGGCACCGATAAACCTTGGGTGATTGTATGGGTTCAGTCATAGGCCTTAATTTCCTTTCGCTTGCAAGTTTGGCATGGAAACAAATGAACCAACATGCAGAGGCGTAGATGGGGGGGGGCAGGGGGGTACATATGTCCCCGGGCGCCAAGGTACAGGGGCGCCAAAATGAGGCTTGCAACGTTACATTATAATAAATAAAAAAAGGGTAATAAATCTGTCACAAGATTGCTGGGGCGCCAATTTTATAGTTCGTCCCCGGGCGCAAAATATCATCGCTACGCCTCTGCCACCATGACTGATTGAATTTTGTATTTTTGGTTTTCAGTTCAAGGTTGATCGCTACCAGTGTCAATCCCCCAGTACAGTAATATCTAGCTTCAATGGGCTGACAATGACAAGTTTTGAAAGCAAATTTTAATGTGTTGCTGGTTTAATGCTGGTTTTCAGCACATGATACATGGTGTCAGACATTATATTTTAAGAGTAATTGGATCTTACTAACCTACAGGAATTAAGCTACTGGTGAAGTTTCGTTCACAACGTTGTTGGCTGAATTGTGATTTGTACCCATGAGTACAGAGATGAATTGAGTGATTTTTTTGCAGACAGCACCTTGGAGCACTGTCATGCAGGACCAAGAAACCAGATTTTAACATTTTTTTTACAAAATGAATACAATGAAAAAATGAATTGTCAGCTTATTACATCATTCTTGTAGTAATATTCAAAAAGTGTTTTTCCTTATTCTTGATAGATTATAAGGTAGACAGATGGTTTGTTGGGTGGTCAGGTAGATCTGAATTGTTCTCTGCATCATATTGTTTCATATGGTTACCAGAGACTAAAGTTGACATGAGCTATATTGTTTCTTTTACATACAAGTAATGCTGTTCCACCACTGAATTTGGCCACCATTGCTAAAAAAAATAGTAAAGCCTCTAAACGACTAGTCCAAAAGCTGTCAAACTTTGCACAAATCATCCTGGCATAAAGACTTTTGAAACTTCAAACCCATGCAGACAGGTGGGATGGCAGTGAAAATCAGAATATTGCTAAAAAATATATTTCAACACAAAACCATTTAATAGACTTCTCTAAAACTTGAATAGAAAGCTTGGTGGAAAGGACACTGGCATGACCTTTCACATTTGTTCAAAAGATGCTAATCCACCATCAGATATGGTCACCTGTCAAAAAATAATTTAACAATGAAATTTAACAGGAAGTGTCCTGGCGTAGAGGGCAATTTTGGCAACTTAATGCTGATATACTATCAAAATGTGGCCAGTCACAAATTTTTTAATGACTTCTCCGAAACATCTGAGCAGAATTTGATCATGTTTGACAAAAAGATTGTTTGCATAAAGATGTTTAAAATATTTACAAATGATATAACTATCTAAAATTCCTTGAAATTGGATGTCCAAAAGCATGGAATAAAAATTGACGCAAACTGACATGAAGCATAGTGGTATTAATATCATTGAACTCTGTACAAAAGATGGTGATCCACACCATACATGGCTGCCATTACTAAAAAAAGGACAACATAATCTTTTAATCTTTTAATTGGACAGAAAGCATACTTTACAATTATACAAAGGATATTGATCCATTGGCCATATTTACTGAATCTATAAAAAAAAATATTCAGTGAATTTGTTAAATGCAAACAAAATTCAAATTGGACAGAAAACATCCCAGCATAGAAATTTAAATTTTTACCCTTGATACTAAACCATCTTATTTAAATACCTAAAAATGTTACCTACCTTAAATATTTTCAGCATTTTTGTTGTTTTCCAATTTCATGTTTTTTTTTGGTTTTTTTTGTATTCGTATCATTATAGATGTAAAATGCTTATACCTTCTAAAGATTAGGCGCTATACAAAGTCCTCATTATTATTATTATTATTATTATTATTATTATTATTATTATTATTATTATTATTATTGTATGGCAGCCATGACTGGAAATAAGAAAAACATTGAGGCTTTCTTCACAAAAACCACTCAAAAGAATTTGACCAAATTCATCGTATAAAATTCTGGCATTGAGATTATTCAATTTTATGCAACTGATGCCCAAATGATGCCCTTCTGCCAATGGCATACTGGCTTGGAGGTCTTTCAGTGTTATACAAATGATACAATGTGGCAAATAGCATACTGTCCTGGAGGTTGTTCAGTCTGTACAAATGATTCCATTCTGCAATCAAATTTCTTTTGATCATTTCTCAAAATAGAAACCATTTAAACCATTTTTGAACAAGTGCCCTACATAATTTTATCAAACCTTACTGAAAAACATCCAAGTATAAAGGGCTTTAACATTTGTGATGCATATCATCTACTAACAGTAGAAAAACATTGACATAAAATTATCTTTAAAAAAGTGGGAACAAAAGTTGACATCTTTGCCAAGAGCCCTCTCAATACTTTACAAATGCTGCCATGTGCCACCAAATATATATGAAGGTAGAAAAACTAATGATTTAAGAAAAAGCTTTACATTCTGCCGAGTCGGCTTAACTGGTCTTGCTTTTGCCAGCTGAGTGATTTCAGGCCTGCTTGTGCCTCTTTAATATTTTTTGCACAAGATTGTTGCAAAAGTACTGTTTTTAATTGAGACTTTAAGTGGAATATGTGTATCAGTCTGAAAGATTTCATTAGTAAAAACTGATTGTCTGAAAGATTTCATTAGTAAAAACTGATTCAGATTCATAAAGAAAAGTGGGGGGTGAGCTTGCCATCAAATCTTGATTTATGGTTTATTGATGAATAAATGTGGTGAGTAGGAATCTGGATTTTCTTGTCAGCATGTTCTGTCATTTAGACAAGTTGGGTTACATAAACCATGATTGCAAAAGAGTTATTCAAATATTCTTTTCAGGCTGTGCTAGGACCCTCTGCTATTAAGGGAGAAAGGAATGTAGTGGAAATTGAAACCAAAAATTTTGAAAAAAATACTGTGAAGCAGCCGCTTCTTTCTCTAACTTTGGGACAACAGGATATGGTGAGTATATGCAATGTTTTTATGCATAATGAAAGTTGCTGTATGATAAGTCAAAACTTTGTAAAATGGTAAATGTTATAGCAAGGAAAACAAAATCATTGAAATATTGCGTACCACAGAGTTGTTATATAAAATAGATTACAAGTTGCCAAGATATTATGGTAGATAAATATACCTCTCCCCCAATAACTTGCATGCAGATGGTGCCCAAAATGACTGCAGCATAAGCAAGGGTGCAACTTACTGTGGGACCTGTGGAAAACAAGATGAGGGGGATTGTTGCAGGATAATCAGACTTGGCTTAACTATTAAGTATGGGGATTATTTCAGTACTATCATTTGTATTTCCACACATTGTTTAACATTAGCCCAAAAGAGGAAGAATGCATGCATTGTAAAACCATTTTTGAGGAGTGAAGACATTTAATCGTGTTAATAGGTAAATTCTCAAGTTTACTAAAGAGCAAATGTTTCACTTGCTTAAAACAGTCTAGATTCCTTTCAATTTAACTCCCAAAAGTTTTTCTTTGTCAACATTTGCAGTTTAATTATTGGAGATGTGTGGATTAAAATTTGGATTTCCATGCACTGATAATAACAAACACTTCTGCAAGTTTGGGGATCAAAACACATTTGTTGGCGTTGTTTGGTTCTTGTAGAAATGCTCAGACATAGCTGTGATAGTTGAATACAGTGAGCATAATGTACTTATGATGGCTACAATGAAACCAAATTGAAAGATGGAAAAAAACACAAGCTTGTTTACTTGGTGTTTATTTCATCAGTTGGCTTTTCTAACATTTCAATTGATCAACAATGAAGTAGGGTCTGATTTTCAATCTTTGAAATCTTGTGATAGTGGCAGATCATTTATTAAAATCAGATGTCTCCGGATTGATCACTTTACAGTTAATTGTAATTTCCCAGGAGACTTGAAAGTTCACGTGTAGTTAGATTTTATTTTGATGAATTGAGCCAGAAGGTTTCTAATTCTGTCTATTTTCTCTTCTGGTAATTTTGCTTGCATGGTTAAGGTATTGAGTTACTCCTAAATAGTCTAATCATGTGGTAGTACCAAGAGTCTTGTGAGGAGAAAGTGGAATTCCCAAACGAGCAAACAGCATTTTCACGATGGCCATGGTTCTATCAGCCATGTGGTGAGGGTGATCAGTGGTAAGGAAGTCATCCAACAAATAGAGCAAATTCTCAATACCATAATTATTCACTGCAATCCAACTTATAGCTTCTGACAGTTTGGTAAAAATCTTTGGTGAAGACCGAGAACCCAACACTAGACATACATAGAAATAATACTGATTGTTCCATTTAATGCCATGATAGGGCCACAAACTAGGGTATGAGTTTAAAAGCATCACAAATGTCAAATTTACATAACCATGCCCCTGTACCTGCTGTTTTAATTGTCTTTATGGCATCATCAATCTTTACACATTTCATGGAAAATTTATGGTTGTCAATCAAGCTATCAACACTAGAGTGTTCTTGATTATTATGCGGTGCAGAGAGATCAACAATTAGTAAAAAAAAATTTGGGAGTATTTACCCTATGCCTATGGGATTTACTCTGTAAATGGGGTAAGGCGCAGAATCAAAAGGTCCTATCAGAAATCCCTTTAGTTTCTCCTGCTCTATAATATCTTGTACTATGTGTGGCTAGGTTCTAGCAGACAATAAATTTGTACATTCAAAAGTTGCTGAAGGTACTCCCTGCATACATGTATGAAAACCCTCATGCAAACCATTTATTCAATCTGTTACAAAATCTAAATCAGGATGAGCATGGAGTTCTTGATGAAGAACATCAGCATTTATTGGGGTAGTGGCCAATGTAGGGATGGAAGAAACATAGTTTGTGTGTCGTGTCTAGCACAACTCTAGGGAAAGAATATAGTCAGTCCTTATTATTAGTTCTTTTAACCAGACTTGAAGATTTAATGGGGTTCTCATTATTGGCTCTATATTCACAAGTACTCTGCGGGTGGTCATTCTTGCATTATTTACATATGTAATAAATTTGATTTACTTGGTTGCATATTGTACGCAGATGTTGCACCTGACATATAAAACTATAAAACTATCTTGCCGGTATTCGACATATACTTGCAACTTGATGTCAGCATACTTAGACTACAAAATATTTTGAAAGGCACCAGAAAGGTGCAAGGTGATTCTCGACAGAAATGCCTTCCTATTACATATGATATATTGTGTAACATATGGCAGTGTTTGGAACACTATGGACTGAGTGAGTACTCTAAACTCTTACTTCAAACTGCTTGTGCACTTGCTTTTTATGCGTTTTGCGCTGCGGTGAATTTACTATTCATGGTTCGCAATTTTTTACAGCAACCAATCTGTGGATGTCAGTATTCATTAGGGCATAACTGATTAGCATTTTTCTACCGATTCCGGATTTTGGGATTGAAATTTTTCCGATTCCAGATAAGATTCGATTAATCAGAAATGCTAAATCCGTATTTTTTTTCTAAAAAATTTCATCTTCCATTTCCAGGTTTCTGGTATCTGGTTTTGCCGTGTCTAGCATGTTACTTAGTACTTTACCATATCCGGCTTCATTTCCGGTTTTCACCCACAGTTTCAAATAGATTCTCACAGTATGGTTGCATTGACCATATTGGACTTTTGACTTCTTATTTAACTTTATTAACGCACTATCGAATGACAGTGTTAGACACGGTGCTATAGAAATTCAACTTTATTATTTTTATTATCCGAATCGGTCGTTTCTGCCCTGTCCGACTCCGATTAATTGGAAGTTCATACTATCCGGTGGAATCCGATTTCCGGATCAAAAGTCGGTTATGCCCTAGTATTCATGCTATGAATTGTGATGTCCTTATACGCTAATACCGGGTGATGAAGAACTTCCATCATATTAGGACATTAGCTGGAGCTCGCCCATGTGATCCTGTTTCTTATCGACAATGGTCACGCTTTAAGTAGAACTTTCTTTATCACTACCGTTAAAACTATTTTGCCCAGGTTAGGTTATGATTCAAAATGTTATAATGGACATTCCTTCCACATGGGCGCGGCAACCAGTGCAGCTAAGGCTGGGATTCCAGACCATCTTATCCAGACCTTGGGTCGATGGTCCTCAAATACATATTGCCGATATATTCATGTGCACCCAGATAGAATTAGCTTTGCCCAGAGACAGATGTCACAGCGTGAGCTTCAATAAGTAGGACTTGTTTGTGTAAATGAGATTCATGCTTTACAATATCATGTATTCATGCTTAAGCTATCTTTTATGTAAGTCGTACATTTCTACATTCATGCTCATCAGGTGATAATGCAGGTCTAAACTGTTTTGTTTCAGGTAATTTTAAAAATTTATTAATTGTTATTATCCATATATATACCACTACATTATTTTAAATTGGGGGCTTCCAATACAGTCACTGTTCCATAGTCACAGCTCTTCTTTCACTACGTTTGGGCACTGCCAAGTTTCATGCATTTCACAACTTGGTTTCTTGACCCCAATTTGTGTCAGTACTTGTATATACTAAACTATTATGCACATGTATACTTCATACCAGCTTCCTATGGTGCATGTATGGAGTCTAGGTTAATGTTTGTTGTCATGGGGTCCTCAGGATCTGACTTGTAGAGTTTTGGTTATCAGGTCCCTATATACCTCGTATCAGCCCTTTAGGCTCCACATGCAGGTGTTGGACATGCTTCACAACCCTCTAACTCCCACAAGTTCCTGAGGCATTCCTTTTCAACAAGAAAACGAAATTGAGAGCTGGGCTGGTGCAGTGTGCTGTGACAGGACTTGCCCCCGTTATGCCAAAGATTATTTTATATGTACAATAGAGTGTATATTAACCTATGTTATTGTGTTATTTAAATTGGATCTTTAGAAAAATTGCCATCTACATGTATTTAGATAGTTCTCTATTAGATTCATTTGATAGACCAAGCCCACATGGAATGGCTTTGTATTTGTACCTGGCCCAATGTTACTTCAGTTTCATCTTATTCTGTCCTTCGTTTAACATGTCCACCTCGATCCTGTCACTTCTGAGTGGTGTACCACAGCCATCAATTAATAGGTAAATAACTTGATTGTCTTTTAATCTCCATAAACCCCAGAATTACATTAATGACATTAGATAATGAATTGTTTTTCTTGCTTATTCATAACGTGTATAATTATATGCCAAATATAAAGACCTTTTCATTTAATTCAGATGTAATGTTGTTAAAAGAACATACCGGTATTACTAGGAGGGTGGCATGAGGTTGATACTACACTATTTAAAAAATTTACAAGAAAATTCCTAAGCATAGAAAACGCCGAACATTAGGAAAAACTACAAAATTTCATTATTAGTTATGATCCAAGGTCTTAAACTATGTAACAAAAAGGAAGTGAAATGAACAATTTCACTGTTTTTGAATGCTTCCCTCAATAATCCCAAAGTAGTGTTCAAGGCCAGAGAGCAAGGAGTGTACTGTAATTTCAATGAATAATTTAAAAAATTCAAATTAAATCTGAAAACTAAACTATTTCAAAGTAGGAATGAAAGCTGTTTACCTAAGCTTTACATATAGAATATCACCTGACCTATGATACAACAAAAGTTTTAAGGAAATAAAATACCTAGCAATTTTTTAACTTTAATTTTAGAAAACATGATCTTCACATGGAATCTGACAAAAATTGGGTAGGTAAAACTTGAAATAATAAGGTACACAATATAAATTAAATATATATAAAAGGTCACTTTAAACTTGCATACTGCCCAGTTGTGTGACCTATGCATTGGATTGTAGTGTCCTCTTATTATAGGCTAATTTTCAAATGCGTCAATTTTACATGGTCAGAATCGTGCAATATTTTGTGATCTTTAAGACCTTGATAATGCACACACATGCATGACATGTAACCAATAGTAGCATTGTATGGTCACTTGCTGAAGGTTCAGATTTCATCAAGAATGTAGTTCTATCTAGTCTTTCACCAGATTAAAGACATAATGATTTTAATACTCACATTTTCTGAGAAAATAAATAATTTTTATATCTATTTCATGCATGTATCACTTGATCTAACAGCATGTAGTTTGCTAGGCCATCTAGTAAGCGACTACACTTTGCCACCACCATGTTGGCTCTCTTGTGATGCCACCACCATGTTGGCTCTCTTATGATGCTAGACTGGTTTAAGTAATTTAATTTAATTTAATTTAAAATAAGTAATTTTTATATCTATTTCATGCATGTATCACTTGATCTGACAGCATATAGTTTGCTAGGCCATCTAGTAGGGGCTACACTTTGCCACCACCATGTTGGCTCTTTTGATGCTAGACTGGTTTTCATAAATTCCATATAAGAAAAGATACTGATATCAAGCTGACTTTGAAAATAAGTACACAAATATAATCCACTGGGTGTTAGGATTGACTTAGCATATGTTTATTGCAAGCAACAAAATGATCCATACTGCACCCTCAAAATATTCTGATTAGAACTAAATTTAACTTGTGACCAGTTTAGTTATGTCTGGATTACTCTCTTGTTTTGGGCGTAGAGTGGTAGCAGAAAACAATTTTTTTTTCAGACTTTCATAAAAATATGCAGCATTTAGACTTTTCATAGTCTGGAAATTTATCATTTCTTCAGACTATTTCTAGATTTATCGGTAACGTGGGAACACTGTTCCTGGAAAATTGGAAAGGAGCAGTAGTAACAAATTTTTTTTTTAATCATGATGTTGCTATCAGTGAAGTGTTCAATCAACAATGGTTAGATTTGGTCTTCAGATTTTGAGCTAAAGTTTTATAAAGTCATTTAAATAAGGGATACACTTGTTTGATTTGTCAGCAAGACAAGCTGTTGAATTTTGTAAATTTCTCTTTCAGTTCATGTTGGATATCAGCTTTAGTCAAGGCTCTCCAGTCACTTTTAGACTTATTGAGGGTTCAGGACCAGTCTGTTTAGCAGGACAGCAGTTAGTGGGTAGGTATTAACAGGGTTCAGGACCAGTCTGTTTAGCAGGACAGCAGTTAGTGGGTAGGTATTAACATTAGTCTACCAAGAAAGATTGGTCTTGATGACTTTGTGGCTAAATAAAATGTCTTCAGTTTCATGTCAATAACCTTTAAAATGTTAGTTTTGAGCAACATTCTTGTTGGCTTTTATATATACACCTCCTATTGATAAAAATTGAGGGTACATGTATCAATTATTAGGGTGAATATTTTTAATGATCCAAAATTTGAGGTGAACAATGGTGCACTAGGTGTTAATTTAATTACTCAGTATATGTGTAGGTTTTGTGATTTCTGTTTGTAGCAGTAATTGTCAAAATGGACATGCATGAGTTTTTGTTCATAAATTATATGGTAGAGTACATGAATGGGAATGTCAAGTACAGATTATGGATAATTTTTAGTTCTGCTGGTTATAATTTGAGAATAATAAGTTTGCAAAATAGTCATTGTGACCTCTCAAAATACATTACAATGAAAATGTGGAAATATTAAAATGATGCTGTAAGTAGTTTATTTTACATGCCATTTAGATGTTGAATTTGTGCAATGGATTCTGGTTGCTATTCAGAACACCGTCAGGATGGGACACGTATTTAGAGAGTACTGTAGCCTACTTGTTGGTATTAGAGTAACCTAAGTAAATTCAATACATTCTAAAATTTGGAGAAACTTTTGGATTCACCTTGGACTCCTGTTTCAACAAATGGCAAGATTTCCCTAAATGAACTGTTGCCATGGCATCAAATTTGCAGATACATTTACTATTTTGATGCAGATCTCTAGAGATTTAGAAGTTTAAGGGTAATTCATGTTTGATTGTTTTGTGTATGTCCATGGATTGGGATAAAAACTAGGAACCAAAATTCCATGGTGTATATTAAGCAGCTGATTTTCTGAGGGGTATAGGGATTCAATGGTCATGGAGTGTTGCTAGGTGATTGTAATATAATATAAATACAAATTTTCTAGCTAGGATACTGCAATACTTTTTCTGGTATTTTTAGAATATCCAGATGATGTCAATGAAAGTCAAGATGAATCCATGTTAGATGATGACCTTGGTGAGGAGGAGGAAGAGGAGGAGGAAATATCAAAGGATGAAGAAAGCTTTAAGAAAGTACCAGCCAAGAGGAAAGCTTCATCCCAGATCTCAGGAAAGGTCAAGGTCAAAATTAAATTTTGCTAAGTTGGATATTTCTTGCACATTTTGTCACTTTTTTTTTTATTAGTGGTGTCTGTATTGATTCATCTAATCTTACTCATAATTATTATCCTCTCGTATTGAGATGTATTATAATAAAAAAAATTCTTGTCAAGTTTAAATTTCCACCCTGTAAAAATTTAGGCTAAGGGAGATAAACCCCTTCCCTAAAAAGCAGTTAATGTCAATATACTTCTGCTTCACAAGTAGAAATTGACAACTTGACAAGAATTTGACACTTGCATTATATGCATTATGGACAAAGTTCGGCAGTCAGGAGATAGGGTGGTGCCATTTCAGTTGCGTAGTCAAAATGTTTCCAGTATACACACAGCACTTGAGATATTGCAAACAGACCTAGATTGGTACACTTTTATGAGATCAATCTCGTAAATGACATAATTCAAAACATGACTGGTTACTCAGTGGTGATTCTGATTCAACTTTTTTGAACATCGCAGAATGTTGAATATAATGAAAGGAATTCTAGTCTTTGTTGCCACACCATTTCTTTTGCAGTGCATGACAAATATCTAGGATTATTTAGTGACCAGTAGTTGGTTGCATCACTGGTACTGTCATTACTGCTCATGAGCATCTTGCACAATTTTTTTTACTTGATTCATTTGTGAGAGATAAAAGATATTGTTCATAGACTATTACATACATGTAAATCTCCTGCACTGCAGGGGTTTTCTCCAGTTTTTCAGGGTTGTCTCCAAACTCATCTGTAATTTGCTGAAATCTCCAGCTTGTGCAAAATTAGCAACAAATGTTTCTTTCTTTCTTGCATTCTGGCTCCTCGTACATTTACAAATTTGATCCAAGTCTGCATGGTTAATTGGTTTCATTGTTTGAAGTTTGTTGAGTGGATTATACTATGTGTGAAGATTTAATTCCGAAAGGATTAAAGATGTTAAATAATTATGTTTGGGTTACTGAAGAACCCACTCAGCATAAAACAATTAACATAACATCAATCTCTCCACAAGTTGTGTTCTGGTTCAGTGTTCAGATGGGTTAGTCTGTATTGTGTAATTTGGACAGGATTAAATGGTAATTGATAATTGTTGGATTACATGAGCTCGTGTCATAAAACTTTTGTAAAGATGGCTAAGCATGCCAATGGGAAAAACACTAAAATTCACGTAACTGAAATATCACAAAACTCGATAAAATGTTGGAAACTGGAATTTCAGTGGTTGCAGGTTCATTCAAGGTATGAATTGTGCATAGTAAGGAAGCATCCTTTTCAGATCATATTATGTCCACCTTTCATTGATTTGTTCATACAAAATTTCCATTATCCAACATCTACAGATAACAAATTTTGTGGAAGATTGAATTCACTTTTGGTAAGATAAATGACATTAATTTGGGGGTCAGAAGGTCAGCAATAATCCTTAGTGCCAACCCTGTGTCCTATTGCAAGTGGGTCTGCATCCTGGTGCAAACTAATGAGGCTGTGTTCCATATTAACTTGAAAGAAATGTTGAAATTGATGGACCATAAATATTTTATATGTAATGGAAAGTATCATCTAGCTTGTTTTGCCTGCATAATATTGCTCAGTTCTGCAAATTTTGCTTTGTTTTATATTTATTTATTTATTTATTTATTTATTTATTTATTTATTTAATTATTTATTTATTTATTTAATTATATTGCAGAAGGGCAAGCGAGACTCCAGTCCTGATGAGGAAGAGGTAGCTAATTACAATTTACATTTCTAGAATAAATATTAGCATTGGTTTTCAATGACAGATTGATTTATTTATTTCTCATCTATCTGTCCATAACTCTTTAGTCATAATCATCATTCTCTTGACATAGTGTGGTATTTGAGGCACTGTGCTGCTGAACATCTGACCAGTTCCCTCTACTTGTCTCTATCATGTGCCAAAGCCCGTCTCTTTGCATGCTCATTAGTACAGGTGCACAAAATCTATTTAACATTGACTGGAGATGTATACAGTACATGTAGGTGACCTGATCGTTTTTTCAGTTAAATCAATTGATATTGTCACCACTGCTTGCTGCAGAGGCATCTGTGTTCTGTCTCCTTCCCCCCCCCCCCAGTTATGTTGGGAACTTGTTGGAATGATTTTTCAAAAACCTAGTTATACAAACAAATGATTTTCAGTTTTTATGCTAACACTGAAATAGAAGATAAGGGCATATTGTTCTGTTAATGTCATTTGTCTGCATGTACCTTCCTCAGTTTTGCCATAATACATGTACATGTAGTTTATGCCATGAATCCTGAGCCATGAAACTTGACACATTTTAACATGGGTCATGGATGACCTGATTAGATTCAGTTCTTTACACTTTTGGCTATGTCATTTTTTTAGACAATACATTATCAGCATGGTTGTGTAAAAAATCGCTTGAGGCCAAGAAAAAATTGATATATTTATGACTTCATAAAATTTATTGGTCACTGAACAATTTTTCATATTTAAATTTGGCACATGGACTATTTAGAAACATGCAGCTATATTAATCAAGTTTTGTATATTTTTTAGAATTTATATCCCAATGACCAGATTAGATTTTCAAGTCATTGCAGCAATTTTCATTTTTAAATGAGAATTGTGATGTTTTTGTGCCTGTAAAAGGAATAAAAATGCTTGAAGACTAGTGAAATTTGTTATGATCATGCATTAGTGTTACTGATCTAATTAGAATTTGATGCCATTGTTTTAAAACTATTATAAATTTTTCAATTTTAGAGACTTTTAGTAAATGCAAACCTAAATGTTTTCACATCTTTACTTTTTGACATTTTGGAGTTGGCCTTTCTGGTATTATTATGCAAAAACTGATTTAAGTTTGTTGCTGTATATAGATGACCTGAATATTTTTTCTTGCTACATGAATGATTTCTAACCCTTTTGTTTTTACATTTTGGAATTCAATATTTGTTTTGCCGTGCTTGTTACCTCCCTTTGGCAATATTCACATCTCTACATAGTGCCTTTAACATCCCCATGGAGTAGTCACTTGTGGCACTGCCCTTTCAGTTTTATAAAACAAGGGACACTTTTGCCAAACAGAAACTTCTGGAAAATGCTAACAAATTTGATTCAACATTAGAGAAGAATCTTGCCATGAAAAAAATTAAAATATGAAATTATCTCAAAACATTCACACAACTTCCTCAAAAACTGGTTACTGTTATGCAGCGGTTCTCAACCTTTCTAGTGCCGCGACCCTTTTAATGCAATTCCAAATGTTGTGGCGACCCAACCGTAAAATTATTTTTGTTCATAACTGTAAAAATGTATATTTCCGATGGTCATAAGCAACCCCTGGCAAATCGTTGTTCAACCCTTGACGGGGTCACGACCCACAGGTTGAGAACCTCTGCTGTTATGGAAATTGAGGACATTTAAATTTCTCAAAGTTCTCACAGAATTTGATCAACTGACTTGAAGCACTATGATATAAAAACCTATTAGTACTGGACAAAATGATGCTGTGATATAATGAAAATATTGAAGCAGTCATATGCAGAAATTTTTATGGTCTTTATGGAGAACATGCAAGTTAGAAGAAAAGGTACTACTTGTACAATGCTGCTAAAAAGGTATCCTCCACAGTTGTATGAAAAGCCTTGAATATATTTCAGTAGAAAGTCTCGTTACATGAACTTTGTTTGTTTCAAAGTAATACACGAATTCATGTTCTAGCACAGTAGTGGTGTGGCACAAGTGTATCTTAAAGAGCCACAGTGGTTAAATGGTTTGTGCACTGGATTCACAACTGAAAGGGTGCAGGTTCAAATCCTACCATCAGACTATCCTACATCAGCTACCATGGCATTTTACTCCAAACCTACTTTTGTTTCTTTGATGTAAAGCAGCAAACAAAATAGTGTTTTTGTGTCTAGCTGCCTTGTTTCTTTGTGAGATTTTGCTTTTAGTTTGGTTATAAGGTATGGTAGTTTAGGGGCATCCATGTTCCAAGAGCTTGGGTCTTGTGTTTTTTTTGTTTTTTCTTCAAATATTTTATATAAATTGCTTTTAAGTATGGAGCCCAACTGTAAACAAATTAGCTCCAGATCTGCCATCACATTAGCATGTACGTTGCTTGTTCTGGTTACTCCCAACGAACTACATAGAACCAGATCTGCCATCACATTAGCATGTACGTTGCTTGTTCTGATTTCTCCCAACGAACTACATAGAACCAGATCTGCCATCACATTAGCATGTACGTTGCTTGTTCTGGTTACTCCCAACGAACTACATAGAACCAGATCTGCCATCACATTAGCATGTACGTTGCTTGTTCTGGTTACTCCCAACGAACTACATAGAACCAGATCTGCCATCACATTAGCATGTATGTTGCTTGTTCTTCTGATTTCTCCCAACAAACTACATAGAATCAGATCTGCTGGTGTACAGTCTAACTGCAGATCTAGTTCTGTGCAATTTGCAATTAGACTAGCGAGTATATGCAATATGTTTTCAGGTCTTGTTTATGATCTTAAATTTGCAATAAGTTGTATGACTTGTTATTTTCAAATGGATTGCACCAAAATCATTCATTTACTAGATTACTAGATTTCATTGCTATATTTCATTTACTAGATTACTAGATTTCATTTACTATATTACTAGATTTCATTGCTAGATTTCATTTACTAGATTACTAGATTTCATTTACTAGATTACTAGATTTCATTTACTAGATTACTAGATTTCATTTACTAGATTTCATTGCTAGATTTCATTTACTAGATTTCATTTACTAGATTGAGATTTCATTTACTTGATTACTAGTTTTCATTTACTAGATTACTAGATTTCATTTACTAGATTTCTAGATTTCATTTACTAGATTACTAGATTTCATTGCTAGATTTCATTTACTAGATTACTAGATTTCATTTACTAGATACATGTATCTAGATTTCATTTACTAGATTATAGATTTCATTTACTAGATTACTAGATTTCATTGCTAGATTTCATTTACTAGATTACTAGATTTCATTTACTAGATTACTAGATTTCATTGCTAGATTACTAGATTTCATTGCTAGATTTCATTTACTAGATTACTAGATTTCATTACTAGATTTCATTTACTAGATTACTAGATTTCATTTACTAGATTACTAGATTTCATTGCTAGATTTCATTTACTAGATTACTAGATTTCATTTACTAGATTACTAGATTTCATTGCTAGATTTCATTTACTAGATTACTAGATTTCATTTACTAGATTACTAGATTTCATTTACTAGATTACTAGATTTCATTTACTAGATTTCTAGATTTCATTTACTAGATTACTAGATTTCATTGCTATATTTAATTTACTAGATTACTAGATTTCATTTACTAGATTTCATTTACTAGATTTAATTTACTAGATTGAGATTTCATTTACTAGATTACTAGATTTCATTTTCTAGATTTCTAGATTTCATTTACTAGATTTCTAGATTTCATTTACTAGATTTCTAGATTTCATTTACTAGATTACTAGATTTCATTACTAGATTACTAGATTTCATTCACTAGATTTACTAGATTTCATTTACTAGATTACTAGATTTCATTTACTAGATTATTAGATTTCATTACTAGATTACTAGATTTCATTACTAGATTGCTAGATTTCATTTACTAGATTTCTAGATTTCATTTACTAGATTACTAGATTTCATTTACTAAATTGAGATTTCATTTACTAGATTTCTAGATTTCATTTACTAGATTTCTAGATTTCATTTACTAGATTTCTAGATTTCTTTTACTAGATTACTAGATTTCATTTACTAGATTACTAGATTTCATTACTAGATTTCATTTACTAGATTACTAGATTTCATTTACTAGATTACTAGATTTCATTTACTAGATTACTAGATTTCATTTACTAGATTTCTAGATTTCATTTACTAGATTACTAGATTTCATTTACTAGATTACTAGATTTCATTTACTAGATTTCATTGCTAGATTTCATTTACTAGATTACTAGATTTCATTGCTAGATTTCATTTACTAGATTACTAGATTTCATTTACTAGATTACTAGATTTCATTTACTAGATTTCTAGATTTCATTTACTAGATTACTAGATTTCATTTACTAGATTTCTAGATTTCATTTACTAGATTGCTAGATTTCATTTACTAGATTACTAGATTTCATTGCTAGATTTCATTTACTAGATTACTAGATTTCATTTACTAGATACATGTATCTAGATTTCATTTACTAGATTATAGATTTCATTTACTAGATTACTAGATTTCATTACTAGATTTCATTTACTAGATTACTAGATTTCATTTACTAGATTACTAGATTTCATTTACTAGATTACTAGATTTCATTGCTAGATTTCATTTACTAGATTACTAGATTTCATTACTAGATTTCATTTACTAGATTACTAGATTTCATTTACTAGATTACTAGATTTCATTGCTAGATTTCATTTACTAGATTACTAGATTTCATTTACTAGATTACTAGATTTCATTGCTAGATTTCATTTACTAGATTACTAGATTTCATTTACTAGATTACTAGATTTCATTGCTAGATTTCATTTACTAGATTACTAGATTTCATTTAATAGATTACTAGATTTCATTGCTTGATTTCATTTACTAGATTTCTAGATTTCATTTACTAGATTACTAGATTTCATTTACTAGATTTCTAGATTTCATTTACTAAATTACTAGATTTCATTACTAGATTTCATTTACTAGATTACTAGATTTAATTTACTAGATTGAGAGTTCATTTACTAGATTACTAGATTTCATTTACTAGATTTCATTTACTAGATTACTAATTTCATTTACTAGATTACTAATTTCATTTACTAGCTCAGGGATTAAACTGGTGAAATGTTTCTCCCATAGGATGAAGATGAGGATGAGGATGAAGATATGGAGTCTGATGAAATGGATGATGAGGATGAAGAGGATGATGACGGAAAGAGGTACATTTGGACATGTTCTTCTTGGTGTTCTAGCTTTTTATATTACTATCAGTAAGATAGTATAATATAATATTATATTACTACATATGAATGACAAATGATGGAAAGAAACATTCTGCATACATACCAACCATTATGCTCATTATGTTCACTTGTACAATAATTGTACTTTTTTGTATATTAAATGAATATATGTAAAGCAATACAAAATTAATTTTGTCATTTTTATTATCTCTTCAAATCTGTTCATATACATTTGAGAATATTCTTGAAGACTGCTGCTTAAGAATAAAGTAATTACTTATTTGCTAATTATAGCAACTGTGTATGACCCATTTCCATGAAAACAGAATGCCACTATATATCCACTTGTACAAATTGAATCCAAGGGCAAATAAAATTAACATGGATCTTCCTTCACATAATTGATCATAACATCCGGGTTCTTGCCAACGTATGTGATCTGTTTGGTACTGGATGAAATTGGTATAAAACCGACATCATATAAAGCTATACTGGCATCCATCTTCATATTTCTATCACATCTTTTCATTAGCAGTAAGTGGTGATAAGATTGGGTATTCACCAGAAAACTTGTGATCTAAAAATGATGCAGATTTGACATGTGATAGTGATATGGGTCTGATTTGCAGATCTGACACACTATAGTGACCATGGCAACTATCTTGATCTTTTCACCACTCTTGAATGGTTGTTCAAGGCTAATTATGATTTATAATTTTGGTCCTAAATGAAAATAGTCGATCTTGCAACAATATAAAACTTTCAAAATGGCCAACATGAAAATCTTGTTATCACTTGTTCTCCTGAATCTATGGTTGTCATGACATCACCAAGGAAATTGTTATCTTGGTACAGTGGTGCTGATCTTTAATTTAATCTGGCCAATTTATAAATGTTTTCATCACTTGAGAATTATTTTAAGACTCTGCAGTTTAAACAAGTGAAAGTGGTCTCGTTTTTCATTCCATTGAATTTTTTCTCTCAACCAGGTACTCTTGTTTGGATTTGTTTTGCTTGGTTTCTAAACCATCATAAATTTGACAGGTTTAATCATGACTTGCTTTTGATGAGCACTGTCTGGGTGACTTGTGGTGTCTTTTTTTTTTTTTTCAAGATTATTCTCTTACTTGACAATTGCCAAGTCAGTAGAAATGCTCATCCAAGTTTGATCAGATTTGGAATGTATGTCGATATCGAGATTGTAAGCATGTTCAGTAACAAGATATAACAAAGGGATCTTGCATCTGATTGACTTTGTTACCACTTTGGAGGCCATATTTCTGATCCAAGCTTGGAATATTTTCTTCCATCAATATCGTAGACAAGTACTGCAATGACTAATAATGAGGTGATCTTGAATTTTATTGGCAGAGCACATTACAACTCTGAAAGTCGTATTTTGATCTGATTTTGTTGACAAGGATTAGGTCACTCCACCCCACCCCCCTTCCAGCATTCCTATGTTGCTGCTTAATCGTTATGGGGTTAGGGAGTTGGATTGTACTCGCCCATGTATGGATGGAGATTGGATCAGCATCCTTCATGACTTGTCCAACAGAATGGACGGTGGGCTATCACTTTTCAGAAAATAGAAAAACACTTGCACAATGCTAAATAGAATTTGTTTTTCAAAAAGGATATTGACATAAATGGCTTTTCCAAATTTGTAGAAATGATACCACTGCATTAAAAGTAGGGGAAAATGTATCACAAAAACATATTTTTATGCAATTAGACTTGGCATCCTGGTATGAGGACCCTTCCAAATTCGACAAATGGTGCTGATACACTATGTAAAAAATGGATGACTAGTATAAACTTTAATAAATTGTTTTCACAACCATTGAAACAAAAGCATTGGAAGAAATTTCAAAAGAAAGCAACTTGCTGACCCAGATTTCTGGACTTCTGTTTCATTTAGCTAATAGGCATATGTTGGCCACATGAGTGATCTCTATCCAAGAGCCTCTTTGAACCTGTTTCATCTGCAGTGTGTGCAACAGGTGTTTTACAAACAACAATTTAGTTATTATTACAGCTTGTTAGTTCCAGATAATGTCTTAATGAAGTACATGCAATCATAAATTCATAAATGAGCAATTAGTACCATCATAAACAATATTTGCAACATGGTTACAAATCTTTTGTATAGTGAATGTCTTTATGCAAATTAGTACAGCCAGTTTAAAGTAAAATATTATTCAGTAAAATTGTCACAAGATCAAAGTTGTATCCATTTTACCAGTTTGTTTGTTTTGTAGCCTGTTCCATTTGTATTGAAATGATCTGCATTTTGTTTCAGCATTTTTCATAATTTAGTCAAGTTATGGTAATTGCTTTTAGTTAAAACCAGAGTAACATTTTTTATTTTTTACATGGATGTTTTGTTACTAGATAAAAATTAAATTTAAACTAATTTTTTATTTTAATATTAAGATCTGGTCATGTGCTGCTTAGACATGTCTAACTGTACATATACTATGTCTAACTGTGCATGTACTTTACACTGATATTGACAGAACTATACTTAAAATGCAACCTTTTTGAATGCTATAAATATGGATGTCAGTTCTTCAGACTGGCTGTTTTAAATGATAAATTCAATACTATAAGGAAACTGTAGTCAGTAATCATTGCAATCACGTGTAGATTAGTTATTGTAAATGCTGGGACAAAGAAGGTGTTGTTAGTCTGCCTCGTATTGTTGCATTGACTTGCCCTTGTTGAATTTAATGTTAAGCCAGCTATACAAAAAAAACATTGAGAATGTTGTCTGTGCAGATGTCTATATCGTAATAATAATAATAATAATAATAATAATAATAATTTTATTTAAAGAGGGGAACACAAATTATATAAGAATTAATCTACCTCGAGGCCTTCATACAAAGGAATTTATTTTAGCTGCATATCTGAAGCCACTGGATATTTCAAGTTTGGAAGATGGAAATTGTTGGCATTTCTAACCTAAACTGTGATACTATTCCAGAGCAAAGTTGAAAACTTTTTCTACCATAGGGGAGAATTGAAAATTAGTCATATGACCTAACTACCTTATGGATTATGAGCTAAAAGCAGCAAAGGAATGAAAATTGATCTATTTTAAAGACAATTGAATTGTAACTTTATTTCAATAAAGTTTATGGTATGTTATTGACTTCATGATATTAGACTTGATTAAGTAAAGATGAGTGAGGGAGTGGGCATATTCTTCAAATGTAATTTCTTATTCTGTTACAGTGACAAGAAGAAACCCAAAGGGAAGAAAGTTAAGGTAAGCATCAATAACATGAATGTTTTATTGATTTCTTTCTTATTATCCTGTGTCTGATAGTAAAATAACTGTCCCTGCTGAAAAACTAGTCCCTTGTCATTATAAATGTGTACATACAAATACCTGGAGTGTTCAATGTCTTGTTGATAATCCAAGCATCTGTCTGATGCATAATAGATGAAAGATCATATTTATATAAAATGGTAGTGTCGCTATTTCACTAATCGTAGAGAAATTCTAATATACAATCCCACAACTGTTTAACTCTTGATTTCTTAGTTAAAATTTTTTTAATACAAAGGTAATTTCAATAAATGTAAATGGAATACAATAATTGGTCAAAATGTTGAATTATGTGATAGAGAAAATAATTTTTTGTCATTCTTATATTTTCATGAGAAAAATGTGTATTTTCACATGTGACACTTGAAAAGAAAAAATTTCCCATCATGCCATGGAACATTTGATTGTGTGTCTACAATCTTCTTTCAATAAAAATAGGACTACCTTTTGAACTAGGGAAAATACATTGAAACATTCTTACATTCTGACCTGGAACTTAATCTCTAATACAGAAATTTGATCAGATGCCGTTTGCATCTCTCTAAAGTTATTTCCCTTGCTTTCTTGACAACCATAACAAAAATAGCTGTGATGCATTGCTGAATCAGACTTGCATTGTTCAGAATGGGTCAAATAATTTACAAAATGAAAATGTGAATTTATGAAAAAGGGCTGGGAGTCATATGCTAAAGAGTGAGAATAATCTTAGAAAGTTTGATTCTGGAGCAAGGATGGTATATAAATAAAAATATTTCCTACATTTATGCCAGATACATTTCATCTTGTGACACCAAAAACTACTAAATGTAAATCATTAATTGCCACTCTATGAAATGTTTTCATTATCAGACAATGAAAAGAAAAAATATATATACATAGAACCTGTATACCTAATATTTTTAACTTTATATATTCCATTTTAGGTTTAATATGATCTTACTCCATTCACCAAAACATTTAACAAATCTTCCTTTGGCCTAAATAACTGTTTTTGGGGGGGTTGGGGGCAAAGGGCTTGTCTTTTAAATTATGGTAAGCACATGTGGAACTAACAAAGAAAAGAAATAAGTAACTAAATTCCTTGTATTACATTAATTGTTCCTTTCCCATTTTCTTTTTCATTGATGTGATTGATCATATAAAATAGCATAACTGTATAAAGGATCTATATCCATGTACATGTTTCTACTGGTAGTTAAAAGTCCTTTTAAAGGCTGTCTATTGCATACAATTTTTAAAAGCAGTCTGTTGCATATACATGTACTTTTTCAAAGGATGTCTATTGTATATGTGACTTTATAGGCTGGCAATTGGTTTGAAAGGCTCTATTGTTGCATATACACCACTCTCTCAATAACTCTTCGCATTGATTAACTTGTGAACCCACTTATAGATTCAAGCATGGATTCCATTTTTCTAAAACAAAAAATACTGGTACACCAAAAATTAAACCATATTTCTGTAATTTGAAGAAAATCATTAAAATTGGTAACTGAAATGTTGATATATCACATTTTATGGTAAAAAAAAACTATAGACAGGACAGGACCTGGATATTTTGAAATGATCAACTTTTCAGTAAGCTTACAAATGATATTCTTAGTTCAGCACAATTAAAATTGTTCAAAGAAATTTGTCACGTGTAGTAATGACAAGTATATTCACAGGTCATTAATTGCCAATTACATTTTTCTATTAAATTTTAATTTAGTTCCTCTTAAGTGTAATCACCACAAATGCAGTGCATCTTTAAAATGTAAAATGTATCCATCTACCATAACAGCTATCAGTCTGCACGAATTTCTCGTAGAACCTAAATAAGTGCCAACCATGTCTTGATAACTGGATTGTATTGTTGCACTGAATTAAAAGCTGGTGTCATTTGTGTTATCACATTACATCCTTTGAATCAAATAAAGGTGGAATAAATGAAACTCTTAAGAGATCGTACAAATCCTACCTACTTAAAAAAAAATGCAATTTTGGTAGGACCCTCGGTAACTTGCACCCTTGCTTATACTGTTGTGTGGTACCCATCGCATGCAAGTTATTGAGGGAAAGTTGTAGTTTTAAAGGATGTCTATTGCAATGCAACTTTAAAGGCTGTCTATTGCATATAGTTTAAAGGCAGTATTTTGCATATAGTTTTAAGGGCTGTATTTTGCATATAGTTTAAAGGCTGTGTTTTGCATATAGTTTAAAGGCTGTCTATTGCATATAGTTTAAAGGCTGTGTTTTGCATATAGTTTAAAGGCTGTGTTTTGCATATAGTTTAAAGGCTGTGTTTTGCATATAGTTTAAAGGCAGTGTTTTGCATATAGTTTAAAGGCTGTACAGTTTGACAGATATCCTTCCATGAAGACCTTTCAAGTTTGTATATTACGGTATTTAAGAAGAGATATGAGCATGTATGCATTTCTAATAAATAATGATGGAATTTAGTATTTAATACTAAACATATTAAAATAAACAGTATTTATTGCAATCACTCCTATAATGCACATTGTTATACTCTTCTTAAGAGAGCCTCAAGGGAGAGTAGTCCTTGACTACTGCATTGCCCTTTATAAAGTATTATTATTATTATTATTATTATTATTATTATTATTATTATTATTATTACAAATGATGCCAATCCACCATTTATATTGCACTGTTACTAAAAATAGAAAAATGAAAAATGTACAAACTGCTTCTTTCAAACCATGAACTAGAATTTGACAAAACTTTACAGGTTCCTGGTATGAAGACCTCTCATTTTCATACAGATGATACAAATTTACAATCTAGAATACATTTATTACTAAATACAGTTGAACCATCCAAAACTGTTTTACAAAATTGAAACCAATTTGACTAAGTTCTGAAGGCCTTTCAGATTTATAAAAGATGCCATTTCACCATTAGATATGGCTGCCATTAATAAAAGTAGAAACATTTTCACATTATTTATAAAGCAAACAAAAAAAATACTAAAGAGAATTTGACATCATTCAAATATGTGGCTCATTCATAAGCATTTAACAACCAAACAGCTTCATATAATGACCATGTTTAAGAATTGCCTTTTTCCATAGATTTCCCGTTTTAAGTTTGCGTTGAAGGAGTGCTGACTTTTATGATTAAATACTTTTGTATATAGATGGTTTAAACCTATAAAAATGGGTATAAAGCTAATAAATCTAAAATTAGTAATTAAAATGTTCATATTTGGTTTTCAAGAGCAAGGTTGTCCCTGACGATTTAGTTCATAGGCATTTATTGTACAAGATGTCATGAACTGGTTCTAAAATTTTAAGAAATGTAGATTTTGTATGGGTAGCAATAAAAGCAGCAGTTGTATTTGTTGTGATCAAAATATTACAATTGAAAAATTGTCCATGCTGATTCATTTGCTTATATTCATTTTACCATTCACATTGCACATATTTTCTATTAATTATGATTTCTTGGTTTTGTTTATAACTGCATTTTCTTTTCTTTCCTTTGTTTACAATTCAAGTTAAGGAAAGAAATTTAGCTCGTTTCTTTTGAACAGTTTTACAATATCAACCCTCCATAGAATTAAATTCCATATTTCCAATATCAATGGAAACTAATCAAGGGAAAGATGATCTATCCGATTGCAAAGCAGTACAAGGGAAATAACTTAAATATTTAAAACTCTTTGACTGATGTTGCTTCCCTTTGACCATTATATCAATGTGTTGATTTTCTTTTTGTTGCAAATCTACCTAGGACCAAACTAGCAAATGTGCCTGATTAATCAGTGGCAAATTGACATCTCAGTACAATACTGTCTGGTGTATTTGTGTACATGTGTCAGGTGGACTTTCAGTTACAAAGTACAATAATGTCTAGTGTATAGTATAAATGGATCAGTTGGACTTTGTTACAAAGTGCAATACTGTCTGATGTACTTCGTTACAAGAGTTTAATTGGACTAATGTCAATACAGACTGGCATAGAATTAAATTGTTACATGTGTTGTGGGTTTGAACCCTGGCCAAGTCATACCAAAGGGTTGATAGTTTTGCTAGAATTACTGATCTGATTAATATAACAATTTTTCAATCCATGATTTTTATCAAAGATATTAAACTTGGTCTTTTTGAAGAAAAAAATTGCACATTAAATTTTCATAAATCTTTTAAATTAGTGCTGCAATCATTTAAAAATCCTACTTTTGCAAAACTTTTTTTTTCTCCATGCTGCTCATGGATCATAAGAAATTACAAAATGTCCTTTGGTCATCTGTGAGAATGTTTTATCACTTCTCCGAAACTGCTGGGATGATTGTTATGAAATTTTTACAAGTACCTTCATCCGATAGTGTAGTAGCTTCTAAATGAAACGTTTTGGCTGTTATCTTGAAGGTCTTGTTGTGGCTTCTTTTCATGAATATATATCAGGGTATTGTTAACATAAAAGGGTTTCATACAACTTGTTGATCCTAAGTGAAACAAGAGCTGATCCAAATACAATATGGCCACCACAAGCTGTCATCAAAGAAATCTTGTTACTGCTTTTTCCCATTAACAGAAGTCTTGTTGACAATGGGTTTTCGCCAGAAAATGTGGGATGTTTCACTGCTATGCAATTAAAATTATGGCAAATCCGAATCCCAGTTTTGTGATCATCTTGATAAATGTTGTCATGCTTTTTTCCAAGCTAAGTTTCTATTGTCCAGCAGTTGAAGTAGATGGATATGTATAAGCAATGTCCCAAACAAGGTGAGAGTTGTAGTCCTTGTAAACTAAATATTCATTAGCTTATTGTTCTGCAGGATGTTTCTCATGATCCATTCTTCAAATACACAAGGTTCCTTGGCAAGATATCGACATTCATTTACTAAGCATAATGTTTCTCTTATTTTACTAGCACAATTTCTCTTGTCCACAATTTCTCTTGTCATTAGAGTTCTTCTCAAGGATGATTTTTTTAAAAGTGCAAATGTGTGTTACCTCTGAAAACGGTCATTTCAGTTATCGAGCTTTTATCAAAACAACTTTAGAAAAGTGGTATTCATTTTGAATACTGTATTTTTGTTTCCCATCAACACAAGCAATATTGTCTTGGGAGTTTGGCACAACATTTAAGTTCTGGCATATGGATTTCAAGAAAACATTGTAGATATTCCTCTGAGCCAAAGAAAAATATGTTTGGACCAGTAATTTCAAGGTCGGGTTGCTGTTCCTTACTTTAGATTGGCTTTTTATTCCAGATATTTATTCAGTATTTCTATATAATAGTTTGAGGTTCAGTCAATGGGTTTCAATAATTTGCTTAGTACTCCTAATCCACAAACTCTTTGGCTGGTGAACCAGTGCTCAAGACACTCAAGGAATCAGCAATGGCTCCCCCGTTATTTGACGGCCGCTTGTGCTCCTGTATGGGCTCGATCATCACACACAAAGTTAATTGAAGTTCAGCTCAGCACAACAGTGTGCATCATCTCTGAAAGACTATGTCCTACACCATACTATGGCTGCTGGTACTCTACAACATTCCTCCTCCATCTGCATCACCAAGAAGTAACCACAAAAGTCGTGGCAAAGGTCTATGCCAGTGAGAAACTTCCACTCTACATTGACAACACCTTGCATCTAGCAGGCAGCTTGACTTTAGAGATGCTCAGGTTCATTGCAGGAGGATACAGCAGCTACTAGAATGTAGAATGGTCTTTAACAGATGTTGTAACCACACTGTTACAACTTGTCCGTCTGTCTGCCCTCCAGAGTTCAAACCTTTGACGTCATCTGTGGACCATACTGAACTGCTTTCATACACATACAGGGTCGCTGTGCAGTCAACTTTGTCCAATGGGGCCAGGCCACTGACACTTCATGTAGCTGTGGAGCTCTACAGACCATGTCACACATTGTGAACAACTGTCCACTGACAAAGTTCCCCAATGGATGGCAGACTCTGCACCTTGCTGATGCAGTTAAATGACTAAGCACACACTGAACACAAATAAAATACAATTTTAAATGTTTGTTTTCCCTCTTAAGCAAGGAATTGATAGCCTTATGGTCAAGGTGACTTATTAAAAAGTCGTATTCACACAACTCAAGTTTTTGTAACAGTTGTGGGGGGGAGGGTTTCAGCAAATTATGAAGCTTGTTCGTTTGGGAATCAGCGTTTTTGAAGAATGAGGTCTGATAAATAGGTTTAATCCCCTTTTTTGATCATTATGATCCACTATGATCAAAAAGTTTTTTGACCATTAGGTCAAAGGTCAAGATCAGGTCACATGAGTGAAGTGTGAAAAAATTGTATCACAATGTTTCATACAGTCAACTTAATTTAGGATTTTTTTGGGGGGGGTAATCCAAATGACCTTGACAGTAGCTTAATTTGTTTAATTCACAATATGTACATGGTGGCTGATAATCAGGTGTGAATCATCCTTTCATCTCATGTAAGCAGGTTGCATATCTACACTTGTACAATAAATTGTACAGAGATAACCTGTTGACTTGATTGTAATATTGACTTAAAATAAGATTGAAAAGACATGCACCAGTGTACAGAAATGTACAGAGATACTTGTATAATATCTTGCTACTTGGAAAAGTACAAATCAGTTACATGCACCATATATATATATTCAAAGTATGTAGAGAATATATTGCAGCAACTAACCTAGTGTTGGCAAGGTGTCATTTGTCATTTGTGGTTCTCTTCTTAATAACCTGGAGTACAAGGGATAATTGAAAAACGTTAATCTTGAATGGTGAAGTTGCTAGAAGGTGAGGATTCACGAGTGATAGTATTTATTATACTGTTCATGAAACCAATAACCCATTGTCCTGGATTGTCATGTTTACACAATGATATCGGTAACATTGTCAAGCAAAATTTGAGTTGGCATGGATACAGGCACCATGTGATGGACTTGAATTGCAGCTTTCCAGTATGTCTTGAAAAGGTCTAGTTTGGGCATTTTAATTTCAAATATAATTTGTATATATGTTCACTGGTTGGGTTCTGTAGTAAATATAATCATGGTCTTTTGTGTCTACCTTCAAGGGGACTTGCATGGTAATCCATTTTTCATTAAGTGCATGTTTTAGTAGCTTATGCCTGCTATAAGAGGCGTGAAAGGGCTCAACATTGAATGGGTCGTGTTTAACTACCCTCCCCAAGAGCACATAGGGATAATCGGAAGCTTAGTCATGCGCCAGTGTTTGATTATGTCTTGTACTTGTGTTGTCCATTTGATCTATGATGTTAGTGTATAAGGTGGGGGGTCATCTTCAAAGCTCTGTGCTTGAGAGCTCTGAAGTGTTCACTCCAAATGGACATAAAACACTGATGTTTAACCTACCCTTAATGAAGGGTAAATGTCTTTTTTTATTGAATTTTATTGTTAAAGTCACTATAAAGCTTTTTTCATGAATTGAAGATTAGAAATATATAAAGGAAACCTGTTAGCAGTAATATTGACTTGAAAGAAGATTGAAAAGGGTCTGAACATTATACTAAGCTACTGATACTGTACCTTGATGCATATTTTTCCCCCACAAGATTTTCAGGAAATTTTTAATTTAAAATGGACCTCTCAACTCAGTGCTTCCATGTTTGGTCCTGGCAGTCTCTTGTTTTTTAAATATTTGTTTGATTTAATGGTTATAAATAAAGAACAAAGATGCATTTTAATTTTTTAATTCTGTTCTTTTGAGTAGTTGTTGTTAACATAGTTCTAGGACTTGTATGTAGGGATGTTAATAATCCGCTATATATTAAATGTATTATGCCAGGTGAAAGGATTAGCAATTCCCTTGTCTCGCATTGAATTGATTAGCAACTCCCATACTAATTATGTAATGCAAAAGGTAATGGCCAACGTTATGAAAAGAGTGGAACTCTTATTAAACATTTGTATTAAAGCACCATCTGAATTCCAGAATTTATGTTGCATTTAATCACCTTATACAATTAATTCAAATTGATAAATTTACCATTTAATTTAAAAAAATGAAAGTTGATTAAATAATCCTGATTTCATCATTCAGTTTGTATTGAAAGTATGGTTCTATAATGTACATTTATATTTCACATATCTGTACTAGTCAAACTTTTTCTTTCAAAACCATTTAGACACGTGCACACTACATTCAAAAGCTAATTGACTATGAAGCTGATTTAGACTATGGAAGTGCTCAAATCAACAGGGACTTGTTTTTATTGAAAAGACATTAAAAGATTTGCACATACATTAGATTGACTTTTGGAAGTAATGTGAAGGGCACAAATTTGCAAAATAGTTAAAACGCCTGTCCACACAACACACAGGGATTGGGATTACATTATTACACTATCCCAACAATTGTTTATGACATAGAACAGTTACTACATATTGAGAAAAGGAGAGAACTGAAAGGACTTGAAAATAAGCAATTTTCCACTGCTGGTCTATGTTTGTACAATTACTTTCATTTTAATACACCTGTAAGGGCTTCTCAATGGTATTTAGTCATACTCCTCAATGTTAAACTTAAAAAGTATCCATTTGAAGTCCGTTGCATCCACCATCTGTGGCCTTATAATGTACAATGCACTGCTGTTAACACTGTTAGTTGGCATTAAATACTAAGGAAGGCTGCCACTAGAACAAAGCACTGAAATAGCTGATGAATCTACCAAGCTGTAGATGGGGTTAACATATCAGAACCTTGGCTAGCAAAGATGGGAAGTCTTTTTATCATGGAAGATCAGTGAGTCCTATCTTTAGTGAAGGGATATTTGTCAATAATTCCGAGAACACATTTGAGGACACCAATCTTAATTCATGAAATATATGAAAGGAGGATGCAGTATAGAGGGTTCAGAACATTTGTCACCTACAGGCAGGAAACAAAGGCTTGTTATAGATCAGTCAAGATGTCAACTGCACTGCAGTTCAGAATACCATTAAAACTGACCAGCTGTGCAGTCTCCATTGATCTTCAGTTTGTTTACTTCCATATCCTGATTTTTCTGGTTTTCTATTGGACGCCAAATATTTTAATGTGTTCAGTCTAGTCTCCGTACCCTGTCTTCACCAGTCATAGAAGTAGTAGCAAGGTATGTGTGGATTCCTTCTAATCAGTCCTATTTAATCTACTTAATTACTTAATCTCATTTAAATCGTATAATCTACTGTTAGACTGGAGCAACTTTGGTAGAACAGATTCTGAACCTAGAGAAATCCAATCTTTCCTTCTCAGGATTTTATGTCTGTAGGAAAGAATTTCCTTAACCCCAGAAAAGAAGCATAACATCCTGGAACCCAAGGACATTACAGATAAAAGATTTCTTAAATTCTTCTGTTAGTGGTCTGGAAATAATGTACAATGTTTCAATCCACCTTTAAATCCAACCTCATGCAGTGGTACACGTTTCTGAGTGGAGGTCCTCTGCATGCCACATAACCTCATTCCTGTCTGTCCACTGACAAGTTGGGGGGGGATATTTAGAATCAGAAAGATTACTACTTTATGGTCATTGGTCATGGGAAGACACCATCCACATCAACAGTTTAGCTAGGTTTTCACCCTTTAAGGATGTATAGAAGGGCATTGCATCATGGTCTTCAGACAACACCTGGGCATGCATTAAGGTCTTGTCAGGTAACACTATTGGTTGTATACATCAGATGACAGTGATAGTCAGTGATTCTCCAGTGTGCAAGTCTGAAACCTTCTACACTGTGCAGAAGTCAAAATATTCTAGGGAAAGGTTTTTGCCAACAAGTCTGTCCAAAACAGACGAGGTAGACCTAACACAAGGGTATCTACAGCAGTTGCACACATCATTATCTGTGGTTGAAAGATACAAAAATTGTTCTATGTTGAGGGAGTTCACTGTTAAGAATGCACTATGCCCGAATTTGTAGTATATGCATACTGTACAAATGTTATTCAGATGCAGCTTTCTTGTGTATACGTCTGTTGATTGACATGATTTTCAGTAGAATATTTTGTGATAATAGTGTTCAATTGACATTGTACCATAATCTCTACAATCAAAATTTTATATTAATTAGGCAAGTACTGTTCTTCAAAGTGTTCATATTTGATATTCATCAGTTTAAGTTGGTAACTGGATCAATGAAATCCAATGTATTCAGTCGCTCACCCACCTCTTCATCTTTTTAAAGCTAGATGTTATGCATGCAACATTTTCTTTGTTAACCTGGTTTATTGTTTCATGATTGATTACATAACACAATGGCACTCTGATTTCATTCAATCCATTCTTAGTTTTCCTGTATACTTCTATATTAAAATGCTTACCTGACACCAAAATGAATGCCTTTGTGGCTATCCTGAAAATCTTTTGATTTCTCCTGAATGGTTTTCAATAAAACAAGATGTAGCTGGTTCTATATGAAAGTGGTGTTCATCTGACTGCCAACATGCCACCAAAATGGCTAGCTTGAAAATATTGCCATCTTGTATGATTGATGGTGTTGCATGCATAATATTTCAATGGTTCTGAAAATAAATAAAAGGGCACAGATTCATATGAAAGCAGAAATATCAAATTAGGACAGAGCAGGAAATTTGCAAAATTTGTTGAGTTTTGACTTCAAAAGTTTCATTACCGATATATCAGCACTCTAATGGATAAATGTTGCACCTATTAAACAAATGTCTTATTTTGAATATTAAAGTATGCCTATCATCTCATGTCGTCCTTCCCTTCACAGTAATTTGTTGCCATTCATAATCTCAAATGTAACAATCATTTTTAGCATCTCTTGGGAAACGCGTCTGATTATATTTGTGGTAGACCTCATTAGTTTTGATTGATGGTCACTGGGTTAAATTTGAGCATTTCTAGTTAAAATAAACTCTTTACTGCACATCAGGCGGGAGGTACAACTTAATGATTTTCAAGGATTTATTTATTCATTAATTTGGCAACCCTTTTGAGAGTTGTGCAATGATAATTTTCGTTTTAGTGGGAAATTTGTTGTGGACACTGTATTGGGTATACAGCTAGCTGGGAATGAAATGATTATATTTGAATTATTTGTTATGATTCATTTAGTTACCTACTTGTTTAATAGGTCAATAGTTTTGGCTGTATATTCTGTGCTTATATTTTTCTTGACTGTACTTGCACAGTCTTAAATTTGAAACGGTTAAAATCTAAATTTTGTTTAATATTTAATTTGTTGAATTCATACATTCATGGTTACCATGGTAACTGTAAATAAATGCAGCAATATTAAGATACCGTATTACAGATGAATTTATGCCAAATCTCCCAAATATGAATATCTGTGTTGTAGCTACAAAGGTACAAACATTTCAATGTAAACTGAAGAATAACAAATATTTCATACAAAGTATTAAGATGAAAGTAGTATATTTTTATGTATATGCATGTTTTGAACAAGACTCTGAATTATACTATGATAACTGATGATAGACCAAGCTCTTGTATTCTTGGATCAGAATTTTATCCAGAAAAACAGACATGATAGCTTTTAAATGTGTTAAAGATTTTCCTGTTTATGCAAACTTTAGATAAGGGGTTTTTTGTATGGATTTAATTTTTTGCATGATGAAAGGAAGCATGATTTAGGATTAATGCCAGACGTTTCAATGCATCGAAAAACAGACTTAAATTTATTGAATGTTCGAAATCCATGTTTGCTCCTTTTAAATTTTGTTTATGCATAAAAACTGTACAAAATAAATTTGCTACTTAAACCAACACACTTTTAAGTATGCCAATATTGCATTTGATTTTTTTCAGAAAGCAGTTCAACCAGAGTTTAAAAATCTTCATAAATACTAGTGATTAACACATTATAGACGTATATATTTTGGCCAATTTAAAGTTATGTGAATTTAAGATAAAAGTAAAAATAGTTTTGGGTATAAACTAGCTTTGTTAGAATAGTAATTTTTGTCATAGAGATTGAACTGTGAGAGCATAATAATCTAGTAGAATATTACAAAGGAAAAGTTCTGTTAATCATTTTACACAAAGGAATTACACAAGTCATTGTATAATAAGCAGATATATGTAATGAACTGGACTATGTTTTTAGAACAATGAGGTTGAACTACTCTAGATAGAATTACACAAGTCATTGTATAATAGGCAGATATATGTAATGAACTGGACTATGTTTTTAGAACAATGAGGTTGAACTACTCTAGATAGATTATACATTTGGTACCTTGGATTTTATTGTCAGTAGAGCAAATTTTAGACTTCATAAAATTCTGAAGTTCTGGGGAAGTGAACCTTTTTATTTATGAATACAACTTTTTCCATTTTTTCTCTTTTGAAATGAGGTTGGGTTTTTTAAATACTGGTATGTGTTTTTGCCACCGGAAATTTACTTTATTTTTGCCACCGGAAATTTTTTTTTTTTTTATATAACCCATTGACATTGTACCATAGTAGTTTCATTGGGGAATTGGAAGTTGTCACTGTGCTATAGTCTGCATTTAACATCAACTGTTTGTCTGCATTAAATATAGTTTCCTATATTTAGTTTATTTTAACTGAAATTTCTCAGCTGCTTTTATACAATAATTTTTCAGTACATATAAGCTTATATCACTGTAACAATATAAAAGTTTACTCTTGTACTTAGCTTAAATTGAAAGATTCTGTTGTCACAAATAATTTGTTAAAAAATACAGGAGAGTGTTGGCTATCATTTTAGATGTCTTATGAAAGCAGGGTCTGGACAAATTTCAGCTCGAATTCATGGAAATGTATATATATAGTCCAGTCATTATTCAGTGATGATGATGATAGACTTGTCCAGAGGCTAGAGTTGGTCAGATTTTATGTCCCATCACATTAGTTGTAGTTTGAAAGTGTAATCCGGGCGCCAGCCATCATACACTGTCCAGTAGTCATTTGTTCTGAGACTATTTGCCATTTGTTTATGACAGCTCGGTTAGTGAGTAAACGAATAGGCCAAACCTTTTGTCATGTACAGCAAAGTTAGTGTTGGATTATTTTGAGCCATGCTTAAAACATCAATCACTCAATTCTAGATGGTCTTCACCATTCAGGTCACATATAAAATAAATCCATGCTTTCATACAGATTGCATGTACTGAAATGTTATTTTATGCTGAGATGGCAGCGGTTTTGTTTCAATTTCAGAATTAAAAATAAGAAAAAAGGTGTAATCGTTCCTTTCCACTAACATGCATGTTTCTTTGGGGAAGAGTGAATGTGACATTTATCCATAATGGTGGTAGTATAACACAAAATTGCTCTCCTGTAGTTTAAGATGTGGAAACCTTTGGGTTTGAATGCTACAATTCCTGTGATCACTTTCCCATGCCATCCATGTGGTAGTTTCTAAACCTAGAATAATTCGTCTCAATTTAAAATTTGTCTTTAACAAAGAATTTAATTGCCTCATAGATTAACATAAAAGTCAGATCAAACTGAAAATGGATCCAGATCTGCTGTAGCATAATGTGTTGGCAGATTTAGGCCATTTTAGCAAGGCAGCCACTTTTATTTGAGGCAACACCACAAAACCTTGCTATTTAAGTTGTTGGGGGTGGTCAGAATAAGACAACAAAATGTGCAACTTGTTTATATATATTTGATTTAATTTAATTTTTAGTTTTAATTGTTTTTATTCTATATTGCAACTTTATTTACTGGATTTGACAGTTTAGAAATTCAATTCAGTTTTGACCTGTTTTTTTAAAAATAAAAACTACAGTAAAACTGGTCTTGTGAGACCACTGCTATAAGAGACCACCTGTTTAGGGAGACCTGAATCTCAATGCACATATGTATTGATTAGTGTTATGCACTGTTATGAGAGACCACCTGTTTTGAGAGACCATTGTTTTGGCAGAAGAAGTGGTCTTTCAAGACAGTTTCTACTGTAATAATAAAAATTTTGTATCTATTGCTGACTTCTATATTTTAATTCTTGGATTATTTTCGGATTTGATTCATTAGTTTTTTCAAAGTTTTACCTAGTTTTTCAAGGGAAATAAATTATTTGTTAAATTAGATAAAGTTTGTTGATTTCACTATTGTTTCATTTTGTAAGAGCCTAAACACGCAAGAAACCTGTCATGTTGTACATAAGAATTCCAGGAAATGGTGTCCACTTGGTATATACATTAGCCCAGTAGTCAATATCATTACTAACGCCTTTTAAAGCTTCAGGGTTTGAGCTGCTGTTTATAAGCAGCCAGATTTTAGTTAATAGATGATATACAGAATTGCTAGAAGGTAGTGGAATTAATCTTGATAATGTTGGTACAGCTGTCAACCATTACTAAGGTGCCTATATAAGGGCTTTCAAATAGGATGTTTCTAGCAAAATATTAAATCTTGTGGGTGATAAAAAAAAAAGTAACAAGGGCCAATTGTTAATTTCCTATTACTCATTGATACATTTTATTTTCACAAAGCTACAGAGAAAATTTAATATTGGTGTCGGTCATAAAATTTTTTTATATTCTAGTATTTGCAATATAAAATAATTTTAAGAATGGTACCACTCAACTGTAGTTTTTTGTCTACATTGAATATCAATCGTTATTTAAATTGAAGGATATTGTTTCAGAATATTAACAGTACATGTACCTTGTAAACTGTCCAAAACAGAGAAATGCAGATAGCGACTTGCATTGGTTGTAAACCAGTGAGGACTCTATTACAAGTGAATTCTACAGTTTAATATCAAGATAATGCCAATCTACTTGTTTTTAATGGTGAATTAACATGCAGTAGACTTGCTTAGTTTTGGAATAAATTATTTCTCCTGTTTCATTGTGCCTAATTATGTGGCCTATTGCAGGAGATGCAACAACTGTAATGCAGGTCATAAAAGAAATGTAAGTGATAAAGTGGTTGGTCAACTGTAATGCAGGTCATAAAAGAAATGTAAGGGATAAAGTGGTTGGTCATCTGAGACTAGGCTTGTGACCAAAAAGGTGCAGATTTGAATCACTGGACAAGTCCATGCTACCATGATGTTGGTGAGCAAGGTACTTTACACTGACTACCGTACCTTAGCACATGTCCTTTTGCATGTACCAAACCACCAAATCAAATCCTTGACATATTCAGATGACTGCAATACACTAGCTAAAAAATTTGTAAGAATGAATTGGCTATGATAGAATTTTCAAGTGACTTGCACAGTGTATCTGTAGACCTGCCACTTGGCAAGTATCTGAATTGCTTGTTGTGATACAGGGTGTAGGAAGTTTAAGTGCCGTGAAGGGGAAGGTGTCTGATTTAGGTGAAGGGTATTTCCAAAGGGTATGTCCAATAAGTGGAGCTCTCCCTCCCCCCTTAGTTTTTGATGTTCTTGATGATTGGTTATGGCTTTTTAATAGGGTAATGTCAGCATAAGTCTTCCTTATAAGTATCACTGCTTTGATATTTTACACTAATAGGGCCCCAGTGGTTGAGTGGCCTACAATGCTCAATTCAACAGATCTCTATCTGTGCATATTGAGTCCCATCTCAATGTATGGGAGAAAGCTTTGCCACACTCTTCCAGTGGGTCAATTGTTATTCCCAATATTCCAACCAACCATACTAATGACCATGTATAGCCTATCGCATGTGGAGAAAATGGCATTATGCCGGACACCATACATCACATTAAATTATATCTACCAGTTTCAGGGGTCCAGAGTGGCAGAGTGGTCTGAAGCATTCTTCCATTATGGATCACTACCATCTCACCAGTCTCTGTGAGTTTGAGTCTGAGATTTGACCAATATGGGTACGCGAGAAAGCTGTCAGTAGCTCCTCGTGGGTCGGTGGATATTTCTGGGGGTTTTCCCAGGTTCTTCCTCCATCATTAATACTGGCTGCTATCTATAGCCTATCTACAACAATCTACCAGTTTGGAGAGATAAAAGTTCTTCCGAAACTGAAAGTAAAGGAAAATTACATGAACCATTTTACTTAAGAATTGGATTTTTTGATTGTAGATGTGTTCTTACGAGTGTCTTCAACAAATGTCATATTTGTATTTTACACCATAAAATGGAATGTCTTTTTTTGCAAAGCAAAATTTTTTTATTATAGAGAGAAGGGGATGCATCCCAAGCTGGAAAGAAACTGAAATCGGCTAAGGTAATGATCTTCATTTAGATTTACTAATTGGGTCTTTGTTTGTTTTATAGAATGGTGCTAATGTGCAAACAGGCCATGTAGGATTTTTGCAGCAAGTCCAATTGCATATATGCAATTAGAAGTAATGTTTCACAAAGGAGTACCTCGTTTATTGATAATTGACCAAACTATTCCCATGTAAAGTGCTGTAAATGAAATTGATAAGAACTTTTGAAAATATGCAACTACATGGATTGTAATATTTATAACTGTTTAATTGATTGGAAACAGTTATAGGCAGATACTGTTCAGATTCTAAAGTATTTCAGACTTGTAACTTTCCGATATTTTTTTTGTTTCATTTTTTCTCACTACCTTGATTAAGCATCAGTGCTATAGGTATGTGGAGCTAATTTTTGGCCTTGTGTTTATCTGTTACTGCATTTACCAGGCTCTATTGATGACTTGCAGGTAACATATAATTTATTTAAATACTGGCCTTGTGTTTATCTGTTACTGCATTTACCAGGCTCTATTGATGACTTGCAGGTAACATATAATTTATTTAAATACTGGCCTTGTGTTTATCTGTTACTGCATTTACCAGGCTCTATTGATGACTTGCAGTTAACATATAATTCTATTATTGGTCATACTGTTAAAGGGTTTTTCCAAATGACCTTGTTGGTTATCTTGTGCCCATCTGATATCTAATATGGCCACCATGGCCACCAAAGTACCAATCATACAAATCTTATCACTACTCCTTATTTGATGTTCATCATGACAACAGGTTTTCACTGAGAGAAGACATGCTGTATGAAAATGATACACATATTACCACATTGGCCATCTTGAAAATTGTTTTAGTGCTAATCCTCCAGAATGAAAGGATGTATTGAAAGAGTTCTCAGTTCGAAACTCTTTTGATCTTAGTCTTCAATGAAACTGATGTCAATATGGCTAACATGATGGCTGTCTTGAACTGCAATATCACTATCCAACCTGAATGGAACATAGTAATATCAACATTGAGCTTTTACTCCAGACATTTGTCTTGTGTCCAGTATAACCACTATGGCAGCCATCTTTAAAATGTTTTTGAATGTATATGAATCCTATTTTCAGTAAAAGACTTGTGATGTACCGGATACAAAATAAAAATGGCACTGATGTGACCTCCAGCAATGCTACCAAATCTAATCACTACTACTTCTGTATGGATGGTCTTAAGTAAAATTGATTTAATCAGTAGACTTGTTCAGTATGTATTTTGCCCTGTATGGCCAACCTGACATAAAATGTGCTGCATGGTGCCAGTCTAGAAATCTTCATTGGGTCATATTGGCATGGGTTTTTGCTAACTGTAGAGTTAATCCTAAATCAAAATGGTGTTAGTGTTACATACTTGTAATACATAATACGGTTGCTATAAACTTAAAAGGGAAGCAATTTTAAATTGAATTGTGCACAAAATTATGCATGCTACATGTCAGTTTGATTTATAATGCTAGTCTCCTCTTTGGGTGTTTTTATTTGAATAGACTTTTTCAGATATAATTTCCATAAATATTAAAATCAGGGACATGGAAATATTAGTTTACATGGAGAATTCAATGTATCACAGTTCCATCCCCAGACTGTTGACCAAAATTTGAGTTCCCTTCACTATCCCATACCAGTCTAATGCTGCAGTCAGTTTGTATACTAGTTATTGAGGGAGAGATATAATTTGTTTAACATTGGATAATAAATGTTTCAATCAAACTTTCTGTCAACCATCACCATGAATTAGTGAAGTAGAGATTGTCAAATGTGGGAACATCCAAGTCTTCACAAACAACTAGAAAACAAATAGCTATATTCCTTCATTAAACTCTCAAACCATTCCTCATTTTATGAAAGGATGTTGCATGCAGTTGAAGGCGACTTTGAGAGATTCTGACTGAAACCATCATTTGGTTTACAGGAAAATATAAAATGGAGCAAATCGTCTAGTTGTGTTCCATTCATGCAGTGCGAGTTGACTAGATATATTTTCCAAAGGAGGATTCATTGCTGATGGTGCTGACATGTCAACCTTTAGCTTTGGGCATTAGGCTTCATTTTTATCATCTGAGAATAATAGGCAAGATGTATGTATTACTTTTCCATTGGTAATGTTTGTGTTGCACATGTTTTCATCTCCAGAGGTACTACTTTCATGGGGGAAAAGGTCTCTAGCTTTTTTGTGTTCCAGGGATTAAGTTTTGCTAGAAACTCAACACATGTGGCACTTGGCTGTACATTTGTGAAACATGCACATGTTAAGCTTTTATAAATTTGGAATTTGCAACTTTTATAAATTTGAAATGTTGAAATTGATGAAACAGCTTAGCAATGCCATGTAAAAAGGAAGTTTACTTTCTGTATTACTACATTAAAAGAACAAAGGCAAAATTATGTTTCCAATAACCCAGTTGACCTTTTTAAAATGCATTCACTGCAAGTTGACCGCGAATGTCCATGGACAAGAACTTTTTGGATGGAGTGTGTTGCCTGTTTATCACTGTCCATCCCCAACTACTTGGAGAATTTCCATGAATCCGGATACATTAATTCATCAAATACTTATCCTAAATTACATTGGTGCTGCTCAGACATCAATATGGCTGCCACATTGGAAATCTTGTCCCTACTCTTCTTTTCTAGAACGTTGTATGGAAATTGGTTTTTCACCAGAAGACTTCCTAGGATGTATATGGCAATTAAGGCAGCCATCTTGAAAATCTTCCTAAATGGAAGTTCATATCAGTGTAGGGTTTTCACTGAAAGACTTCTAATGTCTGGTTGGTCCTAATAAAAATGATCTGACATTCAAAACAGCCATAATGGCTGCCATGTTTATAATCTTGTCTACTTTACCTAGATAAAAAGTTGTATTGACCTGTGGTTTCTACCACTGGACCCTATCTGCAGTTGTTGATTGTATATTAAAATGGTACTAATGTGACCTCCAGTATGACCACCATGGTGGCCAGTTTGAGATTCTTGTTATTGCTATTGTGACTTGCTTTTGCATTGTCGTATTAAAATACATATCTTGCATCTGATCAGATAAGAGTAAAACTAGCCTAAAACTGCACATCTTACCAGCAAAATACTAGCAGTAGCAGTTGTGATGGTGTTGGGGTCAGCTGATTTCAACTGACCAGTTGACTGCTACAAATATTATCTGGGTAACTTAAAAAAAAAAAAAAAATGAACATTAATCAGGTGTTTATCCTACTAATTGACCAATGAGATCACTGATGGCAAGAAAGATGGCTGCCCATATTTGACCAAGGATGAGCAGAAATTTCACTGTTGCTCTCAATGAAATCGTTGCTTAATATTTTATGAATAGAACAATATTTTTAAAACATTTTGATGGTGACTGTTTCTTGATTTTTAAAATTGGTGAATCAACAATAACTCAAAATATATCCACATTCACATACAAACACCAGTTATTGATGCATGTGATGTGCCTCAAAACATTTTGGAGTAATCTTTTTAATGATCTTTCGAAGGTTATTTATTTTTAAAATTAAGGTCATTTGGAAAAGTGAACAACTTCATTAAAATTATTTTAGAGTTATTCCCAATGCATGAGTTTTGAAAATGCATGTCTCCCCCTCTTATCTTCTCAAGTGTCCAGCTATGACTGTATTCTATTAATGTGTTTGCATGGTAACTCTTGCCCCAATTATCATGCAGTCATAATAAGTACATACATAACCAAAATGTTTGACAATGAATTTTGACAGTTGTCAAAATTTGTAGAGTCAAAAACAAAGATAAACACTATGCATATTGATTATTTTGTACCATGACCACTTGGGAATTTCTAATGTAGTTACGTGAGAAAGCTTGCCAGTAGCTTCTCATGGGTCAGTGGTTCTTTCTGGGGTTTTTCCTCTGGTTCTTCCTCCACCAATAATACTGGCTGCCATGTATAGCCTATCGTGTGCTGAAAAATGGCGTTAAACCCTAAAACAACCCAAAAAAACTTTGGAGTTTGTGCAGGCCTAGTGTTTGAAACCATGCTGACATGAATGACCAGCATGACAAAAAGCAATGTGGACCCAGTAAATGCACTGCTTTAAAGGGTTCTTAAAAAAAAGATCAGGCTACCAATTTTCTAAAATCTACAGCAGATAACATAAGCTAAATAGGCCATGAACCAGACTAATCATTGTTGAATTAAGCTTTTGACTTTTGTCTGAATGAATGAATGCAGTATTTTAACAAGTGAAGAAGAAAGAATAAAATGCATGCACAGTAGGTGTGGATATTCTTCATTCTTAAGCTGTTTAATTTCTACCATGAAAACCGGTTATCTTGCACAATTTTCTTTCAACCCATTACAAGAGACCATCTGTATAGAGTCCACTTTTTGTTAGCAGAAGGGGTGATTTTGATATAATATGGATTGTCACTCTTCTAGCCTTTAAAGATGGTTAATTTAATGAGTAAAGTATGATAATTGGGACAAGTAAGAGATTAACTGTTAAAATCAAGACTGCCCCTCACATGGAATGGATTTCATGATACTTTTGCCATGCCCCAGAAGTATGCAGTCATGGACTTGTCATTTGCACTAACCCATAGGACATTTAATAATTCATATTTTAAATTGAATTCAGTGTTCTGTTTAACTTGAAAAGATCTGAAAACAGGTGCGCATTGTATGCACATGTGCACTGCAGCAAGTGGGATCAAATCAGCCATCTTAGTTTTAATATTACCAAAAATCACCAATAAAGAGTTCTAGTCTAAACTTGATCTTTGTCAGCAGTGTTTCCTACACTGCAGCTAAAATCAATACTGTTATGAGTTTACCAGGTACCAAAAATTGGAGGAGATGGCATTGGGAACATCTTAATGAATATTCAAATTAGAGCACAGGAAGTTTCATTCACAAGAACTTGTGCAATACCAGTTGCACTGCCAGACAAGTATGTTCAGGTCTGAAAAGGATGCCAGCTATCATAAAATGACTATGCATTTGTTTCTTGCTGTGAAGAGATTTGAGAAGGGAGTTTTACTTCTTGATAACTTTATAATAAATTTTTTTAAATGTCCTACATTAGGCTACAGTAAGGCACTTTTTTTGCAAATGTTCAGATTTTCATTATGAAATAGGAAGAATGTTTTTAAGCAAAAATCACAAATTACACCTCGTGATAAATGCAGATCTGATCACTATAGCCCAGAAAAACCCTAAATCAGTCTGCCACATCATTGGTTTGTTTCGCTGTCAGCATTGTAATTTTGAAATATTTGCGTAAACTAGTTTCAGCAGTCCATACATTATTATTGTGGAATTTATTACATTGAGGAAAATAGAGGCACAAATTGGTCCCATGCAATTCTCACTGTACTTTTTTATGTTGTACAAGTGTGAAAATAATGAAGAAACACCTTCTTCCCCCTACTCTATCCCAGATTTGCAAGGGATCTTCCATTGGGAAGGGTACTGTCCCAGTGAAACAGTTTCATTCAGAGTACTGTGGGAGAGTGTTGAGAAAGTGAATCTCTGAAGACTTGCAGAAGTCTACTGGGGTCTTCTTTAGTCATAGAAGGTTAACAAATATATCCTGTTGAGATTTAATGCCCCTGAGAAGTTGCATTTGAGAAAAGGGAATGCAATAAAGATCAGGTAACTGCTTCCCTTAAAAGGAAAAGAATCTGTATTGTTTGGCATCTTCTCATGGAGTGTCATCCATTGGATCATTGACATTTCGTTGGTTTTTTTTTTTTGTACCAGTCACTGGTCAGTGGAGATCTTTTTAGCAAGATGGGGATTTGGTCATTTGGCATTTCAGGCAATTTAGGAACTATAATACAACTAGTTTAAACTTAACATTGTACGGGACCTTTATAGTGTAAAGTAAAAATTTGGGATCTAAAGGTCGTTTTTTTTGCAGGGGCAGGGTGGGGAGGGGTGAGTTAAGAGAGAAGAAATAGGAAATTAGAATGTTGGGAATTTATTTTGGGGTGGGTGATATTGGTGTGAGAGATTTTGGTATTCCAGCGCTTCAGTTTTGATGGGTTGCACTGTATTATGAATTTGTAATACTGGACTTGTACTGTATTATGGATTTGTAATACTGTAATTGTACTGTATTATGGTTTTGTAATATTGTAATTGTGTGGATTTATGTACACAAAAGCAACTGAACAGGGATTTGGCACACACATTTTATATACAAATCTGCATGTAAACAGACTAGGTTACTCACTTAGTGTAGATTAGGCCTAATATAGGTTACTACATGCTTAGTGTAGATTAGGCCTAATATAGGTTACTACATGCTTAGTGTTGATTGAGCCTGATATAGGTTACTATGTGCTTAGTATAGATTAGGCCCTATGTAGGTTACTGCATGCATAGTGTAGTTTGTGCTCTCCTACATGCCATGTGGCAAATGATGGATGCTATCCATTTCTCACTGGAATGACTATATTTTATGGAAAAATTGTGTTGTGTATTAAGGGTTTTGGTGTTTTACATTTGTGTTCCTAATTTAGATAGTTTTTGCAACATCTCAACCCATATAATTTTGTTTCATATTCTTTTGTTTCATAGAGTATATGTACTTGGGGGGGGGGGTATTTGTGTGGATTTATTTATGGTTTTTGCCTTTACTTTTTTTGCACATCTGCCATAATTATCTATTAGTTGGTATGTCAAATTCCTGGTTTTCTTGTACAATAACTTGAATTCTCTGCATTCTATCATTACCAACTATTGAATTAGCAAATGCATTGGAGCATGGAAGAAACCCATTCATTTTGGGGTCAAAGATCAAGGTCACACTGTTTGAGAAGGAAAACTAGGCAATAACTATAATTTTTATATCCCACAACTTGATAAAAGGATATTGATAGCTTTCATTTGCTATGACATTTTTTTTTACGGGGAAGGGGCTAAAAGATCAACGATATTGACCTTGTCATAATGTTTTGAAGTGAAATGGTTTCAGCATGGTATCTTCATTTCTTTATCAACAGCTTTGACCAAATGTTGTAGATGTCATGCATATGAGACCAGTAGGATGTTTATTTTGGAATCTGGATGATTGGAACAGAAAGGAAAACAATTTCCACAAAGCTCGTTGATGGTTTGCATTTGATACCAGAAGATGTTTATTTATTCAAGGGATAATATGGTCAGAGGGCCTCCAGAAAGAAAGTTTTTTTTAAAAATAAAATAACTACAATTTTAAAAGATAGCTGAAGTCTGAGATAAAGGCACATTTCAACTTAAAAAGTCTAGGTCAAACTGACTGAAGAAATGGTCTACAAAAAAAAACTACATAACTGGTAAATGGTACTCTGGTTGCTACCCGACTTCCAGAATTGTTAACTGTCAGTGAATGATGTACATGTACTCTGTCCTACCTATAATCATGTGACTTAGAGAGCATACATTAACTTTTAAGTTAGCTTTCAGGATTTTTTTTAGTGCTATCAAGCTTGATGTTTCTATGCTTAATGTTTTAAAGTACCTTTGCAACAGAAAATCACTATAATGTGTATTTATTTCATTTGGTCACATTTTTGTATAGTTCTTGGCTTCATGTGGTGCTTGGCTTCTAATATTGCTCATTTAAATCCTAAAGTTTGCAGAGGTAATGTTTCTGGATTTGTCGCAAATTACTAGCCCTGATATTGAATGACACGCACATCTTTTGGTTTCAGTTGCATTTCACTTCTGCTAACAATGTAGGAGCATTTCAAAATCAATGACTTTATGTAAATGTATGTAGTCACCAGATTTGTTACATTTCACACTTGGGTCCTGTTCTTAACATCAATGTCATAGGTCAATATTTTTTCAGGTTTCTTGTTTCTGTATTGTCATGCAAGCTTAGAGGTATAGAAATGAACTACTTACTGTACACTCCTGCTTCTGATAGTCATGTGTACTGCAGACAGCAAGTTTGCATCACCTTTTTAACCACTTTTCTATACTTTTACTTTATGGTTTTTGAAATTGTGGCATTTAGCTTATTTACATTTCATTTCTGCTCAGTAATTCAGTTGTCACCAAAAGTTTTAGATTTTGCGACCTTGACTGGTGACCTTTATGACCTTTGACTTTGGTGACCCCATTGTGTGGTGCTGGGACAGTTCTCAGAACTTGTTTACAGGTATACTGTGTACATTGTAGCTAATCTCAGGGTTGACAGCTAATTGTACAAGGGAATGATCATGCATACTTTTCTTGATGGGCCTGTTGCAGCTTATAAATTAAATGTTTATTAAAAATGATTAAAACACTTTATGGTGATGTGGACTGCTTACAGTACCTCAGTTGGATTTGTATAGAATGTTCTTGTTTTATAATCAAAGAGGCTGACCTGTCCAAGATAAAGGTCACCTTATACAGATTGTATATTCTTCATGATAATTAATGTTTGCATTAATTGCTGGAGATGATCAAAAACTTCCCAGAGGCAAGTTTTGTAAATGATTTCCTTTTGGTTGTAAAAGATAGCATAGCTGTGATGTAAAACTGCTTTAAACAAGGGTTTTAATAGCTGTTGGATTTCAAGCAGCACTTGGATGTGCCAATGCTGTCCAGACAAATATAAATGTAATCTCCTTAAAATCCTTGTGCACTCTCAAGTTGCACTTCAGTCAGAGGTAGTACTTTGGTTTCGAGGTGCAAACACTGAGGAATTTTGATCGTACTAATGGTGGGGTGGGGTTTAGGGGTGGGGTGATCATTCCAAACATGTACGACTCCTATTCCGGAGAAAAGTTTCTTGCTTCCTGTTGAGGTTAAAATGGAGAAAGTTTCGAGTTGTTCAACATGCATATAATTCTTTCAAGGTTTAGTGAACATTCTATCATTGGTTTTGATTTATAAGGTTTTGTAGTTTTCATGGAATTTGTTATTTCTGGACACTGATAAATTAATAAAAGTCAATTAATAAGGGTATTTTATTGTTTAAGCATTGATTATAGATCATTAACTTTCAGGATTTAAACTTGGAAAGCCTTCAAATTTCGCTGATAGCTAATGAACCCAGAAGATGTGTGAACATTTATAGAAAGGTATCATTCCCACGATTTTGCTTTCTAAATGAGGACTTAGATAATGATTGCTTGATGTATGAACTGCTGTGCATTTCAACATGTTATGGAAACATTTAAATCTTCATGGCATTCAGACAAATAAAATGTGGATGTTTGTTCATCTAATCAAGATTGGATTTATTATAGTTGAAAAATGTGGTATCTTGGTGACACATTTTTTAAAATTTAAAATTTTAAAATTTTTTAAAATTGTCATTAACCTTGCATAATTTATGTCTTGATTGTTTAATACCATATGTACCAACTTACAAGTCAAGCCAACTGCTAACATAGACCTTGATCTGCCATCACATAGTGCACCAAAAGATTGGAGTCCGTTTTCTTATATATGATTACTCCAAACATAATGCAAAGACCAGGATCTGCCAGTGCATTGTGCATTATCAGACCTGGGTCAGTGTAGTTGGCAGTTGGGCTGAACTTGTATGTAAGGTAACCTGACCTTGGTGAGTGTCTGGTTTAAATTAACTATTTCACAGTTCAAAGTTTAGTTTACATGTTTCTTGAGGATTTGGAGTTTAGTGCTTTTTGGGGGCAGGCGGATTATCTCCTTGAAGGGCTGATTGTGTGTGTGTGTAGAATATGGTGTTAGGGTGAGTGGATAATCTCCTTGAATGCATGATTGTATGTGTAGCAAGTGCTGTTGTTGGGACAAGTGGATAAACTTCCCTTGGATGGCTTATTGCAGGTGTTGCATATGGTGTTGGGGCAAATGGATAATCTTTGATTGAATGGCTAATTGTGTGTTATTAGGCAAGTGGATATCTTTCTTTGAATAGCTGATTGTACAAACAGCAGCAAATGTCTAAGCTAGTCTTAGACTAGTAGATTCCAATTTTCTCTACCTCTGGACCTGTTTATATAAAATGCAAATGTTCCATTGCGAAAATGACCCAAATTTATGACCATGTTCATCAAGACTTGTAAACCATATTTCATGCATCTTTTTAATGGAAAATAGCCAGGAATAATCTTCAGAAGGATTGATTTTAGAAGCAAAATTTTGAGCAGATTAAACCCTTTCTATACCTTGAGGGGATGTGTAGTAAATTATCACATCCCTGTCTGTCTGTTCTTCCTTGTCTGGCATGATCTTGCTAGCACATAATCCTAAAGTTTTTGATGGATTGCTCTGAAACTGACAAATATTGTCATGACCTGTAGACATTGACAAATATTTTGTTCCTGAAAATTGTACATAGAGTTGCTGATCCTTTAGCACCCCATTATTTGTAAGTTCATGATGTACATGTATTTGACTTGGCAGGTTAAAGCATTTTGTGTTAGTCTAACTTGTAACCTAATGCAATGTGTGACAGTCTAATGTAGCTTAATGCAGTGTACAAGTCTATTGTAGCTTCATGCAGTGTAGGACATTATAATGTAGCCTAATGCAGTGTATAACAATCTATTGTAGCATAATGCAGTGTATAACAGTCTATTATAGCTTAATACAGTGTAGGACAGTCTAATGTAGCTTAATGCAGTGTCTTTTGTAGCTTAATGCAATGTATAAGTCTGTTGTAGCTTAATGCAGTGTAGGACAGTCTAATGTAGCTTAATGCAGTGTAGGACAGTCTAATGTAGCTTAATGCAGTGTATGGCAGTCTAATGTAGCTTAATGCAGTGTACACTTCTAATGTAGACTAATGCAATGTAGGACAGTCCATTATAGGATAATGCAGTGTACATGATGTTCATCGACCTCACCAAGGCCTTTGACTTAGTCAGCAGAAAGGGCCTTTTTGAAATTCTAAGTAAAATCGGTTGCCCTCCAAAACTCCGCAGCATGATAATCTCTTTCCATGCAGATATATGAAGGGAACAGTCCTGTATGATGGATCTTCCTCAACCTCCTTCCCAGTTAACAGAGGTGTGAAGCAGGGCTGCGTTCTGGCACCAACCCTATTCTGGATCTTCTTCTCCTTGCTTCTGTCCTACGCCTTTGACTCGTCCACTGATGGCATATATATACACACCAGGTCCGATGGGAGGCTGTTCAACCTGGCACGACTGTGCTCAAAGACGAAAGTGAGGGTTGTGCTCAATAGGGAGATGCTTTTTGCAGATGACGCGGCTCTTGTGGCACACACTGAGGAAGCTCTTCAGAGACTGGGAGACCGTTTTGCTGATGCCTGTATGCAGTTTGGACTCGCCATCAGCCTGGAAAAAAAAGGTCAGCGTGCAAGATACCACCATTGCCCCTACAATCAAAATCAACGGTGTCACCTTGGAAGCAGTCAACAGCTTTACCTACCTGGGGTCAACCATCAGCAACACACTCTAGCTCTATAAGGAGCTGGACAGTAGGCTTGGAAAGGCAAATACCATCATGTCACGACTGACCAAGAGGGTGTGGGAAAACAACGCGCTGACAGTGCAAACCAAAGTCAAAGTTTACCAAGCCTGCATTCTCAGCACCCTTCTCTATGGAAGTGAGACCTGGAATACCTACATGAGGCAAGAGGAGAGGTCAGTTGGCAGCAGAGAAACGTGTCAGAAAGGGCCACGTGACAGCAACTCGGGCTTCCCAGCATGTCTGCACAAACTGCAAGAGGGACTGTCACTCACGAATAGGTCTCCACAGCCACAACAGACGATGCCAACAACCCAGAGACAGACGACACCCCAAGGGCACTATCCACATGGTCTCCCGAGACTAAGGCGCCAATGCTGATGACAGTCTAACTTGTAGTCTAATGCAGTGGATGAGTCTAACTTGTAGTCTAATGCAGTGGATGAGTCTAACTTGTAGTCTAATGCAGTGGATGAGTCTAACTTGTAGTCTAATGCAGTGGATGAGTCTAACTTGTAGTCTAATGCAGTTTATGATAGTCTAACTTGTAGTCTAATGCAGTTTATGACAGTCTAACTTGTAGCCTAGTGCAGTGTAAGATGGTCTTGTTTGTAGCTTAATACAGCGAGACAGCCTAACTTGCAGCTTAATGCTATTTTTGATGGATTTTCAAAAAACTTTGTAATTATTAGGGTCTACGCCTGAAATTGTGAATATTAACAAATCGGTTTCCATCCACATTGCTGCAAGCAGTCCCAGATTACCCATTAGGCAGAGTAGGCAACTGCCTATGGGCCCCGCGACTTTTATGGGCCCCATAAGGGGCCCCCATGAGACCGTGACCGTGGGTCTGGGACCCCAAACGTTTGACTGCCTATGGGCCTCCACGGTGCTTAATCCGGCGCTGGTTGCAAGACTGCTTATGCATTGACTTGCAGCCAAATGAGGTGTATTTCAAGCTTGTGCCTGTATCAAGTCTTGGAGTTTTTAGTAAATGATCATGACTATTTGGTATGGTCATGATTATAATATGAAGATACATATATTTCAAAAATCATTTCTCAGTTTGGTTAATTGCCTTCTTTTTCTGATGCAGCTGCATGCATTGCATGGCAGAATCTAGTGATTGCAACTTGTCTTTCATTTGTATTACTGAGTACTTGTACAACTTGGTACATATTTAAGATGCAAATATTGTCAAATCATTTCACTCCTTTGTTGTTGTTGTTTTTTTTTTTTGTTTTTTTTACAAACAGCTGGCTTTGATATCAATACAAGATGATCAAACTTTGTGAATGATAGTTGCAATTTTGTGTGGCTTGCCATGAAACTTGTGATCTTCATTCAAAGATGTGCATACTGACCTACACACATGACTGGTATTTTTGAAGTTGTACCCTTATTTTGGTAATGGCACCATCTCCATCATGGGGGTAGGGGTGGGATTAAGGAGAGGTGGTGATAGTTTTGTGCAAGCAAATCACTCGCCATTCTCTAGTTTGACTTGCAATACACTTTTAAATTTACACTAAACTGGCAGATGAATTGCCTTTACAGAAATTTATGAAACCATGAAGGTTTATTCTATGTACAAGTTCTTTGGCTTGACAGAAATTGATGAAACCATGCATGTTCTTTTTAACGATTTTTCAGACATTTAAAGCAAGTTGTGATATTTTTAACTTGAAACCTAGTCCAAGAATTGAGTGTGGAGATTATTTTATAAATGCAATTCTAGTTTTTACTCTGTCTAGTTCCTTATTCAGTTGATTAGCCACAGAAACTATATTCAGAGCATTGAACCTGTAAATCGAGGTTTCCAGGTTTATGCCAACCCAGGATGTCTGTCTTGAGGAAAGTCACTCAACTCTCTTCTTTCCCTGGATGTAGCCAATGTGGTGTTAAGCATTCTAATCATCCAACCAAACTACCTACGTACCATTTGCCCGGTAAACTGGCAGATTTTATTGTATCTCTGTAATTGCAATAGGTAAAACAAGTAGCTTGTATTATATATATTATGTTGTGCATTTTTTCATCAAGGAATGTTTATTTCTTAACGATTTTTTTTTTAAAAAATCCATAAATGTATGCAGTTAACTAGGTGTTTTTTATATAAAGGAATATAATAGATGCTGCAATGGGTGCTGTAAATAATTTGTTACAAGAAAAAATAGTTCATTCAAAATAACTAGTACAGAAAGCATAGATAATTTAAACCATCTGTTTGAATCTTATCAAATGAACATTTCAGAGTTGCGTCTAAAGCAGTGTATACATGCAAATTCAAAATTGTAAGAAATTGATATTTACAAGTATTACTTTTACCACCCAATATTTATTGCAAAATATATTATTCAAAAGAAATACTAAAAAATGAAAAATGTGATTACAAAATTGGACTGGGGTATTTTCTGCTCTTTGCAACTATTTTGCATAACGTGTAGGTGTAGTATACAAAACCGTGTTTCATTGTTGTAGTAGATGTAACCCAAAAGTTTACGAATCGCAGAAAACAAACGCCAGTTCTAATTTAATTCTTGTAAGTTAAAAATAATACAGGTGTATCAACTTTTTATGAAGTATCATTTCTCAACTCGTATGCATAATTGTGTAAAGAGATGCATGAATTCAAAGTAGGATTGCATTTCAACTGACCATCAGCGTGTGCCTGTGTACTAACCACACGGTTCATATTGCTATAAATCTTCATAACAACCCTTTTGAAAAAAAATAGGGACCCATTTTGTGTGCTTATATAATTAAGAGCCTGAAATTCGGATGACTCTTCTAACATGGTGATCAAGTTATTTAATTTAAAAGCATTAGACATATAACACGTTGACAAAGAAAAAATATTAATGTACGTAATTACATGTACCAGAAACTAGATTATTTTGCATTTACTATTACTTTAGAGTTGGTAATATCCTTCCACAATTATTCCCCTGGAACTAACGTGTAGAAATATTTTTCTTTCAGAAACTTGAACCTTAAAATTTTGCTAGTTTTGTGGTCTTAGGCGCTCTCCGTTACGGATCACCGTTATCTCACCTCAGTCTGTATGTTCTCGAATTCGGCCAAGGTGGAGATGTGAGAAAGCTTGCCAGTGGTTTCTCATGGTTCAGTGGTTCTTTCTGGAGGGTTTAACTGGGTTCTTCCTCCACCAGTAATACTATAACCTAGAGTGTGGTGAAAAATGGCGTTAAACCCTAACAACAACACTATATTGTTTTAAAAATGTATTAGTTGACAAGAAGCTGACTTGCTATATTGAATCTATGTAAAGGTAGTTGGACACGTGTAAGCAGTATGTACCGATAGTTGGACAACGTGTACCGGTAGTAGGACACGTGTACCAGTAGTTGTACTTATTCATGGAATTTTGGATCCAGTTGAAGTATTTGATTGGATCTTCAAACAAGTCTTTAATTCAAGCCTTGATTTGGTGTATTTCAACCATCATGTGGTGACAAAATGCAGACTAGCTTTCAAACTATTTTTGTTTTGTACAGTAAGGTTTCAAATAACTTTGAAGACCTAAACACAAAACAAGCCAAGTCAGAGACCTCCTTATTGTCCAACAAAGAAACAACTTCTTGAAAACTCCTATCTGAATAAATACTGAATTGTCAGAAATCATTGATCTAGCAAATTAACCAGCAAATAGAGGTAGCGATAGAAGAATGTATAGCTATAGGCCATTGGTTCCCAATATGGGTAGATCAGCCCCTAAGAGGGGAGATGCACTACTGCTGAAAAATGCCTTCATTGGGTAAGGTAGGGTTTGGTGATAACCAAAAGGGGCAGTGGGCCAAAATTTCGGAACCACTGATATAGGCAGACGCAGACATAGATCGACATATATTGATAGAGAGATGGAGATGGATACTTGAGTTGCGTTGTATATAGTTAGTGAGTATTAGTGTGTTTTTTGTATGTTTGATAATGCATACGAGTTGTTCACACTATATTGTGAACATGGCAATATGTAATCATTTTTGCAATTGTACTTGTTTAAAATTTATTTTAATAATTATCTTCATCAGGAAAATGTAGGAGACTGCATTCGGTACATGTGTAAAAGCCTGATTATTGTGCCAAACACTGCAGCCAGTTAGACGTTTTTCTATAGTATTTCAACTGTGCATCAAATGCTGTTTCGTAGCCACAACAGAAATTCAATGGTCATAACGTATGTCGTACATCAAGGGGGAACTCGTCCCACTTCTCTTTTCTTAGAAGTCGGGAAGTTCCTCCCTTTGATATCTTCGGAGTAAATCACTCAGATTCTGCTGCATTCTAGGCGAAATGAATGGTCGGTTTATTAAAACTGGTAAACATGTATCGTGTATAGGTCTCTTCATAGAGTCGTAGCATTGACAATATAAAATAATATCTACAAGTTTAATAATGACTTTATTTTGAGAGGAGACAACGAGATTGTCGGCTTAATTTATTTGTCAGCTGATCAAAATCAGAGAATCTAAATGACTTTTGCGATGCATTAATTCTTGGTTGAGTGATTTTCGAGTACGTAGAGGCAGTATTGCTTGTATGGAGAAGCCTATCAAAATAAAAAGATGCCCAGGTAGGAAGGGTTTCATGAACCAGATTAATCTGATATGCAGTCCTTTTCTCAAATTACCTGAAAATGTCGGCAAATGTCTTTGTAACACATCTAAGATAATTCTGGCTTCAGTTTTGAAGTTTGATGATAAAGTTGGTTTGTATGCACAAGCTCCATACTGGGTAACAGTAGGTCCAGACTGCATAAGCTCCTTTTTGATGCCTCTCCCAGTGGCAGACTACAAAGTATGGGAAATGAGCAGGTTCTGAGATTTAACCAGGTCTCTGCTTTCCCAAGGTTCCACGGAGTATGGACTCTGATGGTTCTCCTGCGGCCCCAGCAGTTGTGATTCTCTTGCTTCTTTGGAGTTTAAAAAAATAGACCTGCGTACACAAGAGGCCCCCTCGTGCATAGCACTCGTAAATTCTATGCCCACTTGTATCAATTTACCATGAGCAGTGTTCGAACACTAGGTCACGAAACACATCATTGAGGATAAAATTCTGATATGCAAGGTTTACAATGCCAAGTGGAAAATGTGTGCATGTGTGTGCGCGCTTGTGATTTGGTTTTATAACGTAGCTTTAACACTTTTCCGTGATATCGCTACGATGTTTGCAGTGTGGCAGTTTATAGTGATGTCTAGCACTGGTGCATCATACCGCATACATATGGTATCATATCCCACCCAGTCACGTTATCATGACACCAGGTTGACCAGTCCTAACAAAAAAAACAACTTAATACTGAGCGCCAAGCAAGGCAGCTGTTAGTAACCTATTTACGAGTCTTTGGTATGACTTTGCCAGGGTTCGAACCCGTCCGAATGGTCTCTTAAATGGTACAATAGAAAATGCGCTGATTCTATATTTGCCCACTTCTGCACTCCGTAACGTTAGTTGTATATTTTTCTCCTTTATGGAAACGCATGCAAAGTATCACTTTATTTAGGTATGTATCTTGTCTAGGTAGGTATGTAGGTAGGTGTCGTGTATAGATGTGTAAATAATTTTGCCACCACGATACTGTGCCATCTAGTACCAGTTAAAATGTTATATTTCTAATGTAAAGAGAAATTGTACCTTAAAAAAGGTGCCAAAACTCGTTGTCAGTAGCAATTTAGTATAAGCATATTTTCAGCACGACACTTTATCTATACAATAATTATACGAAGCTATTAAGGGACGACCCAATCAGTTTTAAAAATTGAAAAATCGATTCCCTTGATTCCGCATTACGTAAGTTTGTCAACGTTTTAATTAGAGCACCCTCGTAGCGAGACGTTAAGCTTCCACAAATGATCATTGTATATATCTATTATTTTGTTCAACTAGGATCTAGCTTTTTTAATTTTTATTTATGGCAATAAGTTGTACAGAATATATTTTGGTTATAATTTGTCCACGGGACATAGGGTTAGTTAATAGTGTAAAATTACATAGGATCAATAACTAGAAACTTGCGCGTGTTGACAAGTATTAATAATCTTAAGACTTGATGGCACATTTTGATTAATTTCTTGTTGATGGATGTGGTTTTGACTGTTTTAGAAGCTTTCATTAACTTGCCATTGGTTGGGGTAGGTCACACGATTAAGCAGTTTTGAGGCAAATTGAGTAAAAAAAAGTTCTGTAACCACGTGGTCCTAATTTAGAGTAAATTATGTCGATCCTTCAAACAATATTGGTACTATTGATAACAAGAATGTACTTTCAAGACGTTTTAAAAAAGAACATTTTGTTCAACATTTTCTTGGTTTGATGGTCTTTCAGTTTTATAGGAATGATTCAGATCGCGCGCTAATATGATTGGCAATGATCTTCAGGATCCACAAAGTAAATTGTCCATCAACAACGCTTGAACCGTTAAAGACATCTTTGTGTCAAATGTGATCACTTTTAGACTGGTCCACAAGTGCATTTTCCTTTCATAACTGGTTCACAAATTGGGTGACATATTTTGAATAATTCGGTTCAATTTTTGATCTTCGGTCCAGCCATACACTTTAATTTCCCAACCCGATCTTGAAAAATGTTGGCGATATTTCAATGAAACTGGTATGCATAATAAACAAGAGATCCTAATGTATTTAACCGTGGGTAGCCGAATGGTCTGACTTGCTTGCCTTATATCTTGACCATGGTCCATGTATGTTCAAGTCTCTGCTTGTACAACGTGTGTATGCCAGTACCAATACTTTCCCGTTCGTCGATGGATCATCCAGTGTTCTAATTTCACTCAATACAATGGCACGTGTTGGATTTCATTAGAGCTTAACTGCAATCTCAAAGGAAAGAAGTGTACACTCTCCACAAAATGGCACATTACATTCTCTCTCTCTCTCTCTCTCTCTCTCTCTCTCTCTCTCTCTCTCTCTCTCTCTCGTTACGATTGCATTTTCTCAAGACTTAATATCGAATATTTCGATGGATTTATAAAGCGTCAAGAAAACATTATTGCTGCCCATTGTAATTATGTAGTTATGCGTCTCTCTGCAAACATGCAAGGCAGATGCAGGTTATAAAACATCAGAATACCGTAAATATTGTAGATCCAGAACATTTCAAAAGCTTTTTGATAACGCATTTTTTAAGATTCTTTGTGATTTCTTTTTACTGATCTGTTAAGCAACGAGGAATAATTTGTTCCCTAATTTTGCGACGTTAATTTGGAAATTTGGAGGTGCCTTTTGCGTATCCTAATTGTCAGTTAACTTTGGCGTCTTTATGGACAGTCTCTGTAAACAATTTCAAGTTTTCACTGACAAGCCATATTGTCTTTTTCCCCAGAGCTTTTAATTCAGTTGGTGATTTTGTCCAGCAATAAACATTTGGCTTGCTTTGTCCCCTTTTTAAGTTTTGTCTTCTCTTATTGCAGGCAAGCCCCAAAAGAGCTGCAAAGGCAGCAGTCAAGTCCAAGAGGGCGGTGAAGAAGTGATAATGTTGAGAGAAAAAAATGTCAGGAGTTAATAGTGCCATTATTTTCTGTCCTTAATGTACATTCTTTGATGTTTGTTGTATCCTAGATGTATGGAAGAATAAATTTACTTTCTTATGGTCCTACTTGTTAAAATTATTTCTTTTTCACTGCTGTTTTGTATATGTTTGACACTGAGACGTTCTACATCGAGAAGAAAAAAACTAGTCTTTATTTCTATCATTAGTCCGGGCATAATCTAGGAAGGAATTGTCGTGTGCTAAGTTGATGTGCATTTGTTCTAATTTGTTGTACCCCATATTTTACACTTTATAAACTTGGACAGTCCATACTCTTGCAGTCATGGAAATCACAAACAAAATTTCAGATGTATTATTTAATGTAATTGATGTGAGATAAGTACCATTAGCAGATTGGTAAATTCTACTTTATTTTTAAAATTGCATATACGATGGTTTTCATTTTTGTGTTATATATATATATATATCGAGCTATCCAGAACTTACTACTACTGTAATTGTTTTGTAGCTATGTATTATCTATGTTTTCAGACAGTTTAATCAAATCCCTATATTTAACTAAAAACAGGTTTTGAAATCTTCGGTTGTGCAAGATTGACATCTCCATGATAACTGTGAAAGGTCTTTTTGTGCACATTGTGGAAGCAAATAAATTGAGGTTGTCAAATTTTGCAGAACCGATGATTTCACAAATGAAGGACAGGCTTATTGCGACAACCGTTTCTGGAGGCGGGTGGGGGGCAGTCTACAATCAGGACATGGTACGAGGATGACACGTTTTTTTAAATATATGCTTCTTTCTGTTAAAGCGGGATGTGACAAATTGTTGGAACTTGACGTTACAAATTTGGTACATCATCTTAAAATGCGTACCACACACGAATGCAATCTGGTATACTCGCAAATTATTCTTTCTCACAGAAAATACCTGTATCAAGAAATTAATCATGATACAGATTGAAGTGATTTTAACAGAACTCTTTCGCCCCTTCCCACCCATCCCGTAAATGTGTGTATGCTAAATTCTTACACACAACCATGGAAACGAGACGCTAAACAAATACATCTTGTTCCTGTGTACCAATGCTATTGTCTAAATATTGTAGTGCAATAAACTCTGGTCTGGTCGCACGAGCAGCTCCGATACAGATCTGGGCGTGGGGCATGCCTTTGAATAAACAGGATATTGGTAATAAAAATATGATAGCATCCTTTGACCTTATTTTGATAACTACATTACCAACTCACTTTCTCGTATTATTTATTGTAAAATTTGAAATTTTTAATTGAAAATATATTGAGCATGATACAACACTAACATAAAACATACATACAACACTAAATTGAATCAAATTAGCAGAGATCTATTACATCAAACATGATTAAACATCTCCCTATGAAGGTGATACTAAATTAGCTATGCATACACTTTTTAGGTATATTAAATTTTCATTGAGGTTATCGAGAAATTTTGCTTTTTAGATTTCAGCGATTGGCTTGAAAACTTCATTCCTTCTAGAGAATTGAAAGGGGTTATTTTATTTGGTATGCAATAAAGTAATCTTAAGGAATAAATCGCACCTCGACCCATTCCCTTTCTTCGGATTATGCCAGACAATGCTCCCCTCTCGAACCACTTCGCCTGTGGCCTAATTATTGGAGCATCCTCCTCGGATGGTAGAGGTCGTGGGTTCGATCCCCAGCCGGGTCACATCAAAGACTTATTTTTAAAAAATTGTGCCAACAGCTGCCTTTGCTTTGCGCTTGGCATTAAGAGGTTAGCGTTAGGACTGGTCGACCTTCTGTGAGGATAATGCGGCTGGGTGGGTTGTCATGTTACGTCAACGGTATGATGCCCCAGTGCTAGACATTACTATAAACTGCCACACTGCCGACATCGTAGCGATATGACTGAAAAATTGTTAAAGATACGTTAAAATTCCAAATCGCATACACATACCCCTTGTCAAAGGCTAGGTGAGCCCTAACGAACGATATAAAAGGCTTGATACAGTAAAATGCTTGTTATTGGCCTCCTCCTCCTATCAGGAACTAGTGTTTTATTTATTAGACCTAAACAGGAATCCCAAAGAAAGGATAATGTAATAAGGTTGACAGCCGTGAAATTTTAAGTTTTCCCCAGATTTCTGTAAGTTTCAACTTTTTTTATCCTCAAAACAAGTTTCTTCCTGAGTAGCACATTAATACGTAGATGATTGCCTCCCGTCAAGAACGCCAGAAGATCGACTAGACTGTCTCACCAACCTCCAGAATATCCATGTTTACATTTCCATCTTCTAGTCCAGCAAGAAATTCCCTATATATTGTCTAGAAGGCGATATTTTTCTATTTTTGGTTGTTCCTTAGGACTAGCTTCTGCTCCAGAAGCTTCACTATATGTATAGGTGCAACAGTTGCTGGCTCAAAATCCTTAGGGTTCTCTATCACTCGGTACTACAACAGCTGTTTTAGTTTGATAAACTTTTTCAGACATAACCTTTATGGCGGATCCCGATACTATCGAAAAACTGACTAGTCTAGTCTTTATCTCTACGCAAGAGATGTCGGATCTGAAACCACCTCGGAATTGCACGAGTACATTAAGGGATACATTTCCGTACCCGTAACTGGACAGTTCGGCATGAGCTAATGAAAAATACTTTTAGTCGGGGTAATTTTTATATACTTCTTTTTGGATTATATTTAGTAGGTGAAGTCCGGGGTATTTTCAGAATTTAGTAATATGCTTTGTTTTGGCCATTTCTGATAAAAACAACATTCCGTACAATTGTCAAGTTTCCATTCAAGACTGCTTAATTTTATTTTCGGTATTTTAATGCCACTTTAAGTCCCGGTGATTTGAATAAAATCCGATTTATCGCAGGTTCAAAATAGTATTGGGCACAGTCCCGGATTACCCATTAGGCAGAGTAGGCAACTGCCTATGGGCCCCATCAGTGGCCCCCATGAGACCGTGACCGTTTGACTGCCTATGGGCCTCCACGGTGCTTAATCCGGCGCTGATGGGGCATTTGCGTTTTAAAGAAGTCATATTTGCCTTGATCTTTAAACTATGGATAAACACACGCACTCATAACATGCACACCTCTCAAGCAACGCTCCCTCTAAGCGAATGGTAGATGTGCTTGCTGCACTGCGCAGCATTAAGGAGACGAGCAAAATTTAACAATTAAGCTACGCAGGGATGCCTGAGCAGCTGAGCGCGCGCGCAGCTTAGAGGGAACGTTGCTCTCGAGCATTATGGGGACAACGATTTCTTTATTTGGCAATCGTTGAACGTTATCTCATGAGCGGATGGTGTGTGTTTTTTAACAAAGTCGTAGACTGGACATCATGAGCTTTAACTGGCTTAAGCTTTTACCACGACCAATTCTAGCATCTTCTTCTGCTACTGTGGATGTTTAATAGTGGTCATTGTTGCTAATGACATCTAGGTGCAGGTCTGCGTAAACGTAGTTGTATCTGGGCTGGAGTGTTTGGCCCATGAAGGTCTTTCTTTTGGGCCGAGTTAAAGACGTTTGATACGTCTGTCTCGGATACATTAACTCTGTCAAAATGTAGTACACTTAAAAACAAATCCTCCAGTCCTTCGAACTTTTGTTTCTTCTAGTTTTCTGAAATTTCCTCTGCTGTTGTTAAAACACAAATACTTTTTGTTTCTGTCTGCTGTCTCTAATTCTTCATTCTGTTTCTCTAAAATCCTCTACCCATTGTTGTGAGAGAAGGCAAAGAAAGTGCTGATACCGGTAAAAATTCTTTAGAAAACTAAATAAAATCGATTGAATTTAAATCGTCTTCTGGAAGAATGACCATGGCTATCGTAGCCCACATACCATCAAGTATAATGTTAATTTCTCGTTGTGTTTTCAGGAAACTGCCCATCTTATGCCCCAAACGAGGCTCCTTGACATAAAATGAAAGGATTAACGTTATTCCTTTCTGCCCCCAATCAGTTAATGTACCTACTAATATCAACAGCCGCCTTTGTGAGTTCTACCGCGTCCTTGAGACCCCCGTTACATTCAATCTTTAGCGCATCAGAGCGAAGGCATTTTGTTTAATCGCAAGAGCGCAACATGTTGCCAAACCATTTACCAGCTGAAGTTCTCGTGAGGACACCAGTCTCTTTTCAAATTAGCAAATGCAGCAAGTCAGTTGTAACATGTTCTGTGTTACTGCTATTAACATTGTTTGGTTGATGGAGGGAGATGCATTTTATATTTGGTTTACTTGCCTACTACGATTGTAGAGATTACATCTCCCAACCTGCTCAGATGTTTGGAGTCGCGGTCATATTCAAAAGTGGATAACCGTCCAGATGTTCGATACGACGTTGACACTAGACTGAGATAGTGTTCGCTTGTTTATAGTTTTTGGTGGTGTGGGGGTGCGGTATTCCATTTATTAATTACCAATTACTACTTCGAGTAATAGTTTTTGACTGGTAATTAGCCTTCCTGGAAAGGGTGTCCAAACCTTTATATCCACATACTACTTTTAAACGGTGTGCTGATTTCTTTCTACATCTACTTGACTACTTGACTTTTCTTTCAAACATTTAACATTACAAATATAATCCTTCTTTGATGTTTGGCCCAATATATTCCATGTTCCTGAATATTATGGTTCAATATTTTGTAGCAGCACAATTGTGCATTGCTACAATGTTTTCCAAAAACAAAAGCAACGACAGTGGACTCGTCAATAAAAATAATCGTGGCTTCGCTATTAAGGTACAGTACCGAACTGATGTAAAAAGGGTATTACGCATAGCATTTATAAAAAAAAAGTGAATTTGAGCTAATTTAATTTAATAATTTCAGCTCGAATTGTAAAATTGCCCTGTATTTCGTCAATTTTGGACTGGCTTAAAAAACGTTCCCAGAAGTCAACAAGTATTGCAGAACACAATTATTGAACCAGGTCTAAGCAAGTACGCACCAGGTTGGCTTTAACTCCTGAAGAATAAAATGTCGAATGTGTGTGCGCTTGTGTCTGAACTGTCAAAACTAATTACTACACTCCATTTGGACTGCGAACACAATGGCGCCCGTCCACTTGTGTTTGTGCAGTTTTCGGTTTTAGTGTACAGATTTCTAAGAAATTGAGCAGGCATGTTTTTATCTACCAAAATAGTGGCCATGTGATTCTCCTAAAGAAACGTCGTTTGCGATCGCATTTCATTATTGCCCAGTAATTTAAATTCTTGGAGACAAAATTTACATAAAACTAGGGAAATACGTTTCCACAAGGACCCCTGACCCCCCCCCCCCCCCAAAAAAAAAGGCTATTGATTTGGGTAGGTAGCTTGGTTTATACCACAACCACTAAACGTAAATTGTCATCGCATGATTTGCGCACAGTAACGTCTAGTTAAGTTCTAGTGGACTGGTTTCAGTGCAATGCTGTACTTGTATGCCTCCTGACAAAAACAAATGTTATGTTTGTGGTAGGTAGCTTGAGTCGCATATGCACATTTCTATCATTGCGTTTTTCATTTCTGCGCACTATCTCAAAGAAAATAAACACGTATCGTGCCTTTAACTTATTCTTTGTTTGTTTGTTTTTTTAGGGTTCAGAGCCATTTTTCAGCACACGATAGGCTATACATGGCGGCCAGTATTATTGGAGGAGGAAGAACCCGGGAAAACCCCCGGAAAGAACCACCGACCCACGAGAAGTTATTGGCAAGCTTTCGCATCAAATAACTACATTAACCGAGAGGTGAGACGGCAGTGAACAGTAATGGAAAGCGCTTTAGACCACTCGGCCACTCGGGGCCCCTGCTTTTAACTTAAGAGAATAACTTAACTCGTATTGGGCTATCAACGTCAAGACCAGGATCAAGGTCATTGCTTTAAAAGTCACATTTGTCTTTGCTTTTTTTTTGCTGACACAAGAACTAAAGCTTTACCATTTGCATTTCATGTTTACGCAATATAACAAGTTCTAGTAGAAAAATCTTAAAATTGATATCTAAGTATTCCCATATGCCCATGCAAGACTCTTGATTTGCGTTGGTATCATTAGCTTGAAGGGAAGTTTAACTAATTAAAGTATGGTTTCTAATTTTACTTCATAATACCAATAAAACGAAACCAAAGTAGCTTCAAGAAGAAAAAAAAATATTATATTCAGCCCAATGTACAGGCTTATTAGTTTAGGATAGGTCAAAGTTTCAACGATCTCATTGTATAAAAAAACCACTGCTTTTATATAATAAGCCTCGTAATGTTTGGGATATCATCGACCGTTTGCGGTACTTTATTTACAACCAACATGTATATTCCCCTTATTTTATGTCTTTGTGGGTTTTGTTACCCTTCATAACGACATGTACTTTATATCGTGGCATGCGATTGGATCAAAGAGCAAATTATTTGATTCATTTAGGTTTCGATTAGGTGAGATTAACCTTTCTTTCCAAATATTTTACTCATCTGGGTTGAAACTGGACCCTCTTTAACGCGCATGACGGGTTGATGGTATTAACTTAATCAAAGGAGGCGACCGCATACCTTACATAAAAGTAAATGTGTACCTCTATTTGGAGACGGTTACTAGAAACGTTTCTTTAAAGAACTACGACTTTCTAAAGTATGCCCATAATGTTACCAGTTTTTAACTCCTCGTTTATGATTGAAGAGGAGAAGAGACTTTTGCTTACATGGTATTTGTCGCACCTCATTAAGAAATTTTTCCGTACTTTAGTGGGTCGCATCAGTGAATTTGCAGTATGCCCGCGTCAAACCTCTTTTCACAGATTTCTTGCTACGTTGTTAACTTTAACAACTCGAGATTCTCGAGAAAACGTGGAACCTGTAGGTTTATATGACAACGACCTGAAGATAAAGACAGGTCTTTGATGTTGATGATATGATATTTAGTATTGTCATAGGGGTGAAAGGCAGCTGAGTTCACGTTCATATGTGAAGATCTGATCATGATAAATATCTGCTCAGGATGACTCGACCATCATACATAATTGACATTTATATCGTATTCTATTGACGTTTTATAAAGCTATTAAAATTTTCGTTATATATATATATATATATATATATATATATATATATATATATATATATATATATATATATATATATATAATATGGGTGGATGAAGTGGTTGCACTCCTGAACATAGTAGCTATGAAAAGAGGACCAGGATTGATCACATAGCTTACATCTGCTTAATGTCCAACTGCAAAAACAAAAATGCTGATTCATTACAATTTGTGATTGAAGCCAATAAAAACAAAAACTTAGCAATGACGTATTTTCACCAAATGAATTATTTATGAAAAAAAATATAATCTACTGAAACCTATACTACATACTTTAATTCAATTTTACAGATCCTTATATCACCTATGTTTTATTTTTACTCCCATTGCTTACACAATGCTTAACAGATTACTCCCATCGCCTACACAATGCTTAACAGATTACTCCCATCGCCTACACAATGCTTAACAGATTACTCCCATCGCCTACACAATGCTTAACAGATTACTCCCATCGCCTACACAATGCTTAACAGATTACTCCCATCGCCTACACAATGCTTAACAGATTACTCCCATCGCCTACACAATGCTTAACAGATTGCTTAACAGATTCTGACCAAATTGAGCAGAAAGGCTTTGGCATGACAACTTTAAAATTGTCCAAATAACGAGTTTTTAATAAAATCTGGCTGTTTTAACTCAAAATAGAAAGCTTTTAAGAGATTTCTTAAACGAAGTTTACTAAAATGAAACAACTGAATCTAAATCTTCAAAAGGTTGATTTTCTGGCATTGGTTACAAACTTTGCCGATATGCCGTTAAAAACTTGTATATTTTTTAAAACATTCTTGACAGAAACCTTTCGACGTAGGATTTGACCAACCATGACAGAGAACTATGGAATTGAGACTTTTTTTTTCTCTCCAAATTTATACAAAAGATAACTATCGGCCATCAGATAGGACTGCCATTATTAATACATATTTTGGCCAATGACAGTCATATGACCTCGCGGCTCCTTCACTGTATTTTGCGAAAAGCAAATTTCTTTTAGTGAAATAAAATTCGCCATTTTTATTTCATGCTATATTTCTTCTTCTTCTTCTTCTTCTTCTTCTTCTTCTTCTTCTTCTTCTTCTTCTTCTTCTTCTTCAGCGATATTCGATATGCGATATGCGTGGATTCGAGTCTCTGATTCGGCCAATGTGGGTATGCGAGAAAGCTTGCCAGTAGCTTCTCGTGGGTCGGTGGTTCTTTCCGTGCCTTTTCCCGGTTTCTTCCTCCACTATTAATACTGGCCGCCATGTATAGCCTATCGTGTGCTGAAATATGGCGTTAAACCCTACAAAACATAGTCTGCTTAATCATCATCATCTTGTTCATCTTCATCTTCATCATCTTAATCATCTTCGTCTTCATCTTCAGTCTTTGGTTGAATCACAGTAATATAATCCAAGATATCCTTGCAAATGAGTTCGCTATATATCCAATTTAATGTCTCAGTTCAAGAATATTACAGATGAGCACTTTGTATTTCCAATGAATAATAGTTGAATAAATTCCAGCCTAAACACAGCAATATGATGGATTCTGCTTCCAAACCTTACACCCTTACACCATGAATGAATAATGTTTAGATAAACAAGATTTTATATATAATATATATATATATATATATATATATATATATATATATATATATATATATATATATATATATATATGACAAAAACAAGAACCAGTATGTAGGCAAATAGTGCATTTCCAGAACATCACAACCTGTAATTAGGCAAGGTACTGTTACTAAAATTGTAATATAGAACATAGTAAACATAATGTACTTAACTCAGACCAAAATAATTATCCTAATGTTTAACCTACACCTGAAAAGAAATAAAAACTATATATTGTTTACAAAATTAAACAAATCAATGATTCTGGTTAGGTAGACTAAAAGTCTGATTTTGGACAAGGTCAGGTATATTTTGCGGTTCCTCTGAACCTTATCACACCATTTTTGTTGTTTGGACATCAATGTTAGGGTACAGGATCAGAGTCCACTGCCTATCAAAAAGATGGAATTCGCTGATATTATTTTGTGTCGGCATATGGTAGTTGCTTAATAGCCGCACTAGCACATTTGAATGACCTTTCATCAATATATACTTGCATGAAATCGACAGAAATATGATTTATTTCCTCAGAAATTGCGAATATAGCATTGGTTAGATTAATCCTCTGACAGACATGACGAAAGTACATCGTTGCTGACATTTGACTTGGATCTCGTCATTTGCATTCCGAGTCACATGACTATACAAAAATCTCGCAACCTACATGTCAATTACGTCAGAGGTCATATAGTCAAGTGACATCAACTATAATTCATTCATAGTGTTGCTGTAGAAAAATAAAGTGAACATATGAATGAAAGTCACGTAATCTTTATAGAAAATCGAAAGAACACACATACTTCTCAAACTATTTATTTTGAAAACAACGACCGGAAATATGTAAATATTGAGGCAACTTAAAGTAAATCCAGATTCACATAGCTTCGAGCACGTCTATGCGATAGTCACGTGATACCACAAAACCATCGCCGATACGTGCTCGGTACTTGAAAATGGTTTTCACCACCCTGCTGCGATACTGACCGTTTTCTGGTCGTTGTTCTCAGAATATATATGTTGATAATTAAGCGGGCATTACATTTATTTACAAACATTAAGTGACTTCTATATAATATTTCTAAATTCTATGTACAGCAACTTTGGTACTTTGTTATTGTTGATATCGCGTGACTATATGACCTCTGATATCATTGATATGCAGGTTATGAGATTTGTATAGGTAAACCAGGTAAAATTTCAGAAACGATGTAGTTTTGTCTCGTCTGTCTGCATATTAAAGACATGACGAATGCTATGCTCGCGATCTTTTTAAAGAAAAAAAAATCATATTCCTATAGCTTTCATGAGGTACAAATTGATGAAAGTCGTTCAAGTTGACCAGGCCGGCTAGAAAGTGGCTACCCTATGCCGACACCAAATGGTGTCGGCAAATTCCAACTTTTCGATATGACTCGGACCCTACACAACAGCATCAGTGTCCAAATATCCAAAATGGGGTGGCAAGGGTAAGAGGAAACTCGGACTGGGTCAGATACAAAATACAATTTTATATAATGCATAACATATAAATATTACAGAAACTAAAAACAATGCAATGTGTGTGTGTGTGTGTGTGTGTGAAATGGCCTTCCAGAGGGATACAGAACAGTTTTTCCTTTATGTTTCATAACCCTTTGAACTAAATTAATGCAAGACGTTTACTCATCCTTCAATGATGTTGATCAATATCACAAGTTAATCTTCATTTACCACGCCTTTTGAGAGCCATCCAGCTCGTCATGAATGGCGACTGTTGATATCAGATACATATCTCTATTAGCCGTCTGGTGACTATCATTCTGTTATGAACACTTGTTATCGTCTCCGATTGGATTCCCCAGATTCCTTTGCCATTTTCAATAGAATGGTGTACGTATAGTAATTTATCCATGAAAGGGTGTACCCGCTCATTTGAAATATGACATTTCAGCACAGTCAAGCATGGCCGAAGAAACGAATAATATTACCAATGTTATTACCAAGCTACCACATAATACTACAATTTCTATTCACCTACGACCCTGTTTGAGATCTAAACAAGCATATCTGTTTTGTAAATTTATTATTAACCTTTCCAAACAAATTATATTACCACTTACCAAGTGCTGTGTTGATCAGTTTCAAACTTGTGAAAATATGAAATATGATCATGCTGGACACATTCGGCATCAAAAGTCATCGACGCAATTGCAGGAATTAACTAGATCTAGCAGAATTTGCATACTTACAAAAGGGAAAATTTTGTTTTTGCTCTTTGTCTCTTTGGTTTTTTGATATTTATGTTTATTAAAGTATCTTTAATTATCGTTTCACTAACCAGAGAAGAATAAAAATGCATGCCTATCGTGCAGTAGTTGTACCTACAGACTGCTGAAATTTAACCTTCTTTCATTATAAATTTTGCGATTCTGGTCAATTGAAAACCAGAAGTGATGACTGTCTAACCTGGTAATTAATCGGTAGTTACTATTTTCTGAAAGACCTATGATCGGACATCTATTCTCTTGTTAAGTACAACAGGTATATCTACTGTAGCTAGTACAGTTTGATCTGTTTGATATCTTGTACAATTTATAACTATTTGTATGATCGAGTGCTAATATTTGAAGTAGTCATGAATTTTATACTAGGTGACCTCGATGCCAGGATCCTTAGTGGCGATTCAGGTCTCGTCATAGTCTGACCAGTCACACGAGGTACAGATACAAATTCTTAATGATAGTAGTAGAAAGGTAGTACCGGAGAGGGTTGAAAGAGGTATATTCCATCCAGCTGTAAATAACAAATTGTCAAAGGTCAACGGACCTTGCCCTATCATTCATTGTACCAGTGCTCTACTTATGTTGTATATGATTAAACTGCAATCCAGTCCACTTATTATGTTCTCGCGTTTACGTCGATTTTAACTGCAAACAATAAATTTCATGATCTGCCATAGCATAATGCATCTGCAGATCAGGGTCTATCTAGTTCGTCCTACTGATTACTCTTAACAAAATACTCATATCCTAATCTGTCGGCACATTATGCGGTGGCAGATCTGGGTCTGTGCAGTTTGAAGTTGGACTCATTTTAAGGACGAGTATAGACGGTAGCTAATCCATTTATTTAAAAGAAATTGATCTTATGAAATTATATTGTTTGTCAAATCAGTGCATACATAATTCCCTAGCAGAGTTGAGCGTACTTAAACGTTTTAATTTATCATTTTACAGCAAAGATCTTAGTGTGTCAAAAGTGAACGAATTCATAACAACTCACAAGTTTACTTATTTATTTCTTTATTTGCCAAACATTCTGAATGCACGATCTTCAACAACAATGTCGATAGTAGTTTAAACCGTTTGTGGTGAACTGTAGGGACGGATGATACGAGGTTAACTGTAACAAATTTTCGTTAAAGCAACTATTTACGGTTTGCTTTATATTCGAATCTGACTAAATGACGTCAAAGAATTAGCTATGAACGGGATCCATTGTATTTTTAGCATAACCAAGTCTGAATTGGTGAGGGTGGAGCGAGGAAATAAATCGCCGCACGAAAGTTAAAAATCGAACAATTTGATGATAAATTAAACTGTAACATTCATGTGACTTCTTCTCATAAATATCCATTTTTTGAGTTGGATTTCTGTTTATGATAGTCATCGTTTTGATCATGAAATTTGTACTAAGTAACCGCTGCGGACCCTTAGCCTGATAAGGTGGCAAAAATGATTGTAACAGATTGAACCAAGATAGAGTGGCAGCGCTGTCTTTATAGATCGACAGGTGTTTATCAAAATGACCTAAGGTCAGTGGGCAGTATATCTACATTTGTCATCATATTTGTTTCATATAGTAGTTTACGACCAACACACGCATGGAAAACTTCACGATTTACTTTTATGACCTCTTTCGATTATTTATCCACACATAAATTCACGAAAATGATATTAATTAAGTATACCACCATTCTATTTTGGAGGAAAAGACCACTGTACATATACTGTAATAAGTTAACTAATCGTAACAACATTGGCTATAAAAACCATCGGCCAATGTGAAGCACATAGCATGGCTTTTCCCCCATTATGTTATATATTTTATTCGTTATAGCTAAACTCCGATATAACGATATGATTTTGGGGTCACGTGGCCTTTGTTACAACCTGAAAAATTAACTATTGGATTAGATTTCTCGATCAACAGAATTCACTAGAAAAATGTCAACGTATTCTTTCAAAGTTATACTAATGAAAACGTAGAAGAAGGGATTGCCAATTAGGTTTTTGCGAGAAAAGGACCTTTGCACATCATGTCCTATTCTTTGATGGGGCAAATGAAGAAAAGAGTATTTCAGCTGCTTATATTTAAAAAAAAGATGTACTCATTTTGCAGAGCTTTGTTGGGTTGTGTACAAGGATAATTAAAATCTTAGAGAAAACGTGATTGTTTACATTCATTGAATTAATAATTTCGTAAGGTATATACTCGTTTAAAATTCTAGTCTAACAGCAAGCTGCACAACCCAGATCGGCTGCCACACAATGCACTGTCAGATCTAGTTATATGCAGTTTCTTAGAAGTAACAAGTACAACAAAAGATACGCGACGACAAATGGGGTCTATGATGTCTGTGCTGGACTTTACTTACAAGCGAGTATCTATAATAATCGTGAACCTTAGGTATGTTTGTCGATGTTCTGCATGTAGTGTAGGTCATAAATGAAAATGAGAGAGAGAGAGAGAGAGAGAGAAAGAGAGAGAGAGAGAGAGGGGGGGGGGGGAGGGAGGATAACAGAATTTGCACTGCCGAAAAGTCTAAAACAATCTCCTTAATCTATTTTAAACTGAACATCGAACGTCTGACGGTAGAAATATTTAACCGGAAGGAAGAAAATTGGAATACTTAAGTTCTACAAAACTTGTGTCTCTAGAGTTCAATAATATTCTATCGTGTAGCAACTGCCAAAACAATTCCCTTAACTGCAAGGAGCTGAGGATGCCAGGACTACGCCCATTAGACAAAATTTTTATGGACGGGTAACGCAGAATAAAGTTTTGCGGGGTAGTTGTACCCAGAATTTCTTGCTACGCCAATGAGTAATAACTGTAATAGTTTGTATATAATATCACGAACATGAACGAAAGCGTGAGGAATAAAAGCGAAGAATCACACCCAACTTCTCCACAGACAAATACAGTATCGAATTAGTAACCCATCGACTTCGGGGGTAGGGGTACTAAAATCATATTTCATCCTGTGCGACCATTGTAAAGCGTTTACCAAACTTTTGCATGTCCTTTGTTCACGAGTTATTCTTAACAGTGAACCTCACACGTGATACGTTGAAATTACTCAGGTCCTTATTTTCTGATAAGAAATATTTAAATAATCGCCGTGGACCAAAGGTAAAAAAGTATTAAATATAGATTTGTACGTTTTGTTTTCGAGGTTGTTTGGTGCGTGTATGTACAGTTTACAAATAAGACCAAACTAGTTTTGGTATTTAAATGTCGGGTGTGACTCGGTCACATTTTAAAAAATTATAACAAAGCTCTCGTCTGCTTCAAATAACACTATTATGAGAAAATTCCATTCGTAATTTGACATGAAAAGATGGAAGATTACGAATTGTTAAGTCGTGAAAAATATTTCTCTTCACTCGCGTATGAGCCTTTCTTTGAACTTTGTCAAAGGAGTCAGTAACGGCTAATTAAGAAACTCGTAAATTATCAGGACCTTCACAAACTGTATCTCACTCAAACTATCTATGCTTGTTAAATTTGAAATTTATTTCTTTTTCCACAAAGCGATAACGACACTTGCACAGGTGGTCAAACAACGTCAATAATTTTTAGATCAATTAATTTATTACTACCGTCAAGCCAGTGTTATCGATGTTGAATGCAAATAAAGTTATCTACTTTAATCAACGCTATTATATAAGCGCTTACACGACCATGATACATCTGACATGGTATGTAAGCACCTTTTATTGTGTGTATCCAATTGAAACAGTAAAAGGGAGTTTTTCATAAACAAGTTGTGAAAAACCATATTTTTTTTTCCTTGAATAATTGTCTTTGCTTGTATAAAGTGTCAGGACGTTATTTTTCGCGCTTGGATGTGTTGTGGGATTTGGAATTTTAACAGCGTTTAAAAAAAAATCAGTCATATCGCTACGATGTCTGCAGTGTTGCAGTTTTTAGTGATGTCTAGTACTGGGGAATTATGCCGCAGACATGTAACACGATGTTCCATCCTAGTCACATTATACTGACACCAGGCCGGCCAGTCCTAACATTAACCTATTAAAGCTGAACAACAAGCAATACATCTGTTAGGACTTTTAAAGAAAATCTTTCATATGATAATGCTAGGGATCGATCCTACGACCTCTTGCATCTGAAGCGGACACTCTAACCACTAGGCCACCAGAGCGATCGCACGTGGATAAACTCGCAACTGCAACGTTGCAGATCTCGTCATTTTAGCTTGTAAACATTAAATGTGATCTCGAAATTAAACTGAATGAACTTTAGTTTCATTCTCGGATCAATAATAACAGTGATAGTATGACGCCGATTTTGAAACTTAAGTTTTAATGTAATTGTTTCTTGTTAAGGCCACAAACCCCAGATGACATACTTTAAAAGATTGTGTTATTATAGCTGGTTTCTTGTATATCCATACTGATGGTTGTAACATATTTTTTTAATCTCAAGACAATAAATAAGGAACATATTTGAGTACAACCAAATATTCCATCCTCTCTATTTTACAAACTGCAATTTCCTCAGTGCGCGTGTCTTGAAGTTTTGCGACATAACTTTGCTTAATCAAAGGTACTCTTAAAAATATAGTTTTGTACTTGTATACTCTTTTGTAATAGTGATTCGATGACATGTACTGTTCAACGCAAGGACAATTTAGGACCGGATTTAAACATAGTGAGGCCCTAAGCTATGGGAAGCTGTATAAGCCGTTTTTTTTTTGTGGCTTGTATTAACAGAGAAAATGGCCGTGTAACAATTGAACTTGGCAAAAGCTTTGCCCATTAATACAATGTAAATGTAATTTTATTATATAATACATTGCATAGATAATAATAGTGAACATAACACGCAAACTCACGGGTTAAATTATTGCTTAAATATAAACTATATTAAAACTATATAAAATAATGTTTTAGACGCTCTTTCAGACTGTTCAATCAAATGTTCTTTAATTAAATTAAAAAGTGCTGTTCTACCCGGCCTCCTTACGGGCTCGGTCCCAGGGGATATAACAACTGTTGACTCCTCCCCTTGTTGGCACTGCTTGTTTAGGTTATGTTTAAATTCGGCCTTGCAATTCTTAGCGTCATGTATAAATGAACGAGTAATTTTCGTAGATGGGCGTGCATTTAATTTATTCATCAGTGGACGAATACAAGATACATGTTTGCCCAGCTTGATTACCTCTGTTTTCTCTCCATTTGGTTTACCGCGCCGGTGGACTAGTGGAAGTGGGAGGTCGTGGGTTCGATCCCCGGCCAAGTCGTACCAAAGACTTACAAAAATGGTGCTAACAAATGCCTCGCTTGGCGCTGAGCATTAAGAGGTTAGTGTATGGACTGTTCGGCCTGGTGTCAGGTTAATCTGATAGTGAGTCAGAGGAGATAATGCTGTTTAAAATACGTTTATTTTCAATATATTGCAGAGCAATGTCCATTGCTCTTATTTTGGCTCAAAATATTGATGTACCATTTGGCAACCGAACCTTTGTGTTTTCCACTAACGAAGGTTGCATCAGCCTTTTCCTCATCATTTGATCTGTGAGTATAAATTCTTGTGTACTTTCTAAATTCGATGAGGAGTTCATGATAGGAGTTCTGGAAGATGGTACTAGGTTGGTGTATGTAAATAGAACAATAGGGAATCACAAGATGTAGAGTGAAGCTTACAGCAATGGGTTGCAAATTTGTGTTTAAAAAGATGACGCTATGAACGGCTTTATTGTTCACAACAACAGAAACTCCTCCTGAGGCCCTCTCAAACATTTTGAAAGTAGGTGTTAAACAGGGAGTAGTTTTTAAATGTGATGTTATCAGTATATTTCCAGAATGTTTCCCGAATAAAAGCAGAAGAATATCACTGTAGTTGGCTTTAAGTTCTCGACAGTTCCGTTTTATGATCTTGTTCTTCATTATAATGTTGTGAAGGTAGGTTAGACCTATCGCTGAGGCAATCTGTGTGGTTATTTCTCTGGAGGAAGTACGGGGTGTATTTTTGGTTGGTCGGTCTGGAGCCACCTTATGTACATGGAGCAGTTACTTCTGCATTCATGCTCTCAATGTATCCACACCCGTTTAAAATTGTTCAATGTGGTCATCTGACCCCTTTTGCTGCTTATTTCTTAGACTTCAGTTTTGTTTGCAGACTGATTCCTCTGCGCTCCCACACATTTGCACCTAGTCTGACAAAGGCCAGACTTACGTTAGCAATTCTGACGTTAGTTGGTTCATCAATGTGGAAGGCACGTGAGAATATAGGGCCTTTATAGTAGAACGTGTCCATTGCCTGGAGGTTTGACTATTTGCTGTTACATCAGGCTCTACGTAAGGCTTTCATTGTGCAGGTTGGTGCATCACCTCTATGTATTCTTTTATTTGGTTGCCCGACTCAATGTGTCACAAGCTGAAGATAAATGATCCAAATTATTTTGCATGTCAGATTCATATTTTGCATTGATGGAACAGTTGTCAAGAAATAGGAGATAGAACAAATCACTTGCTACAACTTTGTTCATGCCGGTAGTCTCCTCAGATTGAAGAGCTTAGCATCAATCGTTTATATGTCGTTAATCTTTGTGTCATATTTACTAAAATTACAGGGAAGGGTGAAAGAGAACATCATACTGAAGAGGGCTGAGAGCAAGACAAATCCTTGCTTGATTACACTGATGACTGGGAATGGTTCAGATGACTGGCCGTAGTCTACGACACGAGAAATCAGGTCATTATGTGATTGCCAAATCATTACAATGAATTTGTCACATCAAATGCTGCCAGCATGTTTTAGAAGCCCACAACCACCCACCCCCGGGCTGACTGTGTCAAATGCTTTTATCAGGTAGATTAATGTCGTGTATATGTCTGAATTCTTTTCCGGGAATTTTTCTTGAACTGAAAGAGCTGCCGCCACCATGGTTGTAGTTCCTTAGTTGTACTTGTCTTTCTCGAAGCCACGTGGACTCTCAGACTGGAGCTCTTGATCAATATGCCGTCCAAGGCGATTCAGCAGAACTCTGGTGATGATTTAACTCTCTTTTGACGGCGAAGATATACCCGTATGATTATCACAGTGTTGTGTGTTGCTGTTTCGCTTATACAAATTGACAATGGATGAAACTTTGTACTACTTGTGTATAGTTATGTTCACATTATATGTTTCATGTACAATCCTTTGACCTTGTATACTTCTGATGGTATAGCATCTGTTCCAAATGTTTTTTTTTTTTCATTTGGGAAGAGGTTTAATTGCTTTCGCAGTTTCGGTCAGCGTTGGAGGATCAGCAAGTGATGATAATTCCACTTAAGGAAGTTGGTCTATTGCATCTTCACGAATATTGTATTGTTGACTGAGGATATTGTAGCTGAAGTCTTCTCTCTTTGTCTTATTAGTATTTGATCTTTGTCAGTGAACGACGTTGTGATGTCAGTGCTCATTATGGAAATGTTCATGATAAATGTGATCCTTACATTGCCTTCAAAGTATCACAGAAGTTATTTGTGTCGTTCTTATCTGCTCAGGAAAGCATCACATCTGCCTAGTTGCTCCGTCATAAGGTTTATAACTCTGAGTTTGCATTGATGTCATTGAACGTTGATTTCATAAATGATTAAGTGTTGTCTTCTAAAGAGGGCTTTAAAAGCTGACGATTTTCATCATGTAGTCAGTGTATGGCAGCAAACCAATCTTGATGTCTGCATTTGGTGGGACCAATGCTTTTAGACGCAGCTGAGTACACAGAGTCTAGGAAGGATTCCCCGATTGGTTTGACGTTGTCGTAGTTGAAATCATTTGTTTCTAGTTGGCTCCACAGTTCATCTAGCAGTACCTGTTTCACGTCCTCTTGTTTTAATTTGGAGATATTGAGGTTTTGGGGCATTTGCATTGCGGTCGTCTGCCAGGTCGAATCTGGACTATGAGCTGGGAGACTAGGAGCTTGTGATCGGTACATATTTCTGCACTTCACATGACCTTCATCTGTCAAACATCCTGACTGTCTGTTCTCCTGATGATGACGTTGTCAATGACATGCCTGTGATTGGAGCATGGATGTATCCAACACGCTTTGTTGCGGTTTGGCAGATGATTTGCAAGTAATTCCCTCGTAAATACTGTTTGTAAAAAGGGGATTGTTGTCGAAGGAATCCTTCGATGGAGGAACGTTGAAAGCAAAGGTAGTGTGACAATTCCATGTAATTTGTTGATGCCATATATAATGCTTTGCTGAATGTATTTGTATTTGCATGAATTATTTCTTATAAATTCGTAAAATAATGTGCTTTATGAAGTATAACGCTGTTGAGTTTATGAATAGGAAGTAGTACATTAATCTTTAGATAAGTTTGACGAATTGTTTGAATTTGTTGTCTTGTTTGCATAAAAATTAGGTTCTAAGAATTTAATGCATTACATTACTTACATTACATCACCCCAGGGATTTCTACATCAACTGGTCAGATATTCGATGGTGAGTGACCATTTGCCATCAGGTCGTACTGTACTTGCATTGATGGATTGTGCTGTCCACACATATATATCGCCATCTATCTTCGCAGCCGGTGGGTGAGGGAGCATATCTGCTCATCCGTCTGATCTACCGGAAACGATTTTCCAGGTAAAACAAGGCTATGCACTCTGGATCAATAGCTTACAAATAGTTCCATTTACTGTTATTTACGTTAGCAAGCGTAGCCCATCTTACATACACATCATATATAAATGTAGGTAAGACATTGAAAACAACTGATATATAAAAATTAGTACATTTATTTTTCTCTAGACTTGATTTATAATGCATCACGCATTGTCTTGGAGATAGTATGTGTATTAATTGTCAAATAACAAAAGGTTTTCCAAGATAGAGGAATATCGTCCATGTAGAAATACAAGCTAGATATGAGTTTAAACGTTCGTATTTGCAGATTGAAAGACGTTGTATAAAAATAACTTTATTAATCTGCAAAGAATGCTTTATAAGTTCTTATTACAGCTCGAAAAGCAAGTCGTGCACTTTTACCAAAATAGGTTGGTTATATTTAAAAATAAACTCTCGTCTGCATGTTCAAACATGCCGCCATTTCAGTAATGAGATTCGTCTACAATATTGTTAAAATAACAAGGTGCATTTTCTGTCTCCAATATCTATACATTCTTCCTAATTCAATGGTAGTTTGTAATTAGATGTTCTGGACACAAATATATTTTCTGTTTACCCTTTAAATTTCGTTTAGATATCGATTAATTCACCAGAAGCTTAAAAAATAATATTAAGTTCTGTTCTTTGCATTTGTTCTTTCAGTTTCTAATCCGATTCGTTATATTTCATTATCTATAATCTCTTTAGACATTCCCTTCCTGAGACCAGTTAGTCCCTTCCTGAGACCAGTTATTTTAGTCCCCCCCCCTCATGGGACCAGTCATTAATTGTCCTTTCGTGAGACCAGTATTATTAGCCCCTTCCTGAGAGCAGTTATTATAAATTTTGCTTTGAATTGTACAGTTACCATTAACTGAATATTTTTTTGCTTAATTATCCTACAAAACATCAATATGTTCTAAACTGGTATAATAAAGCAGTACACTGTCTTTCTTCAAGAAGATGTTTTAAAAGTCGAAGTGTCGTATTTGCATTCTCATTATTATTTATCAGATGTGAGGTCCAGCAATCAACACAGAGAAAACTCGTCGATTGGACAAACCACACCATCTGTTGTCTCATGCTACTTATAGACAAACAGATCAAGTTAATGTTATGTCCGATAGGATAGAGACCTACTCCAGTGACAGCCGTAATCAGAAATCCATCAGTAGGGTTAATTTATAACCTTGCATCTCTCGTCAGGGGTGAAGAGTATCATTGTCTTTTATGGCAGATTATAACGTATAGTCAAAAGTGAGTGATTTAGGAAGGATTCAACAACCAAAGCACAAATAAAATCATGGCAATATTTCCTGACCGTTGACAGAATCATCAGAATTTCCATAAAGCCATATTTCCTTTATTTCTAGGATATTAATCAAAATGGAGTAATTTATGATCCAGTGATCTATGTGAACTAAGTAACTATGACCAATAATATTCAGGTATTGGATTATTTAATATCAACGTTTCTAAGTAAACGATAATCTTACATCTTAGTAAACGATAATCCCAAAGACTTTTCTCTTTACAGATTGTTATGTTGTAATATGACCTAATAAAAATAATCAATGGTCAGCAGAAATGAAAATATATAGTGAAGAAGCTTATAAATACCTAGAAATAGTCTGACAAATACTTTTGCTGCTAGGTTTTAAACAAGCTTCACTGTTTAAACCCGACATCGTTACCTAATAAGTGTACTTTGTGTTAACGTCAGAACACAACAGTGTCGTTAAGCTCGCTGTGCATGTCCATATATTTTCCAATGTCAAGGTTACATGTACTTTACTTACCTCACCCCAACTCAAGTTAACTTAACTAACACGTAGATGAAGTCAAATTGAAATATGAGGCACATTAGCAAATACAAATAACAACTACTGCATTGTTTATGGACAAGTGTCCTCATAGGGTTAAAGTCTCGTAGCCCTGTACTGATCTACTCTAGACTTCATGCGCTTTAAATCTGCCGGTAAGGCCAGAACACGAGACCATTGGGTAGACATAATCTAATTCGGACTATCTCCTGGCCTTTTTTTAATAAAAAAAAATGCTTTATATCTCCAGACGTTATCGATATAAAATTTCACTCGGTGTAATAATAATAATTCATGGATAAACTCGAGCGACATTTACAGCAACGTTAACATGGATAATCAAGGTAAAATATCGCTTACAAACACCTTAGTTCAGCGCCTTTGACTAATAATTGTATATGACTGACATTTATTGTCCGTTTTAAGCTACGCTGAACTGTCGCCAGCTTCCAAAAACTGAATGCTTATCAGTTCCAATACAGAATATTGAGATTTCATCTACAACGAAGTAAAAGTCACGTCTCTTCGTGTTTGAAGTTAGTTGATATTTAATGATGCCGAGCTACATAAACCAGCAATAAATGGCGGTTCTAATAACATTTAACGTTAATTTTGAAGTACCATTGTTGTCGGGTTTTTCTGACAGATTAACGATCTCTGTATTTGCACATGGGATCATTGTGTTTGAAACATGAATGATAAATACAGGCATATTCCAACTGAAGTCCAAATGTACATGATATTCAGACTATCTATCTATCTATCTATCTATCTATCTATCTATCTATCTATCTGTCTATCTGTCTGTCTGTCTGTCTGTTTGTCTGTCTGTCTATCTATCCATCCATCTGTCTGACTGTTAGATCCAGGTATATATATATATATATATATATATATATATATATATATATATATATATATATATATATATATATATATATATATATAAGTAGAGAAAAATGTATAAACTCAAACACATATCACACGATGAAGATGTATGTGTAAATATACGTGAAAAATGCTACCCAACGAACATTGAGACAAGAACGGTTTTCATGTCAGAAGAAACATTTTGTTTTATTAAAAGTATTATGAAAAAAAAGTTTCCACCAGATATCATTAATTCGATGAAGATATTCTTTTGAAACTGATGGAAGTAAAACGACCGTGGTGTTGAGTTGGTCGGGACTCAAACTAACATACTAACTCTCTACTTGCAATGTGACCCGTTTGTGTCAACACTGTACAATGTGTACAATGTATTGTGTCGTTGATGGAATCTAGGAATTCTAAATACAACTTTAATGCTATGGCTGCATCCTTTGTATTCAAAATCAGATCAGCAAAGTTTAAAGACTGAATCTTCGATATCCCCTAACATTTTGATTGCTGGATTTAGCGGTTCAGGTAAACGGAATTTGTTCAAAGTGTGATCGAACACATGTTACAATTGTTTGATTAACCACCATAACGTATCGAAAATTGTTTCAAAGAGTGGCAATCAAGTTATACTTTCCTAAATGAAAGTCAAAGAGAATTCAATTCAAACGTACAACAGCATTCCAGGCGCCAATTAACAGACTACCTCCCGACAAAAATTGTATGCGTTTAGAGAATGGATGTATAAGTTGTTTAAAAAATGCTAATCAGCAGCAACATAGACACGTGCTTTTACCGAGCTTACCTTGAAAATATCTTGGCGCACGAAAAACAGACAATAACACATATATGGATGCCACGGTGGTGTGGATACCTATCACTCTGGATGCCGTCAACGACACTGCTTTTTGTATGTCTTTGGTATGACTCAGCCGGTGATCGAACCCACGACCTCCCGCTTCCGCCGCGGACGCTCTAACCACTAGGCTACCGGAGTGGTTATTTGACTTTGGAGCCAGATTACAAATATAAACCTAGAGTAGCCATCGCATTTTGTACGGCGACTTTGTAGTACGGTGTAATTAATGGGGATTTTCTTTCATTTCCGACCAAGTCAGGGACGATGGACATTTCCATTCTATAAAATGGGACCAACGCTGTGTGGAACTTCAGTTTCAATTGGTTCTGCTGAACACAGTGAACGTCATCTTGTATGCAGAATTTGAAAATACTGAGATCAGAGGTTTGCGGGAAATGGCGCTAGGCTTCTAAAAGAAATATGGAACACGAGCCCGTCCTGGGAGGCGTAGCTGTCTTGGGTAAAGATAAAGTGATCCATAACAAAACCCAATGACCCTTTTTGGGCCTCTATTCTCTACTCTAAAAGATGGATACTACTCAAATAACTGCCATTATGTATTTTATGTTTGCATCTTTGTGTACGTATATGCCTATGTTCAGGAACAACGTTAAACTTACAACACTTTCTACCAATTGTATGTGTGATAACGTGTTTGTGGACATATGGTAATTATATATGCTACTCCTATGTTCACAAACAACGTTAAATTTCAAACGTTTCTATCCCTTGTTTGTGTGATAGGGTGTTTTTGGACATATTTTAATTATAAATACTACTTCTCGTTTTTCTTATGATGATATGCCTGTTTGTAGATATAGTGCGTGCATGAGCTCTTCAATACTTTCTTGTCAGATAGTGTGTGATTTCATCCCTGTTCTTTTGCATGCTATCAATTACGTCGTTGGGGAATCGGTTGCTAGATAAAGTGGATGATGATAGTAATCAAAATGTGGGCGGTGAATATTAATTAAGTAATGGGTGTTGGATAGTAAGAAAAAGTGAGTGCAGGATAGTAATGAAAACGTGAATTGCGGAGAGTTACCAAAATTGGCTACTGAATATTATAAATAAAGTTGGTGTTATATAGTACGTATGTTAAAACTTGGTAAAATTACTAAGTATTGCCAACTACATTCCCAATTTAAAATTTACCTTTTTTGATTCCATAATGATATTTGATGTTAAATGTTAACAATGAATTATTCAATCTAAAGTAGGTATGTTTTTAAGATATTTTCCGTTTAATCTAATAATGCCATGTTTATGTCATATTACACACCAATATAAACACAGAACGTAATGTTAAATTTAGATTATACACATACTATTCTGTAATATAAGCGTACAATTTAACGATATATTTCCCTTTAAACCCCCATGTGGCTCAGCTACTGTTGGGAATGTTTCAAATTTCTACCACTATTTTTTTTCATATGTACTCTATTCACTTATTTAGTACTTCATTCTTTTGTGGTAAGTTTTGGGGAAAAAGGAAAGAGAATTATGTTTAAACTGCCTCTTCAGCCTAAATCCCCTATTGATGAAATATATTGACATACATATATTGGAATACTCAATAATTAAACCTGATTAGACCCTGAATTGTCTTATGTATGACTTAATCCAAACGAAATGTATTTAATAAAAAGAGGCTAAAGCGATGGTCGTTACAGGTTTGACTTCAAAACATAAAGACTCCTGTCATCCTCATCAAAGAACGAAGTTTTATCATACGTTTGAGATATTTATAATACATGTTTTGCAATTAATTAATCATTTAAGTTTTGAGTATTAATTTTCATTCAATTTTGTGATTTCATTAACTGTTTTAATTTATATTAGGAAATTCAAACTGAATCAACATGAATGACCTTGTTGTCATCGTCCTACACACTTTTGCAAGCAAACAGAGCTTCATAAACTCATTTATATGTTGATTTCCAAACATACCAGCCTCAGGTCACGTGGATTGATAAAATGTTTCGTTTCCGGATGTGCCATTATATCGTCTGCTTACATATCTGGTGATAGATATGTTATGTGGTTCTGTCAAAACAAAACAAAAAATAGTTCTGTGTACAATTTTTGGAACGGACCAGAAAAAAAGTGTCCTTTAAATTGCTTGAGAAAAAATGTTCTTGTCCTGATTCACACAAAAAAAATCTATTATACATTATATTTGTTGAACAAAAATTATCATGAGGAATACAATTCCTGGCTCGAAATAAAGTACAAGCTCCCCTCCTCCCAAAGTCAAATGTTTGGCACCTTACTTGCTAGTAAACAATTTGAGCACACTGTTTGTTTGATTAGTATGTTTTCTAAATATCTGTCATCAACAAGAGACAGTTTGAAACAAAAACACAAAAACAAAGCAAAACAGTCGTGGAGCATGGGCTAATATAATTAATCTATTCAAGGAATTAAATAATGAGTCAGGTTCACACATGTTAATGAAATCATCTTGTATCTGAATGGCTGATCGTGTTACATTGATGTATACCATATTTCTGATGCAATCTTGATTATACTTGGAATTTTGGTTTATATCGTCAAGATCTTGAAAATGTTCAGTAACAAGTGCGATAGCTTGGTGCCACTCTTGAAGCTGTTTTAATCTTAGAGCGAATTGGGAGCATGTCCTTATATCATCAGATCTCGTATCTGATTGGCTGGCCTTGTTACCAGTCAGGAGGCCATATTTCTAATCCGATTTGGGTTTAACGTGAAATGTATTTTTTTAAATGAACAAGACTTCACGTTATTATTTTTTTAAATTGATTGAGATTAAATTTAGTAAACAAGGATTATAAATATCTTAATAATAATTATGAGCGAGCGAGATCCGCGCTTATTATTATTTTTTTAATCGGATTGGTTAACATTGTCAACAATTCGACAGCATAATTTATGATAACCATTTCCTTAAACTTTGGGAATATGTAATCCAGATACTCGACAAGATTTCGTATTAGCGAGATATATGCCAATTAAAGGCAATGATATTGCATCTGATGGGCTGAAATTCATCTATATACACTACTATGGCGTAATTTTAATAAAACTCGGTGAAGATAAATAAGACATTGCATATTTATGAAACGAACGCGCATCTGATACATAGAGAGTTTTACTGGTATAAAAATTGTTTTGTGATATGATTTTGATCCGACTTGGTATAAAGGCTAATGTTAGTAAACTTATGGTTGAGGTGAAGTATGAGCGAGTTCCAGTCAAAAGACGACATGTTAACATTCTAACAAAACTCTTGCAAACAAGATTTCTGATCAGAACTTGATCCGATATGTTAAATGGTCTTATAACATTAAAGTGATTTATGAATACTGCTATACCAGGTTGATTTGACTTGCTACCCACTCTGGTGACCGCATTTCGACCATATTTTGCTCCAGCGTCTTTAGCAAGCTGATATCATCATTGATCTTAAATAGGTTTATAATAACCGAGATCTACACATATAGATGAGACTGGTGGTCCAGCATGGTAGCGGCATGGTAAAGTGGCGGACAACCAGTCCAAAAGACCGCATAATCGAATCATACCTGAACCAGTCCGGGTCAGCTTTTGTGGTGTGTCACTAGACAACGGACTTATTCTCATGGCGTCGGCACTAAATAGTTATTTCATGTGCTCTATCGAAATACACTCGGTCTCTTCAAGTCGAGAATGAAACCTCGGATGTTGCCAGTGAGAAGTATATTCTAAACTACTTTTCATGGAACAAATGTCGGCGGAGGAGACAAAACCTCAAAATTGGAACATATGCGGTGCATTCCTCCAGGGGCGAACCACCAACACATAATACAGAAGTGTATTCCTACAATATCTAAGTGATGTTCCGATCGTTGAGGTGTTGATGCACATAATAAAATCCAATGCACCATGTATCAGATAGCCTAAGCGTGTTACATATCTAAATCTACTTTGACAAAACTGTTGTTGTATCATCGAGATCTTGGATTACTTAGACTATAATCAATTCAATGTTCCATGCATATTATATATACGTTTATATTTGAAAATACTTCTATTTTATTAGACTAAATCATGCAAAATTAGGTAAATCGACACTATACGTTTTGGGAGATGGTTCTTAAATTCTGTGAGTGGACCTCACATTGACATGAAAATATTGTGTCATGATACTAAAATATGTTATTTAGTTTTCAAAAAGTCGCTTGTTTGATATGCACTTATGAAAAACTGTACATTGTTTCCTTCTGGGAAGAGCATTGTATCCTGGCCCATTTATGGAAAACATCAATCGAACACTGAAATGCACACTATTAGATGTGGTGCAAACAAATGTGTGGTTGTTTGTTTGGCCTTCTTAAATTTGGAAAAGTTTGTTTACAATGATGTCACTTACGACCACACCTCTTTTTTGTAATGTTTTTGTGATAAAGTCACGGTTAATTGTTTCCCATTTCTATCTAATTATATTGCACAAATTACGTGATCATTTATAATGTTTATGTTTGTCTAAGCGTTTTGAATGGAAAAATTTCAGCATTTATTCAAATGTATTGCCTCCAAAGCAGGTTTTGATTATCATGCGACAATTTCATTTTGCAATCTCTGCTTCTAGTGATCACTTACAAATAATGAAAACTTTATATTGCTATCTTCCTTAGAAGCAAGTCATCGTGATCTACTTTTCATACCACAATTCATCTTGCCATGCTTTAATGGCAGGGTCCATTTCTCAGTCCCCGTTGAACGTAGAGCGTTGAATTATGATAAGCATAAGCATCAAATGACCGTGGCTAGAGCGTCCGACTCGGATGCGGGAGGTCGTGTGCCCGAAACTATGGCGAGTCATACCAAAAGCTTTTAAAAAAATGGTACTAACAGCTGCCTCGTTAAGCGCTCAGTATTGAGATGTTAGTGCTAGGATTGGTAGGCCAGATGTCAGGATATTGTGACTGGGTGGGGCATGATGCTATATGTTTGCGGCATGATGCCCCAGTGCTAGACATCATTATAAAACTGCCACACTACAGTCGTCATAGTGATATGACTGAAATTTTTTTAAAGCTACGTTCAAAATCCAGCACAGTAAAGTGGGTTACTGCGATCTATTTTGTACGTTTCAGATACCTAGTGTTTGATGCACCTGCAGAAACATTCGTGAAATGTAGTCCTCCATACATATAGCATTTTAGTGTATGCATAAGGACGACTCTTGAAGTGTATTATTCAAGAAATGTCACTCAATCATGCAACACCTCCGGTGATTTTCAGTGTCAATAAAATGTTTATGCAAGATGCGATTCTTGGTTAACAGAGAGGCCCGTGGTATGCGCTTTTACCGATCACTGCCATCTAACCCCTTTGTCCGGGTGGATTCGAGGCTTAGGCCCAGACAACTTAGGTATGCGAGAAAGCTGCCAAGTAGTTCCCCGTGGATCAGTGGTTCTTACTGGTGTTCTTATTAGGTTCTTTTTTTTCCACCTTAATTACTGGCCTATAGGAAATGGCGTTAAACCCATCATCACCAACAAGAGGCAGTTGGCATGGCTGCTTTACTGAAAATGTCTATAAATTCCAATACTTGTTGCCAATTTTAGGACTAGAACTATATGCACATGCAATGTCGTTCTGAAAAAGAAATTAGTTGATCTATGTTTTTCATGAAAATACACTACTACCTTATGGAATCTCTTAATCATTGTTAATGGATAATTACTCGTGTCCTATAGATAGCAGGGAAGATTTGAGAATAAACTAAACAAACTACAGCTTAAGGCCTCACGATCTGAATGGCTGTATAAAATTTTAGATTTTTATTTACAGCCCTTTTCTTGGTTAAGACTAACCAAATAGGGCTTTTAGATCTCCTATAATTTAGAACCGCACCGTGTCAAGATCCGGCCCTTATGAAAAGTGATGTTATTATGTGGAAAAAGGCTATACATGCTCGGATATTTACGTATTTTCTGAATACTATAGACTTCAAATCAAAGTATTTATCTAGTTATTTAACCCCAATTTTGTAATTAATGTGTATTCTTACCGCTTGTTTGTTTTGTAACTGTGAGACCTTTTTCATACTGAGAATGCCAATCGAATTCGTCCTTGGATACCAGCATTCAATGAATATATAACATTTTCAAATATATAACATTTTCAAATGACAGTAATGCGAGACGAAAACTAATTCTTATTTTGATTATCTTTAAATGAACACACACACACACACACACACACACACACACACACACACACATATATATGTCCAAGATTTGTTTCGCGTGTTGGAGATGACAAGAAATGTATGAAATGTACGTCAGCTATCAAGATGAAGGAACACAAAGCAAAAAGAATTGGAATAAAAATGTGTACCATATTAAATTCATTTATAAAAAGGGGATAATGAATACTTTTTACTAATGATTAAAGTGTGGAAATTCATCATTGATCTAGAATCAACTGCACACGGTCGCGAGAATATTCATATATGCGTAGTATTGTGTCATGGGTGGATCACAATTTGATATGCCAATAGTATTGGTATATCATATTGCCTTTATACGAACTCTTTAATGACATGTTAATTTTAATGTACGTGGTAATGTAATAATATGGTTCATCGTAACGATATGTGTGTCCTTTTTATCGGATTTAACTACAGTGGTTTTCAATGATACAAAGTTGTAACGCATGTCGACATGATACTGTAAATTTGTCAGTTACGTGGTCCACATACTGTGATGAATTTAATTTTTCTGTGTTGTTGCTGTTTCTTAAATAGACTATAATGTTATAAAAAAAATTGATTATTATTAATTAAATATGAAAATGTACAGAATCCTCTCTCTCTCTCTCTCTCTCTCTCTCTCTCTCTCTCTCTCTCTCTCTGGACCATTGTAGCAAAATACGGGCTAACATCTATGAAATTACGAGGAGAGAGAGAGAGAGAGAGAGAGAGAGAGAGAGAGAGAGAGAGAGAGAGAGAGAATTGCGGTGCTCTGCTTTTATCATTAAAACCATCTTTCATGTTTAAGTCATGTATTATATGGATTTAATCAAGGTGAAGGAAACTATAAACGAAAAACGAAAACAATAATTTATCGATATGCAAAGGTGATATTGAATAGCCACAAAAGACATAGAACTACCTGTAGCAAGTCTTAACTTCGTTCAAAGGGCAAAATTATGTGTTTGTATTAATATATATATAGCTTTTGTTCATTCAAAGGAAACTCGGTAAGCCTCGTTTCCTTTCAATGAAAGATTTATACATCTCGTGGTAAATCATTGATGCTATATATATATATATATATATATATATATATATATATATATATATATATATATAGCTAACTATTGAGAAACGGCTTATGGCTTATCTATGCTGATTAAGGTCATTCAGAAATTATCAACATTAAATCTTAAAATGGTACGTATAAAAAAGCCGTCATAAGGCGTCTAAAATCTTCAGTCATAGTAATAAATAACATCACAGAAAAAATGAAAGGAGATAACCTTAAAGAAAATTAATGTGAGACCATTTCTAAAAGCTAATACAGACAAACAAGCCATCATATAACGTAAAGGACAGCACATTGGTTTATATGTTTTTAACGAAATAAAGGATAATGTAAATCAGATATCGCATAAAGTTGATGTTATCATGGTTACAGTTCAACATGTCTCGAATTTCGCTGAAAGAATATACATCAATCGCTCTAAGTAAGCCATCACCGATGCATTTTTCCTAATTCAAACACTTATCACAGACTATATTTACGCATAAATAACACGATCGTCACAAATCATTACCTGAAATTCAACTAATATTAGAGAAGAGTTTTGACACCGCATGTATGAAGTGAAATCGAGTAAAACATTTACTGCTGTATGTATATAGATTTTGACCATACAATTTAGCATTACTGTCATTTCACCTCTAGTAATAACGGAAATTGAACGGTTTTAGCATTACTGTCATTTCATCTCTAGTAATAACGGAAATTAAACGGTTTTAGCATTACTGTCATTTCATCTCTAGTAATAACGGAAATTAAACGGTTTTAGCATTACTGTCATTTCATCTCTAGTAATAACGGAAATTGAACGGTTTTTAGCATTACTGTCATTTCACCTCTAGTAATAACGGAAATTGAACGGTTTTAGCATTACTGTCGTTTCACCTCTAGTAATTACGGAAATTAAACGGTTTTAGCATTACTGTCATTTCACCTCTAGTAGCAATGGAAATTAAACAAACAAATCATTCAGTCAGTATTGGATATTGTGAACGAAGTTCAATTATAGGCAAACTATTTAAATGCAAGAAAGAAAAACCGATGCCAGAAATGGAAAATCATACAATAAAATACCAGAGCTTCCAACAGTTTGTAAAAGCGCGATAAAAATGTTTTTACTGCAGATGAAATGAAAAGATTAGAGCTCACAAAACAGAGAGTTACAGGTGAATGTGGAGATAGAGTAAACAGAGAATTACAGGTGAATGTGGAGATAGAGTAAATAGAGGTTTAATGCATTTGAATCATGAAGTAAATTTCACTTTACTTTCACGAGATATAAACAATGCATCATGTACATGTGTCGATAAGTATTCTGAGATGTTAAATTGAATATTGGTCAGCACGACATAGGCCAGTTTATGGTGTTCAAAGCGAAGATGTTTTCTAATTTTTATTAAATTACCAACTTAACCACTACCCACTCCATGCCCAGCTATCATGTTTAACAATATTTTTCATAATCGAATAGACTTTTACGATAACAACATGCAATTACTCACATACAATCCATTTAACTGCTTTTATATGTACACTATTATTTCAACAGTGATGTATCAATCTATGAATTACAAAGCACAGTGTCACATGAACTTTGATATAGTCAACCAAACAGTATGGATGTCGATAAATGTTTGTGGGATTTCCTTCTGGTCTATAAAGAGCAAAAGTAACCAATATCTAGCTACGCCAATTAAAAGTTCTTTACTTTTTAGATATCCGAATGCAAAATACCTTTAACCAGCGAGTTTAATCTTCGCAATAATGATATGAATCTTCAATGATTAAAATAGTTGCTGTTATTTGTTTTGTTTTTTTTAGGGTTTGACGTCATTTCTCGAGGCAAGATGGGCTAAATATGGCGGCCAGTATAAGTAATGGGCGAAGACCCCGGTAACAACTACCGACCCAGGCTGAGCTACAGGTACCATTCTCACATATCCATATTGTCAGAGCCCGATATCAAGATTTAAGATAGTATGTCAACTTTTAACATTCGACCAGATCATGACTGGATTTATATCAAGAGTAGACTAAAAGTAATTAGATGAAGACAAGCATTGCTGGCAAAAGCAAAACGTAAAAGACTGGTTTATTATCAAATCAGATTCAACCATGCCGATGTAACAAGTGACGATGTTAAAACGGCTGATATCTGTGACAGTACCATACTATATTGCTGCTGATAAAAATCAAAAATAGTATGGATACAATTTTGAAGAAAAGAAAGACTATGATGAGGATGTTCATCTGTAATACCTTGCTAATGTGACATTTAGAAAATAAGAACCGTTGGAAAACAATATTAATAACGAAACAAAACAAACAAACAAAAATTGACTTTAAATTTTTTCCAGGAGTTATGTATTTTACGTTATGAACATAGTTTATAAAATCATAGTTTATAAAATTGCGTATACTGGGCAGCTTCTCACAATTTCAGTCTTGTTCTGCATATATGTACTTTTCGGCACCATTCTGTTATGGGCTTTGTATGCATCCTTCCGTAAATCGATATGCAAATAACAAACCCATTAACTACCAAACTAGCATAAGATGTTAAGAAACAGAACATAAATAACATGTATGGCTGTTTAAAAACCCTGCTTATTACGCTACCAATAATACTAAGCTATGCTGCTACTGTTTTCTCTGCTAATTACATTACTAGGTATCAGTGTTTACTTTAGCCCATTTCAATATGTTTTGTTTGCCCATTTCAATATGTTCTGTATGCCCATTTCAATATGTTCTGTATGCCCATTTCAATGTGTTCTGTATACCCATTTCAATGTGTTTTGTATGCCCATTTTAATGTGTTCTGTATGCCCATTTCAATATGTTCTGTATGCCCATTTCAATGTGTTTTGTATGCCCATTTCAATGTATTCTGTATGCCCATTTCAATGTGTTCTGTATGCCCATTTTAATGTGTTCTGTATACCCATTTTAATGTGTTCTGTATTCCCATTTCAATGTGTTCTGTATGCCCATTTCAATGTGTTCCATATGATCATTTTAATGTGTTCTGTATACCCATTTCAATATGTTCTGTATGCCCATTTCAATGTATTCTGTATGCCCATCACTAAACCATTACTACTGTATTACAAACAGAGTAAAATTATGTTGTATCACATCAACAGATGATATAGCAGCTATCATTACATCCTTGTTTTAAACGACTAACTCACAATTTCACAAAAATGCAATTAGAAGAAAGCATTTTCCTTCATTTCAACATTTTCTCTAAAATGTTTCCCAAAGTTTGTTAAATATTCAACTAGTTGCGTTTGCGGTATATATTCATTTCAAAAGTTAGCATAAAATAATGAAAATATCATATTGAACGTGCACATACAAGGCTATTGAATATTTCATATTTTTTTTCTGCTTTTTCATCTTTTATTTTCTAAGATATCATTATGTTTTTGACCTGTTTGCATTGGTAATCACAACACTAATCTGACTAATGATATGATTTTGTTCAGGAATGAACATAGGAAATGTCTAAATCATCTTTTCTGACATTTTCAGATTCAGTGAAGTTAGCAGCCTTAAGCAGAAGTTAGTTGGTGGTACACATAGTACTTTCAAAGTCGTGTCTGATTTCATGCTTTCTTTTAACGCTTGCAAACATTTTACTTCTTATCATATGAACTAATCAGACGTTTAACTCATTGTCCTATCATTGTTTTGTGTATCGAATCTCTTTTACCTCAAAATTCTGTCCTGGTAAACCATACATGTCAAAACTCCTAGATTCCATTCATGTTTTCAATCTTAAACAGTCAGTTAACCATCCTACCCATAAACTTGGTCACATTTTAGACTGGTTTCTTTATAGACCTGATGATAATATTCTGCAATCCACCCTTGAATCCCACGAACTTGTATCGGATAACCTCTGCATTGTATGCCATCTCGACGTATCAGTCCCTAATCCTCCACCTCTATTTGCTACTAAGAGAAACCTCCGTATGATAAATAGAACCAAATTCATGCATGACATCCAAGAAAACCTAACAACTTTCTTACATCCAACAGCGGAACAACTTGATAACTGCCTGCGTTCGTTGCTTGAAAAACATGCCCCAGCCACCAAATGCAGAGTATCAATAAAAATAATGTTCTCCATGGTATAGCAGTGTTAGGGACCAGCTTCGCACTGCTAAAAGACATCGCCGAAAAGCAGAGAGGCTTTGGCTTTCCACCAGACTCACTATTCATAAACAAATTTACGAAGCCGCTAAGAAGAACGTCACAAACATAGTCCATTTAGCCAAATCATCCCACTGCAGTACTAAGATCACGGAGAGTTCCAGCTGCAAAGACCTCTTCGGGATAACTAACAAACTAATGTTAAGGAACAAATGTACACCACGTCCAACAACCTTCTCTCCACTAGACCTACCAGACCAATTTGCAAATTTCTTCGATGACAAAGTACAAACCATTAGAGATTCGCTTGACAGCACAATTTCAACTGATTCGTCACCATACAGTTATGATGCAGAATTTCAGCGAGAACCGTTAGGAGCATTTGAACCTGTTTCTATAGATTTAGTACGGATAATCGTGATGAAAAGTGCACCAAAGTCTTGTGAACTTGATCCAATTCCGACATCACTGTTGCTTGAGTGCTTAGACCCAATATTGCCTTCACTAACTGATGTTATTAATATCTCTCTCTCATCAGGGGAATTCCCATCATTTTTCAAAACTGCCATCGTAAAGCCACTGCTGAAGAAACCAACACTGGACCATAATGATTTAAAGAACTACCGCCCAGTTTCTAATCTCCCATTCATATAAAAAAATCTTAGAAAAAGTTGTTCTAACTCAACTTGTATTTCATTTGAATTCAAACAGTCTTTTTAGCAATGTACAGTCTGCATATCGCCCTTGCCACAGTACGGAAACTACTCTTCTGAAAGTATTTAGTGACATTCTCTCTGCTTTGGATAGTGGAAAGATTACAGTCCTCACTCTCCTGGATTTATCTGCAGCATTTGACACAATAGATCATGATATATTACTTCACCGTCTCCAGCATGTATTTGGCATTCAGAATATAGCCTTACAGTGGTTCAATTCCTACTTAGTCAACAGGACACAAATTATATCTGCAAATGGAATACACTCCAGCCCAGTTGACGTATGTTCCACAGGGATCTGTTCTTAGACCTGTTCTCTTCATTCTGTATACTCAGCCGCTCTCAAGTGTCATAGATCATCACCCAGTGTCGCACCAATTGTATGCTGATGACACCCAAATATACAAGTCTAGCCACCCAACTGAAGTTGATGCTACCATCCATGGAGTAGAGAAGTGCATTTCTGATGTGAAATCATGGATGACATGTAACAAGCTGCAGATGAATGATGATAAAACTGAGGCTATTCTGATCACAACACAAAGACTTTCTCATTGACATCCTTTACCTCAGACAATAAATATCAGCAACACCAACATTCAATTCTCACAGTCAGTACGGAACCTAGGCGTTACTCTAGACAGAACTCTCACATTGCACCAACATGTCATGAACATATGCAAGGCTGCATATCTTGAATTGAGACGCATCAGTTCCATTCGTAAATATCTTTCAGTTGATGCCACTAAAACACTTGTGTGTTCATTAGTACTTTCAAGACTGGACTATTGTGAATCAATTCTGTCTGGTTCGTCACAATATTTACTCCAGAAACTTCAAAAAGTTCAAAATACAGCTGCACGGATCATCTTTAGAGTACCTCGATCAGAGCACACCTCACCACTGCTCTGTACCCTACATTGGCTATCAATTCGATACAGAATCAAACACAAAATTTGTTCTCTGTGCTATGTTTCAATGACAGACTCCAGTCCAACATACCTATCCAGCCTCACCCATGTGTATAAACCAGCTAGATCCTTACGCTCTTCTTCTGATAATCGTATACTCATTGTTCCCAAGGTGAAAAACAAAGTCATATGGACAACGTTCGTTTGCACACCAGGACCCGGCGACGTGGAACGAGATGCCCATTGAAATTAGACACAAAGACACAGTGGTCCCTTTTAAGAGTGCTCTTAAGATTCACATGTTTCGACTGCAGGGACAAACTTAGCGACCTAATCATGTTTTGTATCTTATGTTTTCAGCATGTTTTTATGTTTTCCAATTTCATTGTTTTTGTCATTTATTGTTCTGTAGTGTAGTCATATCATTATTGATGGTGTAAAGCGCTTAGAGCTTCGAAAGATTAGGCGCTATACAAAGTCCTCATTATTATTATTATTATTATTATTATTATTATTATTATTATTATTATTATTATTATTATTATTATTATTATTATATGAGTACATCCACCTTACATTTTTTTACGAGTTCAAAATTATACATGCATGAAAACACTGTTTTTATTATGTGTACTCTGACGGAGAACAAAATTATTTTATAATATAATTTCTGTATTACATCAGTATTTTATGCTGTTTACTGTGACGTAGTACATAAGTGAAGACCATGTTAAACTTGTATATTACAGCGATGTTTTAAGCTGTGATGCAGTCTAAACTATATTTCTTTTACTTTGACTACATACCCAAGAATAACCTTTAAGTTTCATATAAATGCAACAAACTGACAACGAACAGTCCAAAAGTAGTTTTTAAATAGCCTAAGCTGCTCGTTTCTCACTGAGTGTTTGTTAAAGGCAAAAAGAAAGCATGCAAACAAGAAACCTATGTGAACCTGATCTTTCTCACCCATGCTATTCACATATGTTAGATTGTAATTGCATTTTTAACACACACACACACACACACACACACATATATATATATATATATATATATATATATATATATATATATATATATATATATATATATATATATATATATATATATCAGGTCCACATGGATTTCTTGTTTACTCAACACATATGACATATCACATATTTTCAGTTGTTTACGCCAGTCAGCGAAGATAATCATTTTTATACCGAAAACGTTATTTAGATCATGGCAAAAAAACATGCTTTTAGTTTCTATTAAGACATTATAAAGTATTATAATACATAAGTATTATAAAGTTGCACGAAATTTCCATCACACTGAATGATGACCTAGATCTAACATTTGTTTCTTATTGAGTATCAGGCTAAATAAGATTTTCACACGCTGAAGAGTAACTGAGTGTGACACTTATTGTCCTTGTTATGTTTACTGTCACAAAGACGAAGTGCAATAAACCGGAGCTTCAAAGGTAACAAAATTTATATTTATTAAAAATGACATACTTATCATGTCCAAATATAGTTACTGTATTATTTATACTATGTTTGTTGAGCAAAAGCAACGGGGGGGGGTAAGGTCAATATATGTTTTTCATATGGGCTAATCCATAGCTAACCTGTATGAGAGAGAGAGAGAGAGAGAGAGAGAGAGAGAGAGAGAGAGAGAGAGAGAGAGAGAGAGAGAGAGAGAGAGAGAGAGAGAGAGATCAAACAAAACAAGTACAACTTCGTGGAATGAGATGACATAAGTCTAGATTTAAGCTCTGATGTATGGTACGGAACCAATGAACGAATGTTACAATTCACGTGTAAATTATAACATGCCGATAGTTTGCCGTGCATGAAAACATTACTGTCTATTTCAATTTGAAAATCATAAACAGATCGAAGCAAACTTTTGTACCTATGAATTAATGAAGAAACATTCCTATACAGGAATTACTGAATGATGTACTATTGTTTTTAGGACGAGTCCTTCGTTGAGTTTTTTGACTCGAATCTTTTAAACATTTTACATAATTCTTTCCAGTAAAATAGAGATGATTTAATTTAGTGAAAAATTTTAGAGCATATAATTTATGTATAGAGATTTTATCCGATTACAACTACCCGAATTCCATCCCTTTATAGTTTTCTTTTGTTTGGAAATAATGGATAGTGAAACTAGAAACAGCCCTCCATAAAGCGTATCTGAATTTAAAAGAATATCACCCCATCGTGTGTGAACGTTTTTAACGCTGTAATATCTGCGATAACTTGAATCGTGACACACAAGATTTCTGCACAATGTTAATTTTACCCGCGTAACGTATCAAGTGTTTCAACCTCCAAAATGGTGACAATAAATATATTCTCTATAATGACTGCATGAAGCTGATACTGCTTCTGTAAAGTCTGTTAGATGATGTTAGCCTCTCTCTCTCTCTCTCTCTCTCTCTCTCTCTCTCTCTCTCTCTCTCTCTCTATCTCTCTCTCTCTCTCTCTCTTACATCTTACATACACGCACATGCACACATACGTATAAATCGCACTACCTTATTCAGAACAAGGCATCCTTCATGATATCAGTCTACAAACACGTGGATGTACATATCCAGAACACGTTAACAACGGCAGTTTAGTTGGTAGAGTGTAGGATTCCTCATCCGAGGGTCGCGGGTTGCAATATCACCAGGCTAGCCCGGGGTCGCCAGCCATGGTGTTTCCTTGAGAAAAGCACATAGCTCAGATTTCCTTGGGAACATATTGCCAATAACGTACTAAAGTAATCTATACAAGAAACAACCAAAAACAATCATAGTAGGCAACTACGAGTTCTAAAACATTATAACGCATTAAAGAAACATCATTAAATCTCTCTCTCTCTCTCTCTCTCTCTCTCTCTCTCTCTCTCTCTCTCTCTCTCTCTCTTTCTGTCTATCTCAGTCTCTCTGTCTCTCTCTGTCTCTGTCTCTCTCTGTCTCTCTCTGTCTCTCTCTCTCTCTCTCGTTTTATTTGCATGATGCTAACACTTCGTCATGATTTCTGTTTTAAAACTATGATATATATTAGCAAAACAAACGATGACTATTTTCGAAGCCGTTTTGTTATTTATGATTTCTGTTTTAAAAGTGATGTCGTATGTATTCAAATAAACGAATACATATATCGTGTAGTTGATGAAATAATACTGAAACAAATAATACAAAACAACAAAAACGAAAGTACACATTTAATAAACATTAAAACCAACAAAGAAAAATTAAGGTGATTAATGGACATAATTTAAACAGAGCTATTAAGATAACATATCTAAGAGATTAATTTAAGGAAACCTTTGAATGAGTTTATGGTAGAAACAACCGAGTTTTGTATAGACGTTTAATAATATTCATCTGACTATGAAGAAGAAAATCGTTCAATCAATTTGACAATATAGTTGTTTGAACGTTACACTAGACTTGAAGATTAGATTTGTACAACAAATGAATCACTCAGGAAGGATATAACATCGAGTATATAAACATCTTAACATAATGAACAGATGTGAAATGCAAACGGCGATAGCATCGGGTTCTTGAAATACTTCACACAAATACCTTGTCAGATAATAAGCGCAAATACAATATATATATATATATATATATATATATATATATATATATATATATATATATATATATATATATATATATATATATAGAGAGAGAGAGAGAGAGAGAGAGAGAGAGAGAGAGAGAGAGAGAGAGATGCGTGTATTAATGTATACCATCCACTTAGAATTAGGTCATAGCTAAATGTACCTGAATGGATTTAGAACAAATCAAACTTGTATGAACGTACACATTTACGACAATGGGTGTTTCTTTTAAGCCGTGGAATACATTTTAAATATTCCATAAAAGAGATCCGCATGTACTATCAAAATATCATTTGATTAGATACCGCAATTGCATTAATACATTTCCAGCGAAACAAAGGGTATTGGGAAATCCGGAAATGGATTAAATACGTATGTAAATGTTTATGGAATAATTTACATCAATGAAGTTAGAATAACGGAAATAGAACGACAAATGACAATGTTTGCAACCCATCTAACCCATGTACATCTGTTTTATATTTTAAGAAACAATAGAAAATACCAAGTTTGCTCATATAATTCATCTCTGATGGTATCTTCCAACATTACAATCTTTGCTCTTGGCACAGTATATACATGTCCACCACATTAATCTAATTTCAGTGGGACAGATAGTTCCACAGCCTGTTTATCACAAATCATTCACAAAACAAATGCAGCATTGTTTCCGTGAAAGTTTTACACAAAGTACATATAAAGATATCAATTGTATTTTATGCAAAATTTAAAATATTGGTAAAATTCTGTGAGTAACACAGACTCGAAACCATTGAAGTTCGAGTTTCTCTTAAAGACGTTTGTATGTCTAGACACACAGTCATATTCAAATTTATAGTTTCAGTCAATTTCTTTTCATTAATTTGTTTAATATCCGTTTTCAAACGTTTTGGGTAAATTTCCTTACATCTTTTATTAATGTGAAATACAATTTCCAAATGAAAAGCGATAAATGATCTAATCAGTGTCGTTTCATCTAGCTATTACATTTTACATAAGAACTTTAGAATTTTGTCTTAATTAGTAAGAGGAAATTTGTGTTTTGACTATATTCAGCTTTAAAACTGTCGAAATCAGTAATTGTTCCTTGATTTAATCACCAATATAGATTAGAGTATGTATAATCCTTGTATTATAGAAAATTGAAACTGTTGTTTCTTTACAAGTGACTGCATCCATACATTTGTTGTCATCAGATCTTTTCCTGTCCTGGGTACGTTTTCTTCCTATTAGCAGTTTCCTAGTCAATGAAACATCACGCCAAAAACATTTATTGTCCTTTTTGATAATGTCATTACATTTTGACCTCCTAATAAACACATGTATTTAATCTACATATTTCATACACAAGCAATGTACTCTATGCTAGTATAAGTTTATCAAAGTCTAGTATTGCCAAGCCACCTTAGAAAATGTTTAAAGCGTAATCCCTCTTTTAACTTGTCCACTTTTGACTTTAGTATAACAGTGAAAAGATATTTAATTCCGGATAAAATTTGACGAAATATTTGGTAACGAAATGAACAAATGATTGATCTTTAGAACAAATCAAGTTTTCAGAACTGTTATTTTACAAATTCGTGTTAAGGATAGCGTTTCCCAGCATTTTTATTTTTTCAAATCGTTTATATTATATTCAAAAAATAATCGATAACATTTTATCCAGATCAACCGTAAACTGTATGCCCTATTTTGCAAATTCAGTCATCCATTGTAATGTGAACCTGAGATCAAATGTTTCTGCACCGTACTCCAAAACTCTCTTGTTTTGGCATAATAAGTTTCCTTCCTGTAATCCTTTCAAAGAATGATTCCAGAGGATCAATAGAGGCATTAAGAATTAAAAGCAGTATCATCAATCGTGATAGTAAATATTTTGTTTCTTTTAGGTTATATTTTATTATTCTTTTTTTTAATAGTATAGAAAGTATGTCAGTATATGACAAGAATAAATATGGGAAGATTGGATTACCCTGTCTACAACTTCTGGAAGGTTTAAAAACTTTGAGAAATAGCCGTTTTGTAAAATTGCCAGTGAGATAGTATAAGTTAAATTTTCAGCTCAGTGACTTATACGTGGTTTAAAATTAAAGCATGTTAGAACTTTGCGATTAAATTTCCATGAAATAATGTTTTAAATAAACGAAACTCGTATATCTTACTCAACACGAGGCTTTAAACACAGGAAAATGTAAAGTAGAGAAAAATATAATTCCTTTCACAATACAAAATAATAATTTATTATCTAATATAGTCTTTATGATTAATAAATATTTGAGTCTCCTAAAGTTATCAAATAACACCAGCGTAAAATCACTTTACAAAAATAAACAAATTCTTACTTATAGAAGACACGAATGTGCAAGATTTTCTAATTAGAACTAAACAGACAGAACAAAAGAAAGGCAGTTTTGTCATCTAAATTTAACAGACACCGGCGCTCTCAATGTGCAAACATAAAAGAAGTACTTCTTTCAGTAGCGCTAATAAAAAAGAGGTATTTTCTCTACGTTAAAACACTAACTGCATATCAACTAATGTCATTTTTTTGATCACCTGTAAAACATGTAGTATGCAATATGTTAGACAAACACTTTAACAAACTTTTAAGAGAATGAATAAACTTCGCTTTCATATACACAATTATAGAGATCCTCCGTTTTCCTCTAATAGTTCAACACACATTAACACCAATAATCACTCCCTACTTTATTTTTCTTTCCTACCAATATATACTGTGCATGGTGTTATGAATAGACTCGTAAAAGAAACTTATTTTATTAATAAGTTAGATAATTTGTATCCTATTGACCTGAATGCCAATGCGCTATATAAAATTGTATAATTGTTTTTATTTGATTGTTTTAAATTCATACATTGTATATGCTTTATAATAATATAATTATATTTATGACTGTTTGTCTCTATTTTATTTATTTTAATGAAATAAAGTCGAATTCATTTTCAAAATCAATTATTAAAATATTACCCGACACATGTAACTCTTCTTTAATGTACCTATTATGATATATGATCCTTTTATGCCTGTCAATATATCCATTTTATAAATAGAACCCAATTTATTCGTCAAATATTTTTTCATTCATTACTTCTTTAATTTTTTTTGTCGATATGTCATTACAATAATTTGCATTAACCATTAAGTAGAGAAATTGGACGTCATTTTATAATGTTTGGCTTATCCTCATTGGGTATGCAAGTTACCATGCCTTGTCTCAAACAGATGAATATGACCAGTTTCATTTGCTTCATAAATTGTTCTAACTACAAATTCTGATATGTCAATCCAAAGGACATTACCAAAATTCAGCTGTAAAACCATCTGATCCTGTGCTTCTGATATTTCTTAAACTTTTCAAAAAATCAAAAACTTCAGTCTGGGAAACTTTGCAATCTAATCTTAAAGCATGCTCTTGGTTGAACCTAGGAATTGTAAAGGTTTGTTAGAAGGACATCTAAGTCTCTAGTTTCTACCACATTCTCTTCATTATATATATTATCATAATACTCTTTAACTTCCAGTAGAATGTAAATAAAGAATAGTAGCAATTTCATCTAATTAATTTTGTATTTATTTTATCCACATAGTTTATAATTTCTAAATGGTTAAAGTATTTTATTGATTTTACGCCAAATTCTACCCATTTTACTCTGGATCTACTAATACTTCCTCAGATGCTTTTCTTTTCTTATACTTTCAAGTTCTTTTTTAAGACTCCAATATTTCTAAATCAGAAGATTCCATGGCACGTATGTGCTGCAGAAGTTTGTTTTCCTGTTTTAATATACAATTACCTTTATATAAAGTAGATGAAATATTTATTTTACGAACGTATTCATCAATATGTCTAGAAACAATGAATACGATATAGAAAATTTTAGATCTCAGTTCAGTATATTGACAATTTTTCAACAATAATCAGTTACATCATATTACAGTTTTATTATCTTCATTAACTTTATAAAAAAAAATTAGTCAATATATTTTTTCAACCAGTAATCTTCAATTTGCACAACCTTTATTTTGTCTGAAATTATTTGAATTTGATTGAAATATTATCATAAAATCTAATCTTGGACCTTGAAACAAGTTAAAATCCCCACATAAAATAATAAACTCACTTTCATATTCATTTATAAAATCATTATTGTAAACGTCTGGGTAAACATTATTTGGCCCATATAAATAATTAAAGAAACGTTCCCTTCACCAGTTTTAATGTCAATAACAATCAAGTGACCGTCAGGATCTTTCTTACGTTCTTTACATGATACCGTGGAATAGAATATAAACCTGTAAAATATATAACATTTTAGAATAAGTGGAGAAAGGTGGTGAATGTTCCAAAATGGAAAAACTTGAATAACCTTGATGTCAGTACATTTAAATAATGATATTCCAATATCGATGATCCAGTAAATCTTGATAACTATGAGCATATTCTAGGATACTGTAATGCGCGGTAGGATTCTATAAAACAAACACATTTTAAATGTGAGAAACTATTCAGAAATCCTGTTCATAAAGAAGGGTTGGAATGTGTAACTAAATATGATAGAGACACGCATAGATTCTAATGGTGATATAAACATCTGATTCAAAGGCAGACCCGGTAACATAACATGATTTGATGATCACAGAAAACATTTAGCACGTAGTTTACTATTTAAAAAAAAACACAGGGTCTAGTGCCTTGAAATAATTAAATGCATGGAAGAATTCGAATTGGGGAACTTCCACCTGCAGTCGAGAAACGTTATTTACCACAACAAGAAAAGGGAATTATGGGATTTTATAACAGTTTCAGACAGTAGACTCTATGTATCCTAATGCTGAAATATATGAAAACGATTGAGGAGCTATAGTGTGAATAGCAGAAAACAATTCCTATGCACAGACAATATATTGCGAGAGTAGTTAATTAAAAGTCTTTTTGAAAGTATAATAGCTGAAACATCAAATATATTTGTAGGTATCTCACAGAAAATGTTGAAACAAAATCAGAAGGTAGAGAACAGTTACTACTATATGTAAGTTGAAACCTGTGTTCGGAAAAAAGATGTTACAATAGTTGATATAGCTACTGTCTATATAAATTGTTGACAAAGGTTTGGTAGTGACCGAAGACACAAATGGTGTGAATGCTCTATTAGGATGTGTATGTGATTTATTCATTGACAAAATGTTAAATATGGCCTAATATATATTGATACTTATTTTGTTTGAATTAAACCAAATAGCAACAGCCTTGACTAGAATTATTGACAGTGTAATAGGCTAGCTTTTGAAGACCGATGAATCGGCAAATTCTAGTCTTGCTGAAAATGGTTTGGTTTGCTTGGCTAAGCTTATAGCAAAAAAGAGCAGACATGCAAATGAAAATTAGAGATTCATAAACTGCTTTAAAATATAGTATAGTAGTTCCTGCAGTACTGTTATAAATGATTATTTATTTATTGAAAGGTGAGCATTGTTTTAATCGTTTCTAAATTGCCACGTGTCATTTAAGCATTGAAACAGCGAGTCGCATTGATAGATGTAATACGCCAGCCTGTCAGTAGGACTATCGTCTTTAAACTTGTTATATTCTACGTCTACATGTTTACTCACTTTGCCATGTCTTAACAGCTGTCTATTATGTTCTGTGATATTTGTGTAATTTTGCAATTGTGTACCATGTATTTTTTCATGTTTAAATTTAAATTAATACTATAGCTTAATTAAAGTTATATACAAATCGTGTAGAAGGCACCATGACAACTGTATCTTCATACCCACTACATCTACACACTGCGACAGGTGTGCGGGAGGTTTTCATCCATAATAAATGGGTGATTATATAGTATCTATGTTTTGTTTGAATATAATTTGAAAGTAGTTAAAATGAGTCTATGATTGGATTAACATTTATGTGATTTGTGATAACTCTTAATTTAATTGAATCACTTCTACATAATTGTCTATAATGTTTCTTTAAACGTTGTCACTATGGATCATTTTTATCAACGTAAATTGAAAAATATTCAGTGTTTTCTTTTTCCAACAAATCCTTAACTTTACTGTTGCAAAACTTCTTTCCTTGATATAACAATATATTTTCGAACTTTTTCTCTAACTATTTTTCATAAAACTTTGTGTATGTGACCTCTCTTTTCATGTTTACTTTTTTCAGCTTAATATTATTTTGAGAACATATTATTTGAACCCGTAGATGTAGCTTTAATTATGCTTGCATGTCATCTATATCTTAATGACACTGGTCATTCATGTAACTTTCATAAACTGGTCATTCATGTAACTTTCATATATATATATATATATATATATATATATATATATATATATATATATAAAATAGGATTTGTCATCATTGAAAACGAATGCACACATTATATTGTTTGCTTGATTAATTGTCCTTAAGTGTTTTCAATAAACAACAATACGACCGTTTAATAATACGCTTTTTCCAACCGTATGTAACGTATATCCAATCCTGGTAAACATATGAATAGTTTCGAATTTATCAAGTATGATTTGTTTTCTATTTTTCAACCGAACTCATCTACTTCATATAATGATACCATATGTGCCGTGTCAAATCTGACTTCGCCCTTCATAAGTTTCATGTCTATGTTCGTCGAATCATTGTAGATCATATTTATTTCCTTGCTCATACTGTACTGCTTCCTTTACCCTTTATTCAATCAATGATGATGCCACTGATGCCATCGTATTCATCATTGGAAATGATTTACATCTTTTCTCTGGCATTGGATTGCTTCTTTTTCATTGATATTTTCAATCAACAAACGAACACTCTTCCACGCAAATCTTTAACTCTAATAGCTTTAACGTTTGTGTAACCATGTAAACGTGTAAAGAAACGTTAATTATTGTTGTTACTGACAGTTCTGCTATCATGTTAAAATGTTTAAATATTTGTATCACCTGTATGAAAACTGTTGACTTTGTGACATTGTAGTGTCAATGTTTATTTTCTTTAAAAGAAAACCATTGTACGTCTTCGTTTTGTGTATACACACGTGACTGTTTTATAGGCAGAAATCGTGAGCTTGTGTGAACGGTTCAAAGAAACCTAAACTTCATCATTATCGATATCTATTTTTTAAATTTAGAAACAAACTTTTTGTGATAATCTAGTTTCGAACCACACACACACACACACACACACACACACATATATATATATATATATATATATATATATATATATATATATATATATATATATATATATATATATATATATATATATATATATATATATATATATATAATCTTGCTTTATACCTACGCCAGAAAGAAGACACACGCATACACAAACAAGCGTGTGTGCGTGTGCGTGCATATACATGTAAAATCCTGCTAGCATACAAGAATATATTGTTTTCATTTATGCTCAAGAAATATCTATTCTTATCTACCAACAGTCATAAATATGATGAACATCTGAAATGTTTTGTATGACAGAAAGGTCAAAAGGAACCTAGTTTAAATATTAACACCTGTTATCGCTCCTTTCAAGCTGCAAATGAACAAATAATAAGAAAGAGTTGTCTGCCGTGTTTACTTGGCGGGACTTTACATACAACTCGAGTCTTCAACTAAACATGGCCTCTGGGGCCTGAGGTTTGATAAATGTTGATTCTGACCTGGTGAAGACGGAGTTTTAAATGGAATATACGACGTCAAAAAAGCCACTACATGTGTCTGCTTACTAGGAAGTTAACAGCTCCGTTTGTGAGTCGGTCAAATCATGGTTGATAATTTCTCATGAATTAGCATAAACAAAAATACGTTATCAATAACACAAGAAACAAGCTCTTGCAGAACAGTGAAAGTGTCTTTAATCCACCAGTACGTGTCTGCTTGGCTTATTCATACTGGATCACCTTTCGAAGACAATTTTACCCCAGTCTTGCATAGGCTGGTTCAGTAGTTTGTGTATGTTTATTTGAAACAAGGAAGTCTTATCAGAAGAACCAATGTGTGAGAAAGGGGCATGGTAAATTTACTATCTTGACTTGCTACAATCTGCTGCAAAATTGCAAACTTGTTTATGCATTTCAAGCCTGAAGAAGCAAATGACTACCACATAATCTTTGTGTTGAATGTGACTCCGTGGTCGCGAGTCTTGATTATTGTAAATTATATGCCGCTAGATACGTAGTTCACCATTACAGAGCGGTGTCTACGATGTCTAATCGTTATTTCCAGGATCTGTGTATTCTCCAGATGACATTGCCTCGTTCTCGAGCTGCCCTTATAATCATTCAGAACAAGCGCTACAGACATTGAAAAAATGATTGAATGAAATAGAAAATGAATTCCATATTATAATAAAAGTATTACCTCAAAACATGTTTTCATAATCCACACCATGACAAATTTTGCAATCACTTTTTACTCAAGCCTGAGAAATTATAAGGCTGGAACAGTAGGCAAAACGTTCAGCTAGTCACATTTTATTTAATTAATTGCACAATCAAGAATTAAAATTAGCACAAATGATCCATTATGATGTTAATACCTTGACTACATTTCAGAGAATAACGGCATAAAACAGTAATTATAATAGCATAATTTGTGCAATATGAGAATTACGGCATGATAGGAGTACGGATAGATATTCAGACATATGTGGGCCATGAGCTTTAGCAGGAATGTGACGATGAGTGGAGCACACGGTTATAACATGAATAAACCAATGCGCTTTTCATCCTACTGTGAAGGAGAATCCATCGGTTGTTTCACTGATTGATGATGATATGTTCCAAAATAGCACGGAATGTCAGAGAGTTCGATAATGAGGTTATACTTAGAATACAAGCTACAATTCTAGATACCACGCGCATCAATCTTTCGCGCAGAAATTTAACCAGGCTAAAATGAAAGGTTACATATATCATATGAATAGGACTTCAGGAACTTCGTCATGAATGTCAGATGTGATATGGCAATACTATGTATGTGAGAAACCCGTCATCAACAAAGGATCTAGAAAGATACTTCTTTTTAAATGTGTTACTTATTTCCTGCAGCAGATATATATTTCTCTAGCTACAAAAGAAACCTTTTAAGTTGACCCAAAAGCCAGCGGCTGTTGAAGGGGCAATAGCAGATTATCTTTTCCAAGAGTAAATGTAACTATGTTAGAGGTTTCGTGTAGCATGTCAATCGCGCTGTGGAGATACCAGTGACTTTGCCAGCGACATGAATAAAAAATATTCCATTCATTTCTCATATGCAGGAACTTTCATCAAGAAGCAAAAGCCAACATAATCTCTCTTCATGTACTTGATAAAATTCTTCCCTCCGTGTCCGCGTTGGTTTCTTATTTGGCCATCGATTGTAGAGGTACTCAAATCATGAACCGTAAATACATTTCCATAATATACAGTGACTATGTTCAATAGTAATCAACACTATCGTTACAAACACTTTAATAAACCTTATAAGCAGCCAGAAGAAGAGTTATTGTCCGATAATTATTCTGATCGCTTTTTTTTATTCCCTCACTTAATGAGTGTTACTCACATACAGTTTAGTTGGTTAAGAACATGTACAAATATCAACATATAATTTTAAAGAATTAACAAGACGGATCTAAGCGCATTTACCCTATCCTAAAGATGTTCATAATTTATATTATATACAGCACCTGCCTTGCCCGATTTCAAGTCAGAAGGTACAGAAGCTCACCTTGTGTGATGTAATTTGTCACATCACTACAGAAGGACTCCTTCAATGTTCCTATGATTTCATGTTCTGCCTTGTGGAAAACCTCCCACGATTTTACTAACTGCCTTGTAGAAATCCTCATATTTGTTCAACTTCAGCGGCGATTACAACGTTTCGAGGGATAATTTTCACTGATCTACAGTATCTGCAAGGTCACGATAAATAATATGGATAAAATTGCATTTCAAAAAGTCTTTGAGATTTCTGTTTTTTTAAATTAATTTTTTTCCAAAACAGGTTTGGGTCTACCACTGCAAACTTTTCAATGTCGTCATTTTCAACTGAAATTAATCTTAAACGTGTTTATTGGAGCTTTTAAAAGATTATTTTCGCATTTTTCTAACGGGTGAAAAATATATTTTTAATCACAACTTTCTATTCTGAACCCGCACTCGCCTTGTTTCAATCATGGTTTGTTACAATCACTTCCAAGCAGTGTACATGGACGGCTTTAAGAATAATTTGATTGTTTTTCTGCTCGCAAGAGCTATATCATGAACTATTTTGCTATGCAATAATTCGGTTGACTTCTTGTTTTTTGGAAGGAATGTCTTATATCGGTCTAACGTATGCGCATATTCACATCTATTGATAGTGTGAGTTCTTTTCAATTTACTTCAAACGTTAGAAGTTTGAATCACACTTAGTGAAAGATTGAATTTCACACAATCCAAATATAGGTCTGAGATTTAAAAAATTTAAATCATCATCATCAGGTATTAATACCACGTTGGTCATATCTATCTCGATTTGCCAAAACTAATGTGATCAATTAGAAACTTAATTGCCCCAAACATCAGAAACTTAAGTAACAGTAGCCATGGCAACAATCAACATTACTCAAAGAAAATAAATTTGCAAGATCAAAACGGATATTCAATATTTTAATGCTGGTGTCTTTTCTGAACGAACACAGATTGGAATTAAAATCATCCATAAGGACAACGATTCCATCACAGCAGATTTCAATGGTATATGCAAAGACACAGTAATTTAGACCTGAATGAAACATAAAAACGCATTGTACGCTAATCTTAATCTGATGCCATCTATGCGATCCTCATAAATCTCTGAAATATTAATTATTGTGTTTAATATACCATCAGATGACCACACGAGACTTTCCACGGATTCTACTTATTGACTAATCCGCATCCTCGTCGACAGTAACAGTATACACATAGTTATCATCAACATAGTCTAAGAACCACGGCCTGTGTAAAGGTATTTGACGAACCTTCCACCTTTGCCACACAACTCTCGTGACATCGCTAATTATCAACCGTTCATTTCTAATAATACACGTTCGACTTGATAATTTATGAATTTCATTACGTTATCTACATATATTATGATGATAATAAATTAACAACGTGACAGTGCACCTTTTTGCGCACCTTCGAAATCTTGGCGCCCATAGGCGGCCGCCTGGTTCACCTGTTGGGTTAAATCGACCCTGCTAGAAACAAAACGTGTTCAGGAAATAACCAAAATACGGAAATGCCACATATATGAATATGTTGTTCAAATAATACATGACAAAGACAAAAAGCACTTGACATATAGACTGTGGCATTCTAAGAAAGTATATTTAGAAAAACCCAACCGTACTTTTGCTAGACGGAGACAAACAAACGAGTAGACAACAGAGAACTAGCACAAATATTCATTCATATGATTCTTCTCGGTAATGAACTTCATTGTTCCATAGCTCATTAGTTAACCAACGTCTGCAATAAATTGTTTTAGGTCAAAATGGTGTAAAGAGCATTTTACATTTATTTCTAGCATAAATGGAGCATGGTTATTTGACTTTCATACTTTCTGTGTAAGTACGTTATAAGTTGTATGTTACGATAGGTGGGCAGGTATTGTTTTCGACGACAAAACACAGTAACTCTTAATTCCAGATCTTTTTTCCCTCACGCAAAATGTGACATTAGCACCCTCGTTTATGCGAGCGATAGGGTGACAAGCTTGCAGAAAGATAATGATTCGAACTTACTGATTCTATTTGTTTCTTACACTTGCTTAGAATAAAGATACAACTATATGGTCTTAGTATAAATAACATGAATATGGATGAATACCAACAAATTGTGCAAAATTCAATAATTTATTTGCTTTTAACACAAACTCATTATTTTAATAAGAACTAACAGTAATGTGAATTAAATCCCAAATAGCCTTCAACGTTTTATCACAAGTCTAGATATATACAATTCAGTGATATTCTAAATAACTTCCAGAATTGAATGGGATAATGTGGCTATAGTCTTCAATATGCTAATGGTATAGTAGATTGTTGTGTAGCGATGTGCTAATATTCTTTTGATGTATCACAATGATATAATAAAAATTTTCTTCTTTAAAATCATGTTCCAGTCCAAGAATTTTATAAATGGTTACATTATATTTCCAGTTAATAATAATTTGAATAAATAATTTCACCCAAATGAAATAAGGAGGAACACAACATTAAACTAATTCTGCTAAATCTGTCAATGCAAGAATGAATGATTTCTCAAGTAAGCAGCATTATATAAAAAGCCAAGACACCATATTAGCACAAGGATGAGGGTCAAAATTTAATTTTTAGAACATTCTATTGTGTCAGCAAGATGAGGCCTATTACTAATATTATAATAAAAAAAAAACTGGCAAACATTAGTTAGATCAGGATAATCTATGGGAAAACCCAATGTCCTAGACCCAGACCCAAATAAAATTGTTTACCTCTATTGATAATGATCTGAATATTTACTCCACAATCACAGAGAAAATATTAGCTTTGTGTTACGTTGTTTACACAAACACAATAATGGGAATGTACACACTGAGCTGGATTCCAAACAAAGTCCAGTACTTAATACAAATGTATATCACATATATTCATGGAGAATAAACTAACACACAATACATATTCAATAAACATAACGCAACTTATTAGCTTGCAGATGGTTTTGGAACCAAAACACCCATTTCATATATGCTTGTCCTTGAACTTACCACGTAATAAAGTAATAAAGCAAAAGCGCTATCGTTTATGTTATGCATTTCCCTCCGCGGACACCATTTCATCCCTCACTGTCCATGATGAAAAGGCATCACCAATCGTGTCGGATTGTTGCTAAAAAAAAAAACAACATACATTCATCAATTTCTCCAGAAGAGATAGATGACACACAAAAAATTGTCTTACTTGTGGATGTGTGTGATCCTTATGTATGATAAGGCCAGCGAATCTGACGAACACACACAAAATTGACATGGATGACAGACATAAATACAGTTATGAGAGCATCGTTGTATGAGCATACTAAACGAGAAACATGTCATGTTTGATATATCTTGGAACAATGTTTGGCGCTTCTGTGCCTTCCCCGTGTGCAATCTATAGAGTATTTGATAGAGAGAAATCGTTTTACGATTACAGCGCATGTTCTCAGTCATGGAGAGAAATTGCTAAAGGATTATAATAATGTATGTTAACAGTGTGAGATATAAGGCTTTATCTGCAGGCGATGGAGTATATGATTGAGATAAATTGTTTTAAGATTACAACGCATGTTCTCAGTGATGGAGAGAAATTGCTAAAGGATTATGATGTATGTTATCTGTGTGAGATATAAGGCTTTATCTGCAGAAGATGGAGTATATCATTGAGATAAATCGTTTTAGGATTACAACGCATGTTCTCAGTGATGGAGAGAAATTGCTAAAGGATTATAATGTATGTTATCAGTGTGAGATATAAGGCTTTATCTGCAGGCGATGGAGTATATGATTGAGATAAATCGTTTTAGGATTACAACGCATGTTCTCAGTGATGGAGAGAAATTGCTAATGGATTATAATGTATGTTATCTGTGTGAGATATAAGGCTTTATCTGCAGAAGATGGAGTATATGATTGAGATAAATCGTTTTAGGATTACAACGCATGTTCTCAGTGATGGAGAGAAAATGCTAATGGGTTATAATGTATGTTATCTGTGTGAGATATAAGGCTTTATCTGCAGAAGATGGAGTATATGATAGAGAAAAATCGTTTTAGGATTACAACGCATGTTCTCAGTGATGGAGAGAAATTGCTAAAGGATTATAATGTATGTTATCTGTGTGAGATATAAGGCTTTATCTGCAGGTGATGGAGTATATGATTGAGATAAATCGTTTTAGGATTACAGCGCATGTTCTCAGTGATGGAGAGAAAATGCTAATGGGTTATAATGTATGTTATCTGTGTGAGATATAAGGCTTTATCTGCAGAAGATGGAATATATGATAGAGAAAAATCGTTTTAGGATTACAACGTATGTTCTCAGTGATGGAGAGAAATTGCTAAAGGATTATAATGCATGTTATCAGTGTGAGATATAAGGCTTTATCTGCAGGCGATGGAGTATATGATTGAGATAAATCGTTTGATGATTATGACACATTGTCCCAGTGTTAAATGCATTGCTTTATGTGCAAGAGATGTGGCATATAATTGAGAAAAATAATGTATTTTCTTTATGTAGTACAATGCTCTATGAGCAAGCAATGATGTCTATGAAATATAAATTGCTTGATTATTATAACTGTTTTTATCTCAGTGAGAAATAATGTGCTCTACGTGTAAGCGATGGAGTATAGCATAGGGAGAAAGAGCTTGTTGAGTATGATGCAAGTTCTAGCCAAGAAATGCAGATTCCGAGAAAGCTGTGATTAAAAATCTCTTTTAAAAAGGCGATCATTCTACTCGTGGAAGTATGTGATTATTTTTTGTTTACATTTTCGTCATATCGAGTTATCCACAAACAAATGCGTATCTAAGCATAGCTTCAGTGACATATCACTACACGAAGGAAATCATTTACTGCGCACGCGTAAACACTGTGCTTTGTCCTCTGTTCATATAACGTTATGATACATAATTAAACACCAAAAATGACTTATTTACCGCTTGCCATTTATAATACGATACACTTTATTCAAGTTTTAACTATGAGATAATGTAATTGCGCGTACTCAACAAATATAGTTTGTTTCGTGGCTCCGTGGCTGAGATGTTTCACACATATCTGAAGTCTGCTAAATTGCATTCTTTATGTTGCGCAATATTGTATGCAAGGTCGCTGAACTATCGATACATGCTGTGACATTTGGCATGTGAAATGGTGAAGCTATCGCACAACATTTGCCAAAATCAGATCGTCAGGGTCTCTTTAAAGTTGTCTGTTACGCCTAAATTTACTTGGATATCATCGTAGAAAGCAAGATCAATCCAAGCCTACGCGTGAAGGAGTCTCTCTAAGCCAAGTAGCATTAATTAGATTTTATCAGGTAGAAACGTGTTATTACCGCATTTATTGTTATGTCTTCGCTTATGTGCACGTATGTCTGTCTGTCCTCTTTCTTTCTTTCTTTATATATATATATATATATATATATATATATATATATATATATATATATATATATGTATATATGTATATATATATATATATATATATATATATATATATATATATATATATATATATATATATATATATATATATATATATATTGTTACGTCGGTGGCAGGTCTGGTGGTGTTGATGATGATGAATATTTATTAGTTATTATATATTATTGCCCCACTTGTCACTGGGTTGTATTAATATAATAATAATAAATACTATAATACACCCCTTTTTGGTACTCGTTATCTAAGACATGACCACCCTCAATATGATTACCCCGATTCGAGTATAGAAATAGGTATAGTAAACTAAGCAGGTAAATTGAATAAACAAATACGAGCCCCCGTAAAGATAAACAAACAATTTAATCAAGTACATACACAATTGTGAAAAATTCCTTTCATTATGAATGCACTCTGCTTCTAGAAATAAAACTTTCACCGAATTACAATAAACTTAAAATAGATTTAAATAAATTAGCCGATCTGTTAATGATAGCTTTAAACTTCAAGAGGATCGAATGACACATCGAAGTCAACGCCTTGTACGATTTCATAACCTGATAGTCCACAGTCTTCGTGTCTCTGTTGCTGTTCAGACTTTTGGCTCTAGGACACTTTCTACCAACCGTCTCTGGATATTCTCTAAAACATAGAATTTCAGCACGATGCCGGATTTCACCAGTGGATTATGCGTCTGACTAACCTTCCCTCTAGTTTCTTTTCACCAGTATACGTCTCAGTTTACTTAACATCAATACGTCTAAAAGCTATTTTCTGACTTTTAAAAGAAATTAAACAACACCCAAAATCTCTTGTTATAATTGATACAGTTGAGAACTTTCATTATCCTTGGTTCGCAAATCAGATATTTATATCAGTGGTAAACATATTATAAGGCTTTTAATCAACTACACATGTCCTCAACTGACTGGAGTTAGTCGAATTGCTAATTCGTTATGCCTTGACCTTAGACATTAACGCACCATACTCGAGACTTTGAACTCTGGCCCCGCCTTAATTTACACAGCAAATAAATTGAATACATTCCAGCCTCCTAAGCAATACACACTGACGCGTAAATCATATTAACTAAAGTAATGCATTAAATTCTTAAAACCTAATTATTATGCAAGCAAGATGATAAATTAAAACAATACGTCAAACTTATCCAAGAATTAATGTAAGACTTCCTATTCATAACTCAGCATCGCTAAAATTCAAAAGCACATTATTATACAAATGTATCAAATAAAATCATGCAAGACCTGTAAACTATAGCAAACAAATAAATCGCATCAGCAAATTACATGGAATTGTGACACTATACCTTTGTGGTTTTTCGTCACCCAAGCAGATTTTGACGGTTTGCATGGACCATTCATTACATTCGGAGTCTTAACTGATGTATCTCTGTCCTCGTGCAGGAAAAGGTTTTAGATTGCCTTTAACTTCGATAAGGCGATATTAAATCCTATGAAATTTTGTGTGAAAACACACTCCTTATTTAACGTGACCAATCAAAATTTTATGTCTTTTACCACACTTTCCTTACAGTTCACTAACGTCGGGTCAGCCTGACCTCGTCGTTGTAAATAGCATAATTTCTGCGTTTTCTCAAATTTGACAACCTTCGCATGAAAATTGAACTGTACTATGTCCCTAGCAGTCATTCTAGCTGCTGAATAAACAAAGGTTATAATTAGTAACAACAGTCCCACTATACAGAATCATCACTTTAATCGGCAGAACACTATGACTCGTGTTTGTCTCCACAAATTTAGCTAGTCGTTCTCTGGTTGCAACTAATGTATTATTGATAGATTGCCAGAAATTTGCCCCTTCACACACACACACACACACACACACACACACACACACACACACATATATAATTGATAATTGGTGAGGTGGCAGTGATCTGTAACGGAGAGCGCATTAGACCACTCGGCCACTCGGGGTCCTTACTAGATAAAATGATTATAATAAAGAACATGATAAACACAATGTCCTTGACACTGACAAATAAACCTAATATTTCATCCATACACATACAGACCATTTGAGTTATGCTTACAAAATTTTATTTTCCAAATCTAGTCAAGTAGAAAATGAACTTGATATTGGACAAGGTCAAGTCCAAAATACAATGTTACGTATAGTATATATTGAAAGAACTAAATGAAATAAACTAACTAACAAGCAATGTAAATTAAATATATATAACAAAAGATATATTTAAAAGTGACACTACAGGAGTTACAAAGATGAATACCGGGTAACCACATCTTTTTCATAAATCAATAATATCCGATTGGTTAATAGATTGTTCTGTGTCTATTAAAAATGGATATTATTTATAAAACTACCACATAATAACCTGAAATTACAGAAACCTATGTGACGCATTCTCCTTTTATCTTTGTAATTCTAAGTTATATGAACACTGCCAACATATTTAGAGTCTGCAATATTCCTTCAAGGTTTGCACATTCTTCTGATTTTTTCTACATCACCTCCTTGACCGTTGATTGTTCCAAACACAAACTCTTAAAACACATTGTATAATTAGCTCAGTTAAATTTTAATTGTCGATCTTCTTTGATAAGCGACACATAAAGATGTCTTGGCAGCGCAATCAACAACACGTTTTGCTATTTATGCAGTTTTTATATCATTCCTATACGTCAAACGGTGAATATTAACGATACTACAGGTCGGAGAGATTTAAGCAGCAACGTATCTTAATGCTGAGTTACTACTCATTCGGATCCAGTGAAATCACATTTTGTCATTTGTAACTCTTTGATTGAGATTTGTGGTTTGACTTGTGGTTTGCTTGAATATACAAGACCCTGAAAACACGAGAATGAAAGACGTTTCTTAATGACAAAAATTTTTTGTTACATAGTAAATTGCCCGCGGAATCTTCTTTGATTTGGGAAGAATGCGCTTACAGAAAGGGGCCACTCAATCTGTTGTAAGGTTAGACCTCCTTTTAGTGAGAGACTCCTTATAATCAATCCCTTAGTAATCCAAGTGCAGGTGCAAATGTTGCTTCACAAAGTAGTTTTCGTGATTATTTTCGTTTTGTTAACTCATCTACATGATTTCTTTCCACAAGTCTTTTACAAACATACTGACATGAATTAGAATAGGTACGTTTCACCTCTGATCTGAAAATTTCACACAGGGCATGTTGGTGGTTAATATATTTATAGGCACCAAACCGTCTCGCGTTGAGAAGTTTTTGACGCAGTCATTCACCTGTGATGTATTGTGCGCACATTTCATATATAACAATACATGTCTCATATACGCTCGCTTCACAAGATTGTATCCCAAACAATTTCCATAACTCAATGAAACTGGACAGGAGAAAATTCAAATAATGTGCCTCCAACACATATTTCTCTAGTACGAAACGAGATGATTAGGATGGTGCGAGGTCAATGACAAGGAATAAGACGTAAATAGTTAGAAATTACTTTTCTCCTTGAATATTGGTTGTAACATTTAAGATTTCTAATTTGAAGTTAACCGTATGGAAAAGGCTGTATATCTAGATGAAGGTGATTTCAATGATTTAAATATTCCAAAGTTGTCTGCATTACACTAAATTTCAAGCGATATTCGTCTATAAGTAACAAAAGACACATCTGCTAAACGCGAAGTTCTATGAGTTAACAAATTGATCAAAGATATATATATATATATATATATATATATATATATATATATATATATATATATATATATATATATATATATATATATATATATATATTTATTTATACACAAACTCAATGATGGAGGATTTTTCATTAGGAATACAATTCAGCTGATACCAAATTCACGGTTTGAAAAAAAAATGACAATGTTAATATTATTTTGTAAGAAAGAAAAAGATCAGAAAAGCTCTTGTTACATTTTTAAAGTATCTGGTTGTAAGGGCTTGCTTTGGACTTGGTTGTATGTGAGTGCGTTTTTTTTTGTGGTATAAGGGACTTGGAAGGGGGAGGGCAATTTCGACAGTGTCTGTCGAGGCAAAATGAATAAATCTGCAACTTTGAAAACTTCCAAATAACACATTATATTCCACTATTTCAGTATTTGTTTTCACAAACAGACCAAAACTAATAGTTAGGATCATGCATGGATAACTTTCACAAAGCAAACGGATCATCTGTCCGATCTGTCCGATCCAATCAAGAAATGCCCAAAACTCTATTTGCCCAAGACTAATTTCCAGTGTTTCACTGCCCAACATATCTATGTTAGTTTTGTTACGGTACTCCACAATTTCTCGGGCTATCTCCTAATTAATATTGACACCACCGCAACCGTTTCAGCTTTGATCGAGTTTTCAGCACACCCCTATTCAACGCACGAATTATATGTGCGGTCGCCTTAAATCAAATTTAATTAGTTTTAGCTTTTTCGGGATGGCAAGTACTTGTGTACAAACAAGGGACCCACTGTGAAGATCTTACATACCGGCGATTCAATTGATATTCATCATCTTGTCTGAGTGGCGTGTATAATAATTGTAAAAAAAAAATAAGAGAAGGGAAAACGGCTATTACTATAGCAATAATTATTGTTGACATTTCTACAGATAGTCTGACAGATAGTCTGCATATTTAGTTTCTCTACTTAATGCCTTGTACACATACAAAACGATAAAAGGCAGTTTCAAGGAACTGACTGGAAATGCATTGTTTTTTTACCAGAATCTGAAGACGAACGTCGATCGAGAGTTATTGTTTCACAAATACGTATATGCGATGCAATTGTCTTACACTAATAATTGATAAATGCTGAAAAGAATGCAAGCCTTTGTGCTTGATATACTCAGTGCAAAATCTCTTTGATTGAGACTTTTAGTTTGCTGGGATAAACAAATTGTCATGAACATAAAGCGTTTTTCGTAGTAAATCACCTTTAGAATCTTCTTTGGTTTGGGACGAATTCACTTATAGAAAGAGTATACTCAATCTACGACAAGTTTAGACCTCCGTTTAGTGAGAAACGCCTCAAACTGAAGCCCTTGGTTATCCAAATGCAGACAAAAAGTTACTTCACAAAGTAAATTTCGTGATTATTTTCGTTTTGTTAACTCATCTACAAAATTCTTTGCACAAATCTTTTACCAAAACATTGACACGAATCTCATGACCATTATTATTTACAAAAATAATTTTTTTTTCTTCGAAATAAACGTGACGGATCCTCTATCACCAGTATGATGTTCACATCACCACTACCAATTGGATTTGTCTGTATAGTTAAAAATATTATTTTTAGCTGTGAATAATTAATTGGCGACGAAATCGTAAGATTTTCAAGAACAACTTTTGGTGTTTATGAATTAGTTGCAAATTTGCGTTATCCTGGAACGGTCGAGGTTATAAACCGGTTGGCTGCTAGTTGGTGAAATGGGTTGGGCTAGATATGCAAGCTATGGACTGTGCTTGGTTAGTTAAGTAGAAATAAATTATTTGACCATTTTTAACACCCCTATTATTTTTACGATAACAAACATTTATCAGATGTATATCGGCGCAGTCATTTTCATACATCACACATATTGTTCACCGGAAATGTCTTACTTAAGAGAACGCGCTATCTATTCTGACCACCTCGACTATTTCGACAATGAATTCACCTGAGGATTGATACATTCTCAACTTTTCAGTAAGTCATAGCTTCTTCAATAACAAAGAAGGTCAAAACTCTAGATAAAGGCTTATATCAGTACACATTCGAGGCATGATCCGTTAGATTGACATAGAAGATGTTGCTGTTGTTGTAGTGTTAAACTCCATTTTTCAGCACACACACGATAGGTAATACGTGGTAGCCAGTATTAAATGTGGAGGAAGAACCCACGAAAGAAAGCAAAAATAGCCACCGACCCCCAAGAAGCTACTGGCAAGCTTTCCCACATGCCCAAATGGGCCGAATCTGACAAGGAAGATACAAATGAACCAAATTGCAAATAATTACACACCTGATGGACAATTTTGTGAAATGGTGAATGAAATCATACGTAACCTATCCTCTAAAGTCAACATCCTTTTCACAGTGACATTCAGTTTGATCTATCAATAAATGATTTAGGTCGTTTGCATTGCTAAAAAGACAATCGGATCTCTGAAAGGAGCAACCGCTAAATTTAGACTAAAGAAAAGGGTAACATGTTTCTTCCTGGGCCTTTTAGTACAGTTTTGAAAATTCGTGTTTTCTACACGAACTCAATATGTGTTTAGGCCGTCACGTGATTACAAGTCTGAGACCATCTCACATACATACTTTTGCTAGATAATTTACAGTGAATGTTCATTATTGAACGCGAGCAAAGTCCTGAATAGGATCGTGGTCCAAAGTCTGCTTCAAGCTACGTAACTGGTAGTATTTTCCTGCTGTAAGTACAGTCTGAAAAGTTTTCCTGTTTTCTTTCCCTATTATTTAAGGCAACTGTTGTTAATGTTTCCATTTCTTGCAGTGCGAGCCATTCGTGTCCCACGGTGGGCGCCATTGTAATAGGTATACATTAGAAATAACAACTATATGTCTCCATGGGTTCTTGTATTTTAATCAGACTTGATGATGACTAAATAAAGACACTGAAGATGAAGACAATGAAGACCATGAAGATGAAGACAATGAAGAATATGAAGATGAGGTCCATAAAGATGAGGGCGAAGACCAACGCCGTGTAGTGGATTGGTGTGCAATAGTCGTTTTCTTCGATACAATTTACCAGGTATTGAATAATATATTGCACTCAGAAGTTGAGTTGACTCCTGAAAAATTATCGGAGGAGTTAACAATGGAACAAAGAAATTGTTAATGTAATTGGTGGTTAGACACGTGCATTGCAAGCAACTCACATACTACTCATTCACCAATCTAAACCTCCAAAATACTAAATGCACACAAACAATTTCAAACTGGTTTACATGCTTGGATCCTACGAGTTTGTGATCTCCGGTGCATCTGAAACACAATATTTCCATTGGTTTCTTATTTCGTTTATGTTTTTTTTTGTTGGGTTTTTGTTGTTGTTGAGCGGGGGTATTAAAGTAGTTTCCATCTAGTTTTCAAAGCAGGTCGGAACACACATATTTTGTATCGTTGAAACTATGCAGAAACTGTTACGTATATTTGATATAAGTCATTTATATTTATTTTTATTTTTGTTTGTTTGTTAGATTTAAATTTGGCATTTTAAGTTTTAAGATTCGTTCATTGAAGGGGGGGGGGGTGACCTGTACTTTTACATAGTAAACATCAGGTGTTAACGTCATTTTCTAAAATGATTGGTTGATTCCAAGGACATTAGAGCTTTACTTTAAAAATGATTCGTTGATTCCAAGGATAAAATGGAGTAAAGTATAAACATCTTTCTAATTTAGTTGAGTCATACTATGTTTGCGTGATTTCTTGAACGTGAGTTTATTCTCATAGTTTATAGAATATCACGTGATCCCTTGTTCACGTAAAAAAACAGAGATATAAACCATGTTTTAGGAGAGAGCTATTCAGTAGATGTTGGGCTTTTATAATATTAAGTTGTGTCTTCTTTTTGAGTTATTTTTAATTACCGCGTACTGGAAATTGTGTCAGTTCGTTGGAGCAAGAGGAATTATTTTATTATTTATTTGGAAAAGAATATATGCTCATAGATTTCATTTGGATTATTATTATAAAATTAAAAATGACTTCATCGTCGTCCATATTGGATTACATCGTCAAGATTCGAAACGGGAACTATTAGGACATTTATTTATCAGGACTCTTGCAATTCCACTAGTGGATTATATTGTGAATACTTTTTGGATAAATGTTTGTACTTGATTCTCTAAAACCGTAAGTTTATTTATTTTCTTTTATGAAAATATTTGTACTTAATAAATTGTTTGTTAAATTTTACAAGCTTGTTATTTTCACTAATTTGTATGTTGCTGCTTATTCGAGCGTAAGCACGTAACAAAACCCATCTGAAATGTTTATTATATAGAAATCGGCTTCAGAATCAATGATGGAAATCCACAATCAGAAATAGTAAGGAGAAATACAACTGCAGAACGTGGAAACGAAAAAAGAGAGAGAAGAGAGAAAATGCAAATACAACGAGAAAAAGAAGAGAGGGAAATACACATGCAGTGTGAAGAAAAAGAAATATAATTCACAGCAGAATATTTAACCTGACAAGTGGAAAACACCACCCACGTCTTTGACACACAAGTTCAGATTTTGATCTTACCAGAAATATTAGCTTAGTACACTCTTTAAAAAAAGAAATAGATAAATATTTTTCTCATTTTGAGAAAATGGTTAAAACGTTTAAATGGCAATGAAAACATTAGACGCCATTATTACAAAGTGTACATACTGGCAAAGGTCGTGATGTCTTTATTTCACTGGAGGTACAACAAATTATTGATAATTATGAGGTGGTTAAGGAATGTTTTTTGAAGGATTATGTGTGAGTATTTTAGGCATATAAAAATACGTATAATAGCAGTAAAATAGAAACTGGAAGACTCATGTCCAGTTTGTACGGAAATGTGGCTTTTTTAACAAAGCTAATAAAGAAATAAAGATTACGATAGCCTCAACCAGCTACTATTCGTTGAACAGTTCAAGAGTTGCGTCCACAGTGGTGAGAAGACCCACCATCAAGAGGAAAAGTTCAAATATTTAGAGAATGCTGATCGTACAGCCGATGATGTTTATTTGCCTCACAAAGTACTGTTTGTTCATAAGTTTACCACTCAGTTGAAAACCATCTCAGACTCATATGAGCAGTTCCAAATCTCAATGTGGCACAACTTTTAGGAATCAAACTTCTTATAAGACTCATTAATATTCCTATCTCTTCCTACGCGAACCTGTTTCAAAAGAAGAATTGGCAAGTTAATTCTCATTACTAAATATGAAAGTATGCGACACTGTAAATACAGAGCAATTACAAATGCTCATATTTTTAAGAGGTCAAAGGTGATAGTCATGTATTGAAGGGTCCTACTAGCCATTGTCTGATTTTATTACGGAGAAGGGCGAAACATTCATGTCTAAGGAATCTATATCATGATTCAAACCTACCGCTGTTAGAGTATTCAGGTACACAGGAGCTTCGCAGAAGTCTTTTAGTATCAAGTATTTTGCCTTTAACCGAGAAGTCCTTTTTTAATGAAAGTGTTCTTCATGACGTAGATTGCGGTTTGCTTAATGTTTATCTCGATTGGATAAATTTGTCATCCGACTTAGTCTCAGGACCCAGGTCAGTCGGAACAATAACTTCTTCACCCATCGAAGGGATTCGTTTATTACCAAGCAGTGAAATAACTGGATATTAGTTTGTTTTTGATTTGTAAGTGATAAACTATTTTTAGATTTAAAACGTCCATCATATTGAAAATGAAATGCATGGGTCATACCCTGTTTGTGTAGTTACATGAGCTTTGGCAACATTAGTTCATGAGAAGGATGTTTCGCTGACACATTCATTTGTCAGTCTTTTGGTGAAGTCACGTTTGCTGCTGGTATTGGTCAGTCAAGAGGTATTAATCGAAGTGACCCTCATTTTACCACTTATTTTCTTTATTATAATCAGGGTGATAAGAGCAATCACTCATAGCCGAAAAAGAACAAGATCCTGAAATTTCATATTTGTTTCATAGGGTTATTAGCAAAATTGAAACCAAACCATACCAGTCTTTTTTTAAAAAAAAAAATGGAGTCCTTTTGGGGAAATGGAGACCACCTGAGGTAAACGTTGGTGACATGTGGTCAGTGAGCTATCATATTGTTGCTCCTAAGTTAGCTCGACAGGTAAGTCTTTGTTTAGACTACAAAAACTGTTTTAACTGGTCAGTTTGGGGTGGGGGTGTAAATAAGACTTACACGGGTTCTTTAATCATTTTGATCGGTCGAACAATAGAGTTGCAATTTCTGTAGATATAGTCTGTTACGTACTTAGGCTCGAATAAGCAGCAACACAGAAAGAGTGAAAACTAACGAGCTTGTAAAACTTTAACAAACTATTTATTGAGTACAAATATTTTCATAAGAGAAAATAAATAAACTTACGGTTTTAGAGAATCAAGTTCAAAAATAATCCAATATAGAATTCACAAAAATAATCCACTAATGGAATGGCAAGAGTCCTGATAAATAAATGTCCTAATAGTTCCCGGTTCGAATTTTGACGATGTAATCCAATATGGACGACGATGTCACGTGATGAAGTCAGTTTTAGTTTTATAGTAATCCAAATAAAAATCTATGAGCACATGTTCTTTTCCAGATAAATAAAGTAATTCCTCTTGCTCCAAACGAATAGACACAATTTCCAGTACAAGGTAATTAAAATATAACTCAAACAGAAGACACAACTTAATATTATAAAAGCCCAACATCTACTACTGTTAGCTTCCAAAACACAGCTATATAAATAATTAAATCGTAAAAAAGGTGTCACGTGATTTTCCAGAAGGTTACAGAAAGAACGTACGATCATAAAAACACGTACACATGGAATGATCTAGATGAAAATCAACCATTTTCACCCCCAAGAACTAAAAAAAAAAAGATGTCCTTGGATTTAACCAATCGTTTTAAAGGCTTATTTACCAGCTTAGAAGCAAGGCCATAAAATGAGGCCACACCTGTTATTTACAAATAGAGTCTAGGTCAGCCTGAATTTTCCAGAATAGATATATCCCAAATAATGAATTTTAAACCCAAAATGACAAATTTGGATCTGACATTTAAAAAATAAATAATTTAAATCAAATATACGTAACAAGTCCCACTTGTTAATTTGTCGCAAAACACAAGCAGAAGATACCTAAGGCTAATCTACAACCTATTCCTGCATTTGGCGAATCATTTTTATCATGTTAATGGTAAACTGTGTCGGTCCTTTCGTTACGACCAAATGCACGAAATACGTATCCAACAGTTTATGACTTCTAACCTGTCATCTTGACAGTCAATGGAGTTTAGAAAGATTTGATCTGGTTATATTTCTTTGATACAGGAAACGATTGGGACGAGGGCATTCGTTTCCATTGTTTTATGTTAGAGATTCAGTTCAAGACATGTTAGGTTTTAGTCCTTTTAAACCCTAGTTTTGATATATTGTCTGTCGTTCATTTAAATTATTACAAACAAAATATTTCAACCGATGATTCAGAAATTAATCTTCTTAATTATAGATCTAATTTGAAACAAAGTTGTTAAAGGTTTGTGAAATATCTCTTAGCTTTACTTTACTCAGTAAAGAACGAAATTAAGATCTGAGATCAATGCAGAAAAAAGGAGTTTTCAGACTCGTGCTGGAGTTCGTGTTCTTGTCCATACATCATGGTCCTCTTAAGGCTTACGAGTATGGTATATTACAAGTTGAAAAGAAAGTTAAGTGACTTAAAATTATATAATTAACACTTCTAGTAGCCTAGAACAGAAACATCTTTGTCACATAAATATGTTATAGGAGTTTGTTGAGAGAGAGAGAGAGAGAGAGAGAGAGAGAGAGAGAGAGAGAGAGAGAGAGAGAGAGAGAGAGAGAGAGAGAGCTCTGTTAATAATTCAATCAATTTATTTGTACCTGCCTCAGGCAGTAAATATTTAAACGAAGTCATGTAATCGGACTGTAATGGCTTTAGTTTAATAAATATCGGGAATAAGAAATAATGTATGATCTGGACCGGACACTTTCATATTTACAGCCATTAGAAAAGAATGAACAAAAACAGCTATTTTAAAGAAAAACCAAGCACTTCTTTCTAGGTCACGTTGATATTGCTGATTACCTGTGTGACCGCATCCTTACAGATGATTCCTCTTAAACGGGAATGTTTGAAAATAGAATTTCAATATTCGTTGGAGAATTATTTTAGTCAACCAAGTAAGCGCAACTGAATGTCGCCGTGTAATTTTGTGCCTAAACCAGATACTATTGTCCATATGTGTAGATAGTAAAGTGAAATGTGTCACCAAAGCAGATTAATTTCCAATGCCAAAAATCGATGATTGTATTGACAAAAACGGATATATTATTATTTGTCACCATGTTTGATATTTAAATGATATATTATTATTTGTCACCATGTTTGATATTTAAATTAATTATTGCTAATTAAATTCACGAAGGACATTTTGGGATTAATGCATATAAAGTAAGCCATTTGGAATGAAAGATTATCCTTCATCTTTCCAGTGTTTAATGAACATGGCAACATCTGGTCATCATCTACAACGACATCTCTTCGAAAACATTCGGAAATTCTTCGATCGACTCAATGATGCAAATTTGACGATTAATTTAAGTAAAAGTTAGTTTTTCTTGCTTGCTTCATATTTTAGGACTTAAAGTCGGACACGGTCATCATCAACCTGTACAAGTTAAGCCAAGGCTATCTCGTAATTCCTACGCCGCTCCAGTGGCCTAGGGGTTAGAGCGTCAGCCACGGAAGCGGGAGGCCGTGGGTTAGATCCCAGGATGAGTCATACCAAAGACTTTTTACAAAATATGGTACTAACAGCTGCCTCGATTTACGCTCAGCATTAAGAGTTTAGTGTTAGGACTCGTCGACTTGGTGTCAGGACAATGTGGCTGGGTGAGACATCATGTTACATGTTTGCGGCATGATGCCCCGTTGCTAGACATCACTATAAACTGCCTCACTGCAGACATCGTAGCAATATGACTGAAAAATTGTTAAAGATACGTTACAAATCCTAATCAAACAAACAAACAAACTAACTAACAACAAATCTCTTAATTCCCATTTCCTGTAAGTAAATAGAAAAGATGCAATTTTGGGGGTATGGCTGGATATTATCAAAAAGTTTGGTCCGATATTTCACTAACTGCGGAACATCTGCCCAACTTTTGTGAGTAAGACAACGAAGTTTCATTGGTATGATATACGCCAGGAGGCTTTTGATAAAATTAAAAGACATACTCGGGAGTGCACTATTTTTTCGGCTCCAAATTTCAACGAATCATTTAAACTTATGTTGGTGCAATTTGTCGTATTTATTCAAGAAGACAACAATGACGTGGATCATACAGTGTTTTTTTTCCTATAAAAAAATAAACAAGCACCTAAGAAATTATTCCTCAACCAAGATGGAATGTTTGGCTTCGATATTGGTGTTGCAACAGTTTTTAAGTGTATACTACTTCAATTCCTTTTTCGATTATTATATATGATAACCAGAATCATTTTACATTAGCAAAATGAGATTGAAAAATTCAGAGACTGTTAAAATGGACTCTGATGATTCAGTAATGCTTCATTCACATTAGGTTCATCAAGGAAAAAAATATAATCTAATTTCATATGCATTTTTATATGCATACAAGAACTATATTGAATGGGGCCCCAAGTGGCCGAGTGGTCTAAAGCGCTCACCTCTGTCTGAGTGGGTTCGAGTCTAAAATTCGGCTGATGTAGTTATGTGAGAAAGCTTGCCAGTAGCTTCTCGTGGGTCGGTGGTTCTTTCCGCGGGTTTTCCCGGGTTCTTCCTCCACCAATAATACTGTCCGCCATGTATAGCCTATCTTATGCTGAAAAATGGCGTTAAACCCTACTACAACAACAACAACAACTATATTGAATCCTGTCTATTCTGTGTCATTCATAAGACAACTATCTTAATCGGTATTATTATAGTATGATATAAATATTTGAAAAATATGTAAAATAAAGCTTTATTGTCTAAATCTTTCGTTTTGTATGAGGGGAGGTGTTATTTATCCTTAATTTGTATTGTCTATAATTGAGGGTATGAGTTTGGGCCGACCTGACAAATGTCTTTTTGTGTGTAAACAACATATTGCAGTTAATGTTCGTCTATGAATGTATATTATATATTAAGATTATTATTATTTGTAGGTAAACATAATTACTTGGAGTTTAAGAAAAGTGGGGTTTTTTTTCGACTCAGAAATGTCTGGTCTACTTGATGCTGCCATATTGCATTACTAATACTTTTGTAATGGACCAGATTTTATTAAAAACTTAGAATGTTCTGAAAATTAGCTTTTTACCCTCATCCTGGTACTCTTATTTTGTCGTATGTTTTATAGTAAGGTTCTTTACATTAAAATGACTCATTCCTATATCAACATCTGAAGCGAATTCAATCTTTTATTGGGGGTCCAGATTTGATCAGATAAGTCTTTTACATTATTCACTGGACTATACAATACTCTTTATATCTTTCGGACAAAACCACGATTTGGAGATTATTGTGAATTCATTTATAGGTCACATGGGTTCATTGACCAATCATTTGACGGGCTACTAAAACACCTAAATAACATACTAATTCTGAAATTTATAACATCCTTAAGACGTAAATTGTAGCCCCACAAGGAAATCACATGGGTTCATTGACCAATCATTTGGCGGGGCTACACACTTAAAACAACCAAATAGAATTAGATGAAGCATCAGGGATAACAAAAGATATAGAAATAAACATTGAAGCATTTAAGAAAATAACATCAGGCACAACAACAAAAGGGTGGACTATGCATACCATCATCTAAGAATTAACACTCCTCTCTATCTATTTCTAACTTTTTTCCATGTACATAAAAGATCATTAGACCCAGCGGCACAATGCTGCATCCAAATACCAATTAGTCAGTATTCTCCTAAAAACTAAATCAGAAATACAAGGTGGTATCGAACTTCGAACCATCAGGAATGCAGGACTAGTACATCCGCATTAATAGGCTGTCACATGGGACTGTATACACTTTTGTAACAACAACACAGAGTATTTCCAAACTGATAGGGACAATTTTAGATCTAGATACCCAGAAGAGAGGAGGACACCGGTGCTGACAATCAAGATGAAGGGAGGCCCAAGAAACAAGAGACGACAGGAGGACACCGGAGCAAACAAACCAGAATGAGTGAAGACTGGTTACCATTACGTAACCCTCCATCAAAAAGCCCTTTCATAGGACTACTGCCATTTAGCCATTACAGAGCTCTCATTTGGTACGAAAGCTCTATTTGACAAGCTCTTTTGAGAAACCTTAACTTGATCAATTTCGAACACCGCCAATCAAAATTCACAATCCATATAACTTAACAGTGACCAACCTACATATGTCGCACAGACATTCTAGAATTAAAATTGTTAGGGACTTACAATACGTACACTGGGTACTAGAAACATTGGTATGTTAGGAGTTAGAAAAAAAATCTTCAACTACACAAAATTTGATTTAATTACAGATGGCTTACACATTATTGGTATATTTTCCGTCCATTAGTGAAACTGGACCTGATTTGAAATAAGTATGGCTAGGGCGTTTCAAGGCTGTCGACATACATGGGCTGGCTTATCGGACCTTTTCCTCCTTTCTCGCGACCAGAAACCCTCAACATGACGAGACGTGAAAACCATTTTTCACCAGTCATTATTTGGTGCCATTGCACCTCTAGTACACTCCTTCCGATTGGTTGATATGGTTGAATGCGTGTTTGATCTATTCCCACTCACCCAGGTCCTACGTTCATGTCGATAGTCCCTCAATAGGGGCGCGACATGGCGACCAAATTAAATAGCACGTTATGTGTGCATAAACGCCCGTGGGGGCACCATTCCTTACCCCACGGGAAAAATTAAATAACTTTCTTTTGAAAGATAAAACAGTGAATAATGACCCTTCGTAGCCGATTCACTTTAATTTAACATTCATTCATTCGAATTCATTTATAGACATTTTGGATTATAGCAGTATTGTACCTTAAGACTGTAAACATGTAAACACTATTTTGGCTTTTGGTAAATCGGCATATTAAGGATTGGATTCATTCGGAGCACTACTGGAATGTATCCGGAATACACTATACTTTTGGACTCATGATATAATTTGTATGACTGGTATTTAATTCACAATACTATAAATACTTTTTCATTTTGCATTTCTATTCTAAAGAAATATATTACTTCTTGAGTTTTACATAACTGATAAGCTCTCTATTTTTTATGTTGCTTACTTTAAGACCATAGAGTCGTGATAAATGGTTATGATTTTGTATTTAAAAAATATTCTACATGTTGAAATTTGCACAATGTTCGACAAATTTGAAACAATTTTTTTTACATCTATTCTTACATTTACTTTCACTTTTTGCACTAACTTGTTTTAGTTTCCATCAAATGGTGGTTTATGTATCTTTTATTTTTTATTCAAATAGTCAAGTGTAAGGTTTTCATATTTGGGCACTCTGATAACTCTCAAATAAGCCATGAGAAGTGATTGAGACAACCTTTGTTAAGTGATTCGTCGCAAATCTTTTAAATAGATGCATGTAAATCAATAACAATCTCTTGATACATCATCATGAAAGCACAATTAAGTTAATCTTTATTTTTTATGTTAAAAGCTTTAAGTAATTTCTTTACTTTACCGTTTTACAAATTAAAAAAATAGGTTCACGTAGCATAACATACTGCTAACGTTGATGGATATAGTCAAGACGATTTTTATCCGTTAATTTGTAATTTGTTAATGACTGGGAATATTTTATCTGGTAACAAACACAGGATGAGGTCTTTGTAAAATGTCAGAAACAAGCCTCCACAGGGATCTAAAAACATTTTTTATATTTTAAAAACATACTTTATAAATGTCAGCCATGACAGGTTATACGGCCGTCAGATGTGAAAATTGTGTCGCATAATATTGCTACTACAAACATAGCTATTCAGTCGTGTTTTAAGTGTATGTTAGTCGCAGGTACCATCTATATCTGCTTAAAAGTCGAGTTCAACTGCAAAACAACATGAACTCTAATCTGTCCGCGCATGATGCGCTGCAGATCATGATATATAAGTTGCATGTTCTACTGATTTTACTCATAACGATCCGCATAGACCAGATCTGCTGGCACATTATGCTATGGCAGATCTGGGTCTGTGCACTTTGCAGTTAGTCTCGGCCTAGAGGTGAGTATGCACGGTTGATAAACATTTTACACAAAAACAAATAAGAGAAAGAAATAACACTTCTTCTTGAATGCCATTTTAAACAAAATATTTCACGATGATTCTGTCGCCAGACTTGTTACACTCCCTAGATACGTGTGTCCTAGTAGCATAGAAGCAAACCTATTCAGCTATTGTATCAAAATTGGTCACACATTTAAAGTGTAAAAATCGGACTCATATGGTGCACAATTTTCTGTGTGTATTTTTTTTTTCAGGACAATTATCTGTTGCCTTGCTGAGGAACAAGCGTAAAATATTTGTATGCAAAACTAAGATGACGTTACCATGGCGTCAGTACCATGTGGGGTTCGATTTATCTGTGTTTTGTAACATGTTAAGGGTTGCAATCTTACTTACAGGTGAAAAGCGAACTTTACTAGAAGAATTAATTCTTAAAGAATATTAGGTTTCTGACTCTACCTTTTTGAATCCAGTCATTTCTGATGTCAATAATAAATTTAAAACGACCGTGGTACATTACTATAAAATATCAGTTATAAAGACAGCGAGGAAAATAAAAACGTTTCTCGAAATGCATTAAAGAGTAACTTATATGGTAATGTATTGATGCTAATATTGATTTTGATTATATCATATGCGAAAGGATTTTATAAAAGGGACACATTGATATTTTATCTTAACATTACTTTGTCCTCTAAATGAGTGGCTTACACATCTATTATGAAGCAACACAGGGCCAGATATATGTACTTCAGTGCAACAGAACTAAAATTATTCAACAACTATGTACAGAAACAGGTAAAGGTAGATGGAGGTCATCGATCTAGGTTTAGATATTTGAATCTTTTGATATGACCCCGCCCCCAAAACAGTGTACTAACACGACTGTAATTGACACTGATCAAGCCTCTCAACGGTTTGAGGTGTTTTTCTAAACCAAATGCTATCACTGTCCCATATCCCGATTATGTTGTTGTAGTATGTTGTTGTAGTTGTTGTGGTCGTGGGGTTTAACGCCATTTTTCAGAACAAGATAGGCTATATATGGCGGCCAGAATTATTGGTAGATGAAGAACCTGGGGAAAACCCCCAGAAAGAACCACCGACCACCGAGAAGCTACTGGCAAGCTTTCTCAGATACCCACATTGACCGAATCTGATACACGAACCCACGCAAACAGAGGTGAGATGGCAGTGATCCGTAACGGCGTAACGGAGAGCGCTTTAGAACACTCGGCCACTCGACCCCCCCCCCACCCCCGCCCGATTGTGTGAATGAACAATTTACAGGTCACAGTGCTTCAATTAAAATGATGACAATATGTTCAATGTGGAATTTAATCAGTTGTCACTGAAATATGCCGATCAATTACACTATGAAAAGGTCAACATAGAAAATAAGACTTATTACATACGTTCCAAAACTTGTGTATTTAGCTTTTAAACTATAAGATGAGATGTTACAAAGTATTTATATCAACATCTAAACTAATGTATTTTATTGTACTGCTTATGTCACATGATGTATTATACTCTCATTATTATGTATTATATCTTATGGGATGAAAGCCTAACGTAATGAATAAGCGTTCTTTTATGTTCTCTTCTGTTCTGATATGCCATCTTCCAAATGTGGAGAGAGCCAGTGTCAACTCTAGGGTTGGTATTACCCAATGCAGTAACTCATGGTGTCACCCCCATGGACCAGGATACCAAGCGACAGTACTGTGGGAACTAATAAAAGATCGACGTTTGAAAACATCATTAATTTAAACGTTTAATAGGAGATTAAGATGTGGTGTACATCGAACCTTTTCATCCTTGCGACAGTTTGTTTGGAGGAAGAACCAACCAAGTGGACAATATCAACTAATGTGTTTTCCTTGCATTACTGAGTGTGTAAATTATTTCGATTTCGCACTTGTCGTTCAGACATTTTGATAGAACGCCATCGATGTTGTCAGGTTCTCCGCGGGTTATGAGCGTTATTCATATAATATTGAATAAGCCTCACTTGTCAAAGGGTAAGTATTACGTCCCACTTTGTCAAGGGGTATTGTACAACATATAATAATAATAATAATAATAATAATAATAATAATAATAATAATAATAATAATAATAATAATACAACCCACTCCCCTTTAATACATCGTTATCTAAGAGATGACCGCCCTCGGTATAATTGCCCGGTTCGAGTAAGAGAATGTATATGGTAACCTGAGCGGGTATATTGAACAAAACAACTCCGATCCCCCGTAAAGATAAAACAAACAATTTAATGAAATACATACACAATTATGAAATTTCCTTCCATTAGGAATACACGCGGTTTAGAAATAAACTTTCACCGAATTACAATAAGATTTGAAATAGAATTAAACAAATTAGCCGTTCTATTACTCATAGTTAAATAAAATCATCATAGGATCGAGTGGCACAATCGAAGTCAATGCTTTGTTCTATTTTCATAACCTGTTATCCTTGAACCACGTTCACTGTTCAATCCAATGTTGTTCTAGAAGTTCGTTCCTCTCTAGATAATCTGCCCTCGTGGATGTTCCGCTTGAATCCGGACTTGTCCACTGTATCATGCATACACGGCAATATCCCCATTCACAATTCTTTTTCCAACGTGTACGTCTTTATTCCAGTACTTCACGTTTTTTCCCCAAAAGCTATTTTCTTCCTTCCAAAAGAAAATTAAAACAACCTAAGTCTCAAGTTGCAATGGTTACAGTTGAAACTGTCCATTATTCCTGGTTCGAACAATGAGATATTTCTATCAGTGATAACAATTTTACGGCTAGTAATTAACTACACATGTCCTCAAATGAATGTAGTTAAATCAATTGTTAATTCGTTTGCCTTGACCTAATACATTAGCGTATCACAAAATGAGGCGTTGAATTATACACTGTCGCTAAATTATCTATGACATTAAAATTCGGTGAATTCACATGTATTCTTGTAAATCATTAACTAATGTAACACATTAAATTCTTAGAGAGAACCGCTCCGGTGGCCTAGTGGTAGAGCGTCAGCCCCGGAAGCGGGAGGTCGTCGGTTCGATCCCCGGCCGAGTCATACCAAAGACTTACAAAAATGGTACTAACAGCTGCCTCGCTTGACGCTCAGCATAAAGAGGTTAGTGTTAGGACTGGTCGGCCTGGTGTCAGGATAATGTGACTGGGTGAGACATCATGCTACATGTCTGTGGCATGATGTCTCAGTGCTAGACATCACTATAAACTGCCTCACTGCAGACATCGTAGCGATATGACTGAAAAATTGTTAAAGCTACGTTAAAAATCCTAATCAAACAAACAAAAAAATTCTTAGAGCACAATCATTATTCAAACAATATGATAAGTTCAAGAATTAACGTAACACTTCCTATTCATACTCAGGATAGTGTTTTTACGACATAAATTAACACTACGTCATTCTTAACTAAGAATTAAGGTAAGAATTCCAATTCATAATTCAAAAGCATGTTACTACATAAATGTATCAAAGGGAACATGCAATACAGGCACCAATCTTGCACGACGTGTCTATCGAACTAATGGCTATCTGGCCACAACTAATGGTTTATTAATAGATCGACCGAAAATTTGGCATTTCTCAGATGTGGAACACATTGGCCAATACCAAGGTTTAATTTAATGCACTTTTTGCCACCATTTATGATATGGTACATGTGCTGAAGAGTATGATCATGACCACCTTGTTGCCACAATAATTAAAACGAGCTATGACAGAAATATGTGTGTTTAATTGTTTCATGCTATCGCTCACCTAGCCCCCCCCCCCCGCGAGGTCAACGTAAATGAGGAACCTCATAGAGTCCTACTACTGGGTTATGAGGTTCTGGTTCAAGTTTCTATGCGGCAGTGGTTTCTGGCTCAGTTTTTCCTGTATGAAAATGGTTCTCTTCGTTAGCACTGTGCTTCATTGTGTTTTTCTTTTGTCTTTGTGTCCATGAGTGAGTGTATGATTGCCATCGGTGTATGTTGCTATTATCAGACAGTTCTCATGGAGGAGCACCGGTACTAGAGATGTCCTGGAATGATTGTGTATAAAGTTGTGAGAGACTACATGAGCTGTGTCCATGTTGTTTACTCTTTAGATTTTTTTGAGGGTTTCATCGTTGAGTGTAGCACAGTACATGTCCTATCAAATCCTTGGTAAAACAAACGGCACAGTTCATGCTCTCGCTCGCCGAGTTTCATATTGTTACACGCACAGGGGTATTCACTTGACCGAGCGGTGTCAAAACCCTGGCGCGAGTCACGCTGGAAGTCATAAGTTTACCCCAAATTTCCAAAGACTTCCATACAACTTGAGTTGTAAAATGGAAAGAAAGACGTGTCTGCTATAACTAATACTCTTTGCTCTAATCAATTGGCGACCCAGAGGAGACAACTTGCCCAAACGTCCATTAACTGCACCTTTGCATGGTTTTTATTCATTATCATCCGTTTTCCGTACCGATAGCTTGTCATGCCTTAGAAATTACACCAGTATTCCCTTACTAACTGGGAAATATTTAACTGCGCGACCCTAGGCCAGTCAATCCACAGAATTTCCGGCGTATCACGCTCATATACATACGCCCATTTTCCACTATGGCCACATAAACGGCACCTACCAAGTTCCAACTTATTGATTCCATTCTATAATTTACTGATTTCCAACCATAAATGCTGCCTTTTCAATCACAATACTTGTATACACCGCTGAATTTTAATATGGGCTATGTTACTGAAAGGGACAGTCATTCGGCTTGTGCCTAAAATCACTACTAACGAACCCAGCATGGTTCAAATTCACTAACACTCCTCTCTGTGATGTTTGCTCCTACTAACTGGCTAACTATTTCGGGCTAGCAACTCCAAATTTATTACAATATTTAAAATTTCCCTAGCATTTTTTATTTTTCGTATCAGTGGATGTGATGGTCTGATGGATAATCGCTGACGTCACAAACCTCCTGATGCTGATGCTTGTTTGCATAGACGTAGTGTGAAATTTATACACTAATAAGGCGGTATCGGTCACTAGCAGTGTGGCTTTATCTCCGTACTTATGCTTGACTAAGTCGTAGTTAAACTCCAGCTTGAGCGTTTTGGAGAGAATCTAAAATGGCTGCTACTACCTTGAAAATTTATCCAGGAAAAGATTAGTTTTTCTTGATTTGATGGCGACGAGTTTTTCGTCAAAAATGTTCATGGTGACAAAGCTATCGCTGGCTACGAGCTTTTGTCGTCGTCACGGGTTGATAACGACGTCGACATTTCCAAGACGTCTGTTTTCCATGGTCTTTCCGAAGATGAGTTTAAAAAGTCTTTTCGAAGTTTGTGGTGTCCAGATTGCTTGAACTTGAGTACTCGATAAACGTTTTCAAGAACGAGTCCGTGGTGGAGAGTTTATTCGAGATGTTGATAATGCATTTTGTAGTGTGTGTTGTGGTGGAGATTGGGTATGATATATTTCACCTTAGCGCATCCGATCCGAACTGTTTCGTTTGTTGTCATGGAGTTAATGACGAGAATTTGCTCAGCGAAGGAATAATTGTTGTGAAGTTCGTGAAGGTTAAGATCTGCCTCGACGAAATTGACATAGCCATTGAGGTATCCTGCCTGTCCTTCTTGGATGAATTGTTCTTTGCTGATCCAATGAAAATTTCACTCAGGAAAGGGGCGCTGACGTGGCCCTTCCATATAGGTTGTTTGGATACAGGTATAGAATGCTCATGAGTGGTTTGGTGGCATCTTAGTTCTCCCTGTATTTATCGTTATCAGCAGCTTTTATACTGATGACGGAGATACCTCCTCGTACCATTTGTTCGGTCAACATGAACAGGTCTGAGTTATGTAATTGTCTGAAAAGTTCGAAGACGTTTACGAGTAATAACACGTCCTTTTAGAGATAAACATCGTGATAATCTCCAAGAGTTTTAGAATCGAATTCGTTCCATATTTTGCACACATACTGATATTCCTATTCGGTGACTCCTGTCAACCGAGATGAGATTAAATGTATTTTGAGGTGGTAGCTGTCTTTTCCTTGAACCGTAGGAAAGAATTTATGCACTCGTAGAAATAAACTCCATTTTGCTTGAGAAGATCAACCTGGTGACATAATTCCTTATCAATATGTGTGAACGTAGGACAGTGTATAGCGAGTTCTTCAAGTCATGTGGACATAAACTGGAATGTGTCGAGGAATCTAAAAGGTCCAATGGTGAATGGTGATCCACATGTACTTTTCAGAATTGTTGGGGATACTTTTGATCTTTGTTCTCACTTTGGGGAGAATCTGCTTGATGTGTGTATGCTTAAGAGCTGCTATGATGAAATGCCAATCATATGTTCGTAGATTATGAACAATGACTGTAAGAAAGTTTGGATCATTGAAGCCTAAGTTGCACTCGGCGTGAACAGCTCCTCGATAGTGACAGATTATATGGCAGTGGCCTCTCGTTCTGCTGACATGTGGTTTACAGTACTCGTTGCAGATTTAGAACTGCTAAGCTGCCTTATGTTGTCCCAGTAGTGACGATGTGAGGGAAATGATCAGTGCTGCATCATTTGGGATCTTTCGGATGCCTTCAGTTCTTCAACGAGTTGTCCAAAGAACCTGGTGATGCAATCTTCATCCCGATACTGACGATACTCTGACGACAAGGAATCATCTACAGAACAGCGCATCTGAAACCCAATCGAGCATGGGACGTGTTTATACTCCACTTGAGTGAAGAAATGGCTAGTAACTGGGGAGTATCTCTGTGCTTTTCCATGATGGCTTCGCAGTCGAAGAGGGTATAAGACGCATGAAAACGTATGTTTTGTGATGATGCTCACAATTTAGCTTCTGACACAGAGGCCTCTGCACTGTCTATAATTCTTGGCAGTATCCCGATGAGATGTGTTCATGCAGTCGTGCGTGATGAGAAAAGCAATGTAAGCAGCGATAACATGGACAGCTATGATTTGTATCATGTGTGTACTAAGATCGATATGATCGAATGAAGTCATTGATGTCTACGAAATGGTTTTGGTAATGCAATAAATGGATGCTGTGTTGTGAGGCCTTTTTGGAGATCATCTTTGGATAGACCATGAACTGCTTATCTTCTGCCTTCTTATCATTTAGTCTGAACACTTTAATGAAAAGTCCTTCATTGAGCGATTCTAGTTTAGGAACGTCTTTGATCGATGAAGGTGAATCCGGTGGTTTGAAGGCTATCAAATACGGCTCGTCACTGTCCTCTGCATGATTTAGCGGATAAAGGGTATCCCACACAAGACAGTAGTCATTATTGGTTTTTATCTTGATGCAGGTTTTAATCGCCAAGAAGGATTTGGAGAGAGGTGCATAGTTAGTTCCACGCAAACGGTGTGAATTTCGAAGTTTGAAACGAGATATAATTGTTTTTGTGTTCCTTGACTAGATGAATGTTGGAGCCTGATGTCGGCGTGGGTACATAGCTCTGCACGGATATTGTAGAATGAGTTGCACGAGAATTATAGCAAATACATCCTCTTCTATCGCGTCTGTAGAGTGGCAGTCGCTGACGGGCTAATGCATCCATTTTGGGACGTTTCTTTTCGATACCAGCTAGTCTTAATCGTTTGAGGATTATATGCTCAAGTCGAAGAAGCTTGGAAGGCTTAGAGATTTGTCCGGTGAATGTTTTGGATTTGTCTTGCAGATGCTTCCTGTACACAGGATGCAAGATCACGTAGGTCACAAAAATCTCTTCATCGCTAGATATTTTCTGCATATTTCGGATCGTAGATTTGTTTCTAATCGGCTCAGAGTCGTACAGTGACTATGTCCACGATGGTTCTAATATCGCTGATCACATGTCCAAAGGAGCCCCTCGAAGATTGATTGATTATATTATTTTTATCCCCATCACATGGCCAGTCCCTATCAGGATAAAACCGGATTGGCTTGTGGAAATTACCCCTGTCGCCGTCACGTCTGTAACATGCATATAAACGTTGATTAAAAGTTCACAACTCTGCTCTGACGGTCAGTTTTCATTGATGTAGTTAAAGTTCTTCTGCAACGACTAAGATCCGTCAAAAATTGGATGTGAACAGTCACTTTATCGTCGTTAATCTGATACCTTTTCACCCACCTGCCAAAAAAGGATATGCGTTTAAGCCATGGATGATTTTGGTCATCTGATTTAATTTCACGAGATCCGATTGCATGTTATGAGTCACCGTCAGTTATGATTATATGACGTGTAACATCTCGATAGCTATTTTCGGTGGTGACGGTAGAGATAATAGTACACCAGAGTGCTTTGTTTCTACATTGAGGTGAACTTTTTCAAAATCTTTGATCGCTAATTGATGAAATCGCAGTCTCTGTAAACCCAAAGACGCAGCACTTGTGTCGATATGTTTCTCGATCGTTGAATTTATTGAGCAGCCCCTGAGACGCCCTTGGAACATAACCCTCTCTTTTTTAAAGGAAAAACTCTAAGCATTTGTTCTATGTCCTCTGGATGAAATTGTTCTAAGTACGCGTAGTTGACTGCAGGCACACCGGGCTCAATCTTCCCATACACTCTAAACATGATCACGTTAAAAAGCGCTTTATAACCTTATTGTTTTAAAACACGGTCGTCTCGTCTTCAGAGATTTCCTCGTCGCTGCCAGCTTCACGGTCATATGGTGCCATCATTGCCATAATCGTATCCATATCCTTGTATTCCAGTCCCACAAGTTGTAAAAATGTTTCTCTTGTCGATAGCCGCCACCCCTGAATTTTGGTTTACCAAGAATGCATTTTCGATAGACCACCTTGTCCAGGCACTCGTGTTAATTCCTGAATGATATTCTGGACCATGTCTTCGATAGTTTTGACCAACTGAGTTGACTCTCGATCGTTACAATGTCTTAAGATCGCCAAGTATCGATCGATGGCTTCTTGGAGCCTTCCGCATTTTTCCCACTCCGTATCAACGCGCACGATTTCCATCTCTATATATCATCGTCGACTGTAAAAGTAGCTCAGGCAAGTATTGGTAAGTTCTGCCGTCAGACTCATAAATCTAAATGAATTCCGCGACATGGTGCCAGACACTAGTGAAAACATCATTAGATCATTCGTCACTTGACCCGAGACGGACAACGTGCCCATCACATCGACATTGCTAATGCTAGTTCTCCCGTTGTATCGCATTTTACTGTCGGTAATACCCCATTATCGGAGGCCCTCCAGGGTTGAGGAGACTCTGCTGATGCTGCAGGAACTCCGTACAATGTTAGGCTACCCATGTTGAGATTCACCGTCAACGTTCACCCTGTCAGCGATAATATTTTCCGTGAAAGTCTGTTCACGTGAGACCAACGGATAAGAATAACTCACGTCTTCCAGACTGGTTAGACTCATGTTGACTGCCTTTGTAATCTAGAGTTGGTGAAATTCTCCCTTGCAAACAACGTCCAAAATTATGTATGTGTATATGATTTTATATCCAAATTTAACATTATTAAATTCGATACGAAGTAAAACACCCCAGAGCATCCTCATAATTCTTGTTTATGCCGGAAGACCATTACATGATTGTAGGACCCACCGATCGAGTTAAAAACAGCCTCTTCATGAACATGCTTCTGAATAACCTGCTCCAGTACGATCGATTCATTCGCTACACACTCAGTACTCAACATGTCAAATATCACACGCTTCACACGTTTAGTGATGCAGTCCGCAACTAGGTCTTCACCTGCACAAGACCATCGTCACTGACGACATTAAAATCGATCGAGACAACATGAATAAAATCTATGAGTATCAGTCTCTATCTGATCGAGTTCTACTACGATCTCCCCAAATATGCATCATACTGTTTTCGGGACTTGAGAACTGAGACAACGACGCCATTGTGAAAGATCAGTGCCATGACATCTATAGCTCTCAATTCAAAGACCTCTATGTCGCATGGACGTCGGGCCAAATAACGATTTTATTACCTTTTATGGCGATGCGTAGACGGTACCGGAACATTATCGCAAAGACTTTGATGAAATATACCTGCCTGATTAGAATAACCATGTTGTTCGAAAACGTCGCTACGTGTCACCCGCGTTAGAAGTTCCTCCAGACGTGTATCAACCAGAGGCGGCCCTACGTCAATGCGTCCTAGAAAAAACATTACAGCCCAATGTGGCCTTAGAATTGTTCAAGCCCTTCCTGACCAAACTCCACGAAACCATATACACCTACTATATAAAGCAAGATCAACTTCTAGATATAATCAAATCGACTCAACAACAAAAACGACTACTTCAGGAGTTCTTACCACCCAACCCGGAAGTCGACGTTTCGGGTATGACGAGACGTGCAGACACTGAGTAAAAGGGAAACTCTACAAAGGCTGCACTTAAAAAATGAGACTAGAAGAAAAATATACAGCCGCCTCTTTGTAAACGATGAAAGAGGAACAAATGGTGGCCGATGCTATACTCGACAGGTTCAGAAATTAGAAAGAACAGATTAAAGAGGAAAATCAAAATCTTATATGAGAGGAAGAGCACATTCAAGATGAAACAGCAAAGTTTGAGGAGGACAAAGCAGGGTTTTTGGAAAAGGAATTGACCAATAAACGTGAAGAATATAACACGGCTGATGCCTTTGCTGATTTATCTGCTCATATCGGTTTCATATCGGTTATCAGAAAGCTGTTCCTATCGACAAATGACTTAAAGGCTTCGTGACTCACACATTTCAATCTATCAGTACCTACACATGATTAGAATCATCCGCTGAGGATAATTACTTTAAAGTATTCGCTGAACGTGCCTTAGTGAGCAGAGTCAAACAAATGTATGGATCGAGAAATGAAAGTCGACAGGACTAGAATTTAACAAATATCTCACGAAAGCGCTGCTTGCAGTCGAAAACGTTTACGGCATTATGATGGGTCAAATTAGTAAAAGAGAGCAAATTTACCGTTCTGGAGATACACTCCTATTTCCAATGGAGGTGGATCCGCCAGAGACCATAGAAAAGAGGAAGTCTCCAAAGACAAGGGCTCCTGCCAGGATCAGAGACCATTCGATTCAAGGAACCGCCCTCTGGAGCAGAGTCCGCTCAACTCAATAAGGAAGGAGCTCTCACACCTGAGGAAGAGGACAATCTCATCGCTAACATTATCAGGTCTTCTATTGAAGAAGACGTCGAGCTCATTCCATAGGAATTAAATCTCTACAAAAACAATGATACAAGGAGCACCCTTAGAAATTGAAAAGGAAAAAAGAGGAAGCATGGTTCCAAGGATATATCGAGGGAAGAACACGCATTTATCATCTTTGATACATTTCCTATTACACAGGTTGAACAACAAGTACTCTATGAGTGGACGAAACTGAAATGACGTCTCTCCCAAACAATACCAACTACCAAAGGACAATAACTTCGTCGGGGAGTCAGCATTTTCTACTTTAACACGCCCGCCGACGCCGTCTCACATATCAAACTGCTGATAGCTTCGGTATAAGCAGGCAATGTCGGAGTGGACATCGATAACGAGATTGTCGAGATTCTCAATCATCTTCTGAATCAACATCTGATTACCTCTGACCAGTATCGCATTTTTTCAGAGGACTTGATATAGACGATATGGACGATACCACGCTCTTGTTCGACTAAAAGTCAGTCGCCTTCACGGTCAGGTATTATCCTCCCTTGGAACTAGACCAACAGTCGTCGTACGAAATGCCCGTTGCTTCAGAAAACTTTTCCTGGTCCATTCTGTGATGTTGTCAGTCCACTTTTTTCTCTGTCTACCTCTCCTTCTACCACCCTGGACGCCGCCCTGCAGTACTGTTGTGGATAGACTGTTGGGCTCTAGTGACATGACCATACCATTTCAGCTTTCTCCTTTTGATATTGGTGAGGAGGTCTTCGTATTGGCCTATTTTGTGCCTGATTACGTTACGCACTTCTTCATTTGCGACGTGGTCCATGTAAGAGATGTCAATTATGGCTCTGTAGCATTTCATTTCAAGTGCCTGGATTCATCGTTGTAATTCTGCTGTCAGGATCCAGGCCTCACATGAATACAGAAATATTGAGATGACTAGTGCTCTCAATAGTCTGATTTTAGTTTTCAGACAGATATTCTTGTCCCTCCAGATGTGTCCTAGCTTTGACATAGCTGCCGTTGTTTGTGCTGCTCGTGACAAAATTTCTGCTCATGATCCCTCTTCGGTGATTATGGAACCAATATATTTGAACTGGCCCACTGTTTCAAGTTCCTGTCCTGTAACTGTAATATTGGCTGAGATTTGTTTGCCCTATTTGTCATCAGCTTTGTCTCCTCAGCGCTTATCTCCATGTCAAATCTGGAAGATTTTTCATCCCGGTTCTTCACTAATGTGGCAATCTCGTCTTCACTGCCTGCCAGCCAATTAATGTCGTCTGAAAAGCGGAGGTTGGTGATATTACTCCCTCCACTGCTGACTGTCCCACAGTGGTTTTCTAGGGCTGCGCTTACATACATACATACATACATACATACATACATACATACATACATACATACATACATACATACATACATAGGCGGATTAAATAACAATGAAATATTGCGTTGTTATATCCTTTTTTTAAAACTTTTCCATCATATTTATATTCCGCATGTGAACTTTGACTATTATGGCGTTATAATGTATGGGCAGATTATTCCTTAAATCCATGACTGCACAACATTTTAAATACAATGAGACAAGATAATAACCTGGCAGTGATTTATTTTCTTACTGTGTGGTATTACACATTATTTAAACCAGGTTAGACAGAACAATTAACTTTAAAATATTTGTATACTGTTTCCATGAAGAAGAACAGAATGTCCCTTAGGTGAAAGTATTATTTACAATAATTAATGACTCAAATACGTCTATGAAAAGTGTTAAATATCGTTAGAGCATCTACACGTGTTTACACAGTGTATGTAGTTTTCAATGTCACCTTCCTCAGGAAAAAGTAATAAAGCAACTTTTGAATTTTTATCAAACTGCTCTCTATTTCAGCCCACTTTGTCCAATCCAATCTTCTTTTGATTTCTTCAAGTTTTTCCCCATGATATGTCTGGTTATTGCTGTGTATATAGGCCTACGTCAGTTCTCACGACAGACTATCACACATAAATTTTATAATAATATAAAATCTACAGCATTTTTGTAGCATTTGTGTTCATACATAAATTCTGATCAATATGTATGTATGTATGTATGTATGTATGTATGTATGTATGTATGTATGTGTGTGTGTGTGTATGTATGTATGTATGTATGTATGTATGTATGTATGTATGTATGTATGTGTGTGTGTGTGTGTGTGTGTGTGTGTGTGTGTGTGTGTGTGTGTGTGTGTGTGTGTGTGAGAAAGAAAGAAACAAGAAATCAAAATGAGTATATGTGTGTGTGTGTGATTAGGACTTTTTTAACGTATCTTTAACAATTTTTCTGTCATATCGCTATGATGTGTGACGTGTGCAGTGTAGCAGTTTATAGTGATGTCTAACACTGAGGCGTCCTACCGAGTCATATTATCATGACACGAGGCCGACCAGTCCTAACACTAACCTCTGAATGCTGAGCGCCATGTGAAGCAGCTGTTAGTACCATTTTTGTAAGTTTGGTATGACTCAGCCGGGGATCGAACTCACGACCTCCCGCTTCCGCGGCGGACGCTCTAACTACTAGGCGACCGGAGCGGTTATAATGTTTAGTAGAAAAGAGAGCAACACCAACATTAATCTTATGAAACATCCAAGTACCCAAAACTCCATCTCTCAATCTTTGTTTCTGTTTAAATAGTTATACATGCTACCCAATATGAACTAAATGCAGGTAGGGTTTGTTGCTAATCTAAGCGATGTACAACCACTCAACTAATTCCCTTTTGATGTCGGATCATCTTCTTTCAACTCTATTTCAACACCTATTATTAATACATTTGACAAAGACTTGATCCTTCACAATTAAATGATATTATTTGCAAATTGTTTGCATGCTTCCTTGAAATATTCTCAGTTGATTTTGTTCCTATATCCCCGTCAGTTAAAATGTTACTAGTTATTCGCTTGTATGTGCGATTTGTATATTAAATAACAGTATGTGTATCAAGTTTATTGATATTGTATATTAAATAACAGTATGTCGATCAAGTGTATGTATATATTGTATATTAAATAACAATATGTGTATCAAGTGTATATCTCTTGTATATTACATAACAATATGTGTATCAAGCGTATATCTCTTGTCTATTAAATAACAATATCTGTATCAATTGTATATCTCTTGTATATTAAATAACAATATGTGTATCAAGCGTATATCTCTTGTATATTAAATAACAATATCTGTATCAAGCGTATATCTCTTGTATATTAAATAACAATATGTGTATCAAGCGTATATCTCTTGTATATTAAATAACAATATGTGTATCAAGCGTATATCTCTTGTCTATTAAATAACAATATGTGTATCAAGCGTATATCTCTTGTATATTAAATAACAATATGTGTATCAAGCGTATATCTCTTGTATATTAAATAACAATATGTGTATCAAGCGTATATCTCTTGTCTATTAAATAACAATATCTGTATCAATTGTATATCTCTTGTATATTAAATAACAGTATGTCGATCAAGTGTATGTATATATTGTATATTAAATAACAATATGTGTATCAAGCGTATATCTCTTGTATATTAAATAACAATATGTGTATCAGGCGTATATCTCTTGTCTATTAAATAACAATATCTGTATCAATTGTATATCTCTTGTCTATTACATTTCATTTTTCTTTGGTAGATAACATGTCCATCTTTTGACGTTATACGTGTTTGATACAAACAAAACATCCTATCGATTTTATATTGTTTGATCGGGCACCACGTGTCGTGTGGCCAAGCGATCTAAGGCGCTCACATTTACATATCACTGGCATCTCACCTCTGTCCGCGTGGATTCGGGCCTCTGGCTCAGTCGACGTAGTATATCATCGGTTGTATTTTCCGGCCTTTTCCTCCACGACATAAACTGGTTGCCATGTATAACCGGGCATGAGTTGAAAAAAGGCTTTAAACTCACAACAACCAGCAGTTTTTCGTCTGCATTTGTTAAAATTACCGTATCTATACGATAATACGAATAGCATTTTCCTTTCATACCTATTTTTTGCGGGGTGGGGTGAGATGATATCAACTAGAATCAAACGGATATATTGATGACCACAGCCTCATTTGCAATCTTGTAATCCTCCATTTGTAATAACCCCCATAAACGTTTTGTCGAAAAAAAAATTAAAATACATTTGATCTAAAACCGTATATATCGTTAGCTGTAATTATCGTAAACATATGAAATATATTTAAATAGTCGAGGATGTGTTTACTAAAATGGGCCATTCATTGGAGAAACCATTATGCGACTTTACCATATACTGTATCTTGTATAGTTGATATAGGTTCGACTGTTCCACTGACACAGATAGCCTTTATTACAAGGTTGAATTCAGATAACGACAGTTTGTTTAAGACAAGATTGCTACACGTATCGCAGTTTTACTACAGAGATATGGATGGCGTTACTATAGATAACAGTATAACTGATTTGAGCTGAAACAATAACATAAGCTATTCTATGGAGGGGGGTTACCGCCACAATTGTATGCGTGTATTTTCAAATCTTCCTTGATACATTATTGTCAACGGCTGCTTGCGAGTGCTACTATTCATAATTCTAGAAATGAACGTTCTATTGTTCATTAATGCAAGCTGTAAATGGCTGCTTTCATGTGTTTAGATCTATATTAATTCTGCGTCACTGTATCTTGCCCGCTACTGAAATGATTCTGCAGTTTTTCATATGGCAAATGCTATGTTAGTTTTTACAAGTTTGTATATTCTGTTTACAAACTTGCCATATTACAGTTACATCATTCGAACTGCTGTTTTCATACAGATTTGGCCTTGCAACAATGTAAATACCAAAGTTTATTAGTATCATCTTTGTTGTCCAACTCGTGTCGCCATCTGTTGTCATAATGGCATACTAAATATTAGCATGGCACAACAGACGACGCTCTAAATTTCTAAAGTTTTTCCTTTATCGGACATAATTAATGCTCCCTGTGGAGTTTTACGGTATTCATTTTGTATTTTTAGAGAGAGAGAGAGAGAGAGAGAGAGAGAGAGAGAGTATGCACCAAAACTGCATATTTCATTAAGTTATTTTAATTGGATACATATCATGAGTCAATGGGTGTGTTTTGGGACAGTCTTACGGTCTTTCCTTTATGTTTTGGGACAGTCTTACGGTCTTTCCTTTAGCAAGTATCACCAACATAAAAACTCTATTAATCTTACTCGATACTTATACAGGGTAGAATTTTACTGGTCACTCTCTATTTGTTTCGTTTGATTTTATTTAATTGCCTACATGTATCCTGGGTAGTTCAGGATGTTTTGGGGCAGTCATTTGGTCTTTCATTTTGTGATAATTACAGAATTTGCAGTTATGAGTGTATGTCCAATCCAAAAGTTAAATTATGTGAAAAGCATGCCTTCATTCATGTTCTATTCATCTCAAGTGAAAAACAAAAGGGATTGGTAAATAATTCTATAAGAACAATCCAGGTATTTTTTCCGTATTATTGCCTACCTGTGTGATAATTTTGCTTGCTTTAGACTAAATCATCTCGCAATATTGTTTTTATGAATGCCAGTTTACATTAAATATTTTTTTCTCTAATATTTCCTATGAACGGTTTATCAACGACTGTATACAGATTTTATTTAATTATTTTACTTTATTACATAGTTTTATTGTACTGATATTTTTCTGTCCTGACAATATTGACTTATATTTTAAAAAGGATAAAATAATGATAAAATTATAGACAAATTAAGATGTGTATGTGGTATCGGGATGGATACAACAACCGCCTGAGCTGTGAGTAGCCTTACAATCTTCAAAAGTCTTTTAAATTTTTTAAAAAATATGGGAGTGGGGGTGGGGTTGCGTGTTACTCTTCTAACATAAAGCAACCAAATATGTGGAAGATATATATAAAAATTTGTAATAATCCATTTTTACTACTATATTATTTTCATCTCTAAATGTATTAAGCAAGTTTGGTACTGTCTTGTAGCAGTAATAAATGAAAACAAATTGAACTGATTACTGGAAGCGGTATCAACATTATTATATTCAGTATATTATATTTGTATAATTGCTACCAAAGAAGTTTGATATTTTATCGGTTAAGTACCTTACAATCAATCATCTTATCAGTATATGAATGAATAAGATTTTAAATAATTAAAAAATTGTAGTTTCCAGTTTGATATCGGTGGAAATAAAGCATCTCATAATTGGTTGGAAATGTTTTATATGTTTAGATATAGAAAATTATATTTCTTACTGTTATAATTTTTTTCTTCTTATATAATGCAATAAGTTTAAGTTGTCGTAGCATATAGCTATGCTAAAGTAGATGCCTTGTATGTGATGTCCTTGATTCTCTTGCCTCTTGCTCTTGTATTAGATATGGAGATTTAAAATGAAATTGGTAATACGAGAAACTTGTCATAGACAACTAGTGACTTGCTGGCCATTGCATAATCATCCATTCATACATATATACGAATTCTGTATAAATTGAATATTTACCATATTTCTTCTCCCTCTTCTCTGTAATGTACTCTCTCTCTCTCTCTCTCTCTCTCTCTCTCTCTCTCTCTCTCTCTCTCTCTCTCTCTCTCTCTCTCTCTCTCTCTCTCTTGAAGAAAATGAAGAGAAATATGGCCTTGAGATGCAATTGTCTGCAGTTTGCTCAAACCTTATGAAGTCTTTACTGCTACAAAAAGCAGGATTTGCAATGCATTCTAAAATAATAAACTTGCTCTAAACTGATAAAATTGTGAATGAGAATACATAAACAAATTATGACTTTAAACCTTGCTTGTAAGCGGCTAACCTATTCTGGCACCGTGCGGCAGCAGTAAATTACACCTACAAAATCTCCAAAATGAAATGGGGTGGGAATGGTCAGCGGAAACATAACATTGAGTAAATACATTTGATTGTATATAACTTGATACATTTAATTTATTTTGTGCTTCTCTCTGTCCACCTCTCTTCCGAATGTTAATACTCTGAGAAATCAGCTGAATGTAATGCGGTAATATAATTCGAATGATGTTTTAAATAAGACCCCCAAACATGCCATAAAGTGGTATAACCTCTTGTTGTTAGGATCGGGGAGGGGGATAATCGACTTGTAAGAAATTGACTTTTGTGACAGCGCCATCTGTTTTTATAATGAGACATTAGTTTATGCTAACTTCCGTGCCTTTAAATTGTAACGTGCTTGATGCTACATTATAATCATGATTTTAGAAAGTGCAGTATGTGTGACTTGTGATATAAGAGATTTATCAATATGATATTAAAACGTATAAAAACTGACATAGCATTTGCCATACGACAAACGACAAACTACAGACTCAATTCAGTAGCTAGCAAATTGCAAGGTACAATGATGCAGAGGGAAAGTAGATCCAAGCACTAGCAAGCAGTCATTTAACAGCTGCCATCAATGAAGAATATATTAAATTCATGACTAGAATTATGAAAGTAGCAGTTGCAAGCAGCTATTGACAATAATGCAGAAAGAAAGTAGTAGTTGCACACTGCCACATACAATTTGTATAAAAAAGAGAACAATATACATGGATAGAATTATGAAAGTAGCACTTGCAAGCAGCCATTTAAAATAATGCATAATGGAAGAACAGAAAATACATGCATATAATTATGGCGTAATCCGCTTTCACACTCGTCAGCGTAAACCTGCTTTGCAGACTTCTTTGTAATACAACTGGTAGCTGAGGGAATGCAACACTACAAACTGGTACTCTATCATACATAGAACGTGTGGTTATTTAACACGAACAATATGCAATCTCTATTGTTTTCTATCTTATCAAATGGTAATTATTTCCATGTCGATTGCCATCGCAACAAAAAGTAACACTAATTCTCTTTCGTAAGAATAATTGTTTATAACCTTTAAATTATAATCCGGTGATAGTCATGGTAGAACAATAATTGAAGTACATATGTCAGTGCAGAAAGCATATGGTAAAGTATAGATCATGGTTAAAATAAAATTGGAGTACATCTGTCATGGTAAATATGTAGTTGGAGTACATATGTCATGGTAAATATGTAGTTGGAGTACATATGTCATGGTAAATATGTAGTTGGAGTACATATGTCATGGTAAATATGTAGTTGGAGTACATATGTCATGGTAAATATGTAGCTGGAGTACATATGGTATATATGTAATTGGAGTACATATGTCATAGTAGGAAAGAAATTGGACTAAATATGTCATGATAAATATGTAATTGGAGTACATATGTCATGGTAAATATGTAGCTGGAGTATATATGTCATGGTAAATATGTCATTGGAGTACATATGTCATGGTAAATATGTAATTGGAGTACATATGTCATAGTAGGAACGAAATTGGAGTAAATATGTCATGGTAAATGTGTAATTGGAGTACATATGTCTTGGTAAATATGTGACTGGAGTACATATGTCATGGTAGAAAAGCAATTGGAGTACATACGTCCGGTAAATATGTAATTTAAGTACATACGTCCTGGTAAATATGTAATTTGAGTACATACGTCGTGGTAAATATGTAATTTGAGTACATATGTCTTGGTAAATATGTAATTGGACTAAATATGTCATAGTAGGAAAGCAATTTGAGTACATATGTCATGGTAAATATGTAATTGGAGTACATATGTCATGGTAAATTTGTAACTAGAGTACATATGTCTTGGTAAATATGTAATTGGAGTTTATTTGTCATGATAAAAGTAAAGGGAGTACACATACCATGACAGAATGCATTACTTGGAGTTAATATGCCATGGCAAGAAAGTAATTACAGTAAATATGACATGGTAAAAAAGTAATTGCAGTATATACGTCATGGTAGAAAACGATAGGTGGAGTACATAATCGTGATTGAAAGGTAACTGAAGTACATATGTTATAGTACAAAGAAGTACTAGGAGTATCTAGATCAAGATAGAAATATAATGATACTACATACGTCATGATAGAAAGCAGTATTTGGACTACATATAGTATGGTAGAAAGCAGTAATTGGACTACATTTCTTATGATAGAAAGCAGAAATTGGACTACATTTATCATGATAGAAAGCAGTAACTGGACTACATTTATTATGATAGAAAGCAGTAACTGGACTACATTTAGTATGGTAGAAAGCAATAATTGGACTACATTTATTATGATAGAAAGCAGTAATTGGACTACATTTATTATGATAGAAAGCAGTAACTGTACTACATTTATTATGGTAGAAAGCAGTAACTGGATTACATTTCTTATGATAGAAAGCAGTAACTGGACTACATTTCTTATGATAGAAAGCAGTAACTGGACTACATTTATTGTGGTAGAAAGCAGTAACTGGACTACATTTATTATGGTAGAAAGCAGTAATTGGACTACATTTATTATGGTAGAAAACAGTAACTGGACTATATTTGTTATCTGAGAAAGCAGTAATTGGACTACATTTCTTATGACAGAAAGCAGTAATTGAACTAGATTTCTTATCATTTCTTATCATTGAAAACAGTAATTGGACTAGATTTCTCATGGTAGAAAGCAGTACTTGGTGTACACTTGTTATTTTAGAATACCGTAATTGGTGAACATTTGTTATTGTAGAAAGCAGTAATTGGACTATATTTGTTAATGGTACAACACAGTAACTGGACTACATTTGTTATGGTAGAAAGCAGTATTTGGTGTATATTTGTTGTGATAGAAAGCAGTAGTTGGTGATCACTTGTTATTTTAGAACATCGTAATTGGTGAACATTTGTTATGGCAGAAAGCAGTAATTGGACTATATTTGTTAATGGTGCAACACAGTAATTTCACTACATTGTTATGGTAGAAAGCAGTAATTGGTGTACATTTGTTATGGTAGAAAGCGGTAATTGGACCAGATTTGTTATCGGAGAAAGCAATAATTTAACTACATTGTTATGGTAGAAAACAGTAATTGGACTACATTTGTTATGGTCGAAATCTGTAATTACACTACATTTGGTTATGGTCGAAATCTGTAATTGGACTACATTTGGTTATCGTAGAAAGCAGTCTTTGGACTAAATATGTCATAGTACAAAGTAGTACTTGGCGTACCTATATCAAGGTTGAAATATAACGAGCCTACATTGGTTATGATAGAAAGCAGTAATTGGTATACATTTTTTATGATAGAAAGCAGTAGTTGAAGTAAATTTATTATGGTAGAAAACAGTAATTGTACTACATTTCTTATGATAGAAAGCAGTAATTTGAATGCCGTAATTGGACTACATTTGTTATGATAGAAAGCAGTAATTGGTGTACCTTTCTTATGATAGAAAGCAGTTATTGGACTACATTTGTTATCGGAGAAAGCAGTAATTAGACTAGAGTTGTTGTGATAGAAAGCAGTAATTGGACTACATTTGTCGTCGGAGAAAGCAATAATTGTCGTACATTTATTATGGTAGAAAGTAGTAATTGCTTTACACTTGCTATTTTAGAATATTGTAATTGGTGTACATTTGTTATGCTGGAATGCAGTAATTGGACTACAATTGGTAATGGTACAAAACAGCAATCGGACTGCATACGTTATGGTAGAAAGCAGTATTTTGTATATATTTGGTATGATATAAAGCAGTAATTGGACTACTTTTGGTTATGGTAGAAAGCAGTCTATGGAGTAAATATGTCATGGAACAAAACAGTACTTGACGTACTTATGGTCAGTGTTGAAATATAATGAGACTACATATGTCATGGTAGAAAGCAGTAATTTGACTATATTTGTCATGGTAGAAAGCATTAATTTGACTATATTTGTCATGGTAGAAAGCAGTAATTTGACTATATTTGTCATGGTAGAAAGCATTAATTTGACTATATTTGTCATGGTAGAAAGCATTAATTTGACTATATTTGTCATGGTAGAAAGCATTAATTTGACTATATTTGTCATGGTAGAAAGCATTAATTTGACATATTTGTCATGGTAGAAAGCATTAATTTGACTATATTTGTCATGGAAGAAAGCAGTAATTTGACTATATTTGTCATGGAAGAAAGCATTAATTTGACTATATTTGTCATGGTAGAAAGCATTAATTTGACTATATTTGTCATGGTAGAAAGCATTAATTTGACTATATTTGTCATGGTAGAAAGCATTAATTTGACAATATTTGTCATGGAAGAAAGCAGTAATTGGAGTACATTTGTTATGATAGCAAGGAGAAATTTAAACATTTGTTTTTATAGAAAGCAGTAATTGGAGTACATTTGTTATGGTAGAGAGCAGTAATTGGACTACATTTGTTATGATAGAAAGCTGTAGTTGGAGTACATTTATATTTGTAGAAAGCGGTATTTGGTGTACATGTCTTATGGTAGACATCATTAATTTGACTCGATTTGTTATGGTAGAAAGCAGTAATTGGTGTACATTTGTTATGGTATAATGTGGTAATCGGACTACATTTGATGTAATAGAAAGCAGTACTTGATGTACATCTGTTATAGTAGAAAGCAGTAATTGGACTACATTTGCTATTGTAGAAACCAGTAATTGGTGTTCATTGAAAGCGGTAATTTGACTACATTTGTTATGTCTTGTTTGAAAGCAGTTATTTGTGTACATTTGTTTTTTTTTTTATAGAAAAGAGTGATTGTTGTACATTTGTTATGGTAGAATGCAGTAATTGGTGTACGTTTGTTTTCGTAGAAAGTAGTAATTTGAGTACATTTGGTATTGTAGAGAACAGTAATTGGAGTACTTATGATAGAAAGCAGTAACTGGAGTGAATATATCATGGTCGATAGCATTAATGTACATATATCGTGGTAAAAGCAGTAATTGGATTACATATTTCATGGTAGAAAAGTAACTAAAGTGCATATATCACGGTTACGTAATTGGAGCATATATGTTATGGTAAAAACATATGTAGTTGATATGTCAGAGTATAAAGATGTAATTGGAGTATGTGTGTCGTGGTAGATTTTTGTTTGTTTGATTAGGATTTCTAACGCAGCTTTAACAATGTTTCACTTATATCTCTACGATATCTGCAGTTAGGCAGTTTATGTTGATGTCTAGCACTGGGGCATCATGCCGCTGACATGTAGCAGGATGTCCCACCCAGTCACATTATCGTGACACCAGGCTAACCAGTCCTAACACTAACCTCTTAATGCTGAGTGTGAAGTGAGACAACTGTTAGTACCATTTTCGTAAGTCTGTGGTATGACTCGGCTGGGGATCGAACCCACGACCTCCCTCTTCCGCGGTGGACGCTCTAACCACTAGGCAACCGGAGCGGTTTACGTGGTAGAAAAGTAATTGAAGCACATATGTCAGAACGAAAATCAGAGATTCTTGGTATCTCTGATGCTTGGTATATATGATGGAGTATACTTCATTGTCTGTAGTTTGCATTCAAAGGTTTAAATTGTGCATCATGGTTCTTTATATCTTTATTTAGATTACGAGCTCTGGTTTAATATGATATATTATAACGAAACATATTCCATGTATACCTTTTCTTTCTATGATTTCAGGGACTGGTCGGATACATATTTTGCTGGATGATATTAGTACACGCGGGACATAATGAAAGTACATGTGGGACAGAAAGAGAGAACACGTGGGAAGGATAGAGAGTACACTTGGGACGGGATGAGAGTATACGTAGGAATAAATGAGAGTACACGTGGAACGGAATGAGAGTGCCTGTGGTATTACATACTGACCGTTATACTCCTCGGTAGCTGTATACCACGAATCATACGACAGCTGGTAGTCTTTTGTCGTGAAGCTTACGTTTTCATACATTCAGAATCACTGTTGTCACTAACAAATCAGTAGTAAACCAATGTTTCTTGTAATAGAGTGAGCGAATGATGACACCACAGTCAACATCTCTTGAGTCATTTCTGCCAGTCATCCCTTTAACAGAGGCTAGATTTGTGTGTTTACTATGTCTATGGATGAAGTACAACAGTATAGGTGCTATGGCAGTATATCTCGTCTTTTTCACCTTTCTTTTCTCTTGTTTGTATTAACTATATCTGCATTATACATGACATAGTTTCTTTCCTATACTGACAAAAATATGCTAATACAAATTAATCAAGAGAATTTCTATGGAAGCAAAAAATATGATTGAATGTCATAAATAAACAACGTATACAAGAGTACAGTAACAGCAGTCTGCATTTGTTTTAATGAAAAGGTAATCTTTTTTGTTTCTTTCTGGATCCTGTTTTCACATGATTCAAAAACAGTTGAATGTTTTATGAATGTAAGATTACACCTAGACTGTATGGACGTCTCTTCTCTCGCAAATCTTCCTTTCAGATTTTGGAAATTATAGATGACACGTGTTCATACTAATGTCTCTACTTCACGCGGCTATTAGCAGCTCTAGATTTCAGCAAAAATTACTTGAAATAACTTCGCAAACATATTGCAACTTCTTCACTTGGCATGTTTCGAAATTTGTTGTCCGTACATCCATGATTTCTAAATGCTCTGTTGGAGAAGGTTAAACTAATTTGGTTGATATCTTCTTTTGGGTAACATTATCATAACATTCACTGCAGAAACATGAAAAATAGGAAATGATTCATCAATATACAGAAGCAGGAATGGTAGGAAATGTTTCATTAATATACAGAACAGGGAATATTAGGGAATGTGTCATCAATATACAGAAGCATGAATGGTAGGAAATGTGTCATTATCAAGTGCCAATTTTTCGTTAGTGAAATTCATTAATTAATTCTTAGTCTAGCCAACAATTAACTGTTATCTGGTGGTAGAGTTTGCACGAAGAAATGTTTTTCTAACTCAGGTCACACTGTTAGAATGTTTATAGTAAAAACGGACTAGTTGTATGACAGGCTAAAAAGGGAGAAATTCACACGTAAAGCTGTCAAAGTGATTTGAAACAAATGGTAGGGTGTTATTATAACCCCAGGTGGCATTTTTGGCACCTTGATAGGCAGTTTTCCAAATGTCTGTAGGAATAGCATTTATTCCGATTGGTCAAATGTGGAATGAGGGGGTGGGTCGATCCCTGAGTCGTAGGGGGGGGGGAATATAGTCTCCAAACGAATGAATTTTAATCAGTCTGGGAAGACCTCAGCAACAGAGGAAGTAAAAATACTTAGTAGACTCCGGGCGGTACTTTAGGGAAAGACGTACGTAAAATCGTGGTTCCAGGGAAAACCTATAATCCAGGAACGATTGCAAGACGCCAAAAACACAAGGTATTTAACTCAGATTCACATTTATCATAATGTAATTTGTATGATGTTTCTTCGTTACAGATGCATGATCTGTTGATTTTGTAGGAATCGTTCACATTTATCATGATGTAATTTATATGATGTTTCGTCGTTACAGATGCATAAAGTGTTGATTTTGTATGGATAGTTCGGTTATTACAGTGATTTAGTAATGTACTTTTGAATTCTGAATTAGAATTTTCACCTTATATACGTAGGTAGGTTAATGGGTGTTGTAGAAAACCCGCCGTGTACATTTATGATTGGAAAGTGTTACATTAATTTGAATTTATCATATTAGTGAATATTGATTGTGGGCTATGATATATTGCCTCACTTTACGTAATGATTTACGGGAATATATGTGACTTCCCCAAATTCTGATGTCGATAATTAGCGGTATAGCTGTATTGATCTGAAGACTTGTGTAGTATTTGCTAGCCGTATAAAGGTTATCACTGATAGTAAGATCTGATGTTAGAACCAGAAAGACGGACGGACAATCTCAACTCTTAAAACCTAACGAGATACTTAGGGCGTTTTACCCTTTTCTTTTCAAAGGAAAATAGTTTGTTTGGAGAGAGAAATAGCGAGGAGATCGAGATCCAAAGGAGGACAAAGAATTTAGAAGTCAGGGTTGTGAGAATCCCACGTTCATATAGAGGGCAAGTTAAAGTCGAGACGCAAGCAGAAAAAAACAGTCGACGAACAGGTCATTGAGAATTTACCAAGCGGTCCAATGTTAATGAACACTCGATTTCGTCATGAAATTTGCTATCAGCCATTAACGGCTAAATTTGTCTATTTTATTAGTGTTTGAATTTTAATTAATGTATCAATTATTTTAAAACTTCGGTTTTAGAGTGCTTCTGAACTAAGAGTATTCAGAAGGAAAGAAATTGTAATTTACTGTGTCTTTTCTTCTCTTGATTTTTTATTAAATTCTTTATTTATCTTTACGGGGGCTCGTGTGTTGTCTTTGTTCGATATACCGACTCAGATTACCATATCCATTCTATAACCGGGCAAATCACACTGTAGAGTTCATCCTTTAGATAACGAGTATTAGCGGGAGGCGGTTTCTGGTGTTGTTTTCCAAGTTGCGCAATACCTCTGATCAGTGGCTTGTGCAATATTGTACCAATAACGCTTGATACCGACTACCCCGTTACAGTCATCAATATACAGAAGCAGGATTGGTAGGAAATGTTTCATCAATATACAGAAGCAGGAATGGTAGGAAATGTGTCATCAATATACAGAAGCATGAATGGTAGGAAATGTTTCATTAATATACAGAACCAAGAATGGTAGGAAATGTTTCATTAATATACTGAACAATGAATGGTAGGAAATGTGTCATCAATATACAGAAGCAGGAATGCTAGGAAATATTTCATCAATATACAGAAGCAGGAATGCTAGGAAATGTGTCATCAATATACAGAAGCAGGAATGGTAGAAAATGTTTTAGCAATATCCAGAAGCAGGATTGGTAGGAAATGTTTCATTAATATACAGAAGCAGGAATGGTAGGAAATATTTTATCAATATCCAGAACAGGGAATATTAGGAAATATTTCATTAATATACAGAAGCAGGAATGGTAGGAAATGTTTCAGCAATATCCAGAACCAAGAATGGTAGGAAGTGTTGTATCAGTATACAGAAGTAGGAATACTAGGAAATGTTTCATCAATATACAGAACAGGGATTAGAAGAAAATGTGTCATCAATATACATAACCATGAATGGTAGGAAGTGTTTCCGTGAAATACGGAACCAGAAATGGTAGGAAATGTTTCGGCAATATATTGGTGTGTTCGTTAATATTATTGATCGTACTTGTTCAGCTTTTAAACACAAGCAAGATTAATGCATATAATATTAAAACACCAGATAAACAAGACACAATACGTATAATTTCTATTTCTGTGACAATTTAATTCGCTTTCTCTTTAGTGGTGTCTAATGCTCGTGTCCTAAACTTCGCATTTAATCTGCTACATGAAAGAAAACCCCAACAAATTTCAAATGTTTACAATGCCTGATGAAGAAAATTTCAAAACTAACTTGTTTTGAAAAATAGGTCAAAACAGTTGTTATATACAAAGTAGACTTTATTAGAAGTCTGTCCGTAAAACCCCGTGATCATCGAATCTTTGGGCAGTCCTGAGAAGATTTAAGAGAGTTATTGTAGAAGCTCTATCGGATATTTACCAGGGCCTGGCGATGTGGAGCGAATTGCCCATTTAAATTAGACACAAAGACACAGTGGCCCCTTTTAAAAGTGCTCTTAAAACTCACCTTTTTCGACTGCAGGAACAAACTTAGATACCTAATAATGTTTTGTATCTTATATGTTTTCAGCGTATTGTTATGTTTTCCATTGTCATGTTTTTTGGTTTTTTTTGTTCTGTAGTGTAGTCATATCATTAAAGATGTTGTAAAGTGCTTAGAGCTTCTAGAGATTCGGCGCTATACAAAGTCATTATTATTATTATTATTATTATTATTATTATTATTATTATTATTATTATTATTATTATTATTATTATTATATGCATGGTAACATATTAATTTAGGACATGGTGTAATAATGATCATCCATTCAAGAGGAATAGCAACAACAAAATTTTCAAGACATCAACCGTGGCAGCCTTATTTGGTGTGTGACTGGCACCAACCAGGTAACATAATAATTATATTTGTGAATGCCTCATGGTGATATAACCATCCACTTAATTTGAGTAGAAACAACAATATTTTTAATTTATGATTTTCCATTCAGGAGGAGTAAGAATAACACGATTTTAGAGACGGCTTTTGTGCCAGTCATATTCATGTCATAGGTACCATATTAGTTACAAGGCTTCTAGTGAAAATCCCGAGTCAACATGACTTTCTATTCAAGTATATCAAAATTGTCAAAATTACTGTCATATTGGTCATTTTTGGATGTCAGAGTGGCACCATTTTGAGGACCATCAAGACATCACAAGAATTATTTTGGCGAAAACCCAATGTTCGTATGAAAATACATTGAAGAGGACTAGCAATAATAAAATTTTCAATATGGCTGCTGTGGACGTTAGATCAGCATAATTTTCATTCATTCATCCACCAGACGGCCGCTGTGGAAGTTAGATCGGCATACTTTTCATTGGATCCAACCGGACCTGTTAAGATGGCTTTTAGTGAAAACCCTATGTTTATAAAACAGTTCATTCATGAGGATAAAGCGATAATAAGACTTTCAAGACTGACATTATGTCCCAGCAACATCATTTTCATTAAAGACCAGTAAAACCATTGGATGAACGTGTTTGTAAACTTTGAAGGAAATCCTTACAGTATTGTCGGAGGGGTTGAGATAACAAACTTTTGTGTTGACGGACGGACGGACCACAGACGATCTCATTAGCTATTCTGGTCAATAAATAATATAGCTAAAATTCCCCACAAATCAAAAGTAAGTAGAAACTAGAAACACCCATTGATGTTGATTATAAGTTATTCTTCTATTCGTATCGTTTCTCGCGCCTTGGAGTGATAATAAAAAAGACAGCGAGGTACAAATTACTTGTTTGCTATTGAAGAATAGAGAGCAAATCTACAATTTCCGACTGAATATAAAACCGACATGCATTCCTCTCTAATAAGTTAACACAATGACATATGTGGACATAGGTCACACAATGACCGATGGCGCCTCGTATCTCTTTCATGTAAAGCGATCAAAACCAGCTCTGCATAATAAATACATTCTGTTACCCGCTGTCAGGTGGCACACTGGTCATTTCATTAGAGGAAATATATTTCTCAGCATGTGGTACGGTTATCCGTAACAACGTCTGAAATCCCAAATATACTTTGCCGTCATGTTGCTATGATTATATGGCTACTTACGGGATGAAGTCAGTGCCGATAGTTTGGCTGACTCTGCAACTTTTCGTGGAGCAAGACAGCTTCTTTGGAAACAATTCTTTTTTAAAGTTCGTATTAAAAAAATTAACTATAACACAGTATTTCATATAACGTTATCTGTTATTTCTGTTGTATAATACGTTCATTGATTTACCTAAAGTGTAAGATGGTGGGATAAATACTTGTTGTTAGTTATAGTTTTGGAGTTATCGACAGAAATGACATGCTTGCGGTGTCAGCACAGAAACTAGTTTAGCTTCAATTTTAAGTACTCGTGCGTTGATATAATTCCTCAAACACACAGTCTATAAAGATTCACTCTGTATCGGTTTCACTTCATGTGTAAAACGGTTCTTAATAAAAGCATAATGTATGACTTTCAAAATGCAATTAATAGGTTCGTTTATTGACTACTATTATCACATAAGCGGTGTTCGGGTCTCACATACATGGAATGTGGTGCATATCCCACTTGATCTGCTACCACTGAGTTAGCCACCTGATTTTGACGTTACAAGGGCAATGAGTTCGAAGATAAGATCTCTGGAAAAATCAATAATTACATTTCAATTCACTGTAGAGTCGACGTTTTCTAATTTATTTTGGTTAATTTCTTTGACATATACCCTGTGAACGGTTTTGAACGAACCGACACGTGTCTATTTGTACTACCGTTAGTTGATGTGATAAACATAATGATAGATAGTATCTTTTCGGGCATCACTTCAAGCCAGACATGCTTAACTCAATTCATAAATCTAACCCAAAACAAAACACTTTAAATCCGGTGAACAACCTGTACATCTGCATGATCTTGGAAAAGATTTAAGATGTTATTCCACTAAAATGTCTGCAGAAAAAAATTCATGTTCGATTTCTTTCTTAATGAAAGTCGTTTATAGTAGCGATAAGCCACGAAAAAACACGCATAATAATACGTTTGTTGCCCATCAAAACAAAGTTCATATGAATATCACATTAAACAATGCAATGAGTGCAGTGCAGTGCAGTGCAATACAATACAATACAATATAAGATTATACGATACAATATAATTCAATACATAATTCATCTACAACATAGTTATAAAAATGAATGAATAATGGCGATATAAACCTGTGTATACATTACAGTCATAAAGTTAGGAGAGAATCATAAAAAAAACAAATACTACAGAATACAGTAACACATGGAGATGTGCATCTTTGCTATTGATGAGTCGTCTAAAAACTTCCTTCCACATCAATCTTTGTCATATTCAGTTAACTGGGGTTTTCTCGATAACTATCCTCTTGCGGATAAAAGAGTCCATCGCCTTAGCAAGCGAAAACAACGAACCAATCAGACAGCTTCTTACGTGACCGGTAGATATTCAAACCGCAGTTTGAATCTTCCAATTTAAATGTAACAAGTGATCTGATTGAAGCAGTTTCTTTCAGTTGTATCCAATCAGACAGCATCGGAGTTGATATCGTTTGAAGTATCTAAAAATGAACAAAGGTTTCTGAGGAACGTGATGGACCAACGACCTTTGGCTAGTAAAGATGGGACATACAAAGATATGTAAATTCATTTTTAACATGTATCACTGCCGTTAAATATTGGACCAAGGCTTTCTGTCAATTTTGTAATATAGGCGTAATCACAGGTGCTCGGCTTGATGTTGAGAAAAATAAACAATAATCTGAAGGGGAAAAATCATCAAGATGACAAAAATAAATTAGATTATCCCATGACTCGTTCTGCTGACGTAGGAACCTTTCTATCATACTTTATAAGAAAGAAGGTATGTGACTTCCAACTGCGTGGTTCCACCCATGATCCTAGATTTCATTCTACTGTAAAGGCATACCGCCATGCTTTATGGCTTGTTTTACTCAAGAGATATTTTTCTATTCATCAAACCATCATTGAATTTTCTGCTTTGTACCAAACTGAAGTTACAGGCTCCGAAACGTGCGAATTTTGCCTGTTGGGATAACATCGCACTCAGGTGATAACCGGTGAAAAAAAGCTACAGTTACCATGTTCGCGACTCTACGACACACCCCTTCTTTAATTACAAAACAGTGGTACTTACCATTTACTCGACTCAACTTTATGAATCCTGATAAATGGAAGATTTATATATTATCTTCTTCACTACACATACATTGCATATCAGCCGCAATAACAACAACACAATCAGCGACAACAGCAACGATATAGTTAGATAAATGTGGTATAACGACTTGCGTGCAGACATGTAGCATGATGTCCCAGTCAAGAATATATTTTAAAAAATGGGGGGGGGGGGAAGGGGGGGACGTAGATTACCCACCCACCCTCTGAATTTGCATGTCAAGTCACACACACACACACACACACACACACCGAAAAAATGGAAATAATGTTCCTTAGTCCCACCCAATCACACTATCCTGACCACAGGCCGACAAGTCCTAACACAAACCTCGTAATACTGAGCGACAAGCGAGACAGCTGTTAGTGCCATTTTTATAAGTCTTTGGTATGATTCGACTGGGGATCGAACAGACCTCCCGTATCAGAGACGGACGCTCTTACCGCAAGGCCCCTGGAGCGGTCGGTCTAATGACTTGAATATGAGCATATAGAGTGGATTTAGATTTTGTTAACGTAGCTTTAACAATTTTTCAGTCATATCACTACGATGTCTGCAGTGTAACAGTTTATAATAATGTCTAATACTGAAACATCATGCCGCAGACATGTAGCATGATGTCCCACCCAGTCACGTTATCCTGACACCAGGCCGACCAGTCCCAACACTAACCTATTAATAATGCTGAGTGGTAAGAGAGGCAGCTACTAGTACCATTTTTATAAGGCTTGGTATGACTCGGCCGAGGATCGAACCCATGACCTCCCGCATATAAGGCTGACGTAATGATGTAAATTAAGGGGTAGCAAGGGGTGTGGGTGCTTGAGTTAGATGGTAGTGTGAGGAGAGAAACGAGAATTTCTGAAACAAAGAAGAAAACACTATTGTTTGGGATTGAATATTGAATAGGGCATAAAAATGTGCAGAGTCATGTGTGTCATGTGTCCTGATCAGATGGAATTTGATAAGGACAGATACACTATTATTTAAACCTGTTGTTATCATAAGCGTGCGGTCACTTGATATTTCAAATACCCAGACTGGTTCCCGGGGTCAAAAGGTGCAGGCTCATTTGAGTTGACTATTTACGTCCAGTTGTGCACAAAGAATGTTAGGTTTTTCTAATGTGCACCAAGAATATGGTTAAATTAAGTCTTGTACAATGGGAGTTAGGTTAATTTTTATGCTCAATCTATTTTCAATAAAGTAGAATCTCACGGATTAATGCTTTCCATACTGAACATGGTGGGCTCAAGTCAAATTACGAGTTCACAGAACAAACCGCCGCACGCCATGCTAGTTTCAGCGGTCAGTCGGTTCGCTGCTCCCGCTCATTATCTTTGGAAAACTACGCTTAGTCACGCAGTGAGTCTTTACGATGGTTGCATGTTGAAAATTATGCTCTGTCTGACTAACCTAGCAGCAAACCACACTGCGTCTGTAAACGTGGTTTATTCAGCAATGTGATATGTATCTTGGCACAGCCATGAAAAACGAGTATTGTGTAATGTATATTGTAACGAACAAGGGAATGTATTTTGGAACAGCCATGAAAAACGACTATTGTAACAAAAAAGGGAATATATCTTGGAACAGCCGTGATAAACGCATATTTATACGATCGTAGGAATGTGTGTTGGTGGCTGTTACGCAAAGATTTATGAAAAGGCTGTTTTGTGATAATCCTGAAATTATATGTTACAAGAAATCCAACATGACTCCATTTCCTATAATTGTTTAAACTAGTCCACAAAGTGGAAACATATATATTAAGAGAATTAAAGGTGCTTCTTTGAATTATAATTTTGGTATGAATTAATATATGAATAAATTTAGAACATAACAAAGTATTTCTCACACACTCTATGTTTGGGTATTTATGATTAAATATTTATAAATAAGTGTAATATTATCGCGGATATTTCATAATCTGATAGTAATGGCGTTACATTTAAATTAACAATACTATCATTGAATAGAATGATAGCAAGATTGTCTGTTCTTTGTCGGATAAATTAAGTAATATAATATATTGCAGTGCTGTCCAACCTGCGGCCCGAGGGTTGATTGTAAATGACCCGCCAGAGCTCGAGCACTTTTTGTGCATTTGTAAACAAATAAGTCCATGGCCTAGTTTCATAGTATATCTTCTTAACCAGGTAAACAATTGTGCGACCCTAGGATTCAAGAGTAACTTTTCGGTGGGTCATGGTGACAACACGATTCGACAGCACTAATCTATTGTCTCCAAAATTTAAAAAAATGTAAAAATGAACTTTCTCGTAAAATAAAATTTAAACATCAGGAATAAAAATAAAGATAATGGGAAAACATATAAGATAGAAAAATCACACACACACACACACACACACACACACACACACACACACACACACGTATGTATGTATGTATATATGTATGTATGTATGTATGTATGTATGTATGTATGTATGTATGTATGTATGTATGTATGTATGTATGTATGTATGTATGTATGTATGTATGTAGGTAGGTAGGTAGGTACGTACGTACGTACGTAGGTACGTACCTACCTACCTACCTACATACATACATACATAGTAGGTAGGTAGGTAGGTACGTACGTACGTAGGTACGTACGTACGTACCTACCTACCTACCTACCTACCTACCTACCTACCTACCTACCTACATACATACATACATACATACATACATACATACATACATACATACATACATACATACATACATACATACATACATACATACATACATACATACATACATACATACATACATTGTGAAGATTGTGTTTGAAAGGTGTGGATTATTTAAAAAAAAGGCTTAACACTTTCATTATGGCTTGATTTGTATTCTAGAGGAGTGTCGTTCCGTACATCTAAATAAGCATAAAAACCCACAGTAGATATTCCATTCAAGCTACATACCAATGGTTTAGAGAACGACAATACATGACATGCATTCTATATATAGACGACGTAACTATGTCATTTTCATTTTCACTATCAATACACATATGTATTGGCTTGCCACAAAAATTGAAATAAACTTAGCTATATGTATATTTTATAAATGAAGCATCCGATTAAAATTAGATCTTAAAATTTCCTCTCGCTTTTTAATTACTTTCTCCATTATCCGTTCTCTGCTTTTTTGTTTAACCAATTATGATCTTCAAGACTAAGCTAGTTTTAATCGTCGTTTTATAACGAGGACAACGATGATGATATTGATGACGAAGTTCACGTATAGCGAAAATTGTATTCATTTCAAAAATTATATTCCGTATATTGGAAACCACGGGATAGTATAAAGAGTGAATAATTAACGACAACCCTAGTATATAATTCTCTTTGCCTTAAAGATGTACAACCCAGTGTTCTGGTAGTGCCGTGAACCTTTTCGGACGCAGATCCATGTATTGGCCTGTTCAAGGCTATGTGTTTGCCAACCCAATGAATGTATTTATTTTAAATCAAATCCCGGTACTGTATTGTCCCGTTCAAAGTTATGTGATTACCCATCCTATGACTATTTTTTTTAACACAAATCTCGGGTTCTTTGAGTTCTTCTACTTCAAAGACGTTTTAATACCAGAGTCTCTGTCGTCGAGGAAAGGTCAACGGATATGTAGTTAATACATGTCGCATAGCTGACCAAAAACAACCTATTTTTGTATTCCTGGAGGCATGTACAAAATGCATTTTAATTCAAAGTTTTCTTAAAGTTGTTTTAACAACATGGACTATTTGGAGAGTTTGAATCTTTGGATGATATGTTCTAGGAATGGGAATATATCCCGGTGATGTTGATCGACATTTGTTGTAATTGGCAAAAAAGTCCAGACTGTTGAATTTTAAAACGTTAAGTGCCACAACTTTCTGCACATCATGGCTACTGAATGAAAGGAAAATAGGAAATAAAACAGCAAAAAAGAAATGAACATTACATGTTACAGGACGTTGATAAACATTAAACTATATACCATAAAAAATGGAATTCCAGAAAACACGTTTTCCTAGGTGGTGCGGGGAGCGGGAATGACGAACCAGAACCAAATCTTATATTCTAGATAAGTCGATGACCGATATGTTTATGCTAGATACACAAATTGCCAATATTTATATGCTAAAACCCACCACTACCGTAGTACAATATAGTTTTACATTTGTTTTAAAATTCCTACGTTGAAACGTCATTGCATTATGTTTCCACGTGAACATTGGAGATGATTTCGTTATCTCGCCGAACCGGTTAAATAGAGGAATTCAATTTTGTTAAGAGATGTTTATTGGTCCATTACTTTTTTACCTGTCTTCGTAGAGCAAACACCTTATCTTTCTTGTCAAAGGTCATAAATAAAAAATAATTCATACACAGCACATGCATTCTCAGTGAGAAAGGGACCGAAGGTAGGAAAATGTCATTGGCACGCAGCAACAATGGATAAGCAAAGTATTTCCCCTATTACATCATGGTTTTGGGATGCGACGTACGCGTGTTTTACCAGTGCATTATGCAAATCCCACCTTATCCACGCTGATGTTTCGTGTATTCTGTTATCTATGCATAAGGATGGAGTTTCCTGAAGACTTGTATGCTCCTGAAAGATCGTTATTTGGAGCGTACATAAACAATATTGCAGACGAAGTCCAATCAGATATGTGTATAGTTGGTGATTACACTAGTTTATATATGTAACTGTGCAAGGTAATGCTAAATGAGAGGAAACTGTGAACTCTGATCTTTTGAGATACAATACACAAATGGTATTAAGAACGTGAATCCCATGAATCTAAATCAATGCTGATTTTTAGAAAACAGAGCAAGCTGTTTCGTTGACGTCATGACAATGCATTCTATAGTGCGCATTAGTTTCTTCCCTACAATGGTGAGGATTTGCCTTCCAGTCGCCGTTGAAAGCAACAACAAAACAATATTTCCAAATTGTGAAGGTTTGCGCGGAAGGCGGAAGGAATAGTTTGAAATTACTAAGGTACAGAGGGATTAACTGTTTTTGAGCTAGATTGTAACTGTACCAATTAAAATACTTTTCGAAAGGAAATGGGGATACAATTCAGCATGAGCTTTATTACAGTAGTCTTGAATATATATGTAGTCCATTCAAACGACATAACACAATAAAATAAATAAATAAATAAATAAATAAATAAATAAATAAAAAAATATGTATGTATGAATGAATGTATGTATGTATGTATGTATGTATGTATGTATGTATGTATGTATGTATGTATGTATGTATGTATGTATGTATGTATGTATGTATGTATGTATGTATGTATGTATGTGGGTGGGTGGTGTAATAAACTGTGATACTATTTTGATAACTTTTACTTTTTTATCATATAACCTTTTCCAAATATTTTCCTTTATTTCCGGTTCTTGAATGAACTCAGCCATGTGTTTCTGTATTCATACTCTGTTTTACTGTATGACTAGTTGTTTTGCATATAGATTTTCAGTCATATATTAGCTTTAGCTACTTCAGGTAATGATATTTCTATAATGTATGTTTAGTGTGCCAATTTGCGAAGAAAATATTGCTATTTTTGTTATTAATATTAGTGCAATAAACATTTGTTTTCAAATATATTATAACAATTATGACATCTTAGTAACAGTGCAGTACTAAATATGGACGTAGTATACTTTAAAATGATTGAAATAAATATTGTTTAAACAAAAGTTTAATAATTCATTAGGTAAAACATTCTACACAGTGTTATGTAAAATTTACTTAGTGTAAAATCAGTGAAAATTCTAAATTCATTTCCAAACTAATAAATGCCTACTTAGAAATTCATGCACTCTAAATAACACATCTTGCATTCAGATTATCGTGTTTTTTGTAACAGTTGCTTCTAAACTTAGCAGACCTACAACAATCCTGACTTTATCAAGTGACCATCCTGAATAAATATACAAAGATTAAGTTATAGGAAAGGTACGTGCAACCCATATTAAATAATGTTACAAATGCACACGCATAAAGCTTCTATTTTCATAACTTTGAGAAACTTGTTGCATTAGTAGGTACAGTTCATTTGCCTGGAATGTTTATATGTTTAGAGTTCTATGTGTTTAATTTTCTCCTTTGAGAACTACATCAATAAAATTGCCTGGCATGCACACTGCACTCGAAAGCATGTGTGACATTTCCGGTTGAGGTATAACAGAGTCGCATGAATTATTCATTGTGCTGACAGGACGACCGACATAAATACAAACATAAAAGAGAGAGATTGTGAGAACAGAAATAGAAGAATACAGATTGACAAAAGTTTTTATTTGTCCTGTGGTGTGATAGACAAAAGAAAATAATATTATCTTTGTCCGCCATGTCAAGAGATTTCTGATTGCTTGAATAATCTTGGCATTATGGGTACAGCATATTTTCAATTAACACTGTTCAGATATTTACTTTAACAGACGCTCACGCAATCCTCTTTATACACTGTGTGCGCGATCAGTTGCCTGTATGGTAAGCATGAAATTTTGTTTCATTAAACTGTGCAACACGTGTAATTGCGACATACAGACTTTTCTTCTTAACTAGCATGTTGCCAGATATGCATTTCTCATTCATGCGACAGAGATATCATAATGTTCTGCTAACCTTTGTTATCTCAGTCTGGTTGCCTATCTCAGTCTGGTTGCCTAAGTCCAGTCGTCTCAGTCATGGTGTCCACGTGCAAGGAACTATTGTCAGAAAGAAGAAAGCCTTGTTGTCTTTTGCTGTGCCTGAAGATGTTCTAAAATCAATCCTCACAAAAGGAAACAACAAGAACAGCAGAAGATATACATATAAAACAATTCACTCATAAAGTAACTTAAGATCTTTCCACCTTTAATAACACACCATTTAAAACAGTCATACATTGGCACACGAAATCAAGCTCTTTGGGATTATGGTAGAAACATTAATTCCTTATACTCATCGTGGCTAATTTTATTCTATTTGTAACTCATGTCACCAAAATGTAGCAAAAAGTATATAATTCGTTTTAAATAATTCGTGAAATAAATTAGATACTTATTTGTAGCTATATTTAATGATGCTGACGTGAAAATGTATGACCGTCAGATAGAATAAAATTCATGATGCTGTGTGGAACAAACATTAAAAGAAAACACAGTTCCATACACACAGGGTATACACATCACTGCCTACAAAACTCAAAACTCTCTCAAGAGCTACCTCAAAGACAGCAATAACCAGAAATTTGTTATATCAAAATGGTTACTTCTTACTTTGTCAAACACCCCCAATTTGGGACAGTTGAATCCAATATAACAATGCGATTGGAAATGAATACTACTTTGCTTATTACCAATCAGAGTGGTTCATTCGTCAGTCTACACGCCATGCAGCAAGAAATGTTTCCTGCAGCGTATCATTGCACTAGTAATTTCAATACTTGCCTCATGTTTCCAGGACAGAAAATAACAAATTTCCAAGAAAGTAATGAATTAGAAATTACATCAGTCACTACACACTTCGTTTGGACTGACTCCAGTATTATACTGGGGTGGGGGTGAGGGTGATTGGTGTTGTTGGGGTGGGTTGATTGTGTGTGTGTGTGTGTGTGTGTGTGTGTGTGTGTGTGTGTGTGTGTGTGTGTGAGATTTGGATTTCTAATGTAGCTTTAACAATTTTTCAGTCATATCGCCACCATGTCTGCAGTGTGGCGGTTTATAGTGAGGTCTAACAATGGTCATGCCGCAGACATGTAACATGATGTCCCACCCAGTCACATTATCCTGACACCAGGCCGACCAGTCCTAACACTAACCTATTAATGCTGAGCGCCAAGCGAGGAAGCTGTTAGTAACATTTCTTTGGTATGACTCTTTCGGGGACAAACCCACGAACTCCCGCATCTGAGGTGAACGCTCTAACCACTAGGACACCAGTGCGGGCGATAGGCGGAGGGTACCTTCATACAAGGTGTCTGCTTTATTCAGTTCGCGTTATCTGGAGGGTGATCTCCCTCGGTATTATTACCCGAATCGAGTAAATATCAATATAAAGTGCGAAACGTATAGATGGAAAAATAGAGATCTGTGAAGATATATAGAACAGAACATGGAAAACAACAATTTAATCAATTACATATAAATACACTGTTATAATACATTAGGAAGAAGATCCACTTCTTTTTTAAATAAATCATTCACCGAATTTCAAACACAAATATATTTTTATAAATATATTTCTATAAATAGCGGATCTGTTTTACATGACACAATTGGTTCATCATAGAATCGAGTGAACAATTGAAGTCATTGCCTTGTATATCTTCATAACCTGCTCATTTCCGGTTTACTCAAACTACACTGTAGCTGTTCTTCTCGGTTTTTCCGCTTTGTGCTTCTCCGCTTCTCCATCCTACTTAATGTATAGCCTCTTTTTGGCCCTCAAACTTTGTGTGGATAGGTGGATACGTAAGTACGTAGATTCGTATATACTTGAATAAGTAGATACTTGGGTACGTCAGTGCGTATATACGTTGAAACCTGGATAAGTAGATATATGGATACGTCATTGAAGCGATTTCCCCATTTAAAATATACAGAGAAGAAACCTAAATCTTCTGTCAGATAAACAACCGCAAATGCTATTTAACATTAGACTACTGGTACTTGTTTTCGAACTTCTGAAAAAAAGTTATTCATATTTTCTCTAAAATATTTTATACCTGTCCAACTATATGTTTTCTTGTAGTTTATTGGGCTGCATTATTTCATTTTAGCCTTGGTCGTTTTATTTTTTTGCTTTGATAGCAAAGTTTCTATTATTTCCTCTGTAAAAATAGTATAGAACTCAACATCTAATTTTATTGATCTTAATATCGATTTTTTCAACCATAGCAGCATTTACGTAACGTCGTAATTCACGTTGATTCATAATTAAATAGTTTACGTACATTTCCATTTTGAAAGTTACCTTTTAACATTATTTTAAATTTATTAATTTCAGTGTTAGCATTACTGTGTGTGTTTTTATTATGATAGTGATACTTTCTCACATCATTTGTAATTTGATTCAGCTCTGTATTGTCACTTGTGTGTCATAACACATTTGCATTTGGTAATTGTTTGCAACGGTTGAGCATTTTTAATATCGATTATTTCTTTGAATCTTATATCTCTATTTCCTCGAAAATGTTTTAAAACTGACTCTATTAAAACAATTTTTTTTTCATTTATTTATATCCATATAGCCCTTCTATTTCCCAACCTAAAGACTTTATAAATTCACTTCCGCATGTTTGTGTGCCTATAAAGCGGGCTTATTACCTTCACATAATTTTAATCAATTTCTATAGTTTAACCAATACGTTCCTCTCAATTTTCAAATGAGTTTTGATTTCTTTATATTGACCTTCACCCGTGTATAAAACATGTTGATAAACTTCTTTGTTTAAACTGGGTAATTTTGTAGGTGGCTGTTGGGGACTTTGAAATACATATTAGATTAAATATCAATAAATGACTAATAAATTATTTCACGAAGTGACTGGTCCGTATAATCATCTTAATTGTAAAACAGCATTATAATAATACGTTCACAGAAACGTAACTTAACATTCTTTACATAGATCATTTAAAAATTATTTGAGTTTTGCCGAAGATCAAAATAACATTTTATAAAGGCCAAGCGAAGTGAATCAGTGAAGAAAGAACATTAACAAGAAATCAAAATGAGTATATCAAATCGCACATACAAGCGAATAACTAGTAACATTTTAACTGACGGGGATATAGGAACAAAATCAACTGAGAATATTTCAAGGAAGCATGCAAACAATTTGCAAATAATATCATTTAATTGTGAAGGATCAAGTCTTTGTCAAATGTATTAATAATAGGTGTTGAAATAGAGTTGAAAGAAGATGATCCGACATCAAAAGGGAATTAGTTGAGTGGTTGTACATCGTTTAGATTAGCAACAAACCCTACCTGCATTTAGTTCATATTGGGTAGGATGTATAACTATTTAAAAAGAAACAAAGATTGAGAGATGGAGTTTTGGGTACTTGGATGTTTCATAAGATTAATGTTGGTGTTGCTCTCTTTTCTACTAAACATTATAACCGCTCCGGTCGCCTAGTAGTTAGAGCGTCCGCCGCGGAAGCGGGAGGTCGTGAGTTCGATCCCCGGCCGAGTCATACCAAACTTACAAAAATGGTACTAACAGCTGCTTCACATGGCGCTCAGCATTCAGAGGTTAGTGTTAGGACTGGTCGGCCTCGTGTCATGATAATATGACTCGGTAGGACGCCTCAGTGTTAGACATCACTATAAACTGCTACACTGCACACGTCACACATCATAGCGATATGACAGAAAAATTGTTAAAGATACGTTAAATAAGTACTAATCACACATACACACACACACACACACACACACACACACACACACTAAACACTATATTATGACACTGTTTAGCATAATAATAATGATTATTACCAATTTCCTAATAAGCAGATAAGTATTAAGTATTTTATTGCTAGTGTATTATAGTTCAGTGCTAATGTCAGTTATAAATATATTTAATATTTTTAGCTACACTTATTGTGAGTGGTTTCAATAAATAAATAGACGTAAATGGGAACACACACACACACACACACACACACACACACACATATATATATATATATATATATATATATATATATATATATATCACAAACATCACAAGCAAGAATAGATTGAATATCTTGTTTAATATATTACTCCACGTTTAGAGATTGCAAATAAGAAGACAACAAATTTAACCAAGTTAACATTCAGCGGAAGTCACAACAATCATCAAGAAATACAATTCTCTCATAGATTTGAGTAAAATGTCAGACACATTGGGTATTACTAACGCAAATGTATGTTTGTATTTTGATCCATGAAAATGATGTAGTGCATATAATTATTAAAGATTTAAAATATGAAGGAAATTCAAAATAAATGAATAAGATCGGATTATCCGTTTGACTAATAGGTTGTAGTATTCTAACCACATAGAATCGTGTTTAATGTATCTGTTACATAGTGACTGTCATTGTTTGAGCATCATTCATCTCGTCTTTAATAAGTCATGGAATGTTTTATTCATTTGAGCATCATTCAGCTCGTCTTTAATAAGTCATGGCATGTTTAATTCGTTTGAGCATCATTCAGCTCGTCTTTTTATTCATCTGAGCATCATTCAACTCGTCTGTAATAAGTCTTGGCGTGTGTTATTCATATGAGCATCATTCAGCTCGTATTTAATAAGTCATGGCATGTTTTATTCATTTGAGCATCATTCAACTCGTATTTAATAAGTTATGGCATGTTTTATTCATATGAGCATCATTCAGCTCGTCTTTAATACGTCATGGCATGTTTTATTCATTTGAGCATCATTCAGTTCGTCTTTTTATTCATTTGAGCATCATTCAGTTCGTCTTTAATAAGTCATGGCATGTTTTATTCATTTGAGCATCATTCAACTCGTAGTTAATAAGTTATGGCATGTTTTATTCATATGAGCATCATTCAGCTCGTCTTTAATACGTCATGGCATGTTTTATTCACATGAGCATCATTCACCTCGTCTTTAATAAGTCATGGCATGTTTTATTCATTTGAGCATCATTCAGCTCGTCTTTTTATTCATTTGAGCATCATTCAGCTCGTCTTTAATATGTCATGGAATGTTTTATTCATTTGAGGAACATCAAAGCTATTATCTTTGTATTAGTTACCTGTCTCTTAAAACTATATTTTCTTTATATCACTGTAAACGTTATCTACTTGAATATGCAACGAATCTGCGTCAACATTTAATAACGTCAATGTTTCTTCATGTTTGGCTTGAGGTTGTTGTAATAAATTATTTATGCCAGCATCACACATTCTTTCGGCACTTTAAAGGCACCATAGACTGGTGTAATTCAGTTTACTTAATATTTCATTAAACGGATTAATATATCGTTATGACCAATCTCCTTGGAAATTATATATGGCTTTGAACTTTGAACTGTTGTTTCCGTCACTGCATATTTCAAAACGAATATTTTCTTTCTTACATTTTTATTCGCTTACCAAACAAATCTTTATTCTCCAATTTAAAGAAATATTTCCAAATCGATTTTGACTTTTGCTTTATGTTGCTTCTTGTTTGAAACATATATTTGATCATATACACGAGTTTAGACACGCTTTATGATCAAGTAAATCTGTCTTTTTCATCTTTGATAGTCATAATTCTAACTGAGTATACAACTTCAAAGACGATAGTGGATAACAGGTATTTGGTTTTCTTTTTTAAGATGCACATTAATTTAGGTACTGAGGTTTTTTTCCCTCTCTCTTATCTTAGTCGGCTACTTAATACTCATTATTCGCCTTAGCATATTTACCTGGAATCATGTTTGTTGCGCCTCTACAAAGAAACATATTAAATTGACATCATGAGGTAGTCCAGGTGCATTGAGATAATGTCCTACATTTAGTTCATAATTATTCACTCAGACATTTATGAATTAATCAAAAATGTCACACTATACTAAAAAGTATCATTTTACTTAGCAGTCGTGAAGGTCACCAAGAGTATTTAATTCAACATGTTTCATTGCATATTTAATTCAATATGTTTCATTGCATCTTCAACAGACTTGTAATTTTCGTATATTAGTCTTCATATTTGAAAGCCTGGAAAAACAAACTGAATACAATCTTGATTGTAACCCTTTAAAGCCATATTTTTATGCTATGGATATATGTCTTGTCCGAAATATGTTGATTCCATACTTTCACCATTGTTTACGGTTTAAGTAAATTAGTCATTATGCAGATATTTTGTATGTTGGTCTAGTGATTGACTTATGAATGGATAACTATCTAAGAATATAACTGTCCTCATTATAAAACAAAATACTTTATCATCCTTTTCAAGTATATTTACTATAGTATCCTTGCAGAAAGAAATGTATTTTTCATCACTGTTTGATAATATTTTCTGTTTGATCTTACACGTTTTACTAAGGCCTTCTTGGCAAATGAGAATCGAAATGATATATTATGCATGAAATTAATATTCATATATGTGTTAAATTTTTAAAACTTAAAATTCATTTACCTGTAAATTGTATTTACCTGCAAAGTAGTCATAATATCTCACTTTCGTATTGGTCTTAATTATGGTAGTAGGGTGTTGATGGTCATATCCCCTTTCATGATATTTCCGTTAATACCATTCTTAAACGTGTTTTGGTCAAACATTTTCATATACTAGTATACGTTTTGTAATTTCTTGCGAAGATTCCTGAAATTGAACTATATCACCAGCGCCTCTGTATATTATACGTTCATATATCTTGTGTTCGAATTCAACGTGAAGGTAAAATCCAGGTGGCAAATGTTTTTTTTTTATTATTTAACATGATGCATGTATATATATATATATATATATATATATATATATATATATATATATATATATATATATATATATATATATATATATATATATATATTACTGCAGTTGTAATGGAAAGCATGAACGAGTTAAATGAGCCACGAACAAAATCACAACAGTAATTGTGTGCATAAGGCGCTATGATCTAATGACCGTGAATGTTAAAGAAGCGGCATTTCCGTTTACTTATATTTTAAACTTAGAAAATGTTATGAATTACTGAGCCTTTGAATAACTTTCTAAGTAGAATCGGAATGAATTGATTTTGCTAAGATGCCGATTCAATTAAATTATGTTTCTCTGTTTAAGGATCCGATTAATCAGATGGGTCGAGTCAATCATGTACAGCGTTCACATATCTGAACAGGCCAGAAATGAAATCGGGTTACACATATGTTAGCCAGGATAGTTTGGAACCTCAGCCTACTAAGATATGAAAGCGTTTTCATTGAGATGGGATGTGGAATGTGTTTCGTTGGAAGTTCACTAGCACTGTTTTGTGTGAGAGCGAACAAATTCTAATTCGAAATGTAATTTCTGAAATAAATTTAGCCAAGATAGTATTAATTTTTGTGAGGGAGGGGTCCATGTAAATTTAGGGACCTGATAGCTAAGTTGATGTTTTGCCATTGTTTTTACCCGACGTAGATCCATAAGTCCATTATATGTTTGCAATAAAAATTAGTTCATTATACTAGGTACTCCAGTTTAGATAAATATGTCGTTAACTATGAAAATTTAGATAAATGGAGAAATAACTGAGCATATAGTATTTTGTCTTTGATCGTAAACGGAGAAACAAAACGGCATAAATTGGCATAAATTGTTAAATGTTTAACATAACTGTTTTCATGCATTAGGTATAATGTTCTACAAACATTTCTTTGATTCTGTGCTTTGCACAACAACAGCAAAAATTATTTTTTTTAGGAATTTTGATAAACCCCTCAATCGTCTCCTCCAATTATAATTAGTATACCTACGTGACTATCGTTTTTATTTTTCCGTAATTCTAACTTGTATTATTCCACTGTTTCATGCACATTAGCATATATCTCAAAATATTTTGTTTAAATCTTGCAGGCTTATATTTCTCAGGTTTATCTTTTGAAGGTCTGTGTGGATGACTCTTGACTAATTTAAAATAGATTCTCTTGCATACTGAAACTTAAATTATCTTTATTTTAACATCAATGGAGGCTTTTTCTCATCCATTCCGGTATATTTATATATGAATCGTCTCTAATTGGTTGATACCTATCTACATAAAGCGGTAACTATTTTATCTTCAGTTTATATCGCCACATAATTCTTTCGAAAATCTTCTATCTAGTACATCAAACATCTCATCACGTTTTTGTTCATGTTAATTTGATTGATATGTTCTGTAACACATCTCTTGCTAATTGAGTTTCTTCCTATAAAACCCATAAAAGCATGCCAAGCTTCTACTGAACCAACTCTGAATTTGTCATTCGAATATCTTCCTTAAGTATGGTTAAACTCATTAAAAAGTATAAGCAAATAATAATAATGAGGACATTGTATAGCGCTGAATCTTTAGAAACTCTAAGCGATTTGCAACATCTATATTTATATGACTACAGAAAACAAAACAAAAAACACCAAATACTATGAAATTAGAAAAAATACGAAATGTTGAAAATATTTAAGGTAGGAAATATAAGATCACTCTTGAAAGGGATCACTGTGTTTTTGTGTCCAATTTCAATGGGAAATTCGTTCCACGTTGCTGGGCCCTGGTATGCAAAATAAAGTTGTCCATATGACTTGTTTTTCATAGTGGGAATAATGAGTATACAATTGTCAGAAGAGGGGCGTAAGTATCTTGCTGGTGTATACACATGGATAAGGCCAGATAGGTATGCTGAACTGGAGGTCGTCAGTGAAACGTAGCACAGAGAACAAATTTGATGTTTGATTCTGGATCGAATGGATAGCCAGTTTAGGGTACAGAGTAGCGGAGATGTGTGCTCTGATCGAAGTACTCTAAGGATGATTCGTGCAGCTGTATTTTGAACTTTTTGAAGTTTCTGGGTTAGATATTGAGACGAACCAGACAGAATTGACTTACAATAGTCCAGTCTTGAAAGTTCTAATGAAGACACGTGTTTTAGTGACATTAACTGAAAGATATTTGCGAATGGAGCTGATGCGTCTCAGCTCAAGATATGCGGCCTCACATATGTTCATGATATGTTGGTGCAATGTGAGACTACTATCCAGAGTAACGCCTAGGTTTCGTACTGACTGCGTGAATTTAATGTTGGTGTTGCTGATATGTATTGCTTGAGGCCTCAGTTTTATCATCATTCATCATCAGCTTGTTACATTTCATCCATGATTTCACATCAGAAATGCAGCTCGCTACTCCTTGAATGGTAGCAGCAACATCAGTTGGATGGCTAGACTTGTATATTTGTATGTCATCAGCGTACAAATGGTGAAACACTTGATAATGATATATGGCACTTGCGAGCGGCTGATTGTGTTGAATGAGGAGTACAGATCCAACAACAGACCCATGTGGATCACCACAACATAGATCATCATGCGTGTATTCCATTTGCATATATAATACGTGTCCTGTTGACTAAATAGGACTTGAACAACAGTAAGGCTGTATTATGAATGTCCAATACATGCTAGAGACGTTGAAGTAATATAACATGGTCTATTGTGTCAAATGCTGCAGACAAATCAAGGAGGGCGAGGACTGTAATGTATCCGCTGTCCAAAGCAGAGAGAATGTCATTTAGTAATTTCAGAAGAGTGGTTTCAGTACTGTGGCAAGGGCGATATGCAGACAGTACATTGGTAAAAAGACTGTTTGAATTCAGATGAGATACAAGTTGAGTTAGAGCAACATTTCTAAGAATTTTGATATGAACGTGAGATTATAAACTGTGCGGTAGTTCTTTAAATCGTTATGGTCGAGTGCTGGTTTGTTCAGCAGATGCTTTACAATTGCAGTTCTGGAAAATGATGGGAATTCCCCATGTAAGAGAGAGGTATTAATAATATCAGTTAATGAAGGCAATGCTGGATCTCAGCACTCAAACAGCAGTGGTGTTGGAATTGGATCAAATTCACATGGCTTTGGTGCACTTTTCATCATGAGAGTCTGTACTAAATTCTGTATCATAACTGAAGGGTGACGACGAGTCAGTTGAAATTGTGTTGTCAAGCTTATCTCTAATGGACAGTACCTTGTCACAGAAGAAATGTGCAAACAGGTCCGGAAAGTCGACTGGAGAGAAGGTAGTTGGAAGTAGTGTACATTTGTTCTTTGATATTAGTTTGTTAGTTTGCTGGATGAGCTCTTTGCAGCTGGAACTCTCTGTGATCTTAGTATTGTAGTGGGATAATTTGGCTAAATAGACTATGCTTGTGACGTTCTTCTTAGCGGCTTCATATATGTGTTTATGAATAGTGAGTCTTGTGTAAAACACTTCTATATTACGGAGAACACATCTGAATTGATACTCTGCACGTGGTAGCTGGGTATTCACTCACAATGTCTTCCAATTTATACACGTCTTATTTCAAATATCTCTCAAAATGTCTTCAAATTTACACACGACATGGTCATCAAAAATAACAAGTCTTTTAAATATTTCTTCCGTGAAATTAGAAAGATGTTTGTTTTAAATATGGCTTTTTATTTTGAAATCCGAACAACCGAGCCTTTTTTATATTTGGTGATCAGAAGTATCAGTCCTATATGTTGTCGTATAAGTAAACACTATATAAGATTTTAATCACTTGACCTATGGTCACTATTAATGTGTTTTTGTTACGGTTACGGCAATAAATCTACCTATTTCGAATTCTTTTTCAGTAAAATGATTCTACATTCTCGTCTTCATAGTCATATTTAATCTCTCTAATTTAAAGGCCTGCATTTTTTTATATTTAATATTTTATTTCTGCAACAAACCGTTTACTTTTATGACAGAATTCTCTCCTGCATCGAAGTAAATCTTTCTGATTTCCGCTCTTTATTATTTTTATACGCTTTATGTATTTAATTTCTTCTTTTAGATTTGATGGTTTTAACTTTATCACTGCAGATTTTTAACATCATATTAATCAGAATTTAATCAGAGTAAAAATGTAATTATGTCCTTCATATCACGATTGTACGTACGTTATATGTCTGTCACTGACCATCGATATGGGAAACAAAACCACTGACCATCGATATGGGAAACAAAAACTGTTCCGATGGCAATAGTTGTGTCGCTTGCCTTTGTAAGGTGTATGTCGAATGATCGGATAGCCATTCATTCAAACATATAATTTATACACTTTTGTTTTATTCTTTGTAAACGACTATGTTTTCGTGATCATAATAGAGATGTCTAAAATATCCATATGTGTTGTTCATTATTTTTATTTTCTTTACACTATTAAAGCATTTTTGTTTCATCGCCTATTGCACTTTAACCTTGATTATTTTGATGTTTACTTTTTTCTAAGATTTTGTACCTGTTCTATTGTCTCGAATTATGCCATATTGATGCTTGCCAGAGGTATTCCAAGACACAGTGGTATTCCAAGACAAAGAAGAGTCATCAATATCTTTCGCCAATTTTTGGTACAGAAAGCACCGTATTAGTAAGCATGTGACCGGATATCTAATGCTTAGACACTACACACCGTATTAGTAAGCATATGACCGGATATCTAATGCTTAGACACTACACAAAGAAGGATTTATAAAATATTAAATGTAATACCTAATACTTTCATACAAGCGAATAGCAGGTTTATTTCAGTCATATAGTTTAACTAATTAATTCAATCTAATTTTTACATTACCTATCTTAAATGTTAGCTTAATACATTGAATATTGACTCGAGCCATATAAAAAGAATGTTGATTTAGGGTTGTTGTTGAGGGTTACAGTCGAGTGTGGGAGATGACGGTTGTGATTGAGGTGTCGTTACATATTTATTTAAGGCCATTCGTTTATAATATAAACATCAAATAGCACAAATTTAATAAGTCTTATATATATATATATATATATATATATATATATATATATATATATATATATATATATATATATATATATATATATATATATATATATATATATATATATATATATATAATTATATATATATATACTCTATCTTATAAATTGATTGTGCTTTTGTATTTATGCAATACGGCTTTTGCGGGATTAAAAAAACGTTTAACAAATAGTTTTCGTATAGATGTTAGGATCTCAGCTGATAAAAAATAGTAACTGGACAATAGGTAGCCTAAGTTTGTTTTGTTTTTTATATATAAAAAAGAAGAATTTTGCAAACATTGGGCTTTATATGGCATACCTTTATAAAAAGCTTTTTTTTACCAACAGTGGCGTTCTGATTGTTCGGGATATTATGGCATAAAGATGTTATCGTGTTTAGGTGTCTAGGTCATGCCAGTCATGTTATACCATGGACAACTCTACTTCTGGCTACCGCCCCAGTAACTTAGTGGTTGGAGCGGACTCAGATGTGGGAGGTCGCGGACTTGAACCTCAGCAGAGTCATACCAAAGACTTATTTTTAATTTTTTTTACTAACAGCTGCTTTGATAGGCGCTTAGCATTAAGATGTTAGTGTTGGGCCTGGTGTCAGGATATTGTGACTAGGTGGGCATTATGCTACATATCTGCGGCATGATTCCCCCAGTGCGAGACATTACTATCAACTGCCAAACTGCAGACATCGTAGTGATATGACTGAAAAAATGTTAAAGCTACGTTAAAAATCCATATCACACACACACCATACCACACCTGGTCTGATCTACGTAGGATAAGCAATCCATCCAAGGTGTAAACTGTATGTCTTGTTATGGATATTAATTTATAGTGTGTGGTTATCGTTTGTCCATAATTGAGGGTAGGAGTTTGGGCAAACCTGACTAATGTCATTTGTTTCTAACATGTTTACCTGGGTTTTAGTTCAGGATCTAGGCTTTACACTTGTAAATTATGTGTGTAAATCCGATTTTAATATGGTTTTTTTTCTTCTCTAAAATTTCAGTAAAAGACCTGACCTTATTTTCAACATAGAATCTTCGGAGTGTGTGTGATTTGTTTACCAGTTTGATGGGGTAAACTATTCACACAATGATTATTGTATTGTGTGCTTTTAATATAAATTTTTATATTTAAGTCAACATAAATTCTGTATTCCTGTCTATTCGAATCAGTCCTTTAGTTTAGTGTTCAGTTATAATTTGAGAAGATTTATTTATTTTACTTATTCATTGGTATTACAAATACTCATTGTCTTTTCGGATTAAATCAATATTTAATGATTATTGTAAATTCATATAAAGATATGCTGTATAATATCATTGTGATATATCAAGACCGTTATCACATAGGACAATTCCAGTCTATTGGTACACCAGCACATTCAAGATTGAAATTCTTAGGGAACACCGCTGGAATTCATTCCAAACACTCTGTACGTTTGGACTTGTCAGACAACTTTCAGGATTATTTGGGAATTAATTCACAATACAGTAAGTTCCTTTGAATGTCTCCTTTGTATTATGGGAACATGAATTATTTGCCGAATTTTAATTAACTTGTTGGTTTTGCCCTCTTCCGTTACTTAGTTTAAGACCATAGAGTTGTAACAGTGTGTAAGCCCAAAGGCATATCGGTACAAAGCAATTTTCAAATAAAAATTCTGAGTTAAAGAGGGAAATCCCCCCTCCCATTTATAAATAAATCCGGACTTTAAACTCACTAGTGCAATGAACACTATTTTAATACAAGTCTAATGTTACATTTTAATGTATTTACCGCATATTTATCGCTAATACATTTCCCCTAAGCAATTTATCATCCGCTTATTTTTAAAAAAAAATGTCTCCTAAGCTGTGTTGACACTTGAGATGAAAAAAATACTGATAAATGCTTTGTCACTATTATCCTTCTTGAAACGTTAAAGTGGGTGGAAATGGCAGATTGCAAAATATATTTTTTTTATATATACAAAGAACTAAACAACATGTCAATACATACACACTTTCCTATTAAATGGATAAAGTCAATTTGGAATTTGACAATATAATCAGAATAATAGACGTGCGCAAAACACAAGGAAAGAAACGTTGATCTGAAAAGAGTACATCATCTGAACGCCTATGCATGAGGATTACTGAGTCTAAAACACTGGATATGTTTTATATTTTCACACGGGTTACACATTTGTTCAAGAACGAACAGTTTTTGGACAACAATAAGAACAGGACTTTTCTTTATAGTGGTATTTATTACACGAGGAATAAAATGTGCCAAATCTGACATGCCGATTTAATTTCATACAATTCATCTATATAGCTTTGCATCTAATAAAACAGACATTTAACTTCTAGCACATTGTTTAGTACTTGTTCGGCGTCACACGAGTGATTATTCTGAGAAAGAATGTAACTGTTGAATTGTCATTAGTAATAAGAGTTGACTTATAAATGTCAGATGTGCCGAATCAAATTTATCCTCGGTATTAAATAAATTGTTTATGTTTTCTCATCAGAGAAAATAATATTTCAAATTCCACTGTATAACTTTGAGTCACTCCAAAAAAAAAACAACAGTATATATACCGTCTTCACCCATCACCCACATTATCCTTTCTTTTCATCCCCCCCCCCCCAACACCCATCACCCGCAGTTTCTTTCTTCCTTATTCCCCCCCCCCAATACCCATCACCCACATTATCCTTTCTTCCCCATCCCCCAACAGACACAGTATCCATTCTCCCCCGAGAGTGAATTTGCGATGTTCTCATATACCCTGATTGATATGTAGCGTTACTGAGTCAAATAAAGAATTATCTCAGTTATAGGTTAGTGCGCCAAACTCGTGTCCGAAATGGTGAGTCCGAATAAAACCATCGGGTTAGTCCAGATCTCCTATCGTCATGGGCAAAGGCACTTTCTCAAATTCCCACGGTGCCAGATCCTCTACTTGTGTTGCTGTGACGTAATACACCAAAACCAATCGAAACCACTATCATATATAAACATGTTGTCCGCAACGGCATAAAACAAAACGTTTATTTGAAAAAGACAAATTTGATACGGACAAAAACTACGTCAAAAAATAAGTCAAAACATAACGAAGAAAGTGTACCGGTACTTTAATAATGACCCTGCTTGTGACATGGATCAGTACTGGTAAAAAAAAAACATAAGAACAAAATTATATCTTAATTTTTTACTTTTATTAAGAGAAAAAAAGGAATTCCCGAATTTGGATACAAAATAATATGTAAGTTTTCATTAATGGTTGTGCTTGTCTTTTAGTTTCTGTTCTATATTTTCCAGATTTGCCATGGGTAACTCATGCTCTGATTTGATGGTTTCACGTATTATTGTTGAAGCTTTATTAAGGGGCAACACACAAGAATCTTTTAGTAATAAGAAAACAGGATTGGTTGTGGAATGAGATTGATTCAGTGCCAAATGTTACCACAATTTTTTTTTTTAAATAAATTATTTTTGAGAACATTAAAAATGCTACTCATGTTAATTCTTTTGGTTAATAGAGATTGTTAACTGTGTGTTAGCGTGCTTTTAAAATAAGACGTAGGAATATGGTTAATAACTGGGATACGAACGTTTTATAGCAAATATGGGGATAATCAAATAGTATAGTTCGATCACATGACATTGTAATTGGTAACAGGTTCGACATTTCCTGGTTATAATTATCGCCACACTATAAAGATCATAGGTTTTGTATCAATATTTTAAAGTTAGAACAGGCTCTTTATGTTATATCTTAAATGGTCAACGTATAAACATTCATATCATTGTAGTGAGTCATGGTCAACGTATAGCACTTCATGTCATGGTAGTGAGACTACATGGTCAACATATAGCCATTTTAATCATGTTAGTAAGTCTACATGGTCAACATATAGCCATTTGTATCATGGTAGTGGGTCTGCATGGTCAATATATAGCCATTTGAATCATGGTAGTGAGTCTGCATGGTCACAATATAGCCATTTGCATTATGGTAGTGAGTCTGCATGGTCACAATATAACCATTTGTATTATGGTAGTGAGTCTGCATGGTCACAATATAACCATTTAGTCTGCATGTTCAACATATAGGCTTTCATATCATGGTAGCGAGTCCGTATGGTCAACCTATAGCCGTTTCTATCATGGTAGCGAGTCAGTTAAGTTAAGATATAGCCATTTGTATCATGGTAGTGAGTCTGCATGGTCAATATATATATATATATATATATATATATATATATATATATATATATATATATATATATATATATATATATATATATATATATATATATATATATATATATATATACATACATTTGTAACATGGTAGCGAGTCTGCATGGTCAATATATAGCCATTTGTATCATGGTAGTGAGTCTGCATGGTCAATATATAGCCATTTTACCATGGTATTAAGTCATGGTCAACGTATAGTTGTAGCATTGTAATGAGTCATGTTCAATATGTAGCCTTTATGTCATGGTAGTGAATCTTCTTGGTCAACATATGGCCATTTGTAGCATTGCAGTGAGTCATGATCAACATATAGCCATTTGTAGCATTGTAGTGAATCCCTCGTGATTAACATATAGTCATTTGTAGCATTGTAGTGAGTCATGATCTACATATAGCCATTTGTAGCATTTGGGTGAATCTTCTTGGTCAATATATAGCCATTTGTAGCATTGTAGTGAGTTATGATCAACATATAGCCATTTGTAGCATTGTAGTGAATCTTCTTTTTCAACATATAGCCATTTGTAGCATTGTAGTGAATCCCTCGTGATTAACATATAGTCATTTGTAGCATTGTAGTGAATCTTCTTGGTCAACATATAGTCATTTGTAACATTGTAGTAAATCTTCCTGGTCAACATATAGCCATTTGTAGCATTGTAGTGAATCCCTCGTGATTAACATATAGTCATTTGTAGCATTGTAGTGAATCTTCTTGGTCAACATATAGTCATTTGTAACATTGTAGTAAATCTTCCTGGTCAACATATAGCCATTTGTAGCATTGTAGTGAATCCCTCGTGATTAACATATAGTCATTTGTAGCATTGTAGTCAGTCATGATCTACATATAGCCATTTGTAGCATTGTAGTGAATCTTCTTTTTCAACATATAGCCATTTGTAGCATTGTAGTGAATCCCTCGTGATTAACATATAGTCATTTGTAGCATTGTAGTGAATCTTCTTGGTCAACATATAGTCATTTGTAACATTGTAGTAAATCTTCCTGGTCAACATATAGCCATTTGTAGCATTGTAGTGAATCCCTCGTGATTAACATATAGTCATTTGTAGCATTGTAGTCAGTCATGATCTACATATAGCCATTTGTAGCATTGTAGTGAATCTTCTTGGTCAACATATAGCCATTTGTAGCATTGCAGTGAATCATGATCTACATATAGCCATTTGTAGCATTGTAGTGAATCTTCCTGGTCAACATATTGCCATTTGTAGCATTGTAGTGAATCTTCCTGGTCAACATATAGCCATTTGTAGCATTGTAGTGAATCTTCCTGGTTAACATATAGCCATTTGTAGCATTGAAGTGAGTCATGATCTACATATAGCCATTTGTAGCATTGTAGTGAATCTTCCTGGTCAACACATAGCCATTTGTAGCATTGTAGTGAATCTTCCTGGTCAATATATAGCCATTTGTAGCATTGCAGTGAGTCATGATCTACATATAGCCATTTGTAGCATTGTAGTGAATCTTCCTGGTCAACATATTGCCATTTGTAGCATTGCAGTGAGTCTGATCTACATATAGCCATTTGTAACATTGTAGTGAATCTTCCTGGTCAACATATTGCCATTTGTAGCATTGTAGTGAATCTTCCTGGTCAACATATAGCCATTTGTAGCATTGTATTGAATCTTCCTGGTTAACATATAGCCATTTGTAGCATTGCAGTGAGTCATGATCTACATATAGCCATTTGTAGCATTTGGGTGAATCTTCTTGGTCAATATATAGCCATTTGTAGTATTGTAGTGAGTTATGATCAACATATAGCCATTTGTAGCATTGTAGTGAATCTTCTTTTTCAACATATAGCCATTTGTAGCATTGTAGTGAATCCCTCGTGATTAACATATAGTCATTTGTAGCATTGTAGTGAGTCATGGTCAACATATAGTCATTTGTAGCATTGTAGTGAATCTTCTTGGTCAACATATAGTCATTTGTAGCATTGTAGTGAATCTTCGTTTTCAACATATAGCCATTTGTAGCATTGTAGTGAATCTTCGTTTTCAACATATAGCCATTTGTAGCATTGTAGTGAATCCCTCGTGATTAACATATAGTCATTTGTAGCATTGTAGTGAATCTTCGTTTTCAACATATAGTCATTTGTAGCATTGTAGTGAATCTTCGTTTTCAACATATAGTCATTTGTAGCATTGTAGTGAATCTTCGTTTTCAACATATAGCCATTTGTAGCATTGTAGTGAATCCCTCGTGATTAACATATAGTCATTTGTAGCATTGTAGTCAGTCATGATCTACATATAGCCATTTGTAGCATTGCAGTGAGTCATGATCTACATATAGCCATTTGTAGCATTGTAGTGAATCTTCCTGGTCAACATATTGCCATCTGTAGCATTGTAGTGAATCTTCCTGGTCAACATATAGCTACTTGTAGCATTGTAGTGAATCTTCCTGGTTAACATATAGCCATTTGTAGCATTGCAGTGAGTCATGATCTACATATAGCCATTTGTAGCATTGTAGTGAATCTTCCTGGTCAACATATAGCCATTTGTAGCATTGCAGTGAGTCTGATCTACATATAGCCATTTGTAGCATTGTAGTGAATCTTCCTGGTCAACATATTGCCATTTGTAGCATTGTAGTGAATCTACCTGGTTAACATATAGCCATTTGTAGCATTGCAGTGAGTCATGATCTACATATAGCCATTTGTAGCATTGTAGTGAATCTTCCTGGTCAACATATAGCCTTTTGTAGTATTGCAGTGAGTCATGATCTACATATAGCCATTTCTAGCATTGTAGTGAATCTTCCTGGTCAACATATAGCCATTTGTAGCATTTTAGTGAATCTTCCTGGTCAACATATTGCCATTTGTAGCATTGTAGTGAATCTTCCTGGTAAACATATAGCCATTTATAGCATTGTAGTGAATCTTCCTGGTTAACATATAGCCATTTGTAGCATTGTAGTGAGTCATGATCTACATATAGGCATTTGTAGCAATGTAGTGAATCTTCCTGGTCGAACATATTGCCATTTGTAGCATTGTAGTGAATCTTCCTGGTCAACATATAGCCATTTGTAGCATTGTAGTGAATCTTACTGGTTAACATATAGCCATTTGTAGCATTGCAGTGAGTCATGATCTACATATAGGCATTTGTAGCATTGTAGTGAATCTTCCTGGTCAACATATAGCAATTTGTAGCATTGTAGTGAATCTTTCTGTTCAACTTATAGCCATTTGTAGCATTGTAGTGAATCTTCCTGGTCAACATATAGCCATTTGTAGAATTGCAGTGAATCTTCCTGGTTAACATATAGCCATTTGTAGCATTGCAGTGAGTCATGATCTACTTATAGCCATTTGTAGCATTGTAGTGAATCTTCCTGGTCAACATATAGCCTTTTGTAGTATTGCAGTGAGTCATGATCTACATATAGCCATTTCTAGCATTGCAGTGAAGCTTCCTGGTCAACATATAGCCATTTGTAGCATTGCAGTGAGTCATAATCTACATATAGCCATTTGTAGCATTGTAGTGAATCTTCCTGGTCAACATATAGCCATTTGTAGCATTGTAGTGAATCTTCCTGGTCAACATATAGCCATTTGTAGCAGTGCAGTGAGTCATGATCTACATATAGCCATTTGTAGCATTGTAGTGAATCTTCCTGGTCAACATTTAGCCTTTTGTAGTATTGCAGTGAGTCATGATCTACATATAGCCATTTGTAGCATTGTAGTGAATCTTCCTGGTCAACATATTGCCATTTGTAGCATTGTAGTGAATCTTCCTGGTCAACATATAGCCATTTGTAGCATTGTAGTGAATCGTCCTGGTTAACATATAGCGATTTGTAGCATTGCAGTGAGTCATGATCTACATATAGGCATTTGTAGCATTGTAGTGAATCTTCCTGGTCGAACATATTGCCATTTGTAGCATTGTAGTGAATCTTCCTGGTCAACATATAGCCATTTGTAGCATTGTAGTGAATCTTTCTGGTCAACTTATAGCCATTTGTAGCATTGTAGTGAATCTTCCTGGTCAACATATAGCCATTTGTAGCATTGTAGTGAATCTTCCTGGTTAACATATAGCCATTTGTAGCATTGCAGTGAGTCATGATCTACTTATAGCCATTTGTAGCATTGTAGTGAATCTTCCTGGTCAACATATAGCCATTTGTAGCATTGCAGTGAGTCATGATCTACATATAGCCATTTGTAGCATTGTAGTGAATCTTCCTGGTCAACATATAGCCTTTTGTGGTATTGCAGTGAGTCATGATCTACATATAGCCATTTGTAGCATTGTAGTGAATCTTCCTGGTCAACATATAGCCATTTGTAGCATTGCAGTGAGTCATGATCTACATATAGCCATTTGTAGCATTGTAGTGAATCTTCCTGGTCAACATATTGCCATTTGTAGCATTGTAGTGAATCTTCCTGATCGAACATATTGCCATTTGTAGCATTGTAGTGAATCTTCCTGGTCAACATATAGCCATTTGTAGCATTGCAGTGAATCATGATCTACATATAGCCATTTGTAGCATTGTAGTGAATCTTCCTGGTCAACATATAGCCTTTTGTAGTATTGCAGTGAGTCATGATCTACATATAGCCATTTGTAGCATTGTAGTGAATCTTCCTGGTAAAAATAATAGCCATTTGTAGCATTGTAGTGAATCTTTCTGGTCAACATATAGCCATTTGTAGCATTGCAGTGAGTCATGATCAAAATATAGCCATTTGTAGCATTGTAGTGAATCTTCCTGGTCAACATATAGCCATTTGCAGCATTGTAGTGAATCTTCCTGGTTAACATATAGCCATTTGTAGCATTGCAGTGAGTCATGATCTACATATAGGCATTTGTAGCATTGTAGTGAATCTTCCTGGTCAACATATAGCCATTTGTAGCATTTTAGTGAATCTTCCTGGTCAACATATAGATATTTTGTAGCATTGCAGTGAGTCATGATCTACATATAGCCATTTGTAGCATTGTAATGAGTCATGGTCTACATATAGCCTTTCATAACATGGTCGTATCCAAGACCACATTGTTAACTCTACTAATAACATGACTGCCCTCAGTCGTCCATTTTGTTCTTCTTTCTGATCCAAGTAATGACTGTAGTGCAGATTAGTTATAGTCCTGTATTATGGCAACACAATAATGATTTCTGCAAAACATGATGTTGTTATTTTATTTACTGTTATTATTATATTTTATTATTGTTGTTCTTGTTATATTAGTATTATCATTATTATTATTATCGTGTTTGTTGTTATTGCATTACTGTTATTATTATTGTTGTTATTGTTGTTATATTATCTCTATTAGTATTATTATCGTTGTTGTTGTTGTTGTGGTCAGTAGTAGTAGTAGCAGTAGTTGTAGTAGTAGTAGTAGTAATTGTAGTAGTAGTAGGAGGAGGAGGAGCCTTAAGCGGGAGGGATGATTCCTCACGGTTAAACATCGTAAAAGTTGTTTCCTTAATTATTAAATATGAAGATGATATTTACAATTCCCTGTCTTTTTAAATATGGATCCTAAGAGTTGAAATTAGCTTGAGATTAAAAGGCAATGTAGGTTCATAGCCAACTACAGAAAAAATGAATTGGAATCTCCAGAAGTCATGTCTCGAAATTATGTTTCTGGCATATGTATTTTCACTTTTTGAAGTCGGTGAAATCTTTCAATTTATGAAGATATGCATCATCAGCCCACAAAATACCCAATTAAACGTGAATGATTACATGCCCTTTACTTTTAGCCCACGGCAATGTACATTGTGCGTTTTTTTTTTTATATTCTACACTGAAATTTTTCACTCTCAAAATTAATTATTCTTTCATTGACCCTAAAACCCTATAAGCATAGAGTGACAAAATACATCTAAATTATAGTGTTGGATGACAGCATCGTGTAAACACGCATATATCCATCACAAAAAATATACGACTTACCGTCTATATTCGCTTATAAGTCATGTCGATAGCAAACTGCAAAACGCACTGACACAGATCTGCCATCACACAATTCGCCAGCATATCTGAGTCTATGCCGTTTTCTAGGAATAATGAGTAGAACAAACGTCGTAGACCCTGATCTGTCCACGCATCACGCATGTCAGAGTCTATATTTTTGTAACTGAACTCAACTTAAAAGCAAGGAATGACGGTTTGGTTCATTCCATTCGCAACTGTATCTGATTACACCAAAGCAAAATTATCCATTCGTCTTGCACGCATTCTTAATGACACATTATCCTTTTAAGTAAGCATAGCTCGTATAAAAAAAATATATTGTATATTAAATAAATAGCCGTCAAACACTTCAGATGTTATGGACACTTCTTCAGACCTAACTGTACTTGGCCAAACAATTTCATCATGACCCTTTTAAAACGAATTCAAAATTCATTTTTTCTCAAAGTCCCGTCGCGAGATAGTATGTTATTTATTTCACGGTCTACTGATTCGTGTACTTAGCACACATCAGTTCTTGCTATTCACCAGTTTTGTCTTGACGCGTCTTGTGCGAAAGTAAACAAGTGATTTGACATCGTCCTTCTGCCATGATATACAGCAAAGATACTCGTTTTCTCGCGCTGTTTTTGTTTTTGTATGTCCTATATTTGACGAGTTTGTTTTACAATGGGTCATGCAACATCATTGATCTTTTTCGACAGCAATGAATCAGACTTAAGAGTAATTCAAATTGCAGAGAGAGAGAGAGAGAGAGAGAGAGAGAGAGAGAGAGAGAGAGAGAGAGAGAGAGAGAGAATATAATTTTAGGGAGACTTCCAATTCCAATATATATACAAATTCTATTTTGAGCATCTTTTGTATTCACATGATAAGAAACATTTACTAATTAGAGATTTCTTTCTGACTATTAGAAATACCAATCAACGTGAACACACATACATAAAGACTCACAGACACACAGATATACTGTCGTGTAAATTTATATTGGAATTAATTCGTTTACATTGATTTCTATATACACAATATATATATATATATATATATATATATATATATATATATATATATATATATATATATGTGTGTGTGTGTGTGTATGTGTGTGTGTGTGTGTGTGTGTGATTAATACGCCCATTTTAGCTCAGAAGCGGGATTTTAATTGACATGCAAGACAATTACTAACACATATACGATTGCAAGGTTCAGTCTATTTTCATAGTAAATTGTCTCCATAGTATATTTTAATATGTACTCATGTATTTACTGGGGCAGCCCGTCAATATAGACAAAGAAAACGGGTGCCTGGGGCGCCAGGGAAAATGGGATATATTTATCAATGATGTCTAGTTATGTCATAATCGCTAGAGAGACAGTATATTTATGTTAATATAATTGTGTATTAGTATCGGGTTCCAAAATGACCATCACTTTGGTATATTACGACAAGACAATATCTGACATAGCAAAAGTGGTAGAATTGTTTTAAATTAGAAAATAAAACCCTCACAAATATCTAGATTGTCCAGTCACCAACAGTGGTATTTAAAGGACTGGAAGCAGCTTGGTTATGTTGACATGACATGACGGCAATTCCATTTCGATCAGTCACTCGATTCTATTGATGAAATTTGTTTTATCTGTAAAACAGAACTTGCATTGTTCATAAATTATGTAATTCT